>OW626786.1:11820289-13036788 GCA_939628115.1 Tribolium freemani | reverse complement strand
ACTAGACTACTACACAGCTATTTAAAAAATAACTTTTGAAATAAAATACTAAATACTTAGAACATTCTTGGAAGTAACTAAATAGTTAATTTCAGTATTTCTTGATAAGTGACTTGATGAGATATACTTATTATAATTAGCTCCTGATTTGTACAAAGGAGCGACACAAACAATCACACATGATAATATTTGCATCGGCAAATCTTGCAGTGGAAAGAAATATTCGATTACATTATTTCTGCTAAATAAAAAGGGAAAAGCGTGGCCGACACCTTGAAAAGGCTTTGTCAGTTCTGATAACAAATCAGCCTTTCTAATTATTTTATGCGTATATCCTATACCGAGTTGGGCAAAAGTATGGAACCAAACGTTTTGCGTCTAAACTATGTACTTCACGAAAAAACTAATTAGTACATCAAGTACGTTAAAAATGTGATCATTTTTCAAGAATATATTTTTCTGAAATTCCTTTTAGTTTTCGAGTTATTCAAAAAAAAATTTTTTAATGGCACCCTACTACGGCGATTTTTTTGGTAAAATATTATGTTCTAAAAATGACTTGTAATTCAATATTGTTGTTTTTAAACCAGTGTTCTTTTAATAAGTTATTAAATTTGCGTTCCGAACTCATTACAAAGATTTTTCTAACATGGCCGAAGTGTCAAATTTTTTGCGAATAAAAAAACATCCATGAATTTCGGTTTTAATTGTGTTTTGGTTTAATTTTCTTTCTTTAATTCATATTATGTTTAATATTTATTATTGTTACAAATTTGCTCGTTTTTTTAAGTTTTTTATAATGAATAAAATTTAAAGACAATCAATTTTTTTTTATTTGACTTTCAATTCAATCACCACTATAATAATTTATTAATAAACTCACTTCTAAATAAAAAAATATTTTTTATAGTAATTTTTATTCTGTGGGGGCGGCATTTTACAGTTTTGTCCGGGGCGGCAAATCCGTTAGAGCCGGCGCTGGGTAATTGTTGACGAAATCTCGTAAAATATCACCAAAAAAAATTAACGTTATACGCGTATGCGGCCTAATTATGCAATTTTTCGCTTTATTTTTATCAAAATACGTTTTCGGATGAAAAACATTCTAATATAGTAACGTAAAAATGGTGAAAACATATTCTGAATCCGATTCATTAATTTTTCAGCACGGTTTAGCAAATTTCGCGTTTTTATTCCAATGCTTGTAAAATGACAAAATAGCTCCACTTTTGAACTAGTTTCGAGATTTTTCAATCAAATTTTATCGAAATTTCACCAAACACCTGTGCTAAAACACACATAATGTGTTTTTTTTTCGATTCAATTCAGTGATTTAATATCGCAAATTTTTTCTCCAATAATTTATTGATTGTGCAGCCAATAAACCAAAATTTCGCAACAAAAACTGCCCTTTAGGTATAAATGCTGGAAAAATGCAAAAATTGCTTGCATTTAAACTAATTTTGAAATTTTCTTCCTGCCTGAAATCTATAAAACCAAATTTTGTGATTTTTCGGCTGATTTTTAACAATTTACGAAATATTTGCGCTTTTGGATACAAAATGTGTTAATATAACAGTTACTGAAATATAACGCAAAAATAGTTTTAAAATCACGTCAACAAACCAAAATATGCCAAAACTGAGCTTTCATTTCAACATATATAGCTCCATTTTTGAACTAAATTTGCTAAAACACAATTGAGTGATCTTTCGGCTGATTTCTTAGAAATTTTGCGAAATAATTGCATTCTAGGACATAATAGTATATTATGCATTTTTTTATACTTTGCTCTTCCATTTTTCTTATTTTAATTAAAAAAAAAATTGTCGCCTAGGGAATTTTGTGTCAATTGGTAATGGTAATAAATAATAAATAAAGCAGAAATGAAAATTAAATCGATCGTACGTGTATTCCACGTATTATTGATGAACAACCTTGAAAACAAAATATTCCTAAATTCATTAAAGTATGTACACTGTGCGTTAATGAGCCATAAACGACTCCTACTGAATACTGATAGACGTTAATAAACGTATTATAAACGTAACGTATAAAAAAACGTATTTTTGTAATTTGTCGTCATTTGGATGCTTTAATGGGCTCCTAAAAGCACGCAACGTCATCAAGTGCGATGTCATAATAGCCATAATTTCACGGAACATTTTACGAACATTTTTAGGTTGGCAGGAAGTGAATTTGCCACCGTATTTTTGCCAATTTCATAAATTTCAGGGGGCGTACAGGCAAGATTACCTTCATTATCATTCATACTCATGTTTTTGACAAAATTTGGATAAAACAAAAATTTTAAATCAATTTTTCACTTTCAAAATTGACAGTTTACCAACCGTCACAAAAATCCTCAAATCGACAAAAATAACAATTTTTGTTTAAAATCGACAGAAAGGGGGCAAATTACAAAAAATAGTAAAACTCGTTTCATAAGACCTTGAAGCACTCATTCTTTCAAAAAACTCGTGGCTAAGGCCACTCGTTGTTGAAACTGAATTCGTGCTTCAAGAGTGGTCTTATAAAACTTGTTTTTTAATATACTATTGTATAACTCTGACTGACGAATATAACGCGAACATTTAAGAATTTTTCGACTGATTTTCGAGAAATTTTGCAAAAATGTTTTTCTGAAAACAAAGCAAAACGCCTGGAAAAGGACTGCTAAATGTAATTTTGAAGATATTTCGGACGAACTTCCTCAAAATAATCGCGTTCCTGGTTAAACAGCGTCCTAATAACGGTCGAAAAAGGGGAAAATATCGAAAATTTTAACTTGGTTATTTAGAAACTTTTCGTTCCAATCAAAATCTCGCTTAAGCGCCCGACAAAAAAACATCATTTTTAATACAATTTCAGACGAATTTTCTGTGTATTTTTGATTAAATTTCTTCTTCTTCTTCCTCCCAGAGGAAGTGGCCTATATTCGCCTAGGAACATATTCGGCCAGGATCGCGCTACGTAATAATTGAGTTTCTGATTATCAGCTGGCTAATCAATATAGCCCGTGAAGCTCTTGAAAAAAATGAGAATATTTTTTACTTATTTAGTGACTTCTCGTTTCGATCTAACAAAATTTCGGCAAAAACTGATTTTGAAAATAACACAATTTTCGAGCCAATTCGCCGATTTTTCGGGTAATTTTGCAAAGAAATAACTTTAGTACAGCATATTCTAAATTGCACCCAGTCGTCATAAGAACCTATTTTGTTGGCAAAAATTAGAAAAAGAGTTAACTCTTTTTTTCTTACGGAATTTAGATACGCAGCGGTGTACCTTTGCGCCGGCTTGGAGAACCTCCTCGAGGAGATCCTCCTCCAGTGCCTCCCGAGCGACTCGGAGGTGACCCTCACGGCCACCCTCCTCGAGCACGCCATTGCCAATAACGGCGATTTATGGGGGCTGCTGCAGCCCTACGCCCACCTCAACGCTGGGAGAATCGCGTCTGGGGCTTTAGCCCTCCCGCGATGGGCCTCCATGTCCAGTATCGGCTCCGGACGCGATTCCCGAACCCCAGAACCCTCACTCATGACAACATGTGTCGGGTCTTTGAAAGAGTTGCAAGATTTGATCAGTCGGATGCAACCCCGAGTGCCATTATGCCCTAAAGCAATGCGAACGCTTTTCTACTTCATGAGGTGTTCGCAACTCGAACATGTGGAACAAGGAGCCAGTGCTGTCCAGGAGTTGTGCTATGAAAGAGCGTATGTTGTCCTGCCGCCACTTGTGGAGTGGTTGAGGGTTGCGACAGCTCACAGCGAGCACAGATTTGCACCCCTTATCGATAAAGACGACGTAATGCAAGCTGCGAGACTCTTGTTGCCCGGAGTCGACTGCCCGGTGAGGAATTTAGGCGAGGAAATGCTAAGAATCCGGAAAAACACCGGAAACGAAGACGATCATATTGAAGCTTCGAGGCAAATTCAGGTCGAGCTGGCGTTCCGGTTGCTGTTGACCGGACGTCCGGAATTGATACAACATGCCGTTTCACTGCTTCCGGTCTCGACAAGACTTGACACTTTGAATTTGCAAGGACACACAGCGCTGATGTTGGCTGCGATCAACGATGATGATATTGCCTTGACTGTATTTATTTGTTTTTTGTTTGGAATGTTTTTTTTTAGTAATTTTTGCAGGCTTTGTTGGACGCTGGGGCTTCTGTAGATGTGGAAACCCCGATTACTAACCCCAATTTTAGCGCAGTGAATGGAGAAACGCAACATTGGACTGCTCTGACATACGCTGCCGCAAAAGGGCATGCCCGCTGTTGTAGGATTTTGCTAGAAAGAGGGGCCAATGTTGAGGGTGGGGCACGATTGAGTGAAGATAAATGCACCCTAACCCCCCTTCAGGTAACACTTTTATCAAGCATTTGGGCTAAAAGTTGTTTTTTAACACTTTTTTACGAGTATAGTTAACTCGATAAATTTATTTGAGTTAGGACCTCTAGAACGAGAAACCGTACAGTAAAATTTTTTTCGTTCGGGTTTCTTGGATTTAGCAGTCTGAAGTCTGCTTCAAAGGGTTGATGATTTTATGAGCTAGCAGGTCCTTTTACTTGATTTCCCAAGTAGCACAAAATATCTTTTTGGTTGCTAAAAAGTTGTTGTAGTAACGTTATGGCAACCTGATCTTAGTCATAATTTGGTTATTTCATTAGGTTTTTAAAATGAAATTCTATTTTAGTTAGATTAATATTTAAAAAAGCTATAATATGCTCATTTGGCTTTATATTAGACTCCTAATAGTTGCCCCACAATTTAGCTTTAATTTGGTATCTACGTAACTAAATAGTTATTTTTTAGGTTGCCATAATGCTTTTATGTTCATCGTAAACCCAAAAAATAACCTTTTCACAGCTATTTAAAGTTGATATATTATAGCTATCACACATATTTTAATGACAAAATAATGTCTAAAATATTACTATTTAATGACCATTTGGCTATTCTGCCATATAGTTGTGAATACTCTATCTTATGACTATATGGCAAATTTCCGAATTTGCCGCAACGTTTTCTTAAAAATAAAAAAGCTAAAATATAACGAAAATCTATCTGCAGAATGTGGCAATTTGGTAGCAAAATTTTAGTTGTTATTACCAAGTAATGTCTATAACTCTACCCTTTCGTAGCTACACAATAATTTTCCCATCATTTTAACTGTCAAATTTTATTTGTCGTATACCACATCTACTTTTCCTATACCAACAAAAGTGTATTTTCTGTAGTGTGGAGTGTGAATTATGCCTAAAGTTGACATTAAACAAACTGCTTTTTCCTTAAAAAGATTTAGGAAAAGCATTACATGTTACAGAAAATTAAAACGTCGAACGACTGACTCAACTTATTTAGTTTGTTTCGATTTAGTCATTATTTAGCCAGAAAAGCCCCCTCAAACTTAAAAAATAACTAAATACCATTTGGTTTTAACTTAGTCAATATTAGCTTTCTGAGTCAGCAACCATTTCCTAACAATCAGAGAAGACATACAAAAATGGCGATTTTTTTGACAAATACGACAGCGCAGACAGCGGCCATGTTAAATTTTTCTTATGTGTGTCAATTTTACAACTATTTTATAACCATTTAATAACTTTGTCGTTGTCAGAATCATAATTACTGCTATTTTATAAAATTTAATAAATAAAAGTGATACATTTTTATAACTAAAATTAATTTAAAAGAAAAACTCTCTTAATTTTTTCGTATTCATATTTGTCAGAAAAGTAATGTCGCTAAACAAATTTTTTGCTTGGTTAACGAGTATTTGGAATTTGTGTATGCATTACAGTGATATATAATATGTTTATCGCCATACATGATGTCTACAAGGATTGAATAATATAACAATTTTTTCGTGACTCTTCAGTGACCACTAAATTACCATATTGTTATATTTTGATCTTGATGCCCCACAATTTTTCCTAAATTACAACCAAAGATAAAATGTTATTTTGTAGTTGCTGTTGGGTTGTACTTTGGAAACGATAGCCAATTAACAACAAATCGGTGGTTATGTAGTAAATAGTTGTCATTCAGTCATAAAATAGCAACAGCTCCCAGAGCATAACTTCGTTAGAGCTTTGAAACAACCAAATTGTTGGCAACTATTTGGTAATATTACCGTTATATAACTCAAAAATAAATGCCCATTTTTGGCACGGTGACGTTATGACAAGTTTGGTCAAACGTTTTCCTCGATTGTTGCGGTGACCAAATAGTTATCATTTTTGCTGCCAAAACGTTTTTACAACCGCTAAATAACAATCTGTGCTACTTGGGTTTTTAATTATTTATTACTTGCAAGAGATCGTGAAGTGTTAAGAACAATAATTATTATTTTGATTATTCACATACTGTAGAAATTAATTTAAAAAAAATTGTTTAGGTGGCGTGCGGAACCGGCAATTCAGAAGTGGTTTCGCTCCTACTGGCCCACGGTGCCCACCCTTTTTTCTCCACCCAAATCAAAGACTCCCTTTGTTACTCAGCCTCGGCTCAAAGGGGTTGCTACAGCGCCATTTCGGTAGCTGCAGCTCACGGTCAAAGAGCAATCTTGCAGAAATTACTAGCACAACCCTTAATTCCGGTAAACAAAGAAGTCTTGTCTTTGGAGGAGATTCTAGCTGAGGGAACCACACCTAACTGTTCCTCCTCATCAAACTCGACGCCTCACTTTACCAAAACCCAAGTCAAGTCGTTACAAGAAGCCATGTACCACAGTGCGGAGAACAACCACTTGGACATTACGGTGGAAATCAGGGCTTTGGGGGTCCCTTGGACCCTCCACTGTTGGATGCACTCTCTGGGGGCTGCCCATGAGGCGCGCCTTGACTGTGTCATCGACCAGCTCTTGCAAGACTTCCTGCAAGTGTGTCCTGACGATTACAGCTCGCAATTCGTCCAAGAGTGTCTCCCCCTCTTGTTCAACATTTTCAGATACAGCAAAGTATAAATAAACGTGGTTAATACACCCGGACTAATTTTTTATTGCAGAAGGAAGGGACCACGTTGTTGCTAGCTGATATTTTTTCGACTTGTTTTGGCTGGGAGCCGATCAAACCGATCAAAAATTGCGTCCCTTCGGCCACTTCGAGCTCGAGAATTGACCCGAAATATGTAAATAATCCCGAACTGAGCGATGTCACGTTCCGAGTCGAGGGCCGCTTGTTTTACGCTCATAAAATAGTCCTAGTGACTGCCAGTTCAAGACTGAGGTCCATGTTAAGCTCAAAGCTGTGTGAAGGGGGTTTACCGACTGTTCAAATCAACGATATCAGATACGACATCTTCCAGGTAATTTTCAACTTGTTTTCGAACGTTTTTTACAGTGTTTTTGCAGATTGTGATGCAGTTCTTGTATCAAGGGGGTTGTCAAACGCTAGAGCCGGCTCAAGACGATATTTTGGAGCTCATGGCAGCCGCGAATTTTTTCCAACTTGATGGTTTATTGCGATATTGCGAAAGTCGGTGCGCTTCTATGTTAGCGTTAGATAATGTTGTTTCAATGTATATTCATGCTAAAGTGTACAATGCTGTTCAATTGTTGGAGTACTGTCAAGGGTTTTTGTTGCAAAATATGGTCGCTTTGCTTACGTACGATGACTCAGTTAAGAGACTTCTCTTTGCGAAAAAATTACCAAATCATGATGTTCTCGCAGGATTGTTGAATACGCTTCAAAACAGAATCAAGACCCGCAAAACGCAAAATAATTTTAAGCTCAATCAAAATCTGTGTAAATAAATTATTGTTATCCCGATTAGTTAAGATTATTTATATATTTATTAGTGTTGCCTTGTTATATCATAGCATTTTTATGTTTATCGTAAAATAAATAGGTACTTTTGCAAAAATTAGTTTTCTACTTTGCGTTATTGCATTTCATAAAAACGACACGCAAAATCTTTATTATCATTACTGCAATAAATGACATCATTTTTAATTTTTCTAAAATGCCAACCAACATTTTTTCTTACAATTTTTGATAGTTCATTACTAAACCTTTCAGGTAGATATAAAAAATAAAGTATTCTTAAATTCTTATTTCACAAGAATAATTGAATGAGACAAAGTGGCAGTAAAAATTTATTTAAAAAAACCTTTAGCCTAAATACAAATAAATAAGAATTAATACTTCAGTCAATGATGTAAACGAGTCTCAAAAACTTATTTACGCCCCCCTATTTTCTTTATCGTGAGCCCCAGCACCGGGTGTCTCAATCCCAAAGGGGCTGTACAACTTGGTGGGTGTCCGCCCCAACACCTGCTTGGAAAACGTGTACGGAGTGTCACAATTCGGGGTCATGGGCCCCTCTTCCAAAATCTGCCGTCTCCTAGTCGAAACTTTAAATTTCTGAGACCAATAATAAATCACCAAAAAATTAATAATTTTTTTTTACCTGTGTAATAGAACCAAACGTGGTCCTAACCGTGTTCAAAGTTTTACTGAACCTTTCCGCACTGTTCCGCAAAATTTTTCGCGTGTTTTCGTTAAAAGATAACACCGATAAAACACTTCTATCGACAGGTTTTGTATCATTTTTGTCACAATCTTCGAAATTACTTTGTAATCGGCGCCGACAAGTGTAACCAGTTGGGCGATCACCGCGGGCAGATTTTAATAACTCACTTGGCGGCATTTTTTGTCAATTTTACTGAAATAACCGTATTTTAAAACCTGCTGAAACGTGACCGTTATTCAAATTTGACGTTTCAAGTTTAAATTAAACAACGCGCCAACATAACGAGCAAAAAACCCTGCCGGGTTTTGACTTTTTGTCGCTTTGAGGTTATGTAACTATCCATTTACAAAAATGTGTTCCAAAATGATTTTTTTTGTATATTTATGACGTCTGTGGTTTTGTCTTTAATTAACTGTATTTTAAAATGAATTCTATTGACACCAAACCCGCAAAAACGAACGGTCTTTGCCTGAAGTATGCAATAATTATAAATTACGGTAAAAAAATGAGATTTTTTTAGTGTTCAAAGTGAGAAACGCTGTGATTATCTCGAATGGGATGAGTATTTTATGGCCATGACGTTTTTAGAACTAAGACGAGGCGCTCCAAGTCATAACAACAATGCTGCAATTATTCTAAATCAGCGTAAAATAATAATTAGTATGGCCAACAGTTGTCTCTTAAATATTGACACTAGTAAATCACACGAAATGCATAGTATGGTTTTGGCTCAACTCATTACAAAAAATTATTAAACGAATTTTAGCTCGTCATGCTGAATATAAAGCCTTGCAAAAAAGTCAAGACGGAAATGTTATGTACACAACTTCGTTTCCGTGTGACAAATGTGCCGAAGCTATTGCACAAGCTGGAATTAGGGAAATTGTTTTTTATCATAACAACACTGACAATAGGGCCAAAGAAATTTGCGATAAGTATGAAGTTACGTATAGGTAAGTAATTATTAAAATAAAATTGCACTTGTAACGTGGGATTTTCAGGCAATTTAACACAAAAAGGAAAAGGATTGAACTCGATTTTAGCCAATTTTGTGATGACTAAATAAAATAAATAACTAATCCAAGTGGCCTATGATTTTGCAATTAAGTTGGCAACTGTCAAATTCACAGATTACTGTGATTAGAAATTTATTAAAATAATATTTTTTACGATTTTTAATAAATACCTCGGGTCATGCCTAAAAATACATTTTTTATTTTTTTCTAATCATCATCGGACGAGGATGCCTCTTCTGCCTCCTCCAGCCACTCAATAAAGGGCTTAACTTGTCCATAAAACCGACTTTTCGCATCTAAACTTTTGGACCACTCCATTATCACATCTTCGGTGACAAAATCCTTATCATAGAACCATTTCATGGTAAACATGACCCATTTTTCGTTAACATTTTCGTTCGAAATTGCGACATCCTGAAAGTTTAATTAAACAAAATTCAACGACTGGTAACCTGTTACTTCGATTGCTTGCAAACTGTCCAACATGGCCCCTTCATTGCGTATGTAATTCTTCAGGATTGGAGCAAAGAATGACAATAAACGCACAAATTGAGAGAAATACTGAGCTCCAATAGGAAATCTCAACGACATAATTAAAATAGCTTTGATGACGTTGAAATTTACCTAAAAATTGATTGTACCATCAAAAAAAAATCTAGAATGAGCTTTTGAAAATCAATTACCTCCTTAACTGTGACGTTATAAGCATAACGTGAGGAATTTATCTCGAGAATTAAGTTCTCGCAACGTAATTCATCTTCAAAACCTCGTGTTAAGCTGTCTATCACTTCAGTGAAGAACACTGGAAGAAGGTGTGAGTGAGACTAAGACAGAGGGTTTTGAGGCTTACATTTTGTATCGTCGGGAACTGGAGATTGAGTATAACTTAGTTCTTCATCTTCACTGTCTGTGAAAGCCTCATCTTCGGATTCTTCATCAGGGGAATCCCCGATATGTAGCTGCGATAATTTCCGAGATAACGCACCCAAATCCTCATCGTCGGTCTCAAGTGTCAACCTAAACGCCTTTTTGCCTAATTTATCTTTCTCCTCGCCTTAAAATAAACAATTCAGTCGGGGAAACCCACAGGGGAAAAAACATACAATTTTCCGGTTGAGTTGATTGGACGAGACTATTTTCAATAAATTGGTCGTTTTCGATAATCACGTCTTTTCCGATAATACTAGAAGCGGTGATTCGACTTTTTGCTTTAATGTGACAGTTTGGTCCTATTACGCTATGAGTTATTATGACATTATCCGCAATTTTCGTATTAGAGAGAATAAAACTGTGCTCAATTTGTACATTTTTGCCTATTGTTACGTTATCTCCTATAATACTATTTGCAATTTTTTTGTTGTCATTTAGTACGACTTTATCGCCCGTTACGACACCGTTTTTCAAGTTGTGGGCCTTCAAAGCCGGAGGTTGTAGCGGGTAAAACCATTTATTTTGTAATTCGTGGCTAAAAAATTAAATTATTGCTAAGAGTATTTTTGCTGTATTTATAAAACTACGAATCATATAAAAATCAGCGTCTAAATTATTTATTAAGTAATTTTAGAATAATAATGCTTAAATGTTGTTTTGTTCAAAAAATTGGCAAAAAAAGATTAATAAGAATTTTTTTTTTAAATTCAAAATTCAACTACTAAATGTAATTTTTTTGCGAGTGAATAACATTAATTTCTATCAATTAAATTTAATTACAATGAAGGGTAGAACAATTTTGAAAAAATTTACATGCATAGAGAAAAGTATAAAGTATTTAATACGAAACGTTGATTTCTGTGATACCATTATTTTTTGAGAGATAGTGAAGAATATTTTTAGCAAACTCGCCCTCTATTTTCACGGAAGACAAAAGTATAAGGTGAAACAAGCCTTTGACTCGTCTCTAATTAATTAATTCAACCGAAAAAAATGCGGGAATTTTGGGCATTAATAACTGGGAAAAAATGTTTTTATAAAAAATTTAGCAATTTTTTCCAAACGTTTGCTGAAAAAGAGGGTAAACCTACTTTCTATTTGAAGGATTTAAATAAAATTTGGTATAAATCTGACATTTTCAGGTCGGATCTGATGAAATATCATTTTTTTTTGTATTTTTGTACACTTTCCATCTCATATTTTGTCCGTATTAAGAAAATACCTTATTGCTTGATACATCCGCCAGTTGGTGATAGCCCCTCCAAAGTGGCTACCTTTTGTCACGTGACAATACACCGTACTTCCGAGAATTTCCTCATTCATTAATAAACCCTTGACAAAATCGTCTTTAGATTGAAAATCAAAATTATCAGAAAAGAGAGGCAAAACTGACGGAGAACAAATCGCAATATGTGTGTCTTTGAGGTTGTGATGTAACGACACATTTGAATTTTCCAAAAAAATTTCCTGTAATAAATTTTTAGAAAAAAAATTGGGGCAAGTTAGGACGTACTAAAGGAAATTCAATTTTTCTGTCTCTACTTTGCCCCAATTTTCTGTGAAATAAAACTCGATTGTTATTATTGACAGCAATGACGACTTCTTCTTTCAAGTCGCGCCCCATTTGCCCAAGCCCCGCCTCCTGGTAAATTACAGTCATAGCAGCCCCCTTATCCTTATTAGCAATCTCACTGCAAGCACAAATTAGGAAAAAAATACTTAACACAAATCTAACATCTTTACTTGTGTTTCGTAACAATTGGCAACAATTTAATATTGGATAAAGTCCCGGGTTCCAACAGAACGAAATTCCCCCTCAAAATCCCCTTCCTGTCCAAATCCCTCAAACAGTCACCAAACGAGTGGCAACTTTCTGACACAATAACATTGACTTTCATCGTGAGACTCCATCCCGCCTTGTCTTTAATACTCTGACTGAAATCACAAGAATTAAGGGGGCACACAAGGGCGTATCCCTACTTTATGTGGGCTTTTATAGCGTCTGTGTGTAAACAGCAGAACAAAAACGTCTCTTCTATGCCCCCCAGAGACAAAAACTCTAAAGTATAATCGATCAAAGGCCTGTTAATCACGGGAAAAAGGGCCTAAAGAAAAAAATCAGCGATTGCATCATCTTTATATAGCGTACCAGAGGAATGTCGGACGACAGCGGCAAAAACTCATCTCCGAAAGTATCAGCAACGACTACGGCTTGAACAATATCGTCTTTACTTTTAATCGACATTTTTTATTAGAAATTTTTATTTTTTTAGGTTAGCACCATATGTCAGAAATTTGACTGACCAGTGACGCAAGAGGGCGCTTTTTTTTTAATTTTATTATTTTTAGAGATTTGCTTGCATTTTCCGAGACTGTTGCATATTGTTACCAAGTTATTTTTGTTGTTAGCTTACTTTTATCACGTTTTGTTCCGAAAATTTGGTCAAAATTTGTTACTCACCAACGATGCCGCCAGAGGGCGCGTTGGTAATTGGGGGCTTCCCTAAATAAAAATTCGATTCGTTTTCATGATTTATTTACGTAACAGTATTAACATCAATGTACACATCATGCGTGCGTCTGTGTGCGGCCAATTGCCCCGACTGGGTGTACCTATTGCCGCAGACCCCGCAAATGTACGGTCTTTCCCCCGTGTGTATTCTCATGTGGCACTTTAGGGTCCTCAAGTCGCCAAAAGCCTTGCTACAAACGGCGCAAAAGTGGTTTTTGACCCCCAGATGTGTCCTTTTATGCGCCGCTAAGTTGCTCGAAGTGTGGTATTTTTTCGGGCACAAGTCACAACTGTAGGGTTTTTCCCCTAAAAAACCTGATTGTGTTACTCAATCAAACCACAGTCAGGGTTTTACCCGTGTGTGATCTCATATGTATCTGCAAATCAGCGGCCCGCCCTGTGCGTTTACCACAAACCGAACATTGGAATTTTTTCTCCCCTGTGTGCGTCCTCATGTGTGCCACTAAAGCACACCGACTGATAAAAGCCTTACTACAACACTCGCACTTGTAGGGCCGTTCTTGCGTGTGCGTCCTTTTATGAATCGTCAAATATGAAGATGTGGCAAAGGCGGCCTTGCACATGGTGCAAGCGTAAGGTTTTTCCCCTGTGTGGACCCGTTTATGCGCCTTAAGCACGAAAGAATGTGCAAATTTTTTTCCACAAGTGTTACACTCGTATTTGCGTTCGCCGGTGTGGATTTTATTGTGGGCTATGAGCCCGTGTGGGTCTGTAAATCTCTTACCGCACTTGTTGCAAATGACCGGTTTTTCCCCGGTGTGCGTCCGCATGTGAATCTTGAATGGGCGCGTTATGGGGGAAGTACCGAAGTAATACTTACGTTAAGGTGGCCCGGTTCGAAAAACCGCTTCCCGCAGGTGATGCACAAGTGTTTGCGTTCGCCCCCATGTGTTCGCATGTGTTTGGTTAAGCTTGACGATAATGCGAAAGATTTGTCGCATTTTGAGCAAGAAAAGGGCTTGTAATTGGTGTGGGTGCGCACGTGATGTTTGAATTGTGTAACCACTAGAAAAAGTTAATTGTTTTTTTTTGTATCAAATGTGAACCATTCACTCACGATTAAACTCTTTGTTGCAAATTTCACACTTCAGTTTTAGGTTTTTTTCGTGTTTTAGTAAATGGGTTTTTAGAGTGGATTCAAGTTTGAAAGAACGCTCGCATTTGGGGCATTTTAAGGGGTCTGTTTTAGATGGGTTGTCAATTTGCAAGTCGTTATTTAGAATTTGGGGCTCATCTATGCTCACTGTTACGATTTTATCGCGATTGTCTAACACATCAGAGTCATTCTTGAATTCAATAATAGTGGAAATAATGTTGTCACCTAATACTGTTACAGTTTTGTACTCGCCGTAAATCTCCGTCGTGGTGTACAAAGCTTTTCTCAATTGGGACTCTGCCTTCTGGCATTGCTCTTTAAAACTTAGAAATAAATTTAAAGTGAAAATACAGTCGTTACATATAAAACCGGGCAATCCGTCGTCCCTCCTAACCTAAAATTGATTGATTCATTGCCTGCTCATTTCTAAATGGTTGTTTACATTTATTTCAGCTAAATTTGTAAGAATCACATCAAGAGAATTATCAAAGAGAGAACTCAAATCCTCCTTATTTTTTTCTGAAAGACACGTCCGGCAAATTTTATTAAAATCGGTTACAAATTTCACAGAATCTGGGTCTGACATGATCTTACTTCACATGAAACCCAATCTTCGCGATTTTAGCCGGAATAAGCCCCCATTTGAGACACATAAACAAAGGTGGGTCACAGCTGTCACATAACTGTCACACGCGTGTATTACTGGTTGCATATAATTAAACTTGAATTGAACGTTATCTTTGAAAAATTTCATGTACTGGTAATTGGTATGAAGGAGAATTTTCTTGACATCATATAATTTCCCAAGCACAAATTAAAATTTTGAAATTTTTAATAAAATATTTTATTCTTCTACAAAAAATTCTGACTCAAAAACTAAAAGCCGTAGAGCAAAACGGTTTGTTCCAGTGAATTCTACGGCTCATTTTACATATTATATTGGTTTTTTACACGATTTAAAAATTTGAAATTTTTTGCTTAAAATTAGGATTGCCATTTCATAGTGGTATTTTATTCTTCAATAAAAAAAATCGTAACTCAAAAACTAAAAGCCGTGGAGCAAAACGGTTTGTTCCAATGAATTCTGCGGCTCATTTTGCGTATTATATCAGCTTTTCACGCGATTTAAAATTTTGAATTTTTTTTTGCTTGTCAAGACCTTTACAAAAATGAAAAAAAAAATTTTTTAAACTCACTCTACCAAAGTTTTATAGATTTTTATATGCTCTTACAACCCTCTGGAGTTGTTAAAAGTAGAAAAAAAGTTAAAATGTTCGATTTAAAAAATTTTGATTTTTGCAATTTTTTCCGGTACCCGGAACATTCATCGAGTAATAACTCCGGAACTATTAGAGATAACTTTATGAAGTTTATTATCGTTGGAAAGCCCTTTTAATTGTCTATCTTTTTCAAAAAAGATTATTGTTCTCCGACTTATAGTTTTCGAGAAAATTTAGAAAAAAAGCAAAAGTAGGTAAAATTTTAAAAAATTCATAACTAAAAAACTATTATTAATTTGGCGATTTTCTCGACGCCAATCGATTCCCCGGATCATTTTACAGAAGATAGGACCAAAATAGTTCCACATTTTCGAATGGTTTTGCCGTAATTGAGAAAATTTAAAAATTAAAAAATTTGTCAACACCCCCCCCCCCCCCCCTACAAAATGGTCAATTTTTAAAATGTCTCAAAATCAATTTAAACCTATCTTTTGATTTTGATGTGCTCTTTACGATGGAAAAAAGAGTTTTCTCCTAGCTCTTTTAGTTTGGCCGTAATCTGCGTTTGAAAATTGACAATTTTTTTGCGATATATCGCCTTGAAACCTATGCCATTTTGTAGCGCTTTTTATACCGGTTCTAATCGATTTTGCCGTTTTTCTCTAACTCTAATAGTTTCGCCGTAATCGGCGTTTAAATATTCAAAAAAAGTGAAAATGGCAACTTTTTTTGCGTTTTTCTCGGAAACTATAAGACTTAGAGCAAATTTTATGAATGCATCAGATAGCGCTTAAAATTATCTATTTTCTCGATTAAACCCGGAGCCGCTCCGGGCTCCGGTTCCGGTTACAGAGGCATTTAAATTTTGACACTAAAAAAATTCATAATTAAAAAACTAAAAGTCGCAGAGCAAAACGGTTTGTTCCAGTAAATTCTACGGCTCATTTTACATATTATATTGGTTTTTTACACGATTTAAAAATTTGAAATTTTTTGCTTAAAATTGGCGTTGCCATTTCATAATGGTATTAACTCAAAAACTAAAACTAAACTAAAAGCCGTAGAGCAAAACGGTTTGTTCCAGTGAATTCTGCGACTTATTTTCCGTATAATACTAGCTTTTTACGAGATTTAAATTTTTTATTTTTTTTTTTGCTAAAAATTTGGGTAACCATTTCATGGTGGAAAACTTTACTCTTTAACAAAAAAATTCATTACTCAAAAACTAAAAATCGTAGAGCAAAACGGTTTGTTCCGGTGAATTCTGTGGCTCATTTTCCTTATTATACCAGCTTTTCACGAGATTTAAAATTTTGAATTTTTTTGCCCAAAATTTACGAACTAAAGTTTTACGTATTTATTTACTAATCTTCAAAAAAAAAATATTTTTTTAAACTTTAAAAATGCTTTTCTTTATTAAACTCTTGGCGCCATTTGAAACGTCTTTTGACCAAATAAACAAACAAAAATTTTTTTTTCAATAAATTTATTTTCACTCTAAATTAAAATAAATATTTACAATAATTTAACCCTACTTGCTTGTGGACATTTCTATAAGAAACCCCCAAAGCTCTTTGATCACAATCGAAACAAGAACAAGCTTTTCTCTCGAAAAACCGCTTATTTCCTATTCCACCGTCCTAAACTCATTTCTGATACTCTCCCTATTTTGCAATTCCCTGTCTTCGAAGATTTGTGGTTTCGGAGCCATCGTCATCATTTGCTCCATGGGATCGTCGAAAAACGCTTTCCCGGCCTTTTTCTTATCCAAAGAACTCTTCACTGTGATAGTCACCAATATAATTATAACGACAATGAAGGCAACAACCGCTGCGGAAATTAAGCCAATCGCGAGCGGTGACAACGTATTGAAGTAAATTTTCTGCTTTTTCACGTCTTCGTAGTCTTGCCAGTTGACCCAGGTGTTGTTCCACTTGGCGGGGTCCGCATTGGGGTCCCTCGGGACGTTTCTGATCGGTAAAGCCGTTTGTTTGAATCGGGCTAATGCCATTTCCATGTTCAGGACAATCATGGGACGTTCCGCCGCTAGATTGATTTGTTCGCAGGGATCTTCCTTGATGTTAAAGAGACAAGGGGACTCGACTGCGTTACATTTCTTACTTTCGGGGATTTCCTCAAAATTGATTTGTGGACACTTGACTTCGGCTGAGCCTCGCAGGGTCTTGATTGTCTCACTGTCGAGCAGTTTGTGTGTGAAATTAGTGTCTCCTTGGTGTTTTTCCTTGATTTGTTGGTATGTTGTAAGGCCGGCAAGGGTCGAGCCGGTTTGTGAGGCCAAAACGGCGCTACCATCGTAGGTGTAAATTGGGTCACGACCTGAAGACCCGTACCAACCATCACTTTTACCATTTGTTGTTGATCCGTAGAGATATTTCCAGTTACCGACTCTGAGGGCCCCATAATTGTAAATTTCGTCAATGTTGTGTAAGAGTTCAGTCCGGGGGCTGTCTTTCCCTTCAGAAATGGAGGCCCACATGTCAAACCCATCCATTTTCGGTAGTTCGGTTTTATTAAGCCCTGCAGCTGTGTAAAAAGTCGGTAACCAGTCGGAAATGTGCATCAGATTGTTCGAGACACGTTGTGGTTTTTTGATAAGGGGGCTCCAGATCGCCGCCACGCACCTCATGGCCCCCTCCCAAGCCGAGTTCTTGTTGCCCCTCAAGGGGTAATTCGAGCCGTGATTGGCGTGGATTCCATCGGGCTTTGCCCCATTGTCTGACATGAACACAATAATCGAATTTTCCAACATGTGTCGGTCCCTCAAAGCGGCCACCACACTGCCCACACTCTTGTCCAACATGGAGACCATGGCGGCGTAAATTCGGCGTTCCGGGTCTGCGATGTGCCCGAATTTTGCGATTTCCTCGTCGGGGGCTTGCAGAGGGTCGTCGTCGTTGCCCGAATGTGGGGCCAAGTGGGCGAGGTACATGAACATGGGGCTGTCGGTGTTGTGTTCGCGGATTAGACGGACGGCTTCGTCGGTGAAAAGAGTCGTGGAGTATTTGCCTTGGGCGCTCCAGTCCACGGTCATGTTACGTCGCATGTCGTAACCGTGCTCGGGTGTGAACTGCAAAAGGAAATTGTGGGTTGAAAGACAAACAGAAAGCGGTTGGAGATGTGCAAAAGTGGACTTTCCGACTTTCGAGCGGTTCATAATTTGCTGTTTTCTTTTATTGTTTTTTGTTCAACCTTGTGCCACCAGGGCCGGATTACCCATTAGGCTACCTAGGCTAAAGCCTAGGGGCACCAGCTAAAATGGGGCGCAAACGAAAACAAATTATTTTTTTTAACAAATTAAAAATAAAATTAACTTAAGTTAAACAAAAAAACTTCAAAAGTTGAGACGCCCTTTTACAGATGTGGCCGTTCTCAAATATTTCAACACCCTAAACATGCTTTGTTTCTTTTCTCGATATGAAATCTCTTGAAATGCATTTCATTTTTCAAATATAACATGACGAAATTACATTCAGTTGTGTATCGGTCGTCTACAAAAACTTATTCAAAATCAATACGAAGTCAAAATTTGGATAATAAAAGCTTGTGAGTAAAGATTGGGGAAAGAAAAGAAAATTAGTTGCTAAATTCTATACAATATACAGGGTGTTTCAAGTTTTAGGTCCAGTCAAAAAATAAATACCTCTAGTATTCCAAAATAAAAAATATATATCGCAAACGATAGAGTTTCTAACACGCTTCAATTTGATGCTTTGCTGATATCCCAAATTTTCATGATATAAGCGTAAAACGCAAAAAACTACATTAAAAATTTTTTTTTTCAAATTATTCCAATAATTTTTTTATAATAAAATTCCTCCTATTTTTTAAGTAAGACTTCCGAAACTGAAACAGTAAAAAACCCAAGGCGTATTGAGCAATTGAAATTTCAATTTGCAAAAAAAAGGGCATTTTTTAATTGACAAGTAAAATTTTAGTCCGACAGTTAATGACGTTTCAATTTTTTGTGAATCAAGCAAAGACACGAGCTCTGTTTTTTCAAAGGTGACTAAGATAAAACATTTATTTGATCTTTTGCAAATTGGAATTTCAATTGCTCAATACGCCTTGGGTTTTTTACTGTTTCAGTTTCGGAAGTTTCACTTAAAAAATAGGAGGAATTTTATTATGAGAAAACGATTGCAATAATTTGGAAACATAAAATTTTTTATCTAGTTTTTCACAATTCACGCTCATACCTTGAAAATTTCGTATAACATTAAAGCATCAAATTGAAGCGTGTTAGAAACTCTATCGTTTAAGATATATTTTTTTTCTTTTGGACAACTAGAAGTATTTATTTTTTGACTGGACCTAAAACTTGAAACACCCTGTACTAGGTGAGTCTCCTAAAAATAATTTTTACTATACCTATCTTAAAAATTAATAATCATTATTCACACAGAAATCAGTGTTTACTATTATATACTTTGTTTTTTCTATACTTGACTTTTTTTAGAATGTTTCTACGATTCCTCATAAAATTAATTAATTAAAAATATTTTAATAATAGTACATTTATTAATTATTAATAAATAAACATCAATAAACATTGAAATATTCAGGAATCTGAATTTTGTAATTTCTAGTGTAATTCCAATAACACAAACTCAGTGTAGCTTGCTAGTCTCAAAATTACGTTTATTTCAATTTTTATTTTTGTTTAATTATTAAATTTTGGGGTTAGCGACACTTTTTTAACATATTTTTCACACAAACCAATATTTAAACATCACTATATCTATACAGGGTGATTCTTAAATAGACCGACAAAATTTTATCACAGTCTTCCAAGGATAAGTAGAGACGATCTGTACCATATTTACGTTTTTATTTCGTAGGGGTAGAAACCCCTTAATCCGTGCCACTTACGACGCTCATGAGTCCAAATTAGTTGTATTGGAAAAAATATGGTCGTTTTCATCATGAATATCGATAATACACAGTGATCATTGTTGCATTGATCAAGTACATTGTCATCAGGTGATTATCATGCTTTCAACTAACTCTGCTAATACTACTTACGAACACATCAGTGGCGTACGCTTATCTCCAACACAATTTTAAAAATTTTTATTTCGAAAACGGTGATACAAGGAATTTTTTTACTATTTTTCCCGGCATGTACTCATATGACACTACCATGGGTAGAATTTTGTCTATATGAACCTATATGAACAAAATAGAATGCCTACTTATTTTTTATTAACTCGAATAATTTGCTTGAAAGTTTAACATTTATTTAAAAAAATTTAGAGTGCACAAAAAATTCTACGGAGCGGCAAAACTACAATCTGCTACTCTTAACAGAAATTGAAAAACTGTTAAAAAACTAAAAGGACACACTTTTTAAACCTATTTAGTTTTGTGTAATAGGAGTTATACTTTTTTCAGTTAAAAATTGTAATTACAATGGTGGTATTAATGAATTTTCTTGAATGAAATGTCGTAAAATTCGATTTTGGAGAAGGTAAGGGAGACACTGCTATTTTTTGCGTTCGTTATTTATAATTTGTTTTTAATTTTATTAAGTTATTTACTGTTTATTTTTTTACATGTGTTTACCTTGTTTAAAAAACTACAATAATTAATAAATCATATAAAATTAAAAATTAGTAAAAAGGTAGAAGGGCAAAAGGGGGCTCCCACAACTATAATCCGGCCCTGTGTGCCACACAGTCGAAATAGATCCTTTTCTTTGCCAAAACTTCTAATAACGTGCTTGTATTTTTTTGAATCAATCAAATTTGACCCAAGAAAATTTTAGGCACCATTCAGTATTTTAAGTATTCTTAGGTATTTGAAGTGCAAAAATATGTAATTTGCTCCGACTTTTGTACTTGATGGAGCGGATATTCGCTAACATACTACTCTTATTAAAAAAGATAATAATTGTTTCGGACTTATCCGGAAAAATAAAAAATTGTTGATAACATAAACACTGTCCGTAATTTTGTGGTTTTCTGGACGTCAAATGAAAAATTTAAACATGCCATAAATTGCATCTAAATCTGTTGTTTCTGGAAGATTCGCCGATTACGGAGGTCTCAGATGTCAGAAATTGATTGGTTTTAGCTTTACCAGTTTAAACAGTTAATGGTTGTGGGATTTAAAAAAAAACAATGATGAATTTTTCTGTGGCATTTTGAGATTTTACTATCTCCTCTTCTCTGAATAAAATAAAAAATGGGAGAACAAAGCACTTTTATTAAAATAACAATCTTTTGCGAGATTGCGCCTTAAAATGGGCGTCATTTTCTGGCTTTTCTACAGCTATTATGACCGTATCGGACTTTTTTTTTAATGTGGCATTACACTATTTTTAATACTTATATGATTGTTATTCTAATAAGACAAAAAGACAAACAATTCTTTAAATAAATGTTGTTTTATTCAATAAAACATTATTTTTGTAGCTTGAATCTTAAAAAAAAAGTTTATATTATTTTTTATTCCATCGTAAAGGAGAAAATCGCATTTTATCCACTGTTTACTTCATTGTAAAACGGAATTTTATCGTCTACAAAATAAAGTTCACAAGTTCACAACTACTGTTGTTTTTCGGATTCTAATTCAGCAGAAAATTTTACATAACAATTAAGTGTTTCTGAAGGTTTTTTAAAATTGTATCTTTTTACATGGCCGTTCATTTCACTAAGTATGTTAATTTGAAAAATATCAAAAAAAGTCAAGAGAACATTTTTGTGTAAAATTTTATGCTTTACAATTTTTATTTAAAATTATTTTTTTAAATTTACCGATTTTGAAAAATCATTAAAAAACACTTTATTTTCGTTTTTTCAACCCCTTCTCGGGAATTGAAACAAAAAATTCTTTAACTAAACGTTTTTAAATACTTTATAGTAACTTTTATCAAAAATGCAAACTTTTCACAACATTTCGATTTATTTGATTGGACTGTAAATTAGCTTAGCACATAATCAGCCAAATATAAAAACCATAAGTAGGTAGATTTTATAAAAGGCCAATACCGTACAGGTAAAAACCGTAAAAGTGCATCAAAGTGTCTGCATCAATTTCCTGAACCAGAATGAAAAAAAGTTTTTCGGACTATTTGACACCGATATAACGACGTTTGATAATGATAAGGTGAACTGGACGATGAAAATCCGGATAATAACGCAGTGGATAAAAATGAAACCACACGAATTGTAGAGATTTTCATCCACGCTGGACAGGAGACCGTAAACCATAATATTAGAATTTGCAAGCCTGGCAGAACAGAACTTTGTTACAGTTTTGGAAATATTTCTGCAGTTTGTAGTTATTTATTGTACAGGGTTTTCCAAGTTTTATGGCCGAGGCAAAAATAAATATTTGTAGTCGAATAAAAAAATAAATTAGTAGCCTACACGATAGAGCATTATTGACGCTACCATTTGATACTTTGATAGAGTGCAAAATTTTTTAAGTTATTGCTGTGAGACATTAAAAATCAATTTTATGTTTTTTTAAGTTATTGGCGTTTTTTCTATATCATAAAATTCCTTTAATTTTTAGGACTATAACTGCTAAAATAGAATGATGCGAAAGTTGATAGGTTTTGAGTAATTAACATTTTAATATTGGAGATCTAAAAGCTCGAATAATTTATGGCGGGCTTTGTGGTATTGTGGTAATCAGGTCAGAATTCATTGACAATAGACTGCTTTACCCCGGAAAGATTGTAAACATCATAGCAAACCTTTTTCTATTGTCAAGGAATTCTGACCTGATCACCAATTACCATTATACGCCTGCCAAAATTATCGAAGCATTTGGATCTTCAATTTTAGAACGAATTATTCAAAAGCTATCAATTTTCGCATAATTTTATTTTAGCAATTACGGCTCTAAAATTTAAAGGAATTTTGCCATATAGAAAATACGCCAATAACTTAAACTAAATTTTTACCAAAATTGATTTTTAATGTCTCACACCAATACCTTAAAAATTTTGAACAATATCAAAGTATCAGATGGTAGCGTAATTAATTCCCAATCGTTCAGGCTATTAATTTATTTTTTTACTCTACTAGAAATATTTATTTTTGCCTTGGCCATAAAACTTGGAACAGCCTGTATAAGAGGGCCTTACAATGTGCTTTATCCGCGTTTAATTAAATGGATATGTAACGGCTAATGTGTAAACTTGGCTAGTTTATAAACTAGATGGTTAGTTCGTAAACTAGCCAAGCCTTTGGCTATTTTTATTAGAACACACAATTTCAACTAAAATAGCGACAAGTTTGCAAACTAGCCAAAATTTTTGGCTAATTTTGGTACTTAAAAGATAGAATGAAAATTTATGTTCGCATTTTAATGATTGTGTGTCCAAATCAGGTTAGGCTAGTTTATAAACCCGACCCGGTAATTGAAAATAAAAAAAATAAAAAAAAACAATTAGTCAAATATGTACAACAAATCATTACTGGTTCACGCATTGTGTGCCTTTTTATAATCGTTCTACACGTAAGAAATGAGGGTAAAAATCACTTTTTTTCTTAAATAATAGTTGTTATTATTTTGTAAAAAAAGTATCCAAGAAATAGGTTTAGTAAATTTATCTCGGTTCTAATAATAGTAACAATAATTACACAGTCGTAATAATGGGAAGACTCTTATTCTTTTTGTTTTGTAGAGATGATTGTGTGCTCTTTCAAGTCAAATCACTCTGGTTATATTATTTTTAGAAAGCTATTTGGCAATTCTTAAAAATCGGTGTTACGGGCCTGTTTGCAGGGAATTCCCGCCGTTTACTGTCGAGCCATCCATTTTCTTTCCTTCTTATTAGACTCATCAATAAACACAAAACCGGTTGATAGTCTCATAATCTCGACCGCAAAACTTGACCGTAGTAGCAAAAATTTCCCATATTCATTAAAATTTTCTCCGAAAGTCAGGATTTTACTCACCGTTGCGTGCACCGTATGTTGGTAGTAGTCCTGCAACCCTTGCCAGTACCCAAAATGCGAATCGAACCCCCTATACGTTGGCGTATACTCCTTTCGGAAGAAGCCCAAATGCCACTTGCCTATGGCATGTGTGGCATATCCATTCCTCTTGAGATATTGCGGTAAAATGGTCTCGTTTAGAGGCAGACCCCACGGTTCAGGTTCAAGTATAACGAGATGTTGCATTCCTGAAAATGCGAATTATGAAGCGTGGCAACCTTAAGCGATTTTTCGGATGAAACAGTGGAATAATTTTGACCGCAACCTTGGTTAAGTTTCCTGTGATTTTTTTGTAAGTAATCAGATGGACCGGAGAAAAGCATTTTAGATAATTGCGAGCAAAGTCACCGAAACCTTGATATTGGAACCGCAAACCTTAAACTTGATAAAACCAAGCTAATGAAGTGCTCAATTCAATTTTTTTCTGTTTTTTTTTATAATTTGTTTCCTGAAACTTACCGAGATGGATGGGGTATTTCCCAGTGAGGAAGGCAGAACGTGAGGGGGTGCACAAGGCCTGGGTGTAGTGGCTGTTGAGGATGACTCCGTTATAGGCCAAAGCGTCGATATTAGGGGTTGGAATTTCGTTACTTCCGTGAAAACCGACATCGTTGAACCCCTAATTAAAAAAAAAGATGAGTTAAGGCGATTTTTCCGACCTCCAGACGCCGCTAGTTAATGTACGTAAAAATACTAGTTCATTGACTTTTTTCGTAAATAATTTGTCTTAATTACACCGATTTGAATGTCAAGTGTTCCGATTGTAGTACTTTCAAGGCAACGAAATGAACTTGTTCTAATGAAAGAGAATGTGAAAAAAATCGCGAATTGTCACGCACTGTGATCCGGGACAATCCCTCACAACTAGGTCGGTTTTGGAACACCCTTAAAGCACAAAAATTACCATGTCATCGGCCACAATCACAATAATGTTGGGTTTTTTGGTTTGAGCGAAACTAGCCACCACACCACCGAGGAAAATCACTTTGCACAGCCACCACATTTTGGGAGGGTAGTTGTTGGTTGGGCTTTTGCAATGTGTCTAAATGGTTAATCTAGCGGAAAAATTATTTTATACCTTTGGCGGGAGTGGGGTTTCAAAATCACAATCACTCCGTGGTGCTGCTCCTACGTCATTGGAATCGCCGGAGAATAGAAAATTGGTTAACCGAAACCGACGTCAGATTTGCCAGATTCCGGAAAATTTGGCAATTGGAAGATGCGAAGAGTGACGTCAATGACTTTCGCTTTTCACCCGATTTTGGCCGATTTGACGTCAAATGTTACATAATTGTGAAAGAAATAATTATTAATTGTCGGTCAAGTTTGTTTGATTTTTTTTATTAAATTCCAATCATTAAGAAAAATTCGTAATAAGTTTTCTGAGTTGGGTGCCGTTTTTTTCCTTTCGTATCATAAAACAAGATCTTTGCTGCTTGGGGCGTTATTTTTATTTATTAGTTTCCGGACGTTTGTCCTTGAAACTCGCGACCTGCATGAAAAAGCACCGACACAAAATTTTTCATTAGAATGCAAAGTTTGACTAGAGAGAAATTCATGCAAAAAACACTCTTCAAAATTACATAATCCGAATCCCATTATCCTCAAAGGTTAATGGTTACAAAATGGTTTTAATGGAATTTTTATTAAAATATGTATGGGATCACTTGATTATTTTGAAAAGCCACACGTGACTAAAATTACTGTAAAACGGCAATATTTTATCTGAGTCAGTGCATTGATTACCATCTCATTTAAACTAATTAATTGCCAAAGTCTTGATCTTTTAATTAAAGTGACAATGAAATTTTTTTGGTGGAATTAACAAGCTGTAAAGAATGGCTTCTATTTTTACAAGCTTTTGTTGATGTTTGAAAACCGGTTTTTCCATCAATATTAAAAAAGTAGTTTGGAATAAAAATTCGCAACATGACTCATATGAATCGGTTCGTGATTTATTTGGGTACCCACTTCCTGATTTTTATCATTTGTTACACTTTGACAGGAAGCAAGATAAGAAAAAGATTTATTGAAAATCGCTTCAGGATTTTTCCCCCGGAAACCCGGAATTACACAAGACATATTTTTAGCACGTGATCTCGTTGCATTGTTGCAGATTGTGCAACTCGCACCTAATTACATAATGGCGTTAGGAGAGTAAAAGTTTACACTTTCCCACGCATTTTTATCGACAAAATCCCCAAATTCCGGATGGTAACACTGTCACATTCCCCCCGAAAATACCCAATTTAAGGTTGAACTATACTGAGAACGTCTGAAGTGGACTTGGTCGAATAATAATGAACGCAAAATTTGAAATTAAATTTGTGTGAAAATTAATAAACAGAATGATTTCTTTACATTTGGGTGTTGTTCTTAAGTTCAGTCATTCGCTCACAGGTTAGTTTGTTCTTCATTTTAAATATTTGTAACCGAGTTTAAACGGATTTTTCTATAAAAAACTTAAGTTCAAATCTCATGAAAAAAATATCGTAGCTTTCTAAGGACCTTAGCAGAAATATATGTAAGTTTGAAAGAACAATTCGTGTTATTTAAAAATAAAATTGAAAAAATAACCGCACTTTTTGGTCATTTTATTTTTTTATTAAAAATGGTACGTAATTTTTTGATAAATTTTATTAGGGGTTTGGTATATGATTTATTTATGAAACTGTATTTTTTCAAGCCTTTTGGGTCTTAGGTTTTTCTATAAAAAATATTAAAATTATTAAGCTGTTTAACCCCTTAAAACTTGCTTATATATAAAATGAGATGGGAACTGGCGTGTGAGGTAATGACTTTACTTAAGAACAACATCCAATTGTTATTATTTTTCTCAATACACTTGGGCGGTGTGTCCAGTAGAGTCCTAAGTTCTAAGGAGTCATTACAGAAATTGTCCCAAATTATGCTATAGATAATACGCTTGCGCGAGTGTATTACTGGTTGCCTGCTTCATTGATTCCATTTTTGTCAGCTGATTCTGTTTTGAGGAAAGATTTTTTGTAACTGATAATTCAACAATGACTTCGTTATCGAGTCTTCATTCCTTATAATGATTCACAAGTGATACGTAAGTCAATTTTTTGTGAGCGTTTTTTGAGGTTATTTTTTGCAGGATGTTTGTTTATGTCATTTCTTTTGCATGTCTTGGAGTCTCTTTAATCTTTTCAACATGTCTCTCATACTTCCTTTTCATTCTGCTAACAATTGGGGTAGTTCTATCGAGCCTTGGGATAGTTATTTGGGTCCATGTAAAGCTGTCTTCGCGACATATGGTCACAGTGGGGGCGGAACACACTTTAAAAGACATTGAGAATTTTCGTATAACTTTAATGGTGAGGGTTGTGCCATTTTTGCAATTTTTTCAAGAAAAAAATCGTAGCGTGACTATGAATCCACAACTAGTGGCAAGACACCCCAGGCGCATTTTAACCAGATTTTCGGACGCACTGTTGATAGTTTATTGCAACAGTTGTTGGATTTTATCGTCCGGGATTATATTTTGCTGTATTTGAAGGAATATGCATACAATTGGGAAATGCTGGGTGAAAATATCAGGTCAGTGATTGTGTTAGTTGTTGTGGGGTAATGGGGGGTTTTAGGGAGGATTTTTGGGGGGCTATTGAGATCCTCCACGACCGCTTTTCACGTGTGGACCACGCCAAGCTCATAGCGTGCGACATAGTCTCAAAAATCACAGCCCATTTTGAGAAAATCCGCGAAGCGAAAACGGCCGTGTTAGTATTTTATTCCACATTTTTGTATGTAATTATTGTCCTTGATAGGGTTGACAGTGACCGTCCGCCTGTGTTCGCATTGTCACCCCATGTCATGTCATCCGACAAAGAAATGAACTACATTCGATCAGCAAGTGAATTATTCATCATGTTTCTCCTGCCTAGGAGTTACTCCCTCTCGCCCTCGAAATATTTTCTTAGGGAAATTCTCGCGTGCAAAGTGTTCAAACCATTCGTCGAAACCATCACAGACCCCGATTTTTTCAACTTGCACGTGATTTATTACATCGAAGCGCAAAAAATTGCCGCAAACGTACACGTCAAAGCCTTCGAATATGCCAAAAGCTTTGACGATATTTTGAAAATTATTGCGAAAACTGACGATGTCGATGCGCTCAAGTCGATAAGATACAGTCTGGTGACCAAGTTGATGCAAGCGACCACTTTGCAGAATTTGAATCGGTCGAAAGGCGTCGATTTGGATAATGAAAAGAGTGTCCTTGCTTCAGCCGGTGTCAATAAATCCGACATTAATGCGGCGAAAAAATTAAGGAAGTATATAAATCAGCTGACTGTGGCGAAAAAAGAGTCCGAAAAGAGGCTGGCGAGTCTTGGGTGGGAGTTGGGGTACCAATTTAACGACGATTTTAAAAAGGTTTGTATAATAAGCGCCATAGAAAATAGGGTAAATATCTGCAAAACAAATTTTTCCCGCAAAAAATTAGTTTAACACGTTATTTTCTAATGTAATTGCTTTTCTGGCTGAAGAACGCCCAAAAAAGGCCAAAATAAATGTAATTACTGTCTTAGTTTGGTGAGATTTCGGTCTCCTGTTTCTGCAAAATCTCGAGTAACAACTTCTTAGCTTAAAAACAACACTTTCGGTCATTGGCGATATTGTTTAAAAAAAACTTGGTTACTACTTTAAAATAGTGCTTAAACACTGAAAAAAATATCAAATCAAGGTCATGTCTGTCTTAATCTGATATATTTTCGGCTCGTTTTTAACGAAATTTTGCGAAATAATTGCGTTTTTGATTCTAAAGCGCACAAAAACGGACAAAAAAAATATGTACTATTATTGATTTAATTTAATGATTTCTCAGTGTGTCTTAGGAAAACCTCACACAAAAACTGAGAGTTTCGTTAAAAAATCAAATTTGAGTTTATTTTTTCTGCTTATTTTTTGACGAAATTTTGTGATTTTTCGACTCATTTTAATTTAAAATAAATTGGTCTAAGGGCCGATTTCATATATACACCGCTAATGCCACATTAACTAATTGGACATATAATTTAATGGAAACTTTAAAACGTTATTCGTTAACTTATTACATTTCATAATAAAATAATGCAGGGTCATTAACTAACGAACCATTAATGGTATATTAAGTATCAAGTTTTATAAACGTCATTTTAGTTACGTGTTTTATTATTTATTATTATTTAATTACAAGCGAAGCGTAGCGGAGTAGAAGTTTCACTGATAACAATCCGCAGAAAAAATTTGACTCTTTTCAGAGACATCAAAAAAACGCACAATTAAATTTATTCGAATACGACTTAATTCCGCAACTAGACCAGTCCACGACTTTTTATGAAATTTTGAATTTCCAAGACGATTACGGATAGCGAAATTCCCGTTAATTTGGTAATAATCAGCCGATATTAAAATAATCAAACACCAGTTTTTTGCCAAATTATTGGACGCCTTGTGATTGGCCTGTCTTACTGTGGGGTGTGCATTAGTTCATCAATATCCAATGACAAACACGTTACAGTTTTTTGTGCGGTAGATAAACAAGTTGGAGGTAATTTCTATACTTTTATTGGCCGAATACGCATTCCTGGAACAAATGAGACGGTAAACCGGCGCTAGCCCTTCCCACAAAACTAGTTTTCGTCTTCGATGCAATGGCCTCATAATGTTTACAATTTTATGCAATTTGTCAATATGTCAACAATCATCTTTTCAGATTTTATCGAAATAATTTTATCTCAGATCGTATTTTTTTTTTGTCTTTACTCTCAGAACTGCTACTTCCAATTACGTTTCGCTCGTTCACGTTGATTTGCAATTTTTTTACTTAATTTAAATGGCGAATTAAATACAATAATGGGTGAAAATTGTGGCTTTAAAGTGATTATGTAATAGACTTCTATTAGCTGTTTCAAAACTATAAAAACACCAACGTCGCATTTTCTCTCAAAATTAGTTATAAATTATTCCTGCACTTCAAAAAATTAATAGCTAATGTAATTTATAGTTTAAATGAGAGATCTAATCATTAATAACTATTTTACATTTTTTTCAAGCTTATTTAAAAAAATAATTCGGTAAAATGCGACGTTGGCGTTTTTATAGTTTTGAAACAGCTAATAGTTAAAGTAGACATTAAATTTAAATGAAGAATGATTTTTTTTTATAAAATCGGCCCCTAGAATGTGAAGTGTTTGTCAACAAATCCGTAGTAACAACAACATTTAATTTAATGCTCCTTTACATTCGATTAAGAAATTGGCACTAATATCTCTAACTGAAAAACGTGTTAAAGAATACGAAAAATGTAAAAATAAAGTACTTCCAACGGAAGTTAGTGGTTCTTCAATACAAAACCACTATTTTTAACTAATTTTTTTGATTTGTTGGATTATTTCTTACACAATTTGGAGAGAAAATCGCGGAGTTTTTTGCTAAAACACTCGAAAGAGGCAAAATCAGTGTCATTTTTGATTAAAAAAAAAAAAAACGAAAATTTGGCTTTAAAATTTGATTTACCAATTTTTATATTTTTTCGGTTTGTTTTTTTCGAAATTTCGATCAAAAATTAATTGAAATCGAGTGAAATAAACAAAATAATATTAATTTTGATGTAATTTTATTTAGCAATGTTTTTCGAAAAAAACTTTCTTAAGTAACCAGAAAAGGCAAAAGTAACAACAAATTTATCTTAATCTGGTTACTCCTATAACGTAAGTTTTAACAAACTTACGAAATAATTTCGTTTCCGACTAAAACACAAAAACGCTTCAAAAAATACAAAAAGGTAAGTGACTTTTCAGTTTGTTTTAGCAAAATCTCACATAAAAAGTGAGAATTTCGTTTAAAACTAACTTTTTATTTATTTTTAATGTTTATTTTTTGACGAAATTTCATGATTTTTGGCTCGTTTTAATTTAAAGTAAGTGGATTTCAATGCAAAAGTGAACTAATCGGTTTAAAATTGTGTTTTTACTTCAAAAACCCAAAAGGCAAATCAAACATTATTTTTTGGTTTGGGTTAATATATTTTCGACTAGTTTTTAACGAAATTTTGCTAAATAATTGACATAGGTACGAATTGCACCGGGACTATACACCTACCTCAATGCTTATTTCATTTCAAGGTTATTTTTTAACATTTAACAAAACCAAACAACAAAATAAAACTTGATGGGCTTTCTATGCAAAAAAGGGTGTTTTTTATAAAAAGTGGGTTTTTTAGTTAGAAATTTTCCTTGTGCTACATAATTAGGAAAAAGGGCAAACATTTTTGAAAAATGCAAAAGCCTGTTTTATAGATAATTACCAAAAATAGTTATAGCAGTGGTTTTAGTCAATAATTTTGTCTAGTCTTTGCCGATTTCGTCAATTTTGGAGCATGTCCTCGGCCGGAAATACCTCTCCCAATTTTTGGAAACTTTGGCAAGCCAGGATTTGGTTCGGTATTGGACCGCCGTCGAGGAATTACGAACAGCCCATCGAAAAAACTGGCATCAGTTAGGTGCCGAAATTTTTTATACTTTTATACGCAACCCAACGTCGGAGATAAAAGTTGATAAAAACACGCGTAAACGAATGGAAGCGTTTTTGCTAGGTGATAAGGGACCAGAAGTATTCTACGAAGTCCAATCTCAAGTTGTACAAACCCTTGAAGATAAATACTATCAACCGTTTTTAATCAGCGATTATTACAAGGAAATGATCGCAGCAATGGAAAAAGAAGACGACATATCGGACATCGATCGTTCATTCGAAGACCGCCAAAATTCCGGAGACTCAATTTCAAGCATCGACAGTACAAACCTCAACGTTGGCGACCATTCCAATTACGCCAAACAAAAATTAGACCAATTAGAAGAGCGTCTCAGTAACAAAACACAAGCGCTGCAAGCACTCCGATCGTCGCTCCGACCTGAATCGAAAGTTTTAAGTAAATTAGAAAAAGAGGTTGAGTGGTTGCAAGGCGAGAGAAGGCAATTAGAGGCTCATTTGAACCGAACCGAAGTCTGGGGTGAAAATTTAGGAAAGTGGAGGACGGTTGTACAATCAGCTGAAGTTCCAGACGAAAGGGAACCGCTCCAGTTTGTCCTAGTGGTTCACATGGTTGAAGAGGAGTCCAGTGAAGGAGAGGAAACCATCAGCACAGGATGGGTTGTGTGTCGTAGCTTAACCCAGTTTCAGGAATTGCACCGAAAATTAAGACCGTTGTGTTCAGAATTACGTAACCTTGAGCTGCCCTCGAATACGTTCAAGTTTTTGTTCGGCAAAACCGACAAAAGCTCGCTGGAGAAGGCCAAGCAGCAGATACAGAAGTATTTAGATGTAAGTAGTATCTAGAAATTTTTTCAAATGTAGATAAATCGAAGTTTCTTAAAATTTTACATTTGGGGCATTTCACGTGAAGCGGACAACGAAAAAAATTTGACAACCTGAAATTCGGTCATATTTAGGATAATTGTTCTCCTAGAAAGCATAATTGTAAATACATAATGATTTTTTTGTGTGAGGCTTATTTGTGAAGATATTGACTTCTAAAAAATTGACGAAATATGAGTCACAGATTTTTTGGAAGCTTTTATTCAAAAAACTAATTCATATCAAAATATTTAAAATAGTGCTTTTTATAGAAAATTCTCTGTCCTTTTTGATTCTGAAATCCGATTTAGTTTTTGAAATTTTTTTCGTGTAGAAAACCGGAAGTGAAGTTTCAAATCCGAATTTTAGTAACTTGGACCGTTTTTTTTTTCATTTATTTTTATTTCAAAAAATAGCTGATAATATATAGATTTTACACTATAAGTCGCAAAATGGGATCTCTATTCGTTTGGGATATATAGTACTTAATGCACCCAAAAGCGCGTAATTTCTTGTGTAAACCGGCCTATCACGTACATTAAGTACTGTATCTCCTAAACGAGTAGAGATCCCATTTTGCGACTTACAGTGTAAATTCTATTTACTTTAAGCTATTTTTTGAAATAAAAATAATTTCAAAAAAAATGGTCCAAGTTACTAAAACTCGGATTTGAAACTTCACTTCCAGTTTTCTACACGAAAAAAAAATTTAAACTTCAAATTTGATTTTAGATTTAAAAAGAACACTGAATTTTCTGTATAAAGCACCATTTTAAATTTTTTACTAATTACTGTTTAATTAGAAATACAGTTTACAAGAACGTTCTGCTTAATATTTTGTCAATTTTTAGAAGTCAATAACTTTTTAAATAAGTCGCTCACAAAAAAATATCACGTATTTACATTCATACCTTTTAGGAGAACAATTGTAACCGAATTTCAGGTTATCGCATTTTTTTGAGTTGTCCGCTTCACGTGAAATGCCCCATTTGTGTTACTGCTCTGAAGGACTATATGTATACCTACTAGGAGTCGATACAAAGTTGCTGTAAAATTTCCATGAGAAATGTGGGAAAAAATTATTATGTTTTTATTATATTATCATATTTTTTAAAACGCTGGGAATTCGATTAAAGTAAAGTTTCGGAAAGTTAATTTATACCTAAACCATAAAAAATAAAACAATTTTCATGTTTATTGCGTCGTTTCGACACTTTGAGAAAGGTAAAAAAAATTGAGTTATGTAGTTTGTTATCAAATTTAATTAATTATTCGGTACATGCGAAATAAGTTTAATATGCGATTAATATTTGTCGTAGAACAAACAAATACGAGCAAAACACGTATTTATATTTCCATTTTGCTCAGAATACCTACCATTTCAAATTAATGAACAAAACTGAAGAGTAATTCAATTCTTCGGACGATTTTTTGGCTTACTCTTGACAATTTTTGCGAAATAATTACCTTTCTGCATTAAAACTTGGATTCAAAAATTGAAAAAAAAATTAGATGACTTCTCAGCCCGGCTTACTTAGGTAAGAATCTCAAAAACGTGTTTAAGAGCTTGAAAAAAGTAGGAATAACAACCGAAATTGAGTGAAGTAAGCAAAGTAACATTAGTTTTATTTTATTTTGTGACACGATCTTACAAAATAAATGAGTTTCAGGTTCAAAGACGAACTAAATGATTGAAATCAAACAAAATTAATATCAATTTCGATCAATTTTAGTGATTTTTTAGATATTTCCAGTGAAATTTTTCGAGAAGAAAACCAGTCGAATCAAACAAAACTTACAATTTATTTCGGACAAATTTTGCTTTGATAAAATTATTTCCGTTTCTGGATGAAAAACCTGCTAAACACTCAAAAAACATTACGTAATTTTCGATCCAATTTTGTGATTTTTCGTTTTGATCAAGGATCAGATGTGATTTTTCGGCTTATTTTGACGAAATAAAGGGATATAAGTCAGGGGAAACTAACATCAGTTTCCATTTATTTTGTGATTTTTAGGTGTATTTTGACAAGTTCTTACAAAATAAATCTGTCTTATTGGGTGATTTTTTATTCAATTTTAGGTAAACGTTTTGAAAAAACTCAACAAGATTCAGCAAGAAATTGAGGGGACTTTTGGGTCTGTTTTTAAAGAACTTTTGCGAAAATTTGTTTATAGCTGAAAAATGTGCTCAAAAGGCGCAAATTGATAATTTTTCATTTAAGTTGGTGTTTTTTCGGTTTCCTTTAACAAAATCTCAGGAGAAAAGAGATTTTAGCTCTAAAACTTTTGACCATAATTTATTGTTGAAAAAAGGTGTACAATTAATAAATTTCTGATTGAAAGCTAGTTGAAATAATCCTCGAAATAATCTAGTTGTCTGCGAAGTTATTCTAAAAAAACTTACTTTTTATCTGAAAAACGTGTTTAAATTAAAAAAAAACCGCAGAATTCACATAATTTTGTGATTTTTCAGCTAGGTGGCTTGGAAAGGTATATTAAAGCAATTAAAATACCACCAATTTCTGTGGACTTTTCACGTTTTTTTTTAGCAAATCTTGTAAAATAGATGAGTATCTATTTGACTCATAAATGAATGAAATCAAGCGGAGCAGGCTAAAATACTTAACATTAATAAAACAACTTCAATTTAATTTAGAAGTGAATTAAATTTACAGACAAATTTATTTTTTTGACCAATCATTTTCAACACAAAATCAAAGGATGATAAACGAAATGCCATTTGGTATCCTAATCTATAGTTATCCGTAGTCACTGCTTTATTAAGTGTAACTTTTAAAAGTTTTTCGGTCTTGAATTCCTGATTTTGGCAATTTCAGTTTATTTTGACCGACGATAAACTGAACCAAAGCGAGGCGGTTTATTCATTTCTAAGCCCCAGTTCTGACCACTTGAAACATTCCACACCAAGTCCGAAAAAATCCCGCTTTTCATTTTCAACACTTTTCAAAAGGTAAGACGATTCGTCAAAAATCGCCAAACAAAAAATGAAAAATTCGCAGCGGAAGCGAGCAAAGTAAGGACGGTTCTTCGGTCCTTAAAGAAAGCGAAGAGGAAGACATTTCTCAGTGTTTAGCCCCCGATTCAGGCGATTCTGTCGACTTTGTAAAAATAAACGGCCACCACGCAAAATTCTACGACGATTCGAAAGACACAATCGCTGAACCTTTGTACGCTTTACTAGGCGAGCTTTTCGATATGAGAGGCGTGTTTAAATATCTCCGAAAAACTTTGATTGGGTTCGTCCAAGTGACGTACGGCCGCAATATCAATCGACAGATTCACGAAACCATCTCCTGGTGGTTTTCCGAGCAAATGCTCCACTATTACGTAACGCTGATTTTGAAGAATTTTTGGCCTGGAGGGACTTTGGCAAGTCCAAGCCCTGTACGAACTACCGATGAAAAAATAAGGACAGCTCGTGAAGCACAAGTTTTATTCGTAAATAACGTCCCAGAATTGCTCACAACTTTGGTTGGGACAAATGCTGCGAAAAGTGGGGCGAGGAAAGTGTTTGATGCGTTCCAGGAGAAGAATATGAATAAGCAGTTGCTTTATGTAAGTTTGTGGAGGTTTGAAGGAGAGTTAAATGTTGTTTGTAGGAGATTTTTGAGGTTCTGATGGATGCTGCATTCCCGGAGATAAGTTAACGAAGTTAAATATCATTTTAAGACAGAGGAGCATATTTTTAGAATTATTTTATCAAAAAAAAAGACTTGAAAAATTGATATGTGGCTGTCAATTTTTCCCAGTTTCCTTTAATGTAAGTACTAAATGAGGCACTAGATATGTAAATAAATGTGACGATTGTGTACAATAAATGTGGTTAGTGATAGATAAATGTGAGGAAAAATTGTAACACTTGATGTTGTTTAGTTATACACAGTATTAATTTCTAAAGATAACATTACCAAAGAAATTTATTTATTTTCTGTACTTTTTGTAAACAGCATACTTAATACAATGTAATTTTATGTAAATAAATTATACAAAAATGAGCTTCATAATGACTTCATTTATTTTATAATTAGGTAAATAGATGGGTGAGTCACTGACTCGACGGTAATATTTTCGCCAAAATAAATATTTGCAAGTCGACCTTTAATATTTTAAAACAGTCTCAAGGTTTTGCTTTTTTTACACCTAATAAATACCGTCTTTCTTTAAGAAATCGAGCCTAAAGTCGCATTTGCGTTGGCATTTTTTGCGTGAAAAAAAAACAACAAAATCGTACGTGATTATAAAATTTGTTCTTTTTTATACCAGCCCCCCTGAAACCTTATTTGTTTATTGTTACTTTATTACATTTAAAAAATAAAATAAAAAACACCCGATATGTTAAAGATCGTTATAACAACTGTTCTGTGCGTCTGAGGATTAATATTTTATTTTTTGACATGTTACAAAAAGGCGGATATTTTTAATTCCCGTTTATTCTGCTTACAATAATTACACAAATTATCTACAAAAGTCGGCATTTTCGGAGCACCGATTGGTCCATTTCGTCTCCATGTTAATCTCGCTGCCCGTCACTCCGAAGTTCTTCGACTTTTTCAAACACTTGAAAAGATTCAAAAACGATTTTCGAAATCCACAATTCATGAAACAATAAGTTATGGGGTTGCAGCAGCTTGAACAATACGCCAACAACTGAAAGAAAGTTATAGCCTTATACCCTATGTTGTTGTAAATAACGGAAGAGTCAAACAGGACGATTGTATTAATAACGTAGAGTGGAGTCCAGCAAATGAAAAATTCCAAAACTACAGCGAAGAGCATTTTTATGACGCGCTTCTTGTTGAGAAGACTGCGTTCGGCGTTAGTTCTCCGGAGTCCCGGAGTGTATTTTTGCGATCCGGTGCCCGGACTCGACGATTCCTGCGACCAGTTGTGGCGCAGTTGCCGCCAGTTGGGGTTGTGGCGTTTGCTCCAACGGCTGGTGGTGGACGAGCCGTGGAGGTTGATGTACACATCCACAGCGCCGTTCACTGAAAGCGAGAAATGTATGGTTTTGAGCCCTATTTTCACTTGAGAACTCTACAAAAAATTGGGCATTTTTTAATGATTCCGAATGTGGGTACAGGGTTATTCACATACGAATGCGAACCTGTCAAGTAAATAGTGCAACACAAAAACTGTATTTCTATTATGATGACAAAATCAATGATCGTAATTAATTACTTGAATTTATGATTTGATTTTCAAATTTATAAGTTAACGTATTTCGTGTTGCATTTTTACCTTGTCATGCTCGGACTTTTATGTGAATAATCCTGTATACTAAGAGACGAAACGTCGTACAAAAACACATTATTTTCTGTAGCCAAAAAATAAAGTACGGCAGAGTAAAAATGAGGGCACTTCGAGTGTTATACCGTGTCACTCCCAAATCGTATTTAATTTAATTTAAATTCAACCATACAAATAGAGAAATATTGAGCTTTGCATTCTTAATAATAATAGGCTAAAAAAACAGAACGACTAAAATTTTCGCTAGAAACATGACAAAAAAATTATTGAAAATTTGTACTTCATGTCATATTTTTCACAATACGGTTAAAGATACAAAGACGCTCAAGCCATGGATTCGTTTCATTTTACCAATGGTACATTATCAAAAAATTAATTGATACCTAAACCTAGTTGTAGGAAATTTAGTTCTCTACAACTTTGTTCCTTACAGTTTTGTAAGTGTTTATATTATCTTTATCTCTGAGCATGTATAAATTAATTTATTTTAATTAAAACTCTATAAGGGTCGGTTTACAGAAAACGAAATTAAAATTTAATTCCGAATTAAACTAATTCGACATTAATTAGGGTCGGTTTATAGAAAGCTTTATTACCTAAATTTTAATTCGTTGTTGACATTTGGGTTTTGTTGAAATCAAAATCAGGTTAAATCGGGTCATAAACGTAGAACACACGACAAAACAGGAAAAATCTAAACCTGACCTGGCTAAACGGAAGATCACGGTAAAGTAACCGACCAATTTACCGTAATCTTCCGTTTAGTTCTTCTTTGATATATATATTTCTTTATTTCCAAATAAAACTAAATAATTATTTGACAAGGTTCTAAATTGTATCTACTTCCAGTAAACATTTAAAATAACTCCAAAAAAATTTCCAACAATAACTAACTAAATAAAACGTTATGAAGGAATCCAAATGTTAGTCTCAATAAAAAAAAACAATTTTTAAATGTAACTACATTATCACTTTTTTGTAATGATTTGTATTTCTTTTGAAGTAAAATCAGTAATAAGATAATAATAAAAAAGACTCCACATAAAATTTTAATAAGAGTACGAATACATGTACTTCTAACAATTATCAATTTGCGTTCCGCCTTAATTTTTGAGAACGCTGCGAATACAAATAAAAATATATAAAAAAATGTTTTTTTAAAAAAAACTTTTATTTAAAAGATGAACTAAAAAGTAAAAAATACTGTATCTCAATCGCAGGAGAATATTTTTTATTACAGGTTAAAATTCAAAAATTTAAAATTTTAGAATTTTAACCTATAAGAAAAAATATTCTCCTGTGATTGAAATACATTATTTTTTACTTTTTAGTGCATCTTTTAAATAAAAGGTTTTTTTGGAAAACATTTTTTTATATATTTTTATTTTTTGCTTTTTAGTCTTTATTTATTGCATAGATTTATTGTTATTACACTGTGCATCTACCGTGACGTCCAAATGACCAACATACCGTCTATGTCGGTATAAGTTACGGTATGTACAAATCGAGAACTCCTTTGTAAACATAACCTAAAATTTTAAAACCCCATTTAACACTTTTAGGGGGTAATTAACTATTTAGAATTGCATTGTCACGCAGATTATGTAAGCATGTTAAATTTCATTTCATTGCGACTACAGGAACCCTCTCAAATTTACAAATCGAAAACCCCTTTGTAGTAAACATAACCTAAAACTTCAAAACCCCATTTAACCCCTTTCCTACATAGGATTGCGTTGTCACGCAGATTAAGTAAGTATGCAAAATTTCAATTCAGTGGGACAACGTGAACCCTTTCAAATTTGGTTCCGAAAAAATAACCGACAGACAGATAACATTGTGAGCTAAATAAAAGCTTTTAAAAAGTGAAATAAACAAAGTTGTAAAGAATTAAATTTCCTATAAAAAATCTACCACACCATAATTCTATCTTGAATGGTTTAGGTATAAATTGATTTTCCCATATTTGACCACCCGTTAATTGAGACGAATACTTTGCTTCAACATTTTTGAACATCCCTGGGGTCTAAACGGTGAAGTCTCGTGGACTTTTCTGTAAGAAATTTAATTCTCTGCAACTTTTTTCCAACATTTTTTTTTGTATCTTTAACCGTATTTTTGAAAATATGGGACAGAATGCAAATTTGTAAATGATTTCTTTATATAATAATTTACGACATAATTTCTGCGTCACTTTTATATATATTTTTTAATTTAATGCTCTATTGGCTTATAGGTTTTTGTTTGCCGTTATTTAAATACGGCCATTTTTTTAAACTCAATGCTCGGAAAGTGCTGACGGTAGTGTAACAACTACGCCAGTTCAAAACTAATTTTTGAATAATTTTTAAACTGACCTGTATGGTCGCGCAACGCCCTTTCCGTCTTCATTCCCTTGCAAAGTGTCCTCGTTATGAGAGAATAAGTGACTCCTAAAACCAGTAGCGGGATGACTAAGAGGACAACGTCTAGGAACAAATTGTAGGCTTTTTCGTAGTCGAGTGACGGCCAATCTTCGCGACATTTGTAATTTCCTGGAATCAGATTAAAAATGTTTGTGACGAGATTTAAGAGTTTGCGTGGTCGATGGCAGTATTTCTCCATTACCAACTTAAAAACTGGTTAAAGTTTCTCTTATCCGGTGAATTATTTAAAATTTATCTCGGGTTAAATCTAGAAAAAGTGGTGGTGTTGGAGTTGCGGCTTTGTTGCAAAGTTCAATTGGCTGGAAAGAAGGCGTTCTTCTATTGATTTATTATTAAGAAGCATCAGGACTTGCGGGAATTTATGGTTGTTGGTGTGGTGCCTATTAAGCGCTTAGTCAACAAAACTAATTATGTTCACCTTGCTTGGTGGGCTTGAGTTGACTCAAAAGGGCGATGGGTGCCATGCAAATGAGACTTCCGATCCATATCCCGACTATGAGCTTATAAGCATGGCTGATAGTTTGCCATCGGAGAGATCTCAAAGGGTGACAAATCGCGTAGTACCTCTCGACGGAAATGGCCACCAGAGTCCACACACCGACGCTGACGGAGCAAGCTGAAACAACGTTAGAGCCCTCTTATCTTTTATGGCTGTTTAAAATTTTAAGTGTCGCCCGGCGCCTCCACCATTTTTGATAATGAGCGTTGAATTTTCTCGGGAGATAGAGCGACAATTGCTTTTCTTACTTCCGAATGCAAATAAAATTTAATAGGACGTCCGCAGGGACGTCCGACTAGCCGGAATCTGATTATTGTCTTTAATGGGATGGCGTTTGGGTTTAATGGAGGCTTAGTGGCGAAATGGGGATTTGAGAGGTGACGGAAAACGCGCAAATCGCTTCAAATCGAAAAAATCATTTCGAATAAAGACACGACTTAATTTAGTCGAGAGATTTATTCGAACTCGATCCTTTTGTTAGTTCCCGGCCCGATTTATTCAAAGAGTTCTAAACAAAATTTAATAAAAATTATTCCTCATGCATGAACCGAACTGATGAACCGGCATCTGTAAAATTTATTCTTTTATGAATAAAAAACACGGATGAGTCTGCGAAAGTTTTTGTTCCGACTGGAATTAAAAAGTTATGGAAAGGGAATTTTTAAAGTGTATGGCTTCCGACAGAGATTGATGCGAGTTGCTGTCTGGAATCTTGTTAGATTCTTCTAATTCATTTATCATTACATCAGTGGATTGCAACAGGTCTTGCGATTGAATAAGAAGCCGGATTAATTTGTGTTTGGACGTGGTCCAAGTCCCGGCGCTTCCACCAAATTTCCTTCGAAAGTCTTTCGCGATATATAAATATAAAGTGATCCCCGGCCATTTTTCCACGTCTTTCTTCTCATGTTGCCCACGATTTATATCAGATGTTGGGACAAAATAGTTCAAATGATTAATAAGGCGGGTTATTAAGCGATTTTGAGGCAAATCGATGATGAATGAACCCTTTCAAATCCGTTGATTATTTCCCTGAGGAGGTTTCATTGTTTTCCCTCCAATCACTTTAATTACCATTCGACCTTCCTCAATCATAATTAAAACGGTGGTAATATTGATGATCACCATTTTATTAAGCATGGAACTTTTCATCCCATGTTGGTTAATTAGTCACGTCCGATGACACGCAGCCCATAAATTCAGCGTACGTGACATTCTAATCTATCTCAAGCCCTTTTTGAAAAAAACCTAATCCGAGAGTTGACACTCGCAAGTGTATTTTGGCGAGTCGGCGGTCACGTGTCATATATCAAAATAAAATACTCTCACCGTACTTTATCTTTTACGAGACAGAGAGGAATTTCCTGTGTTAGGGCGCTTTGCTGAAATTACCTTCCAACTCTGTGAAATTCTAATAGCTCGTCATTTACAACAGCAGAACATGTAAATTATTGCCGAAATGATTGATGTTCGGCTTCGACGAAACGCCTTAATAAAACCTGGAAAGTACACAGGAATTTTTTCCCGATGTTGACTCAAGTGTAATCTGCAATTTATGCATACAAAAACTTGATACGGGATTTCGTGTTTGCTTTCGCCATCTCCGTACGGATTTATGCAAATCGGCCCTCAGTTAAAACGCTTGTTTTACGCCCCAACCTGCGCCACATGAGTTATGTCAACGATTTAGGGCAAAAACGACGTCTTTATTTCAGACAGACGACGGATAATGGACTCCCGGATGGCTAATTTTTGACAAGGATTCGACTCAATCCTCAAAGTTTTGACCTGTTGCCTCACAAATCAAATTAGGGAAATTGTAACACGATTTAGAGCTCGCATCAATCTCTGTCAAAACTATAAAGTGCACTTTAAAAGTTCTTTAGCGGCAAAATCCTAGTCACCTCCTTTGTTGTAAAAAATTAATACGAGGAGGCGAGTCAATTGTGTCGCATTAAAGGCAAATGTTGCGCCATCAAGGGCAACAATCATAGTTTAAGTGCCATTAGATTTTATTTGCATTTGAAACTAAGACTTGGTCTTTCCACTCGACCAAACCGCTTTCATACACGTTTACGTTATAGCGTTGGGCGAAAGTCTGGAACCAAGCGTTTTGTGTCTAAACTATGTACTTTACGAAAATACTAATTAGTACATCATCAACTACTTTAAATATGTGATGATTTTTCAAGAATAAATTTTTTCGAAATTCCTTTTAGTTTTCGAGTTTTTCAAAAAAAAAAAAAATTTTTCAAATGGCACCCTACTATGGCGATTTTTTGGGAAAAGATTATGCCTTAGGAATTACATCTAAGTCAATAATATTGTTTTTGAACCAGTGGTTTTTTTAAAATAAATTATTAAAATTGCGGTCCGAACTCAATACGAAGATTTTTCGAATTTGACCGAAGTGGTTGTATCCATGGATGTTTTTTATCCACTAATTTGATTCGTAAAATTTTTCGCAATTATAAACGTCCATGGATACAACCACTTCGGCCAAGTTCGAAAAACCTTCGTAATGAGCTCGGAACGCAACTTAAATAATTTATTTAAGAAAAACCACTGGTTTAAAATTAATTTTATTAAAGTTAGAAGTTGGTTTTAGAGCTTAATCTTTTACCAAAAAATCGCCGTAGTAGGGTGCCATTTGAAAAAAAAAATTTTTTTGAATAACTCGAAAACTAAAAGGAATTTCGAAAAAATTTATTCTTGAAAAATGCCCACATTTTTAAAGTTGTTGATGATGTACTAAATAGTTTTTTCGTAAGGTGCATAGTTTAGGCACAAAACGCTTGGTTCCAAACTTTCGCCCATTAGTACATCATCAACTACTTTAAATATGTGATGATTTTTCAAGAATAAATTTTTTCGAAATTCCTTTTAGTTTTCGAGTTCTACAAAAAAAAAATTTTTCTTCAAATGGCACCCTACTATGGCGATTTTTTGGGAAAAGATTATGCCTTAGGAATTACATTAAAGTCAATAATATTGTTTTTGAACCAGTGGTTTTTTTTTTAAATAAATTATTAAAATTGCGGTCCGAACTCAATACGAAGATTTTTCAAATTTGACCGAAGTGGTTGTATCCATGGATGTTTTTTATCCACTAATTTGATTCGTAAAATTTTTCGTAATTATAAACATCCATGGATACAACCACTTCGGCCAAGTTCGAAAAACCTTCGTAATGAGCTCGGAACGCAACTTTAATAATTTATTTAAGAAAAACCACAGGTTTAAAATTAATTTTATTAAAGTAGAAGTTGGTTTTAGAGCTTAATCTTTTACCAAAAAAATCGCCGTAGTAGGGTGCCATTTGAAAAAAAAATTTTTTTGAATAACTCGAAAACTAAAAGGAATTTCGAAAAAATTTATTCTTGAAAAATGCCCACATTTTTAAAGTTGTTGATGATGTACTAAATAGTTTTTTCGTAAGGTACATAGTTTAGGCACAAAACGCTTGGTTCCAGACTTTTTCCCAACGCTGTATAAAAATGGTAGATGCGCGTTTGTCTGAGGGATTAAGTCCAGATATATCGGAGATCGATCGTAAAAAGCGCGTCTTTGATGCATAATAGAAAATTCTCTTGATCTTTGTCTGGTCCAAACACCGACCAAAGCTGATTACACCCCACAAATCAGTGTTGAAAGAAGCAATCGCATGAAAAATAATCCCGAAACAGTTCGATCGAACGAACTTCCAAGCCCACAAGGCATCCGACCGATTCGTAACTTCCTTTGCGAGTAAATACACAATAACTTTGTTTGAAACAGATTCGTTATTCACACAAAGAGGAAGGGAAAAAACGTGACTTTGACTGAGTTTGGCTGCACCTTGCATTCCGACAAAGCCATCAATATCAGTTAGTTGTTAGAGTTCACGTCGGCACTGCATTCAATTTGTTACTAGTTAGAAGAATACGTGACGAGGAAAACCGCACAGAGCTATCGATATTTTAATTCGATTCGTCGCGCCACAAATTCCATTTGAATATATTTTCGGTTGAATCAATCCTAATTATGCAAGGACCTGATTTCCTTCAGGACCTAACCCGCGTCAGGCGGTCGACATCTGTCCAGGGCAAAAATACGATAGGTGGCGCCAAACGAAACACCACGTAAAAGAGCAGTTGAATGAAGTAAGCAGACTTATTGTGATTACGAAGGGGAAAACTGCCAAATTGACTAATATATTTGCGGGGGGTGGCTTAAGCGCTTCAACAAATTTACTAGAACCCGTCCACATATCTCTCGAAGGAAAAAAGGATAAATGGAGGGTCGCAGACCAAGTCTTTCAATTCGTGTGATTTTTGGACGATTCTGGCCACGTGTTCGGCACATCTATCACTTTGAAGGGGTTTTTCGTATTTAATTGCTTGTGCCACGCATCAAGTATGCATTCGAAAAATGTAATCAGAGCGATGTCGGACAGGACATGAATTATTAAAGGAGTCCGAGTTGGGAAAAACAGGATTGCAACACGAATTAGACTTTATGGACGTCAGAGTGTTTCTTGGAGGATTCGGGTAATTAAGCTCGTAATTCACACGGAATTGCGATGTAAAGCGTTTATGCGTGTAGTGTTACGATAATAATAGCAAAAAGGGAGATTGTGGGTAATCCAGGATGTGGATATAGCGAATAGACTGATTTAAAGGGCCTTTTGAGGCCCTTGGAGCAAGTTTAGTGGGTCCGAACGGGCAGACATGCGCCTCTCAAGCATTTGGTTGCTATCTGTTATAAAGTCATTACAAAGAAAATTTTAACTAAAATTAATATTAAAAATAACAAAAAAACATTACTCTGTCTTCAATGCAAATAAAATAAATCATCTTTATGAGTATTTTCGCTTTCTATTAATTTGAATAGCTTCACGCTAGATTTCGCTTTTTAAATAAATGTTCTATTATAATTACTCGTGTATTAATTATATCAATAGCATTGATGACAAAATCGAATTTTTGTCTCAAAATCTAGTTCAAATATTCGATCTTCACGCGCCTTTTGTAACTTCATGCGTTTCAAATCGTATGCACCTTAACTTACACCTGTGATTAAAAAATGATGAATGAGCGTAATACGGCATTGACAAAGAATAAAAAAAACAACACCGTCAATTTTTTAAAATTTATACATAAACAAAGTTTTGAATTTGAGACTTCAGAAAACATTCTGTGTCAAAATCAGTCAGGTTTTCGTCTAAGTTAAAGTACAGCAACATTGTTGGCCAATTTGATAGATAGTGTTATCATGTCTGCTGATGAAGGACTAGCAAGCATTATAGTTTCAGCAGATATTGCAAAAGCTTTTGACACAGTAGTCACAATCTTCTTTACTAAAAGTTAGCTTTCTATGATGGGTTTGATGAAAATGAGTTTTATTACTCTCGTCCTGTTCACAAGCTCGATATTACAAAGAAGCAAAAATCTTATAACTTCGTGTGTGCCTCAGGGACCAATTTTTGGTACAATCTTTTTTTAATTTATAAAGCAAATATACAGGCTGTAAATTGAATAAGTACATTAATTTTAACTGGTAATAGAACTCGCCAAGACCAACAATTTTTCCTAATAACTTTTTTTCCAAAACGTTTTAGTTTTTGAGTTAAAATTATTTTAAAATCTTACACAATTTTCTTACACGCCACTGGAAACAAAGTTACCTAGTCGATAAGATTACCGTTTCTAAGCAAGTTCATGAAAATTAAATTAAATTTATTATTACTTTTCTTTGTGGAACATTTCATGAAAGGTTCGCCAATTTGTAGGAGTAAATAAATGTTCTATTATAATCACTCGTGTATTAATATATTAATAGCATTGATGACAAAAACAAATTTTAACTTCATTCGTTTGAAATCGTATGCACCTCGACTTACACCAGTGATTAAAAAATGATGAATGAGCGTAATACAGCATTGACAAAGAATAAAAAAAACAACACTAACGCCGTCAATTTTTTTAAATTTATACATATACAAAGTTTTGAATTTGAGACTTCAGAAAACATTCTGTGTCAAAATCAGTCAGGTTTTCGTCTAAGTTAAAGTACAGCAACATTGTTGGCCAATTTGATAGATAGTGTTATCATGTCTGCTGATGAAGGACTAGCAAGCATTATAGTTTCACCAGGTATTGCAAAAGCTTTTGACACACTAGGTCACAATCTTCTTTACTAAAAGTTAGCTTTCTATGATGGGTTTGATGAAAATGAGTTTTATTACTCTCGTCCTGTTCACAAGCTCGATATTACTAAGAAGCAAAAATCTTATAACTTCGTGTGTGCCTCAGGGACCAATTTTTGGTACAATCCTTTTTTAATTTATAAAGCAAATATACAGGCTGTAAATGGAATAAGTACATTAATTTTAACTGGTAATAGAACTCGCCAAGACCAACAATTTTTCCTAATAACTTTTTTTCCAAAACGTTTTAGTTTTTGAGTTAAAATTATTTTAAAATCTTACACAATTTTCTTACACGCCACTGGAAACAAAGTTACCTAGTGGATAAGATTACCGTTTCCAAGCAAATTCATGAAAATTAAATTAAATTTATTCTTCGACAATGTCAAAATTTACGGTTTTTCTCCTGTGTAAGGAAGTTTTGACAACTGTTTGGCATTTCTCATTACGAAACGTCAGATTATTTTTAACAGATTTAAAGCAATTTTAAGTCTTGTTGAGTCTAATTCGAAGAATAAAATGTTGTATTCAACTCGTTTTCGTGTAAATCGGTTCATTTATTTCACCTCGTGGATGATAAACCTCTCGCTATCACTCGACGTTTAAAAATCCACTCGTGAAATAAAGCGTCCGATTTACACTCAAACTCGTTAAATAATATACTATTATTATTACTTTTCTTTGTTGGAGCATTTCATGAAAGGTTCGTCAATTTCTAGGAGGAAATAAATGTTCTATTATAATTACTCATGTATTAATATATTAATAGCATTGATGACAAAAACAAATTGTAACTTCATTCGTTTGAAATCGTTTGCACCTCGATTTACACCTGTGATTAAAAAATGATGGATGAGCGTAATACAGCATTGACAAAGAATAAAAAAACAACACTAACGCCGTCAATTTTTTTAAATTTATACATATACAAAGTTTTGAATTTGAGACTTCAGAAAACATTCTGTGTCAAAATCAGTCAGGTTTTCGTCTAAGTTAAAGTACAGCAACATTGTTGGTCAATTTGATAGATAGTGTTATCATGTCTGCTGATGAAGGACTAGCAAGCATTATAGTTTCACCAGGTATTGCAAAAGCTTTTGACACACTAGGTCACAATCTTCTTTACTAAAAGTTAGCTTTCTATGATGGGTTTGATGAAAATGAGTTTTATTACTCTCGTCTGTTCACAAGCTCGATATTACTAAGAAGCAAAAATCTTATAACTTCGTGTGTGCCTCAGGGACCAATTTTTGGTACAATCCTTTTTTAATTTATAAAGCAAATATACAGGCTGTAAATGGAATAAGTACATTAATTTCAACTGGTAATAGAAGTCGCCAAGATCAACAATTTTTCCTAATAACTTTTTTTCCAAAACGTTTTAGTTTTTGAGTTAAAATTATTTTAAAATCTTACACAATTTTCTTACACGCCACTGGAAACAAAGTTACCTAGTCGATAAGATTACCGTTTCCAAGCAAGTTCATGAAAATTAAATTAAATTTATTATTACTTTTCTTTGTTGGAGCATTTCATGAAAGGTTCGTTAATTTGTAGGAGGAAAAAATGATTTTCAAAAATGCGATTTTGAAAAAATGGTACATAGAGAAAATGTTTGTCTTGATGAGTTCTACCACTGGTTAAAATTAATGTACTTATTTCGCTTACATCCTGTATTATTCATTACAAAAGTCATGTAGTACGTCCCTCCAGTTTCTAAGGCCTGGATAGTAAATAAAAATAATTGTTCAGTTTTAAATTTTGCATTTAAAAACTATAAAAGTCAGTTTATAGAAATGTTATTAATTAAATTCATTATTAACTGATCACATGACCAAATTGAACCAATTTGATCCATTCGCGTTGTTAATTTTTAGTAGCACAATTAATTTTAATTGAGCTTTCAGTAAACCGGCCCTAAAACTTTTTGAAGGATAATCTCAATATCAAATAATACGAAATTAAATGTTCTTGAAAAACAAAAAGCTTGGGACTTATCATTGAATATGATCTCCAAATTCTCGAATTTAAAACACTTGTAGCTACTATTTGTTATCAAAAAATGTTTTATCTCCTTGAAAAACTCATATTTAAATTTCAAATTATGAAAAAAAAACTTGTTGAAACGTTAGTAATTCCCTTTATTTATTACTTCTACAGGGTGGGGCACGATTGGGGTACTTCTGAAACCTTTAAAAATGCAACCAAATATACAGGAAACTTTAAACACTTGATACAATATTCAATTTCAATTCAAATTAGTAATCAAAGTGTGTAGATGAAAGCTTCAAGATGACAGTGGATGACAGTTAATCAAATTAGGCCAATTAAACGAATTATTTATTTATTTATTTATTTATTGCAAAAGTCAGTAATAAATGTTCAGAGAGCCGATAGACGGACGCGTAAAGTTGCTGGCGTATTAGCTCTGCATACGATTCTTTACATTACTAGACACCACAGAAAAAGTCCAACAGTGTTAAATGTGAAATTTTGGATTCTCGTCCTATCCAACGATTTCCATAATTTTTATTTAAATGATCTCTAACAATAGCGCACCATCTTGTTGGGACCAATGCCGTAAGGTCTAAATTTTCTAACAGGACAATTCCATTTGTAAAAGTAGAGAAACACTTTCCCATTGAGGGTTCCATCAAAGAATGGGGTCCAATTACGGGCTCATTAAAGACCGCACCACACTATATTAGTTAAAAAAAAACACTTTAGAAGTGAGTTTCACAAATTCATCGTGAGTTCTCTAGAGCATTTCAAATCGGAGTGAAACTGACAATTATGAAAATTTTTGACGTTATTGAGAAAAAGCATTCTTTGACTCAAATTTTAATTTATAATAATACTAAAGCATAGAGAGCGACGAAAGATGTTTTAAAGGTTGCTAATAAAAACATTCCAGAAGTACCCCACTCGTGCCCCACCCTGTATATAATCTATTATCCTTGAATAGTGAATAGATGCTGTTGATAAAAAAGATAGGTTGCAGAAGCTTCAATTGTTGCATATTTATCTAAGGCTTAAAAAATTATCTTTGAGTATATGTTTTGAGAATTAAAATTGTTCAGCATAGAATAGCTCTATCATTTAGCAATATTTTTATTTCGTTTTTTCTTAACTGTAAATTCAACTATCTTGGAAAGAGATTTCACGAACGACAGCTTCTATACGTCATCGTAATGCGACACAACTATCTTTACCTAGGTTTCGTACATCTCCATATCTTAGGACATCGCTAGACTTTCTCTCTTTAAAGTTCTATTAGTATTATTAGATATAATTTTGGTGATATTCCATTTCATTCTTTTTTAATGTGTGTCTTAGTTAGTTCACAAATTCAGTTCGTTGCTCACTTCAAACGGGACCAAAAAATTTATCTCTCGGTTTAAATTTATTGACGGGACGAGGACGTAATTTCGTTGAATAATAGCCCACTTTGAGTGATTATGAGTAATTTCCATTATGTATCATTATGTTGGAGACAGTAAATAACTTTCATCCCCTGCTTAATTATATTACATTATACATAACCTTCGCAATAAGCGAATTTCGCTAATGTATGCTCTTTGCTCGATTTATGGGTACGTACTATTAAAACTTTACACAAGTTGCCATGCGATTATTAATCAAATCTACCTCCGGGATTTAATTATCGATCGACTCGCTGTAATAACATAATCCGGCCCTTGACAAAAGTTAATCCGTGAGATGGCGCCACTTGTAAATATTTCCGCACATTAATGCACCGTGAGTGTGTAAGTACGTGCGCTTGGAGAGTTGCAACGGTTCACTCGAGACAAATCCGATTAAAGTCTCGGTTTGAGAATTGCACTCGGTCGTGCAATTGCACTCTTCCCGCACTATTAATCTTGAATGTAACGAGGAGTAGATTTCGCATTAATCAAGTTTGTTTTGCGTCAGACACGAAATTGGCAATCACTTTAAAAAGGGGGTGCAGACGAGTAGACGTCATAAATAGATTTGACTTGCTAAAGAATAATGCTTTTCCGATATCGTTGAATTTTGATCGCGCCGAGTTCAAAGGATAATAATCCCGACACAAGTATCCTCGGCTTTTTTCCTTTGTACCTCTTTAATAAATAGATAGTGGATGTCATTTTGTTTTACATAAAGCGAAATTTATTCCATTTTAAAACCGGGAAAAGTTCCAAGCTGGCGTTTGACGGCCGCATCTGTGCTTTCACGAATTCGCAAAAAATTCAGTCATAATTGGGATGCAAGGTCTTAGGACTTGTCCGCCTATTTACAAGTAAATTATGCTGTATTCACTCGGACAAGGATAAAGGATTACGCAGGACGTCGACTAAATCAAAGCGACCCTCCACAATACAGCTTGACCCGATTAAGGGCAAAAAATTCAATGTGTCATTAGTGTAAATCAGATAAGAAAGTTTTAAAAAGGAGACGATGACGTCTCGATTTAATTAAAAAGCGCCGGGTTAATTGCTGATTGGATTGGAGCCATTTCCACCGAAATTGTTTATAATATTCGGCGCGAACTCAACTACTCCATTATTGAGATACACTTCTCAAGACAATGCCGAAATCGCAGCTTAATTTCGGACGTACGCTGAATAAATTAAAGCCAAGCTTCGAAATGGATTGCTCTCTTGATCTCTCCGTTTTTAATGAAACCTTTCGTGCGAATCAAGCACTTGAACGTAATTATAATGACCAATTCCAGATTTATCACCGATGTTACAATGCACGCTTTACAACCATAATCAAAATTTTATTGGAGTATAAAATACACATCGAGGAGAGATGGCGCTGTCACTTTGTATCGACGACTCGTATGGGAACCGATTTTGTACAAAAATGTGCAACGTAAAGATAAACATGCTTTAGTCACACTGAAACATAAATTTTTGTTTCACAGACAGATAATCTGACGTCTGCTATATCAAAAAGTGACGCTTACATCTCTTGTAGCGTATAAATAACGACGTTGTAAACGAGTAAAATAAATCCCAATATGTGCTTGTATTGAAGGCAGGAAGTTGATAACATGCCGAGTCGCACATTTTCTTCGAAAAATAAAATATTTCGAACTTATCGGTTTAAAATTTTTATTGGGGGTGCGGATTATTTAAAATGGCCTCATTTACTCCAGGGACCCTGTTTTGTATCTTATACGCTTACGGAAATGAAAAATAAATATTTCGTATGTACATATTTTGTAGATTTAGATGCATTGTTTTCTTAGACTAAAATATTGAAATTGATGTTGATCTGGGCTGAGATTGGTTATGTAATTTTTTTATTTATTGATTTCTTTGTTCGTAACAATAAATTATAGAAAACTAGCAGTTGCCCACGGCTTTGCACGCATGTCCACAACCACTTTGAAACACAGAAAAACAATGCAAAACTCAGTACAACAAAAAGTAGAAACACAAAATTTTATTGTGAACTTTAAAACCGTGACCCAATGCGAACCCGAGTAAATTTTGCTTGTTTTCAACTTATTCTCTGTTTAACCCTCTTGTGGATGTAATTTTCAAAAATCCTGAAACACATTTTCTTTATTTTTAACCGGAAGTCTAAATGCCAATTTTCTTGCATATGACTTCAAAAATACAGGAGTTTTGCGTTGAACTCTTTTGGGGGTGGAATTTCTAAAAATTCTGAAATATACGCCTTTTCCATTTTAACCGAATGTCTAAGATATCAATTGATAACTTCAACAATAAAGAATTTTTTATATGTATAACTACAACAATGAAGGATTTTTTGTTTAACCCCCTTGGAGTGGAGTTTTCAACAAACCTGAAACACGCGTTTTTTATATTTAGACGAATGCCCAAATACCAATTCTCTTGATTATAACTTCGAAAATGACATATTTTTATATTCAACCCTCTTTTCATTAATATATAGCTTCAAAAATGACGATTTTTTATGTTTAACCCTCTTTGGGGGTGGAATTTCTAAAAAATAATAAAATACCTATATGTTTCTTTATTTTTCACCGAATGCCCAAATACCAATTTTTATAATTGTAAGTTCAAAAATTACGGATTTTTATATTTAACCCCCTTAGGGGTGGAAATTCCAAATGTTCTTAAACACACGTTTTTCATCTTTAACCGAAAGCTCAAGTACCATTTGCATGGATACAAATTAAAAATTACGGATTTTTATACAAATTCTAACCCGTGTTCAACCCCCTTGGGGTTGGTATTTCCAACTAAAACACGTGTTTCTTCACTTTTCACTGAAAGCACAAATACCAGCTTCAATTAATGTAAATTCAAAAGTTACGAATATTTATACAAATTTTATTACGCCATTTAATCCTCTTAGGGGTTAATTTTTCGAAAATCCTGAAACACGTGTTTCTTCATTTTTAACCAAAAGCCCAAATACTAATTTTCAAAGATATATCTTAAAAAATGACGGATTTTTATTCAAATTTTAACACCCTATTTAACCCTCTTAGGGGGTGATTTTCCAAAAATCCTTTCTTAGTACACCCCTATGTTACAAAAGCTATCTACTGTGAAAATGTCAGGTTTCTTTCCTAAGCCGTCTAGGCTGTGCGTTGATAGGTCAGTCAGTCAGGACAAGCAATTTTATATATATATATATATATATATATATATATATATATATATATATATATATATATATATATATATATATATATATATATATATATATATATATAATTGCTTGACTCGACATATATATATATATATATATATATATATATATATATATATATATATATATATATATATATATATATATATATATATATATATATATATATATATATATATATATATATATATATATATATATATATATATATATATATATATATATATATATATATATATATATATATATATATATATATATATATATATATATATTTGAAAGACTCGACAATAGAAAGGTTAGTTTCGGTTACAAGCGTTTACGACTATTGTGAAGTTTGAATTGGATATTCGTGTTTCAGTCGTAAGAAAATTCGGGTGCAATAAATAATGAAAGTTTTAATTTGAGAGGATCATGTTTTATCAGGGAATATTGCGCGTTCTTGTTTTATTCTTGCAAACTTTACGCCTATTAAAGCACTTTTATAAACTTGAGCTAATTCCTGGGGAATGTCGGTTTTTCTTTCGTTCATTTATTCTTTTGATAAAGCATCGTTTTTTCGCGTTGTTGAAACGGCTAATCTGTTTATCTTTTTTCTGTTTTACAGGCCGATTTATTTAGATTATGAAGGCGTTAAGGCGCTTTCAGACTAATTGCCAAACCGACGATTTTGATTTTTTATTGGGGTGTAATCCCGATTAGGTGTAAACTCGAGAAGTGCTCAATCGGAATATAATAGGCTATTAATCACGAATGGTACGACTGTAAAGTAAGATTAAGCACGTGAGTTTCGCAATAAATTCGGCGATTTAATTAAAGACAACACGCACATCGTCGACGATAAATTTCAGCCAGTTTCACACTCCATAAAAGTGACGATTTTCACAACAGTCAAATTTGAATCACCAGTCATTAGTCGCTCCGACGCTTCGGCCACGACAATTCCGAAACTAAACAGAGGATCTTCCTCTAATTCCAGCGAAAAGCAACACGATACGTGCACCGAATTTCAATAGAGGGAATTTAAGCGAACAATGAGGACCATTATTTTCATTGTTGAAAAATGGGCTTTTAATATCACCACGGATTTATGGCGAATACAACCAAAATGGCCGCACTTTTCAATTTACAAGAGGCGACAACGGAAAAATGAGCCTCTTCCTCTCGGATAACTCACGAATAAATTGCAAACTTTCGGGTGCTTTTTTCAATTTTCCAAAAATTGCGAGCCAATTAAATGGAACACCATAACATCAGTCGGTTGGATTTATCTCCATTTCATCTAATCTGTGACTGACGATACGAAAACGCCCGTTTCAATCAATTCACATTAGCATTCGGGGCAATAAATTGAAAATATTGCGTGACTCATTAGCGCAAAACATGAATTATAATCGGGACTGGTGCCGAATTTCCAATTAACATTTCGTACCCAAAATAGTGATATTCAAAATTAATGAAAATTAATGAACCGTATCTTAGCTCGGTTCACTACTCAATTTTCCGGTGTTTAGCTTGTGCTTGTCTCCGTTCAAATTTCGAATCAATCTCGCCCTCTGGTCAAAAAAGCCTCCAAGTGTTGCCTCTAACGAGCAATCGGAATTGTCTGGAGTGTGAATTACAGTCGATTCGTGCTCGCCTAACTGTTATTTGATCCATCCTTTATGGCATCGGCCGAAATGTTTCAGTTTCTTTGTGCTGAAAAAAGCGAGCCACCTGTTCCGAAACAAACCGAGACTTTTCGATCTATTACTGCTCGTAAAACAGGCCACGACAAAAAGCCTCCAAACTTCTCAACCAAATTAGACTCGTCTTAAATCCGTTCTGTGGTTTCTGTATCCATAATTTTCGGGAGATAGGAGGTTTCACGACGAAAAAACTTCCATAACTGGCTGAAATTATGGATTTAGTCGGTTTAGCAGGCGTAAATGTGTACGACGGCTAGAATGATATCGTTCGAATAAAATTGCGATTATTGCCGGCAGAGTCGACTCCAGATGGGCCATATGCTATTTGGTTTAATTTCATTTGAAATTCAAATAAAAAAACGCTGCAAATGTATCGATTGTCACCCTTCCGGTCGCGTTTTTAATTAAATTTTTTTCTGCTTTGTTAATTTTTTTAATGAAATATCTAAATGTTGGCGGCGAGAGTCCTTGATCGACTCGACCCGCATACAAGATAAATTTTATTGCGAGGTGAAGTGTGCAAAACTATAAATTGAAGGGTTTACGGCTTATCGAAAACTTTCACTCTTTCGCTTGCCAAATTAACGACTCTCAACACCCTGAAAATCGGCCAGGATTTAATTGCGAGCTCTGCAAGAATTTTGCCTTTCAAGTCTTTTAATTTCTTACAGAAAATAGCGACTTTTCTAAACTCACTTTTCTAATTTTAGCTCTTTGCACCATTTATTTTTTTCCGAGTTGCTTACACCACGTCTCTGGAATTGAATGGAACGTCACTCGCTTCCATTAATCTGAAAAAACCTCCTTTCTATCTCTCGAGACATCATAAACAAGAAAATAATCTCATTTTAATAGTTCCATTAACCTACAAGAAATACTTACAGGGTGATTCACTAAACATTTAACAAATATTTAACTTTTAAATGCGATATTATTATTTTTTTCCCGGCGCCTCCACCAAATTTGAATGAAACGGCTCTCGAGTTCGGCTCCCCTGAATTGAAATAAAAGGTAAAAAGGTATAAATTTTACCTATCTGTTTCCCTTTTCTACCGGTAATAACAACAATGTCGCTAAATCATCCGTATCTCGTAAAATACGGCCGTACATTACCTTGGAGGAAGGGCAGAAGCTTGCACATGACCTCGCCGAAAACGAAGTGTCTCAATAGGGTCCCTATTAGCGTGAAAGGTATGCAAAGGACGCCTAGGAGGAGATCCGAAACGGCCAAGTTGAGGAGGAACAAGTTTGTTATCGTTCTCATCCTTTGGTTCTTCACCTGTGCAGATAGAGCTTTAATTAATTCCCTGACATGACCCGAATCAATATTTTGGTAAAAATTTTAGGGCTGACACCCGATATTGATTACGTGGTAATTTATTGTTTGTGGTATCGCAGCAGCACAATTGCGCCGCTTTTTTCCTGCTCTTGATAAGGGAATGAATCATCGAATTAGCTTTGTCTAAAAAACTCCAAGCTGTAAAATTCAAATTTCTTACCAAGGTGAGTATAACGAGGGTGTTTCCGATGACTGCCAACATAAAGATAACGGCATATAGTGGGATGGTAAGTCTGCCCGTTTCGTACCATTGTGGCACAGTTCCGGTTTTCGTTGCGGTTTCCGGTGTCGTCACTTCGTTCAATAAAGTTTGTGAAATGTTCCAGAGGGTGGAGTTTTCGGCCCACTCCATTGTTACATTCTGGAACAGGTGTTTTTTTCGGGTGAAGGGATGAGTGGAAAAAAATAATTATTTTCAGTCCGACGACAAATCGCTCGGATCAGGAATGAAAAGCAATTTTTTTGGTCGAGGAAATTTACTTTCGGCTCTACAAACAAGTCGCTGAAGGCTAGACGAGGAGTGTAAATGATAAACGTTTTAGAAATCCGAGGGCTGAAAATGGAAAAAACAGGTCGCTTTTGTTGAGCTTTAATTTTAAATTCAAATTAATATATTTTTTGAAAAATCGGACCGCGTGAACAAACGATCTGAAATGGCAGGATGAGTGTACTGAATCCTGAAAAGAGGAAAAAGTAATTTTAAACTTTTACTGAAGAAGTTGAGGTGGAGCGGAATGAAAAAGACGACAAGTGACAAATCAGGGCGCAACCAAAAGACTGAAATTTTAATCTGTGCTAGTTCACAGATATTTCAGCGGTTTACTGAAAACCTCATTCTTATTCAAAACACACTGTTTTCGGTTATCGAGGGAAAAATAAAGTGAATGTGAACATACTTTTAACCAAATATTTTTACCCACGAAAATAAAAATACATAAAATTGAGTCATCGTAGCTGCTTTTTTGACAAGCCCCTGTCATTAATTTCAGAGAGAAAAACAGTAATTATTTTTTCTTAATTAAAGCTTCGGGCTGTTATTTTACGTGGCGTCCTTTGATAAAATATTTAATTTAATTTTTCCGTTTGAGTTTGCTTATCGTGCGTCGAAAAATGAGCGTATTTCGCTTGAAATGCTGCAATTCGTCAAATTCCTTAGACAAAATAACGCTTGATAAGATAATTACCGTGGCAAATAACGAAAGTAGACATCTCATGCGACCATTAGCGACTGCCTCCCAATGATTTAAAGATTCTCAAACGCCCCGTCTCGCCTTAGGCATTAAACTTAATTAAATCCTTTCTCTTTGGAAATGAAATTCAACAGTAATACACCATCGATAGTCGTCGGGAAAAAATTTTCGGCCAACCGTGGGCTTTCACTTAATTGCCATGTCTCGGAAAAACGAAATTCATTACGTCTCTAATTCACAATTAGAGGCCAATTAATTAAACGAAGTAGTAAGCGAAGTGGAAGCGACCAGTCGCACTGATAAAATCGTCCAGAAATGACAGCCGATTATTGAAAAGAAGTCCAGACGATCTAATGATCGATGCTCGAGACTGTGAAAAATTTGACGGAACGTTTTTCCCGAATGAAAAATCTGCCACTGACACTTTCCATATTTTTTTCACAGTTAATTAATCCCGACTTTAGTGTTATTTGAGGTTTTCCGGTGCTCGGAATCGTAAAACACGACACTGGCGGTGACAAAGAAGTGCTTTCATGCACCGAATGCTATTATGCAAGCGTGAAAGGTGTGCTTTAAAACATCGAGGCGTGAGATTGACACAAAGCACTATTCACATACGAAATTTACGTGAAATGGAAAAATTCTAGACCGGAAATTAATTTGGCGAAAAACGATTTTCGGATACAGAATTATAGTTGTCGTTGTTTCCTCAAAAGTATTAAAAGTTTGTACATTTCGAGCTGTCTTGTTCAATTCGAGACACTAATGGTGCAGCGAAAACTGAAATTTTATCTCAACTAACGAGGAAAGTTTTTTTCATCACCGCCATACAAATACTACTTTAATTAAACCAATTAAACGCCCAAAATAAGTTTATTTTATAATTCCCGAACGACACAAAACGAATTTTAAGTTTAGATGAGCTTTCAGACTTTTTCAGACAAATTAGATTCGTTTCAACTAAAACCAACTAAATTAATTTGCATTCAAAATAACTATATTCACATTGAAATTATTTCATGAATCACTGCTAATCATTTGAGTTTGAAATAAATGTTGCGCAATAATAACGATTCGGGTTTTTTTAATTCGCGATTTGAATTTCATGATTTCAGTTAATTCATTGTCTGAAATAAATCAAACTTTAACCTTTTGAATATTTATGGTCGGTGTAATTTATTTTTCAGCTTTGCTCACTTGACAAAAAATTTGACGTTTGTTTCAGGAGAGAAAACAAATTTAAATATCAATGTTTTTCAATTTGGTGCGAAATTGGAAATATCTCACCTCAATCACCCCGAAGGTGTCTGGGGTTGTTTCAGTTGGAAACGCCGTTTTTTCTTTTATTGGGTAACTTTTAAACGGTCATAAAAGCGCGCGCGATCAAATCCAAGCAACAGTTTCAAGATAACCGTCTGAAAACGTAACGAATACTGAAACGTTTGAGCTTTCAAGAGCAGACCGAGCGACGCCAGCGCTTTCATTCACAAGACGATTTATCCTGACCTACGATCCATATCCTGCATCAATTGCACCGATTATTGCCATAGGTTAAGACCATCTTAAGCTCGCCTCTGAAATTTTAATTATCCCGAAAGCTCCCACACTTGCAATAAGAAAAATTAATTTTGTCCATAATTGCTGAAAAATTAATTTTTCAGGCGACAAAGCCACCTGTTGATTTGAAACAGGTGTTCAGGTGCGATTCTTAATTAAAAAAGAAATTTATAATTGTCTTTGAAGCGTCCTGAAAGAATAATGAATCAATTAGAAAGTAACTTCCCGAAATTGAGATAAATTTTTGATTGATTGTTGAAAGTTTTGGCTTTAGGTCGAGCCTCGATACATAATTGTGGTCCGGGGGTGTTTTAATTGATTCAGGGCCTGGTTTCCAATACCTGGGGGTGTTTTGGTTTAAAGTTAATTAATTGGAAGGAAAAACGGCCGAAGAGTTGACACTTTCGGGTCGTAAATCGGAGTAGAATAATTTTTTACGTCGGCGGTAACGAGCTTTTAATGTTGGCCAAATAAAATTTGCCTGAGAGTGCTTTTTCCGATCTATTATCAAAGTTTTTGTTGTTTGAATCCGCGTTAAATCCTGAAAGTAGTCGTTTCGGGGCAATTATGAATAATTTATGTCCAGAGAAAAGCATGAAAATATAATTAAACGAGAGACACTGGGAGAATTTCGCTGAAATATCTAATTAATTTCTGTTTTAACTGCTCTCTTACCTATTGCAGTTGAGGGAAGAGAATGACCGGAAAATTCCGGGCACGTGTTGGCTGAAATGGTCTTTGGGAAAAATAATAAAAGTGTTTGCGTTGCAGTTTAATTGTCAAATCCTGAAAGGATTATATTTTCCTATTTTTTGATGATCCAGGTAGGAACGTAATATCAGCATAAACAGGAATTCCTCCAGGGCTATGAAAAACTTGAAACGAATATTGTGAGGCACTATTGCGAAAAAAGAGAAAACCTTTCAAGATAATAAAATTTCGCGAATACTCGGCTGAGTTATAAAAGTTTCATGAGATTATTTGGTGGCGAAAAAAATTTAAAAGAATTATCAAGAGAGTTAATTAGCGTTGCCGTTATCCAGAGGGTTGATTATTTATGGGCGAGTGCGCCATCTGCAGGGCAGGACTCCAATCAATACAGGACGCTTCGGATCGATTCGCTTGATTAATACCTAAATTAATTAGTAGTAATTACATTAAATTTAGTAATTATTTCTTTTTTTCCAATTTAAAGCGACGATTGTGTGCAAATAAAGACGCAAATGGAAGTTTTTCAATTAGTATGTCACCAAAAATACTGTTGTTTATTTCTGCCCTGTAACGTCAAAATTACTCGCCGACCTCAGTTCAATTCAATTAAATATTCATTGAGCATTGTAAAATTCGTCATCAATATGCATACACCAAAGCCATATTTATACTGTCTCACCACCCTTACGCAGCAGTTTTTCTTTAGTTAGTGCGGGATAATTCGTGCAAAATGGTCCTAGTTGAAGAATCCCTAAACCATTCGCTCAATTTAGGCAATTCTGTGCTGATTTCTTTGGGTGTGGTGGCTGTAATTTTGGCAGTTTATCACTTTTGGCTCCAAACTTTGCGTTACACAAAACTGGGCAATAAAATACCCGGATATGACCCCTTGCCCATCATTGGTAACGCCCATATGGTCATGAACAAAAACCCCACACAAGTCATGGAACTTGCTTTAAAACTAGCTTCGGAAAAAGGAAGTGTTGTGAGATTTTGGTTCGGGAGCAAGTTGGGAGTCGCTTTGCTCGACCCCAGAGACATCGAAGTAAAAAATAAGGCCCCCCCAAATATTTTTTTAAAATTTTTGTTATAGTTGATTTTGGGTAGTAATGTTCATTTGGAGAAAAGTTCCGAGTATCGGTTTTTCGAGCCTTGGCTTGGTGATGGCCTTTTGATTAGTAAAGGTGATAAGTGGCGTTCGCACCGAAAAATGATAGCCCCAACGTTCCATCAATCGATTTTAAAAACTTTCGTTCCTGTTTTTAATAAAAACGCGATGGATTTGGTCGAACAATTACGAAACGAAGCCCTTGATCAAATCTGTGATGTTCATGATTATATGAGTGGTGCCACAGTTGATGTCCTTTTGGAAACAGTGATGGGCGTTAAGAAAACCAAGGAAGCGAAAACTAGTTACAAGTATGCCAAAGCCGTGATGGAGTAAGTCAGTGTTTGTCCCCGATTTTGTCTGAAAACTAAATTCCCCAGCATGTGCACAATTCTCCATTTCCGGCACGTCAAATTATGGCTGCGTCCAGATTGGATTTTCGGCTTTACAAAATTGTTTAAGGAGCAGACTTCACTCTTGAGGATTATCCACAATCTCACGGACCGGGTCATCAAACAAAAAAAGAAAGCTTATTTCGAACGTGTCAAAGACGGGGATGTTAGTTTGTACAATAACGCGGTCAAGGAAACGGAAGAGGAGAATTTGAGAATTAAAAACGAGCAAACTTTTAATTTCGGGAGCGGACTTCGGGACGATTTGGACGAAAACGATGAAAATCTCGGTGAGAAAAAGCGACTTGCGTTTTTGGATTTCATGGTCGAGGCGAGCCAGACTGAGGGAAATAAACTAAACGATGAGGAAATTCGGGAAGAAGTTAACACAATTATGTTCGAAGGGCATGACACAACGGCAGCTGCGTCCAGTTTTTTCATCTGTATTTTAGGAGTCTATCCTGAAATACAGGAGAAAGTGTATCAGGAATTGAGGGACATTTTTCAAGATAGTGACAGACCGATCACCTTTAACGATACTTTAGAAATGAAATATTTAGAGCGCGTTCTATTAGAAACCTTGAGATTGTACCCACCGGTCCCCATAATCACACGAGTCATAAACGAGGAAGTCAAGCTTGGTACAAATTCACTTTGAATTTTCAGAATCTGAAATTTGGTTTCAGCTTCGGCCGATTATACGCTACCTGTGGGCACAACAGTGGGAATTGGTCAATTTTTGGTCCACCGAAATCCCAAATATTTCCCCAATCCGGATAAGTTCGATCCGGACAATTTCCTACCTGAACGTTGCCAACAGAGACATTACTACAGTTTTATTCCTTTCAGTGCAGGCCCTCGCAGTTGCGTCGGTCGTAAATACGCAATGCTCAAATTGAAAATTCTTCTCGCTTCGATCGTGCGAAACTTCAAAATCAAATCGGTCGTCAAAGAGAAAGATTTTCAGTTACAGGCCGACATTATCCTGAAAAGGGCCGACGGCTTCAGGGTCATTTTAACCAGCAGAACATGAAATTATTAGTTTAACTGTGAATATTTTATTGTACTAAGAAGTTAAGGATTTAATAATAAATTATATAATCACCGTTCTGGAACTTATTGTTTTAAAGTCATTATATCTAAACCCTTTCCTTGATTGGTACGTGTCACAATGGCTAAGACAGACGATATATTCCCTGTGAGGGACCCCGTGAAACGATCCCTTTTTATCCCGAAACTCCTTCTCGAATCGACTAATTTCTGGCCCGAGAAACGCAATTTTTTGACCAAATTCGCAAACTGGGTCATGTTAATAATTTGTGTTTTGATCGAAAGTGGGCAAATAGCGTTCGTTGTGGTCAACATCAAAGACATAACAAAGATTGCTTCAGCCATGTCGACCATCTCAACCACGTTTCAGGTACGTTTAAATTTCAAAAAACGGAACCAAAACTCGCTTTCAGGCAATAACAAAACTCACAGTTTTGTACATTTACAACGACAAACTTCGCCTGATTTTAAAATCAGTCTGGTACGAATTTTGGCCGTCTTACACAGCCGGTCGGGAAATAAACACGAAACTAGAAACGTACAACAAAATTGTAATTGCAAGCTTTCTAACAATTTTGATTAGCGGAATTTGCTTCGCTTTTGGTTTTTTGAGTTCACCGCTCATTTCTGGTGAAAGAATACTACCATTTGAGGCCGTTTATCCGTTCGATTGGACCAAAAGTCCGTATTATGAAATTATCTACGTTGCGGAATGGATGACTAACATTGCGTTCATCCTCATTGGGATTTGTGGCCACGATTTTCTTTTCATGGGTCTTTGTAGCAATGTCGTGGGTCAGTTTACACTTTTGAGGGAACTTTTTGGTTATTTGGGTACGAAAAATGTGGCCCAAATTGTTAGAAAATTGGGTCAAGACACTGAAATGGAGCCGAATCGCCAACTGGTTCGAATCTGCATCATCCATCACGCACGAGTGACTGAAATTTGCAAAGAAATTGCTGAAATTTTTAGTTTCAGCTGTTTTATTCAACTACTTTCAAGTGTAACCGCTCTTTGTGTTGGCGCCCTAATTATGACTTTTGTAAGCCTGAATTTGAATTATTTTCAAATAATTTTAAGTTTTAGGCCGATATTGATGCTGCCTTGTTTACGGTTTCTTCGGCTTACATTTTTGGACACTTGCTTCAGTTATTTCTGTATGCCACACTTGGGAATGAAGTCATTTATTATGTATGTCACGGTTTTGGGTAAAAATTCTGAAAAAATGTTTCAGGCGGGTAGACTTCCGAATGCAATTTTCCACAGCCATTGGTACAACATCGATTTAGAAGTGAAGAAAGATATTTTATTTGTGCTTCAAAGGGCACAAAAAGATGTCAAAATTACGGCGATGGGAGTCAGTGTTTTGGATTATCAAACGTTTATTCAGGTTTTGAGACTGTCGTTTTCGTTTTACACAATGCTGAGCAAAGTTACAGATCACTGATGAATAATTTATTGCGGCAAAAAGTTAGTTTAAATAATATATTAAACTGCACCATTAACTTTGCACAATTTAAACTTGTTCTGGCATCGTTTTGACACCTTAGCCGCTGATTAAACATGGCATACGGAAATATTTTGCTTTATTTCTGCCTCATTTCATATTCTGAAAATATTAATGAGACATTCTCGACGAGTGTTAAGTGTCATAAAACAACACATTATGCCGGTTGCTGACCTCGACTTAATTTAATCGCTTAACGAAAATTGAACGAAACAATTAAAACAACTCGGTTTTCATTAAAGCTCCGAATTTTTTGGCGCGCTTCACGCAAAGGAAACCAGTAATAAGCGACTACAGTTTGTAATTATTTTAATAACGCTGGGTTTACACCGTGGTGGATTTTTTACCCGTCACGTCACTTATAATTGCTTATTTTTGATATTAAACTAAGCGCAAACTTTTACTCTCGTGGAGAAGCAACGAAATTTCTATCATTTTCTAACAAAGGTTCCTCTCTGAGGTTGAAATTCGGAGCTTTGGGTCTAGATGTCGCTAATGTTTTTGTGTGTAAGGTGGCGCCCTCTTAAACTAAATACGTGTATCAATTCAATTGTTTTGAAACAAGGGACGATCGTCCACAGCCACTTAGACTCATCCGAGTGTAAATAAATCACGTCCGAGTAATTCTTAAGGATTTTTTCAGTGTCTGCGTTTGTAGAAGCGTGACAAAAAAAGGGTTAATGGTTGTTTAATTAAAGCACAAACGCGCCGCTGCTATTTATCGAACTCAAAACGGTGTACTACAGTATCGAAGTTCACCCCCACAATAGAAAAACCGTTAGGTCTGAGGGCTTACAGCCCCTCGTGACCCGATCTAAATCGCATGATGGGTGCCAAGGACACAATAGCGAAACTAGGATATCGAGCATTGTATTTCTTAAATCCCGATGGGAAGAGAAATCGATGGTTGGGTATCGAAAATTCCGCGGCTAATTTTTCGGAGACTTCACCCTCGGTGCACACACACGTGTGCGAAGGGGTGGTTTGACACAACCGCCGGAAACAGTTTTTAATATTAGAGGCATGGACACACTTCTGATGGAAAACTAGACAGGAAATAGGAATTAGTTTGCGTTACTTATGGGAATTAACCGGTGGAAAATATTGAAATTTTTTGAAAGAAATGAATTTGAGGAATTAATGGGCCGGAAGCTTTGCTATTATCAAACGCACGTGGCTTTGTGCACTACCGTGGAAAGTCACGTGTGGGAATTGTCAGGTGGCCATTATCACAAAAAGCTTAGTCATAAACCGGTGGCATTTCGGCACGATCAGGGGCGGCTATGCCACGCGAAAAGTGAATTTTTCTCTATTTTAACACCATACATTCTTGTAGTTTTTCTTTTATTTCATTTTTCATTTTGTCCTAAGGGTCTACTTTAGGCCAAAAAAAAAAATAAACAAATAAATTTTTTTTTAACTTACTCTAGCAAAGTTTTACGACTTTTTGTAAGATTTTGGAGTTGTTAAAAGTAGAAAAAAAGTTAAAAGGTTCGATTTTTAAAATTTTGATTTTTCCAATTTTTATCAAGATTTTGGTCGATTTCCGGTACCCGGAACACTTATCGAGTAATAATTCCGGAACTATTAGAGATAACCCCATGAAGTTTGTTATCGTTGTAAAGCTCTTTTAATTATCTATCTTTTTAAAAATGAATATTGTTCTACGACTAATAATTTTTGAGAAAATATGCAAATAGAATAAAAAATAGATAAAATAAAAAAATTATAACTAAAAACTATTGGGAATTTGGCGATTTTTTCAGCACCAATCGATTCCCCGGAACATTTTACATCAATTTAGATCAAAATAGTTCTATATTTTACGTAATTGAGAAAATATAAAAATTAATAAATTTGTTAACAACCCCCCACACCCCCCCCCCCCCCCCTTCAAAATGGTCAACTTTTAACGTGTCTCAAAATCAATTTAAACCCATCTTATCTTATAGATTTTGATGTGCTTTTTACGATGAAAAAAAGCGTTTTCTCATAGCTCTTTTAGTTTGGCCGTAATCGGCGTTTGAAAATTGAAATTGTTTTTGCGAGATATCGCCTTGAAACCTATGTCATTTTGTAGCGCTTTTTATACCAGTTCTAACCGATTTTGCCGTTTTTCTCTAACTCTAATAGTTTCGCCGTAATGGGCGTTTAAATATTAAAAAAAAGTGAAAATGACAACCTTTTTTTGTGTTTTTCTCGGAAACTATAAGACCTGGAGCAAAAATCAATAGAGCATTGGATAGTGCCTGAAGTTGTCTATTTTCTCGTTAAAACCCGGAGCCGCTCCGGGCAACTGTTCCGGGTACAGAGTCATTCAAAGTTTTACACTAAAAAAAATCATAACTTAAAAACTAAAAGTTATTGAGCGAAACGGTTTGTTCCAGTGAATTCTACGGCTCATTTTACATATTATATTGATTTTTCACAAGATTTAAAAATTTCAATTTTTTTATTAGAATTAGGATAGCCATTTCATAGTGGTACCTAATTCTCCAACAAAAAAATTCGTAACTCAAAGACTAAAAGTCGTAGAGCAAAACGGTTTGTTCCAGTGAATTCTGCGGCTCATATTTCGTATTACACCAGCTTTTTACGAGATTTAAAATTTTGGATTTTTTTGCTAAAAATTAGGGTAGCCATTTCATAGGGGAAAATTTTATTCTTTAACAAAAAAAATTCATAACTCAAAAACTAAGAGACCTAGAGCAAAACGGTTTGTTCCAGTGAATTCTGCGGCTCATTTTCCGTATTATACCAGCTTTTTACGAGATTTAACATTTTGAATTTTTTTGCTTAAAATTTTAAAGGCACTTACCTACATAAAAATGAAAAAAAACCATTTTTTTTAAAATTCACTCTAGCAAAGTTTTATGGACTTTTGTATGTCTTTACAGCCTTCTAAAGTTGTTAAAAGTGGAAAAAATATCAATAGGTTCGATTTTTCCTATTTTTGTCGAGATATTGGTCGATTATTATTATCGGTACATTGAAAAATTTTAACGCTTAATTGTTAAGAACCTTCTGTAACATTGTTACTGTAAACAATTTGTTTTAAATCGGACCTTCAATTTCGTTTCGTGAAAAAATTCAGGATTAATAGATACGAATGTTTCTAGATTTTCGTAAACGCTAGTTCTTTTAGAATACCTACACTTTTTTCAAATTTCTTTGTTTACCAAGTTAAGAAAAGTCATTGTTGCGTTTATTTTCCGCTATATGCTTCCGATATGGTCGACTAGTTGGACATTTAAACGTTTTTTAAGACAGGTGTCCATTTAAATGCTTCTCGTATCAATAACTCCAACAATCCAACATTAATTATAAAAAAGGAACTAAAAATTGCTATTGACAGTCCCATAATCAATTGGCTACGAACATCATGAAGTTGCGTAACTATACCCTGGATGCATTTGGACCTGATTTATTACACATTCTTCTGTAGAGACCCCTTGTACACTCTTTGCCAGATTTAATGTCATTTTCACCCTTACAACTCCCCTCTTTCTTGAATAAAAACCTAGATACGTTAATCACAAGTGGTTAACGAACAAAATTGATGGAATTTTCGGTCATGGTGGGTGTTTGAGTGTGTGCATTTAATTTGTCGCAGAGCGTACAATCGCCCCATGGCAGTTATACCCCGAAAGAATAGAAAATCCCGTCAATTGTTGTGCAAATCTGAATTCAACAGTCGCGTGGCACGAAGCGTGTCTGCACACAGCCCCTCAGCCCCCCAGCCCCCAGCTTCAATCACCAGGTAGCTAGAGAAGGACGGGCAACCCCAACAGCTGAACATCTGGCCAAAGTTCCCTTTCCCCTCTGCTATTTTTAATTTCGTCGTCGGTGCAATGTCAAGGTTAAATGTTCCCGCCAAAAGGGCCAATTTTGGGAAACAGCGCACAAAACGCGGTCGGGGGCTGATGCGAATTTGCGTACATAAGAGCTCAGTTGGGGATTTCTGAATTTAGCGCTTTAATTCGTGTCGTTTCGACGAAATTGGATACGTAATTCGGTTTTTTCAAAGAAATTGGATGACTTTTTGAATTTTTTGATAGCGTGGGGTCGGCGCGTTTTTAATGGATTTGAACGGCACGCTCAAAAGGGGTGGAAATTGAGAGGGATTGGAATAAATTGAGTCGTTTGAAACGGTGGCACTGCCCACTAGGGGGTTAGAGACGAATTAAGGGTTTTTTCAAATGGTTTATTTACAAAAGTGGCTAATAACAAATCGAATGAGATCATTAAACTAAGTTTGCAACCTTAAAAACTACAATACGGACTTGAATGGCCGTCAGATTACAATTTCGACTTGATTTTTCCAAATCAAATCAAATCGAAATTATCCGGCTGAGGGCCAGTCAAGTATCACAATTAAGGCACTGGTGTTTCAATCACAATATTACTACACTAACGTAATTTACAGTCTTAAAACGAGTATAAAAATAAATACAAAAATATCAATAAAAATTTCTCTAAAAACAATCTTAAAATTCGTTTATAATAACAACAGTCGGAGCTCGGTTTTCGTTTCGAAATTTCACTAAAATCACAATCGGAGTCTGGTTTACTGGCACTGGGAATTGGCGGACGAATCTGAAACAGAAATCGGCTTGTTTTAAGTGTTCCAACGATAAACACGTGTCGCTTTATCTACAAGAGTGCCGCTTGATGGTTTTAGCACTTTACGTAAACATAGCAAGAGTGTTAGACGGGAATAAATAAATACTAAGTCGCTTGTAAAGGCACAAATGATAAATAAATAAATGCAAATCGACTCATTGCACTGATATACTGCCCCACTTAACAAATAACAATTTGTGGCTTTCATTTTCTAGATCGCTTTAGATTCAAACGCAGATGAGGGTTTCAACATACATTTTCAATATCTTGAGGCTCGCTTTAGATTCAAACGCAGATGAGGGTTTCAACATACATTTTCAATATCTTGAGGCTCGGTTGCTCCTTATATATGCCCGGCTTAAATTTAAGCTAAGCTTAAATTGATAAGCAATAAATTGATTTGCACAGTTTATTTGTTGCTTTTCTACATTTGAAAACTTGGGCGTTCTCAATTTTGAAGCATAAAAATTTTATATTAAAAAATTAAGCTGTTTAAAAATTTATGCTATAATTAAAATCACATAATATTTGCATATCAATAATTCTAACATCATTCTTTCTAATAAAAATAGGTAAATTATTATCACTATACTTTTTTTAAGTTTATTTTAATACAATAATTTACATGTTGATGCCATGGCCCTATACTCATTACTGTTTTTGTTCAACTTTATTTCCCTATCATTTAAAGCATTTTATCTTACAGGTGCAGTTTTTTAGGTACATTATACCACTGTTTTCGGTGAGAGAAATCAAATTTCTCTCACAAGAGAGATAAAACTGTTTTTCGACTCACAAGTGAGTAAATCTCTCTTGTGAGAGAAATTTGATTTTTCTCACCAAAAACAATGGTATGAGATAAAATAAGATAAGATAAGATAAAATGTCGTATATCACACGCGATCGAAATGCCATTGTAAAGCTCGTGAGAAGTACACGCATGCGCACTCGTGGGTCAAAATTCTCACTTGCATATAATGAGGCATTTCTATCACTTAAATATAATTATACTATTTTCCACATTGTGAAAGTAGGTATATGAGCTAGATGTTTTTTTAATACATTGTTGGTTTGGATATTTTTTTGATTTCTTTAATTGTCGCATATTTTTCGTAATGTAGCAGCCTGTCTGTTTACTGGTGTCTGCTGTTGCATTAAGTCTTAGTGCAATTTGGGCTCATGTTGTAGTTTTTTCATCGAACGTAACCAAGTAACTTTTTTCCACTCTAGTATTTGAGTGTTTTAGTTTATAATATTGAACAAAACTGATCAATTTTTTTTCTTTGGGTTTGTTTTATTTATTTGTTAACTATTTCAATAAAATTATAAAGTTATGTATATTAATAACGTTAATATTAAAAATGTTTAGCGATAAGCAAGCCAAGGCTTAAGCGGCCGACATCGACTGCTTAGTTAAACCAAAGTTAAGATTAGACTTTGTCGATATTTCGTAACTGAGCAACATTCGGTGCCGGCCTAAGCTTAGCTTAGAGTTAAGCTTGGCTTAAGCTCGAACTGAGCAACCGGGCCTAAGTAAGACGTTTTGTGCTTTCAGTCAATTTTGACATAGTTAAAGGCTCAAGATTCAACTTTATTATTACGTTAGGAGTTTTTGAATTTTTTTGTGGCTGGGTTCGTGTGAGTTCTTCCCCGACGGCTTTCGATTTCATCGCCCCCCAGCGACCGGCTCGCTAATTACGTTTTTTTTTGAGTTTGCTCGCCTCCGCCTCGTCGATAAAAACGTAAACTATTCAAACATTTCCGTGACACTGTAATAAATCAGTGGGATAATGGATGTATCCCGATACGTGGTGAATATATTTTAATAAACGATCTGATTTGTTGCGTGCGGAATAATTAATAAAGTCGCCGGATCAGCGAGCACTTATCATTTCGTCGGATGGCTCACCGTTTAACTTATGTCCTTGTCGAGTAATTAATTACGCGAGAAGCCGAGTTCTACTTAAAGACAATGATCGATGTTTCGTGTACGGTTATATCGGAGAATAATTCGTTATAGTCGAAATGACGCCAACAATTTTCTCCCTAAAGGTGGGCACCCATTAGCGAACTCTACTTCCGCCACGTTTTACATCTGGCACACTTCTTTCCGACGAAATAGAAACGTCTCCGGACCTAAGTCTGATGTATGGGTCAAAATGTTGTGACGTTTATAAGCTCGATTAAATGCTCTGACGCTAAGAAGCTGATGTATTGGCACCTCCTACGAACGATGAATGAGAGATTAATGAGATTTGTCGCGGTTCGGAGATTCTCAAAATTTATTTTTTGTCCGAATTGAATCGTCCACGATGAAATATTACAACACATGTTCTCATAAAAAGCGGACAGATTCTCTAATGTCGAAATTATGGTAATTTCGGGGACTTCAAAGGGGTCCTATCTGTGAAATTCCTATTGTAATTGATCATTACCTGTGAAAAATCTTAGAACCCAAAAAAAAGTATTTGTCCGAACTCAACTCAAAAACACAAGCTACATGTAAAAATCAATCCAGAAATTAAAATGTAGAAATTATGCAAATTGTGGGTCTTGGAGGGCCGTGTCTGTGAAATCCCCTTTGTAATTGCTCATTATTTTACTGACAAAGGGACTACCGGTAAAAAATCGCTGGTACCTACATACCTGAAGATGCTTTGGAAACGTTGTTTGTGTAACAAAATTCGAAATGAAAGCCGTGCTTTTAATAGGATTAGTTTGTAAGAATAGCAAGGTTGCACGTGGTTCCATTAAGGGCCCGGGAATCGGCTACCGCAAGAACCTAATCAAACAAATATTAAAGAAAAAAGCAATAAAGTTGGTCTTGTCACAGTAAATTCAATATTTACTTCCTGTAGTCTCGACTAAAGCTTGATTTATTTGTATTCCCATTGTCTCCCATCGATGGTATAATTTCCCATCGGCTCCCATAAATCACATAATTGAATACCAGCCCAGGTATGATTTAAGCAATGTCGAATTTATAGCGCCACATTTTTTCAAATCAACTTTAGCGAAATAAATTTTCATTACCGGAGATTTATCGTTCCGACTCGGAGGCAGTCGAGTGTCTTTTTACCATCGTCCATCATCGCCCCGTGAATTTGTTTATAATAAAAGAGTGGTTTTTTGCAAAATATCAAGCTTAATTCAACTGTCACGTCGGTAATCAATCATCGGCGAAATTAACTCCGGTTTCTCAAACCAGCTTCATTCGGCCGTTATGAACTACCGAAAATGGAGCGTGCAAAGGGCCCCTTTCAGATTTTACCTGTTCGACGAAAAACAAGTTCGGTGGGAATAAATTCCCATACGGGACGAAGGTGAATATAAAATATCCTCGGGACAAAAGCCAGTTTTATGCCCTACCGAATCGAGAATTTTAACGGATAAAACGGTCCTTTCCGAGCGGGAAACTTTACAGGAAAGTGGAAAAAAGCTCGTCGGCGGTTGGCTAACGACCGGAAGTCGTGGGAAAAATTTCCGAATTGGGCAAAAAATCCCAATGGCCATAACGGTCGCAAACGGAAAAGGGCGCGTGGCGAGTTAAAAAACACGTTCCTATTCTTCTCTTCCGGAGTCGGCTTCGCGTTCCCATTCATGCGAGCGTCTTCAAACATCTCAAGTCCGTCTGGGTTATGAAAGGACTAGTTGGCTGGGTATTAAGCCGCTTTCAATCTACCTACGTATTAAAGGTCGCAGACTTTACCTCAATGTCACGGCGAGCAATCACAGTGAATTGTGTCTTCGGGTACAGAACCGGAGCGACGAATAATAACACAGAGGGACGGAGCAGGTAATTTTTTGCGCGACGAACGGCCAACACCATCAAAATTTTTATAAGCGACACTGAGGCGGCTTATTGTGACATTTCACCGGAACTGCGCCCGCAAAACCCGGACTTATTACCAACCGGAGTCGAATCTAATTTACAATGACCCACAGAGGCAAATTCTAGTCCAAACTTCTCTCAGAATTTAAAACCACTTGCAATTACAATGAGAATCCACTTCTTTGTAAACTGAACGTTAAGCGATTTTTTTTTCAATTAGAAATTCTAGTTCGAGTAGCTAGTGAGGTAATTTCTCAAATTAGATGATAAAATTAACATTAGAGTAATTCACAACTTTTAAAGGTTACCCAGCCAAATGAATCAAGTTAGAACTAGAATTAATTAATGGTGGTATTCTCTAAATGTCTCTGTTATTCTGTTACGTTTATAGAACAGTGCTCTGTTGTGACACCGCTTAACAGAGCTGTCTAATTTGCGATTCTCGAACTTCCTCTGTTAAAATAAGGGTAACAATGTTCCCATTTGTTCGAAAATGTGATTTTTGAGATAATGGAAGTCGATTTTGACGTATGGATTACTACTTGATTAGGACTGATTCAAATATTTTGCGAAAATGTTAAGAAGTTTTCATAAAATTATTATCATTTCGAGCTTGGTATCGCAAAAAGTTGCACTAAAATGTGAAAAGAAAGCGAATGCAAAAAATGAGTCTAGATCAGAGCAAAGAATATCTCTGTTTATTGGGGAAAATTTCATTTTTTGTTTTGGGACAATTTCTGTGGGATCTCGTGTCGCATTAGCTAACTGAATTGAACCAAAATTATTTTATTCTATGCTGGAGAGAACTTATACGCAAAATTAAAGAGAGAAACACAAGTTGGAAGAAAGAAAATTATTCTTGAAAGCCAAAAATGAAATTTGAAATAAATAATTCAACTTTAAAAATTTATGTTTTATTTTTACGGAATACTGTAACCAAAATGAAGGGTACTCAGTGTTAAATTCTTTATTTATACAAATTTCGCGTTTCTGGAGATTTGTAAGTGGCGTTCATTGCCACAGATTACCTTTGCAACATTATGGGGATTATACCAATTGATTTTTTTCTATGATCGATCTCTCTTTCTTCGTTTTCTAACACTTCAAAAACCAAAGGTAGAATTGTATGCGTAATTCAAAGGTTCTAGTTTTGTCCCTTATCACATTTTTAATACAATTTCTTGTTAATTTGGTAAAACATCGCAAACATTCACAATCTGTCACTGTCACTGTTAGTTGATGGCGAGATTTTTGCCCTATTATTTAACAGAGAATGTTACTGTAGAAATGTTGCTAACAGAGGGTAAAGTGGGAATTATAGCTCCGTTTCCGTTTAACATAACTTAATACACTTTTAACATAACGTAAAAAATTTACGTTTTCAATTTATAGCAACATAGAACGATTACGTTAATTTGACACTTTTTTGTAAATTTGACATTTCAAAACAAATTTCGTTATTAAGATCTTGACGAAAAATGGAAAATGCGGTGGTTGCATTCGTGTTATTGTGCAAGAAAAAAGAAACAAAGGATAAAATAAGGAAGAAAAGAACCAAAAAAACAAGGCGCATTAATTTGAGACGTAGCACTCATGTTTTTTTTGTTTCTACGTTTATTCCAATGAAGACCCTTGATCAACCCCAATTTTTTAAATACACGCATATGTCATTTCCAATATTTGACCGGGTCACGTTACTTAATAAATAAAAAATTGGTCAATTGATACGTAAACGACAACGGAAAACGGAATAAGTTATGTTACTATAAATAGATATACGTAAATGGAGAAGTTTAATTTTTTTAAGTTAAGTTATGTTAAACGATTACGGAGCTATAAATCAGTCTTAACAGAGTTTACGGAATACGAATTTAAATAACAGCTGTAATTTTTACAGTAATAGAGCAATAACATAGTAACAGAAGTTAGGGAATAGCACCATAAGTCTCAGGGTGTCTCAGCGAGTTGGCAAAGTCCATTAATGACCTTTAAATGTTGGATTTTTTTTACAAATGCCGTAGATACTATAACGCCTGGATGACCTAATATTATTTTCAAATATACAGGGTGTGTCAGAAATTTGTTTGTTTTGTTTTGTATACAAAATGCTATATTTAATTCAATTAATTCCTTCAATTAAGAAAAATTCATGTGTGGAAGCTACTTAAAAATGCAATAACGCTGGTTTATAAAGTTTCACTTTTTGTCTGTTGCCGTAAATTTAATAGCTGATTCTAAATACTTTTGGAAATAAACAGAAGCTCCAAAAAAGTGTAGATTCAAATCTGATGTCCAAATTAGGCCATCATTTCGAGTTTCGATTTTAGAGTTGATGAGGTGCTAATATGATTTACCAATGTCTCAAAAACTGGGTCAGGTAGGAAAAATCATTTGGCAACTTAAAATCATAAAAATCTGAGACAACAGAGAAGTAAATGACTAAAAAAGCTGTGCACATTTTTCTAAACAAATTCTGATATGAGTTATCACGAAAACTGGAGTTGACAGAAAAAAATTGGTTGTCTGTTTTGAACAACAGCAAAAAAATCTAAAGCAATAGAGAAGTAAATGACTAAAAGTTGTGTAATTTTTTAAAGAAATGCTAACTTGAGTTCCCTATCTCTCATAAACTAGAGCTAATAGAAAAAATCTGTTGGCAGTTTTGAAATCAGCGTCCAATAATTAGTTAACAAAAGCGAAAAATCTGAGACAACATATACTGTAAATTAGTGTAATTGATTAAGCATAAGGTGTTAATTATGTTGTAACTGAAATTAACTCCTGTTCTACTCAGTTTAAAACTATAAATAATGTTGTCAAAGCAAGATAATTAAAAATGTAATTAGGACACAAAGTTTTGATTAGGAACTGATAATACGTAAGATTTAATTAATTAATTACTTAAACTGTGTTTAGTATTTTTTTATATTAATAATTGTTATACCAGTTGGGAGTCTTAGGTCTACCTAATTATAAATGACAAATAATTAGGCAACATATGCTGTTTATACATAATTAGCTTAGTTATTAAGTACTATAATTTTTCGTCGATCTAAACTGACCAAAAGAATTTGTTTAATTCATTGATAAGTTAAGGTGATCTATTATCCGTTTTTTTTAATAAACAATTGTCAATTCTAGATCCGAATTCGATCAAATTACGTTAAAGATTTGTTGTCTTTTATTTTATTATTGCTTAGGGCGGGTTTATAAAAAGCTCTATTGAATTTTAATTCGTTGCTTAAAGTAAACAACGCGAATGACTAACCAAATCGTTTCAAATTGGTCACGTGATCAGTTAATCACGCATTTAATTGAGTAATGACTCTAGTGCTCAGTTTAATGGTCAGGGAGAAGAATTAATCTCCTTTTTTTATTTGTAAGTTTAGTATTGACATTAAATGATCTCACTAGTTACCAAATTGGGTTTGCTCAATTTTTTAAGTCAATATTAATAACCAATGTTAAGCTGGAAGCTGTAGTTGTATGTAGTTAGAATTCATACATAATTAACTTAATTAATTATCATAATTTGTTGTCGATTGATCAAAATAATTTGTTTTCCAATTTAGGCCACGTTGGTTAATTTCTCAATTAATAACTGAAATTAATCAACAGTCAACTGAATGAGTCGAGTTAGAACTAGAATTAATTACATCAAAGCAAGATTCGGGGAAGAAAATAAGAAAATGATAATTAAATTTTCGGAATTAAGATTAAAAGATCATTAGGGAAGGTAATTTTTTCGCCTTCAGAAGTCGTTTTCCGTCCAACTCCCTGCTCCACCTCCTTACCATCATTTCCACTAACTAATGGTCGACCGCGGTGTCTGCTGCTGTTCCCACCACTGCATGACATCCATAACATTCGTCTTGTGCTGCTGCGGCAGCTCGTTTTCGTTCTTGAGCGAAATCACCGGAACGTCCTCACTTTTCCCATCGTCTCCGAAAACCGTATCGGGCGATAAACTCTGTTCACTGTATATCCCCGGGGATAAGGAGTCACTTACGTGCAACAGGGACAAGTCCTGTGCACCCTTAAACTCTAAATCGGCGTCCATGAGACTAGGATCGGACAGGATGTGGTCGTCGACATTCAGCGCTTCGTAGGGGATGATCTGGTAGGTGTAGTGTGGCGGTGGCGTGGGGTTTGTCGACAAGTCGTCGGTGGTCGAAGGTGACGGTATCGAAGAGGTGGAGGACGAAACGGTGCTTTCGTCAAGAGCCAGGAGGTCCTCCAGGCTCCGGATGTACTCCACAGCCATGCGGAGGGTCTCCACTTTGCTCAGCTTCTTGTTGCCCCCTCGACTGTTGGACTCGAAAGCGGCTGCGATGAAATTCGGGATGTGCTGGCGCAAATTGGCAAACCCATTATTGACTTGCTTGACCCTGTTGCGTTCGCGGGCGTTTCTTCGAGCAACGGCGACCGGTTGAGGGGCGGTTTTTCCTCCAGATTTCGGCTTCTTTTTTGTGAGGAGGATGTCGTCTTGAGGGTTTTTTCGGAGAATTATGATTTCGCGACGGTCGTTTTGCTGCAGGACGTTGATTTTATGAGGGGATACCACACTGACGCCGGCCATGGTCACTACTGTCTGTGATGTCAGAGTTCAGATCTGTTAAGTGGATGACTTGAATGCCGGACCGGATGTTGGGTAATTGGTGATGGGTTGAATTGTGTCGCGTGCGCGTATTTCTAAAGATCGAACGCAACTAAAAATTCTCAACGTTGTTTCGCACATGGCACGAGACCAGTAACATAAATCGACCCCTCCCTGTTCCAGGGGTGGGTTTTTAGATCACAGCTGTTGCCCATAGGGGAATCGGACGGTAAACAACGGCGGGGACGGGGATTCGATACAGGAAACGGAACCTATCGCGAGATTTTCACACAAATTTGGAATTTGCCGGAAATGAGCTTTTTCGTGGAAAAATTTAATTTAAAATTAGACAATCTAAATTACAAACTAACCGAGTCACTCTCAATTAAATTAAAAATTTAAATAAATTGTCGGGAGCTGTGCTCTTTAAATTGTTTATTTCAAACCTACTTAGAGACTTTGTATCCGAATATATTTTATCATTAGAAGAATAAGCCTTCAATAGTTTTCATCCTTAGAAAATCGAGTACAAAAACTGGTTATTACAAAATTAGTATTACCTACTAATACATCCTCCAAAAAACAAAAGTGGAAAACTGTGTGCGGTATACTTGGACCTATGCTTTTTTACTTTATTAATAAAACTCTAACTGCTTTTAAAAAATGCTCTAAATTTAAAGAAATAAAGAAGTAAATACACGGTGATTCAAAAGTACCGGACTATCTCTCGGGTGCTGATAAAGGACATCAATCTGAATCCTATGACAAAAAATATTTGAGCATAATTAGGTTTGCCAGTAATACAAACTTCACTATTACCTATTACTTGAAATACATCTTTAATTCAAAAAAAATTGGTTTAGTTTAAATTGGAATATTGAAATAACAAATTAAACATTAAAACCTTCGTAAACATTTTATAATAAAATTATGCAAATCTATTAATGAACCATTAGATATAAATTATGCCTTGTTGGTACCACTTCATTGATAGAAATTTGTCAATGTGTGTAAAATTGTGTTTAAAGGTCAATGTGTCGAAAATGCCGGGATATAATGTACAAGCAGAAAAGGCATCGTGGAAATATTTTTTTATTGTTTGAAGAAATAAACAAATATAAAAATTTATCAAACGTAAGATTATAATTTACAAAATTAATTTGTTGTACGTGTACATTTTTCAGAGTGAGAAATAGTAAACATACTGGTCTTATTTAATTCAAAAAATATACCTATGTCACAAATTCGCAATAATAAATATCTAGGAACATGGGCTTGAAGCTGTTCTCGCATTTTTTGAATGCGATAATCCAAGTACTTAATTACGTATTTTATCGTAGGTATGCTGAATTACTTTTGCAGAATAAGAAAATACTGGTAGAAAAAAATGCTCTGACAAACAGACATAAAGGTTATAAGAAAGCAGAATTAGTTTAAAAATTATAAAATAATACAAAAAAAAAACAAAAAATACATTAGAACCGTGCCATCTTACAGAAAAATATTGAGAACACCAAAAAATGAAGCTTCTGGAATTGAAAATAAAAATTAAAAAACAAATGTTAAAGAAAAATTATTTTTTCATGCAAAGTGTTTTGTAATTAAAATTTTTCTAACATTAGTCGTATTTGCGTTTTCTTCAAAAAAAAAAAACACTCTCAGAAGACGCACTGCGACTTTCAATTACATACGTTTCATTCTTTCATGTTCTACGTAATTTAACTGGGGAATTAATAATAATAATAATAATAATAATCTTCTTTATTGTCCAACGAGATCATCAGTTACAGGACAAAAATAAATGTTGTAATGTTACAAAAAATAAGAAATTGTAAATGTAGGTATTCTTACAAATAAAAATAACGAAAATTAACATAAATTTAATAAAATAAACAATAAATTTAATCCAATTTAATCCCATTTACGATTGGCCAGACTGCATACTATAAAGAGTGGTGAACGACGCAAAATGTTAGTTCTAGGTGTTGAAATAAAATTATGAGTTAAATTCGACATTAAATTAAAGAATTTGTTTTTATTAAATCGGCCCTAAAATAACAATATCTTCATTCATTATTATTTAATTATTACATATTTCATCAAATACCAAATTTTCGAGGAATTACATTACATCTAACCTGGGAAACACAATAAAGGTCATTAATTTTTGGAAATGTTTTTTTTATGTACTGAAAATTATTTCTATGTAGTAATTATTTCAGATTAATTGCCAATTTACGGAAACCAGATTCGTGTAGAGCCATTTTTGAAAAATATAAATTACTAAAACTTATAAGACTTATAAGCCTTGTGTTTTGTGTATCAAGATCATTACTTCTTCAGCAATTATTTAACAAAAGATTCTAATTAGACAACAAGAAACATTGTAACATTAAAGAAAGGGATGTTGCTACAAGTGTCTATAAGACCATACAATTCTCTTCCTTCCAACTACAGAAAATTATCATTTGCCCTTTTTAAAAAACAATTAAAATCAATAAAATCAAACTAATAGAGGCAGAATCATACTGAAAACATCTACCCCACGAAATTGGTACCTCTGTTGGTTTACGAAAATTTCAAGGGAATTCTTGTATTTGTTCCTAAAACTACGTAGCTTTCATAGAATGTCTCGATAATTTTTAGAGGTGTTTTATATTTTTTTGAGCAATTTCCAGTCATCGACTGTTTATTTTCAATTGGCTTCTGGTCTAGGTACGGGATGAGGAGAAAATAATTTCAAAGGCGGTTTATTTGTTCACAAAATAGAGTTTGTACCGGAAAATGTTGTGTGAAAGCAGTGGAGTGGTTTTTTAGGATTGAGCAAGGTCGAGGCCGGTGGTTGAAGTGGTGGTTGCAAGCCGTCTCTTCGTCTGGCGTGCCGTCGCATAACGGGGACCATATGGGTCGGTGGTTTCGGCAAGGAAATGCACCGTCGCCGTTGATTGAAGCGGCTCTCATGGCTGCCAAATGTTAGATCGAAGCAGTGTCTCGCTGTAAAAATAGATATCGGAGTGCCACATGTGCCCGGTAATTGCACGTTGGATCTCCACCATCGCCATGTGGTGCAGTACTACGTGAAAAATGCACTTAGCGCACCGCGCCATAAAACTGTCAGTTTAGGGCGTACTAATAGGTCCATTACCGTTTTGGTAATTTGGCAAGAAACAAAGCGCCGAAGAATTTTTCACGAAACACACTTTAAAAAAGTCATAAATGCTCGCCTCGCTCGATTATTATTTTTATTCCCAACGGTTACGACTCGGTCATTATACGACCGACAATTAACTTTTACATGACATAAGTTTGAAGGAATGTCGCGATGGAAGACAATTTCAAATGATGGATTAATTAATTTAGGTTTGTTTGTGGCGCGTTGAGGAGCTTTTTAGAAATGACCGGCGACTTTTTACCCAGTTCGTCCAGACGACAACAAATTCTTCGTTAATCTGGGAAAAAAATCGACAAATTCTGCACGACACGACTGTTTAACAACCAATAAATACGTCGTAGAGCTTCCAGAGTGGCTGTTACACAATCCGTTCAATGATATCGATAATTCCAATCAAACAAGAATTTCAAGACACCCTATCGAAAAAAAAGTACAGTTGTCATCTGGACGAGTGGTTTGACTTCAACAGGTCGCTGCTAACCCCTTAAAATTACTGTCCCTGCAATAAAAAAGGAGAAGGAGGTGGAACGATGTTATCGAGCTCCAAACCCTTGCGAAACTCGAACCGTTAGCCACATGATCATTGGCGTTTTGGAATTCGATTTCACTCACAATTTCCACCTTCTTTAATCCTTCCAAAAAAACGTCAAAGAGGCATATTTCAGGCACAATAGTGCCGGATGTTTGACAAGTAATAAATCCGACTAAAGGGCTCCTAGAGTGGCTGTTACACCCTCACACACAATCTGTTCAATGATATCGATAATTCCAATCACACGAGAATTTTTTTCGTGTCTCATCCTCTGACACTTGCAGCTAACCCTTGAAATAATTGTCTTCTCAAGCAATAAAAAGCCAAGACGATGCATGCGTTAATAAATTAATCAACTATCCGTTGACCTCTGCCGACAATTCCATCTTGTACTAGTTACATAATGGCCGATCATTTTTAAAGCGTCTCATTAATTTTTTCCTCTCCTCTCAGTTGGATATACAGAACAAATTAATAAATCACAGCTACCAGTCATCTCAAATTAAACTTTGCTTAATTATTATTCAAATCAGTCGATTGTGGAAACTGATTAAATATTCGTTATTAACGCGAAATACAGGCGTCTAACAGGTGGTCCACCGAACTACAAATTATTTTTTCTAATTATTCCACTCCATCGTCCAGCAGCGATTATACTGCATGAACTAATTAACACTGATTTATGTGGAAAACCGTTAGATGGAGCCACCAAACGTAACTCACGACGACACCACGGACCAAACTAACACAATTCCACGCTGGAATAATTATAATTGCAAAAGAACCGTAATAAATCAAGCAATATTTGGCAATGAGTCGCAGTAGGCAGGTGTTCCACGTGATACACAAGGCGTTAATAAATAAAAATCGAACGAGACGCCGCGTTTTGAACTTTCACAATCGGCAAATTGAAAATTACCCACAGAGTGTTGCAAAAAAATATTATTAATTATTGTTATTTTCGTCTTACGTTTACTGTTTTCACCTAGCGTTTAGTATTTATTTAGGTTTTAATTAATCATGTTGGTTAATTAATTAAATACTGAAATTGGAGGTGGCGTTTGTTTGAGTCAGGCGTACCAACCGCAATTCGGGTTTGTCGTGAATTATGTCGGTTGGGTTCAGAAGTCGTTTGGGAGGTGGCTAAGGAGCCGCCGGTCGGAGGTGATGAGGCGCTTCCCGCTGTGCCAGATGGGTATCGTTTTATACTCAGGCTTGCCAACCTCTGTGTATTTTATGGCCTTATTTTATTAAGTATCGGGTAATGGAACGAGATCGGTCACGAGAATTTTGAAAAGCGAATCGTCTTAAAGGAAAAAAATTTCATCAAATCGAGCACCTGCAAATGCGAACTCATGAATATGCATGCAAGAAAGTTCTTGCCTTGCCCAAATAATACGTCCTTATCGCGTGGTGGATTTTCGACAGGTGCTGCTACACTTGTTGGAGAATCTCTAGAATTTGGTCAATGCGACACCCCGATTTCGATAACGAGAAATAGCCGACAAAGAATCTTCCCTATTTGAAGCTAATTGCTGTCGAGATGACCGAAACTGGCTACTGGACACCTTATCATAGTCGAATCGATCGCATCGAGTTAATTTAGCTAGGATTAGCTCTCCGAAAGGAATTCCAAAGAGCTAGGGGTGCACGAGATTTATATCACCAGTTCGGAGAAGACGGTGGGAAAAAATTCGAATTTTTTAGCAAACACTCCAAAATTTATACCCGGATTGAATTTCGGCCTAATCGGTAACGGTTTAAGAAACTTGAACTTTTAATTAATAAAAACATTGACGCAGCTGGATTAGCTACTCAGAAATGTCGTAAATAAATTCGATGTTCTTGTCATAATAGAGCGTCCCAGAGAGAGGTTAATTAGGGTCGAGTACGAAGGTGTGAAAGGTGACTACTTCAGAGACCCGATACTCTGATTGAATCGCGAAATATCGACAACTCGACCACGAAAAGATATCTAAATTAGTTTAAAAGCTTAAAAGAGCAAAGTGCAAATTAAATAGTACAGTGTTTAAAAGTCTAATGTTTTTTTCAATAGGTAATAAATGCTGTTCATTAAAAATAATAAATTTACAGTTGGAAAAAATGTATTTACAAGTGTTACAATCCAAATAAAAATAGTTTCGCAATATCTGGTTGCCTAACCACGAATAGGGCCAGCGTTAGAAGCACAAAAGCTGTGCTTTTTGATATTGAATGCGCCTGGTCGAGGTGTGGATATCTCGATCGGTGGATAGATTTATATTATCGATTCCGTTTGAATATTAATGATATGGTAAGGTGAACATGTTCCATGTTTGAGTGTACTTAAGTTGGTAAAAGGCGTGAGAAACTCGCCCATAATAAGTTTCATTATGAATACTAATCAGAGCGTTTTTCTTTTGAAGCTTCGATATTTCCAAACGTGACGTCTCCGGTTAATCTCCGGATTTATTTGATGAGGAATAGAAGCGCAACCGACCCAACTTTTAACATACGAAAGCAAAAAGCGGAATATATGGATGTGACCAAAACGTTTTTTCGATTAGACGAGTTTATTTCGGAGATTTACATTTTATTCCAATTTGAAGCACGTGGACTACAACACTAATTTACATATCAAATCCAAACCGCATGCTTGATACATACCGATCGGATTTTATACATATTTAATTAATATTGTAATTACCGAAGTGGACTCGATCCATACCAAATCAACGCGCAACCAGTAGCTGCAGATTTTTCATCTTAATTAGAAGAGTTGGTATAAACGGATGCCGGGACTTTTTACCGAATTTCTCTCATTAATACCGAACGAGATCGTCATTTTTAGTACACCGTTGCATGATGTGGTGGCCGGAATTTTCAGCTATTAAAATAGACGAAATTCTGGAGGAAACAACAAGACATTTTATGGTGTAACCATAAATTCAAATTTTAATTATTACAGTGCATAAAATTAAAATTGATAAATAATTTTCTCGAGTCCAGTGTTTACATTTGTAGCGGCGTGATGAGGAAAAAAATTAATGAGCATCTAGATTTCCCACGAATTAATTAATCCTCGTGTATTATCGACGATAAATATAAAAATTAATTAGGGGTCATCCGAGACAAATTGCTTCGTCAGGTGTAGAATGAACAGTAAAACATCGACTTTTGACACTTTCCCCGTGTCGTCGATTTCCATAAATTCCGGCTTATGTTCGTCGAAGCTTTTTCTTATTATAATATTTAAAAAATTTCAAAAAAATACATCACGTCAAGGCTTATCATCCTTGCCGAATCAAAAAAACAGCAGATGCATATGGGTATTTATTAAGCAATTTATATTTAAAATCACTGTCTATATTGTTCCGTTTCGTTGTTGTTTTTGGCATAATCCTCCAAAAAACTCGTAAAGAAGTCGACGAGTTCATTACGGAATATGATTTGTTTATTTATCGGTCTGGCGACAAATCCGAAAAATATTTTCGGTCGGGAAGAATCCGGCGATTTTTTCAAAAAGCCGATTTACATATCATTTAATATGCAAAATGACGAGTGTCAAAAACGGAATTTTATGGAATTTTTTTCCCTCAAGACCTTCACGATTCGGAGAAGCGATCTCTTTGATTACTTTCGCTTTCGGGGCAATTAAGACCCGGGGGACAATAAATATCATCGGGGGCATTATGAATAAATTTAGCGACTGAAAATTCTTTACGAGCACAGCTGCAAGATCTTACCACAAATTCAAATCCTTTATTTCTAACGAGAGGCGAGCATTTTAAATTCAAATTCGCCCAACGAGAATCCCAAATATGTGCCCAGATATCGGTGAAATATTGGTTCGTTCCCCAATAAATAACAAAAATTTCTAGATACGTATTTAAGCACAAAAAAAATTTCATATTCTATCGCCTGGTCTTTATAATTTATCGTATGGAAATTTATTTTTCATTTAAATGACCGCGTTAATTTATGGCGTAATTCTACATCAGATATGAAAACAGAAAGTCGGTTTTGTGATGAGTGCCGTTACTCAGGTCAGGTTCGTTTGAAAAATCGGCCTGTTGGCAATTTTTTCCTCTGTTTTTTATTTACGACACTGGTTGTCGATCAACTCCCTGTAAACAGAAATTTATGACAATTTTTTAAATGCAAATCCCGGTTTAAAATTCAGGTTTGATGAGTCTCTTGGCGAGTCGTCCTTTAAATCAGCTGAAATTATTCTGATTAATGCAAAAAACCTTTGGTTTTTCGCACGCACACAGCTCGTAAAATTGCCCGGAAAACGGTAAACTATGATTGACGTAATTGTGGAAATTTGGTAGGAATTAATCCAAAGCATTATGTATACAAGAGTTAATTATGTCGAAGAACACGGCCGTCGTGCGTTTATCGCCCATAAAAAATCCCGAACTCGACCCGATCTAGTTATTTATTCTTCTTTTCTTCCGAGTGGTGAATTTCATTAGTCGTTGACTGAAATCGAGGAAAATCGTGATGTTATCTCATCGGAAACTGAATGACTTACGACCTGTCCAAGTCCGGAGTTTATTTATTATTATTGCGGTGCCGTTATTCGCAAAGAATTGCGTTCTTCTCGTTAAGATTTTTGCGCGTGCTTTAATTTTTCCGGCCGTAATCGCTCATATCTCACGTAGTGGACGACTGATTGGGTCCTTATCAACGCAGCGAAAGTAATTCCGGGGACCTGTTATTAACCGAAAAGTCATTTTCGAAAATTTTGGATTTTTCGATCCGGTTTTGGATGCACGTGTCTCAAACTCGTGTGCTGTGATGCGTTAAAAATGCTAATAATTAAAAGATTCCCGTTAATGAATCGAAAATTCCGAATTGGTGAAATTCGGGACGGACCACAGGTGAAGCGTCACGTGGCCAGTTGCGTCATACTTTCGATTTTTGCCCGATAACACGTTAGATTCAAAGAACAATTAATTACAAGCTCGAGACACACTAATTTAATTAGGACGCATTCCGATTGCAGTTTTTATCTTTTTCGAAAAATCGAAAAAACCGTCTGTAAAACACTGAGTTAAACACTCGGACGAGACATCATTCACGTCGGACCACCTTTGAAACGCGGATGGCAAAAAGTCGGTCGTAAATTGTGCCGTTTGGGGACCGCCCCCGGAAAATCGCGGAAACTTAAAAGGGACTCAACATATTTTACAAAGCTTCAAGTTTTCGATTTGGGAAGAGTTTCTTTTACAAGATTACAAATATTTGACAAACAGCTTTTTTCAGGTTTATGCAAATTTGGGTGTTTGCAGTCCAATTCTTAAGTTTTTAAATATTGATTTCACGATGTGAACAGCGGACTCAATCAGTCACCAGACAATCGAAATTTCTAGGGCTTCCGTAAAAATGTCACTGGAAACTCGATCCGTAATTTGGTTTCGTACAGTAGCTGCGGTCGATTAAGATATCTCGTGAAATCCAATCCGCGACATTTAAGGAATTTATCAATTTCTCCCATCTTTCTCGAATTAAAATTCTTTCACCGAATTTGTCTTATACTTATTCTTATAAACGACCACGTTTTTAATTAAAAAATTGCGATCAAATTTTTTAATAAAACCGTTGAAAATCTTTACGACATTTTTCTATGAAACCACACACGTTGACGCACAATACTTTATCCGTATTGTCACAAACACCACATGGAATTTTGATTTAATTACAAATAACACTACCTGGAAACTTGGGGCGAAAATCAACGACGACAACTGGATAATTAAGAGATAAAATCAGGAGGCGATATCAGCAGGATATCACTTTCGAAATTTTATTTATCGAGAGGAAATTTTCATATTGCCCATTAGAAAATTAAATGCCATCATTCTGACCTCGTTTGGTAGGGAGCAAATGGTGAATAAAAATTTCAAGTGGCCTTTTGTGACTCGGCTTGATTTTGAACGACTGGTCGAGAGCCCCCATACAGTTTCAGCGGTCACAGCGGGCTACTGAGACCAACATTCGGGTTTTGTGAGTCTACAGCCCGGAAAATGCACAAAATGGAGAAAAAAAACTATTTGACCCAATTTTATTTATGACGTAAAGGTAATTAAAGTTAAAACTACGAAAATCTTGACGAAAAAAAAGTTGCATTCTATACAAAGGCTAACTAAACTAAAAATTAAGAAAAATTAAGTGTCCATTTTTGTGCTTAAAATCGCTTTAGAAAAGGATTTTTTCATTGTCTATTTTGTTTGAAATTTTTTGTTGATATTTGCTGATCTGACTTTTCCCATTAAATTTTAACAACTTTAACAATGAATAAATCTGTCAACTAAAAAAACTTTTCATGCTCTTTGAAGAGTTGTAAAAGTTCCTCACTTTTAGATAACCAAGGTATTCCAAGTTTTACCTTGTACCAAAAAAATAAATGCTCCTATTTAATGTTTAATATTATTTTAAATTTACACCGTGTGAAGCAAATTCGAATAACCGGCTTTGATAAAAATATTTTTCAGATTATTTGTTATTTTTACAGAATAAAATTCCTCCTGTTTTAAATGAAGCATTCTGAAATTAAATTAACAAAGAATTTAAGGTCTTGATTAAATGAGATTTTAATTTTGTATTAGTATAAGTTTTTTGAAGTTTCAGAATAATTTGTGAACGCAAGTCAGCTCCTATAACACATATTCCTCTTCTAAATTATGTCTTTTAGTATAATTTTAATAGACGGTAAAAGAAAACTGAGTTTTGTTCAGTGGCGATTTTTGTATTAAATGCTTCAGACTGTGTATTTAGAATCTACTTTTCCACAAATTTGTGATTTACGGGTTTGAATTGTCAAGTTCATTTGAATTTTGTATGTAAATAATAAACAACGTGTAAATAAAATTAAATACATATTAATAAATACATACATACTAATTGAAACTAAAGATTCAATTACTCAAAATTTCCCCAACTTTCTATTACATTACCTTAAGCAAAGGGATCTTTTTTATGTGAAAATTATTGGAATGATTTGAAAATATAATTTTTTTAATTATTTGTTGTTTTACATTTTCTGTTGTGGTTGTTTTTAACATGCACCTATCGAGTTTTGAGGCCCCTGGTGCCCCCATGTTCTGGCGTTATATGATTTTTTTGTTGTTTACTCAGATTCACAATTATTAAAATTTTGCCTGTTTTGTTCATGGGAAATGCATAAAATCGAAAGGAAAGAAAAAATTTCGACCAGTGAATAATTGTTTTTCATTTCACGTACAGTTTCTGCGTTATCATTAAGCAATACCCGAAAACAACAAAGATAAATCTTGTTTTTGTTTGTTGCACAGTCAAAATTACTAGAATTTTCTGAAACAGTTCTAGTTATTACTATTTTGATCAAACAGCAAACATAATGGAATTTTGTTTGTTTGAAAGGAATTTTTTGCACGTCTATAATATTAAGTACGCTTTGAAGTAAATGATTTTTTTATTGGTCTCGTCGCATAATTTGGATTTTTTCGTATGTAATAAAATCCAGGGGTGCATAAGTTGAGGGTTGAATCTCGGAACGTGCCGTCAGTCGTGAATCGTTGCATGTGTGTTTCTAGTTATACTTGTTGGATTAGGGGTGGTTTAGACGCTTTGTCATTTCACGTGCACAGTGCCGGATCTATTGTCCATTAAACCTATTGTTATTCGCATTTATAATGATAGTATTCTTTCAGTCGAGGGTCCCTACTCGTAAAAAAGCGTTAGATTAAAAATAGGTACCCCCGCCAACCCTTGAAAAACCGTCCAAAATATTCAATTACTCAAGCCTTGTAATTATTTCTCAACGAGGAATCATTTAAGTTTTTATCACCCGCCTCTACCTCCCAAGTAGTTCGTTCTCGTTGTAATATTTCATGAAAATTTTGACAAGTCCTAGGTCAACGACACTAATTCAGGGTGAATAATTAGTTGGAAATCTGGTCGTACTTGTGATTCGAACACATGTCGACCCACCCCCTTGGACGGGTGGTGCACACACCCGATTATTATTCATGCAAAGCAATGCGAAGGGTGCACGTGTGCGCGTGCCGTGCCGCCAAAATGCCGCAGGATTAGCGATGGGGTGGCTATCGATATTAGGGGCAGATGGACGCCGGAATTTACACAATCAGGGCTTTGTCTCAAGACAAGGGTTGATAGGCTTTTTAGCTTTTTAACGGCCTTTGTCCGCAATGATCTCAGCGATTTGAAATCGACACTTCCACGAAATCAAAAATAAAACACTTTTCTTCACGTTTTATTCCCACATTCGCTCCGATTTTTTTAATCTAATTTGAATGAACAATACCAACAACAATTATCTCAATATGGAAAGTAAAACAAGCGCGAGACCATCGCATTTCTCGCCATGAAAGCCAATCTCTCCATTGACAAGTCGTTCGGTCGACTCTGTTATTATTATTGTCCGACGTGTTAAAATGATTGATCATCAAATTCTGATAACGCACTTGTAAAATGTTATTGACACCCGAAGCGAGATTTCTTTCAAGCTACCGAGATAAACACCATTGTGACTGCATCAAGTCCAAACAATTAATAATAATAAGTCCCTTTTCGAATTAAGGGAAGAATTAAACTATTAGCTGTTTCAAAACTATGTAAACGCTAACGTCGCATTTTACCGAATTATTTTTTTAAATAAGATTGATAAAATTGTAAAACAGTTATTAATGATTAGATCTCTCATTGAAACTATGAATTACATTAACTATTAATTTTTTGAACTGCATAAATAATTTATAGCAACTAATTTTGAGAGAAAATGCGACGTTGGCGTTTACATAGTTTTGAAACTGCTAATAGTATTAATTTTTTTTTTCAAATAAATCCAAAACCGGGACTGCCACCCTGCCAACCTAAAAAATTTCTTTTTGGGAGTTGGCAACCAACAACGCGAATTGGTGGAAACTTCCAACATTGCATTTACGCACGGTTTATTTGCTTCTGGATTAAATAATTAAAAGGAATTAGCGAAATATTAACTTTTAAAGCGGGTTTTGTGGAAAATAGCTCTCACGTGTGTAAAAATTTACAATTTTAAGCAAGAACTCATCCGTTGGGCCCTCGATTGCATAAGAAAAATGAAGAAAAGCAGTACAAGTTCCTAATTAATAACACGAAGCAAGAACTTCGAATATTAAATCCAGGTGTGTCGAATTTACACTAATGGGATTCTAAAAGTCTTTTAATAACTTAATACGCAATATGTAAATGATAAATTCTGACAAAAGCGATAATTGCCTAAAGCTCTATAATTATACAAATGGGGGCTCACTTAATACGTCAATATATGAGATTTATACGAGACGAGAGGTTTAGGGTGGCCAACCACTTATTTACACAACTGAGCCGTGAAAAATATTTTTTGAGGTAAATTTCCCAAAGTGCGTAACCAAACATGGATTTCTCTATCTTTATTATCAGTTGTTGTGTTACTTAGAGGGTATAAAAAGCGGACCAACTCTTCACAATTCACACTCAAACGAAAATGAACTCGAAATTTGTTGTTACACTAGTTGTGGCTTTTTGCCTAGTCCAGGTACGTATCGCAAAATTTTTGCCAATTCCTCTAAATGGTGATTTAGGGCAACCATGCCGAAACCATCGATGAAGTCATCGCTGATATGACGACCCGAATCAATGCCATTAAGACCAACATCGATGGGATTATCCATGATGGTGGTAAATTAGTAGGTGAGACCCACAAGATCATTGGTACCATCGTTGCCCAGGCTGAAGCAACAATTTACACCCAAATCGACCAACTCAACAATATCGTCCAACAGGCCCAAGCTGAAGCGGCCCAAAAAGCCGTGGATATTTCCCAATGTGTTAACATTGTGACCGATGCATTTGGAGCCCTTGATCTCCACCAACTGGACGCTTGTAACAATCAAGAAGGACTAAACGCTTTGAGGGCCAAATTGGGCGTTTTGGGACGACTTAAACAACAACTCTCCAATTCAATCACTGGATGTTTGGCCAAAAATCCCATCAATGTTGTGGCTCTGCGGAACTGCATCCAAGGGGACATTGACAGTGTTAACAACCAAGTGGTACAAATCGAAGAAGAAATCAATTTGGTGACAGCAGAATCGGCCCAAAATGCCCAAAACTGTGCCCATGCTGCCTCGCAAAATTTACTCAAAACCGTTGATACCATTGCCCACGATTTTAGAAATTGTGTATCTGCTATTTTGTAAATTAAGAGAAACAAAATAAAGATCATTGATTAGTGTTTGAGCACGATCTCACGTACCTTCCTCTATTTATTTCCTTATTCGAGTACAGATTTATCAAAGATGCAGAAAGTTTTAGTGTTGGTGGTTACAATAGGGTGCTGTATGGCACGTGATTGTGTAAGTTACAACTGGTTACAATTTAGTAATTTACGAATGCAAAAATCGTAGTCTTGAAACAACTGTTTCTTATTTTTTCCAAATTCCTGAGAGACTAAACGCATTTGGTGGTTCAAATCGGCGATTTTGTCAATTACACATTTTTCAAAATTTTGCCTCTCCAAAGGGTTCAGCTTTTCGCACAGCTCTTCAACTTGACACGCAACTTCGTACAGTTGTCTAAACTTGTCTTGAATTTTTTCCAAATTAGCGAATTGTTTTTCCATAATACAGTTACCACCAAAATCTTGCAAAAATTTTCGACACTTTGCATTGAGTTCGGAACGTATTGCCTCACTTGTAACGGCTCGAGTGTTTGTTTTGACGATGATGATATCATCAAAAGTGTCACTAAGACTTTTGTACAAATTAGCTTTAATCGAAACCAGCGAAACTTCGAAATAATTGATTGGCACATTGCTAACCTTGAAAGCCAAGTCAAAAGAAGAACAATGCGAATTAAACAACTCACCTGGTGGGAAAAAATCACGAGCAATAAAATCCTACCTGAGGACAACATCTTTTTATTTAACACTAGCCAACATACAGATCAGACAATTTAAAATTATCACAAGTTTTCCTAATTGCGTCATTACATTTGTTGTTAATTCGGGATATCTCGTCTTTTAATTTGAGGAAATCTGAATCGATTTGGCTAAAATCATCTCCAGGTTGCGCCCATTCGTAGAATTCTTGATACCTGGCAATAATTCGGCTAAGTTTGTCTAACTTATCCTCAACGTGGCAGAAGTCGTAGTCAACTGTGACTATTTGTTTGAGATTTTTTAAATTTGTGTGAGCTTGAGTTTCGAGGCTGTACAAGTCGTACAAGGCATTATTTATTTTTTTGCTGATTTGGCTTTTGAGGAGTTTCAAGTGGGGGTTGCATCCAAGATCGTGAGTTTGGGTCTAGAACATTAAAATTCTGATTTGGGCTAGTTTTTCTGGTACTTACTAAAGCTATACAAAGGAGGAGTGCAAACAGGACACGCATTTTCTCTCATTTGACCCCATTTCTTATCAAATTGCATTCAAGGCTGTTGCAATAAAACAAAGATAATCGTGTTTTTTATTTTATTACTGGAAACTTCTAAGACGTAACATTTATCTCGCCATTATGGCGTGAAGAAACAAACATTGATTTCATAGCTGATAACTCCAATCTGAGTCAGAATAGCGCCAGCGTTATCAGTTAGACAGTTGAGATTATAATGCAAAGTACTATTGCTCAATTCTTCGTAATGTCTCTGAAGTCTGTTTATCTGCAGATTCAAATCGTAGATTTTGTCACCCAAACACTTCTCGTTTGATTCGATTTGAGTGTCCAAAGGATTCAAGTACGAACAATAATTCACCGAATTAGACGCAACATTTGCAAGAGTTGTAAATTTCGATTTTGTTCTTTGAAGAGCTGAAAAATTCGTATTGCTGTTACAATAATTCAAACTATAAATGCTCAAACGAGAGACAGCATTTTGTTGAACTTTCAAACACGATGCTGTTGTTCCAGTTGCATTTTTCGCTGCTTGTGTTACTATATTTTTGATTTTGTTGATTTGAGTTTGTGTATTATTTTTGCTTCGGTTCATATACAAATTCAATTGAGACACAAGCGAGTCATACTCGCGAGTAGCCTCCTGGTATTTGAGATTAGCAACATCACGAAGTCGCAAAAGTGTTGGTCTGTACTCGGCTTGAAGTTCGCTTTGAGTCAAGCAATCGATCTGCTGAAAAATCAGTCTCAAGTACAACAAGAGTAAAAAAATACTCACTTTAAGCACAAAAACGATGCATAGAAGAGTCACCACTTTGGTAAACATTTTGATCATATGAGGAACAACACGAAACAGTCGTATTTAAGCAAATAATAGATAAATATTTGCTTTAATTCTGGCCAAACATTGCTAATCTTTATTTTCCAGGGGATTACCTGTCCCAGTTCACGCGAAATTGTGGCGAATTTGGAGCCACAAATCAAGGAAATTCGGGCCAAAATCTCAACAGTGTTGAAAAGTACAGGCGATACTCTCACCTCGACTCGACTTTTAATCAGGAATAATATCTCAAATGCGAAAAATCTGAGCGGTAAAAAGTTACAAGAACTGAGACATTTCGTCAGTCAAGCCCGAGTCGAATCAGCATTGGCTCGTCCCAAAGTCCGGGCCTGTATCACCAAGCAGGGCACCGAAATTGCCAAAATTGTGCCTGACAATTATTTAAGCTGTGAGGCCAATTTTAGTGACCTTATGGACGTCCGGAGCGACATCATAAAGTTGCGACAAATCGGTCAAAATCTAGTCCTGACTTGCACTCAACTTAACCCTCTCGGCAGCGAAAGAATTAATCTTCGGTTGTGTCTGGAAGGCAAAATCAAAGATCTCGGTTTCCAGTTACTAAACCTTGAGAATGAGTTTACAAATCGGGTCAAAAATCTGGTTAACTATTCCACATCATGCATTGTTGAGACAAGTGGAAAGCTCTTGAAACAAATCGGTGCAATTGAAGGTGCTATCAGAAATTGCAAATATTTCTCCTAATCTCAAGAGCCTCTCGAACTTTCATATAAATTGCGTTTTTTCTCAAGGTGTGACAGTCAAAATGTTGAACCTAGTTACAGTTGTGATTCTCGGGGCCCTCCTCCAGGTACTACCTTATTAAATTTTTTCAAATAGTTGAGTCTTGATTGTATTAGGGTAACTTTTGCCTCAACCGCCAAGATATTATAAACGAGTACTCGCCGATCCTTGTAGAAAAAACTGCGAATTTTACACAAGATGCCAAAACTATCCATTCGGAACTTGTGGTGGTTGAAGGCATTTTGAAGAACGATACTTTGAGCACGATCTCGTTTCTGAACACTCAGATCACGACCCTGAAGCAAACTATCGCTGATGCCAAGAAGCAATCGGCTAACAAAACCAGTGTTTTGAATTGTTTAAGTGTCCAGGAAAAGGCAGCAGGGCAATTGTCAGCGGCTGCCATTAACACAACTTGTTGGGCAAATGCCGATTTCACTGAGTTGGCAGGTGCTGAAAATGATTTGAAAACTCTGGCATCTATTCCCAACAACACGATATCGGCGTGTCAGACCCTGGATCCGCTTAGTCCCAGTCAAGACCAGTTGTTTCTGGACTGTATCACCGAAAAAATTCTAGATCTGGACACTCAGATTGAAATCGTCGAAAATAATTTCGCTGCGGTTAAAAATGCAACTGTCACTTCCACAATAAAGTGTATAACGGACCAGAGTGCCCCAATCGCTGCGAAAATCAACGAAATCAGTTTTCAAGTCACACTTTGCTTGTCGCTAGGATAAGGATAAATAAAACGTTTCGTAAAAATTTCTATAGTCCTTTATTGACCTTCCCCCGAAAATCGATAACATCTCAAATAAATCCAGGTAATATAAAAGAAAAAATCTTTGCTTCTGTTGAAAATCGGACAATGGCGCGGATAAAAGCTGACCGTTTGAAATATTGCACAAGGCTTTTGTGCGTCCAGGCCCGGACTGGCGCACGTTGTATGCAAATCCGGGTTATTAAAATTAGATTATTCCGAATGCCTCACACACAGATATTAGAAAATTTATTCCAAGACACCTAATAATTGAGCATTGCCTTCGGCTGATACTTATCTACAAATAAAATTTTGGCCAAAAAAAGCTGGATATTAATAAACCCCATACGGTATAATCAATTTCGAATTAAAGCTCCACAATTAATAATCAGGGGGCAATTAAAAAATTATGCTAAAAAAATCTATTAAAGCACAAACATAAATCATCACGCTCTACTTAAATGATCACTTTCGGTTAACCGACTGTCAATCGAAAAATCGAAAACCATCACTCAGGAATCGTTTTTTGCGTTTTACGGCTGCGAGATAAAAATGAGTAAATAGAGTTGTGTGCCAAAAATGAGATCATGAGATCGCTCAATTAAAAAATAAAAATCAGATTATCACAAGCGATGATGAGATAATTAATTGTTATAGTACTATTATTTAATTTGAGTGTCTCTCAAACGATTAGTTCTATTTCGGGGAATTACTTTTTCAACGCAAATTTGACTCGTAATCAGATAACAAATTAATTTTAGTCAGAGTCAACAGTCGTTTATTTGAGCAAAAATATTGTTTAGTTTAGAGATAAGATGGACTTTTGTAAAAAAAAATAGGTCTGAGTGGTAACAAATCCTACTGGATCATTAATTCATTATTCACCGAAAACGTGTTTCGTGCCGATAAAACGTTTGAAATTCGATTTTTCGGTGATCCAAGTGTTGAAAAATTCTTGTGTTTAAATTATCCTCCTATCGAGTCGTAAAATAAGTCCTTGTAGCTTTCATCTCTCTGCGTGAGATGAAATAATTCTGAAAAGTATAAAATCCCTTCGATGAGGTACGACCGTCTGCCACTTTATAGTAGCCACTTTCCGTAATTTATTTTTTAAATAATTATCTCTCAGCGTTCCATCTCGAGTCGTAAACATCTCCCATTGGGTAATTTGATATTAGCAGTACCTACCACCGAAAGCAACAAAAAACAAGAGTCCATTCTTCATTATGTGAACCTTACCGTAGGATAATTATTCGTGTTTGCCTCGGGTTGAAAATTGTGCGATCATTTAATTGAATTGTCTCGGACCACCAACGTCCTTGCATCCGGATCAAGTATTTATTCCCTAATCAAGTGGGGCATTGTTTATGTCCAATCACTGCTGTTTTATTCGTTCGATTTGAATTGCGTCCTCGTCGGACATAAATCCGAGACAAACCGACCGAAAAAAGACTCACGCGGGGGCTGCTTTGGCACTTATTATTTATCAAGGGAGTCTCGGTAGCCTCGTGTGCGATCGCTTCGATATTTTATTGAATGACTCCGACAACAACATGAACTTTAGATCTCTTATTTATGACTCGAGTTGAATTAAGTTGTTGCTGCTGATTACCTTTCCATTTTGACAGTGAATATAAATACGGTCGGCGGCAATTAATGCCCCCACTGCTGGAATTCTACGAGAAAGCACTGCGACTCTTAATATGGACGACCGAGAGACGATTTCAGACAATAATTGGCAACTCGCAATCATCTTAATTGCCCTGTAATGGCTCTTCGTTAGCGTGCGGGTCTCAGACGCCACCTTCGGCACGAACTTGAGACAAAAAACACACAATTGGGGCACCAGTGACACCGATTTTCCAAAACGAGAAATGTAGGACCAAACCGATTTGGAAAAACTCGAACAAACCAATGGCGGGTTTAAGAAATTCAATTAAGTAAAAAAATGACATTAAATTTACTTACATTTGCTAGAAATGTAAATAATTGAATGATTAGAAAAAGTATTTGCTTCAAGTAACTTCTCTATACATGCAGGTTGAATTAAATATGGGATATTTCTGACATTTCCTCAGAAGCAACCAAAAATACTAATTACACTTACCACTTTGATACTGTGTTTGATTAAAAAAAACATATTTTAGTTCTTTATTTATTTTAGTTAAAAAAATTAATTGGGTAATCCGAAAAATCAATAGCCCGGAGAACTACTTGCAATCATTAGTTCATATTACCGAGGTTTGACTGAAGCATAGCATTTACTTTACAATATTCTTAAAGTTAGACTAATAAAGTAAAAATAAGTAAAAACAGAATGTCGCAGCAAATTCATAAAGCCATTTAAATGTTAGAAAATGAATCTCATTTTTTTCAAAAACCGCAGTTACCAACTCCCTGCCTCACCTACAATTATTTTCAAGTACACTACATCATGCAGGTTGTTTTTTTAATGGAATAGATGTCTTTATGTTATTCAAGCTTTAACAAACTCCTTCATTTTTGCGTTGTTAATTGCAATGATTTAAATCATTAGTACATATCTAATAAGTTTAAACTTCCCTCTTTATAGTGGAGGAGGTCTTACTTTTCTGGGATTCTTAGTTTTTGTGTAACAAATTTTTAAGAAGAACGTGCGTGGGTCAAAAAAATATTCCAAAAACTAAGCAGAATCGACTAATAAAAGTTGATATCAAAATCAGTAGTATTGAAAACTACATACGTCCGTCCGTAAATCCAATAAAATTGAGAATCTAATACATATTTCTTTCATCGTAAAGCATTTAGTATAGATTTTCCAAAGTTGCAAAGTTGACTTCGTTTAAAAACTGTTTAAAATAGTTATTTTAACCAATTATGGTAGAAAGTAGGACTGGGCGATACCTCCATTTAAGTATCGGGTATCGATACTAACCAAATTATCGTTGGTATCGAGGTATCGAAGGTATCGAAGGTATCGTGGTATTGTAGTATCGAAAGTATCGTGGTAACAGTATTATGGTGTCAGCTAGGGCTGGGAATAGTATCGATACTTCGTTACCTGACCAAGTATCGGGTGTCGATACCGACTAAAATCAGGTTTCTATTGAGGTATCGGCGGTATCGATATTCTCGATACTTTCGATCCCAGGATACTTGCGATACCTCGATACCACGATTCTTGCAAAACCATCAATACTTTATTGCCACGACAATAATTGCGATCCGTCGTCACTGTGGTTATGTATTAGGTCCAAGAAATTTAGACTAGAACTTTTGTTTTCATCGACTAATTTAAAAGTCTATTTTACGATTGCCATAAATTAAGGAGAGACTTATCACTATCAGTTTAGACACCATTTTCCGAAATTATTAATTACTTTTTTCAACAATTACTTATATCATTAGAATAACTAAAAAAAGGCCCAAACAGCTATAGTGCTGACACCATAACACTGTTGATACCACGATATTCTCGATTCCTCGATACCACGATACTTTCGATATCTTCGATACCTCGATACCAACGATACTTTGGTTAGTATCGATAACTCGGTACTTTCGATACCACGATACTTTCGATACCAACGATACTTTATTTAGTATCGATACCTCCAAGGTATCGATACCCGATACCTAAATGGAGGTATCGCCCAGCCTTAGTGTCAGCACCACAGCTGTGGTATCAATTAATCAAAAAAAAGTGTTACTGAATTATGGAAGTGTCGGTCTTTTTTTTAGTAATATTAATGATGTAAGTAATTTTTGAAGAAAGAATAATTAATAATTTCGGAAAATAGTGTCTAAACTGATAGTGATAATCTCTCATTGATTTATGGCAACCGTAAAATCGACTTTTAAATTAGTCGATGAATACAAAACTTCTAGTTAAATTCAGTTTTAAATTTCTTGGACCTAATACATAACCAGAGTGTCGACGGATCGCAATAATTGTCGTGGCAGTGAAGTATTGATAGTTTTCCAAGAATCGTGGTATCGAAGAGATTGTGGTATCGAGGTATCGCGAGTATCATGGTATCGGAGGTATCGATACTTCGATACCTCATTTTAGTCGATATCAACACCCGATACTTGGGCAGGTATCGATAATAAAAGTATCGATACTTTTTCCAGACCTAGTAGAAAGCATAGCCAAATATAAGAACTTAGGTCGTATATAAAAGACTTTACTTCAAGTTAGATATTGTCCCATAATAGAGGATTCATTTGCTGCCACATAGTAATCACTAGTCACTACAAAAACAAAAAGGAAAGGTGTTTGTTTGTTGGTTCTGATTTTTTGACTTGTTTTCGGTACACCCTTAATTGCTCAGCATTGCAGTTCTTTGTGTCGAAAATTGCAACACAACCCCTCCAATTATTTTTAATGCCTTTCCATCTTGCAGTCGTCGTGCAATACGCGCTTCGAATCGCGTCGTGCAATAAAAATTGCATAAAAATCTAATTTACTCGAGCACGCAGCTCGGGCACGTGCAGTTTACCTTTGGTTCAACTTCTGTTTTTGATTTTTTCCGGCTCTTAAAGCTAAAAATTATCCAGAGTGACCACACGTGCACTTGGTCTTTTAATAAGCCAACCATCGACAATGTTGTTCATTTTCATATAAAAGTGTCGGCCAGCTTTGCAATAATTAACCGGCCGAAGTTTATGTGGGGCGTAATTCATCGGTGTTTGTTAATGATGTCGTTGCCACCCATGTGGTGGCAAGTTTTGCCCGAATTTTGGCAAACAGCAAACACCTTATTACCATTCGAGGACTGTTATTACCTATCCGAATTCAAGTTGGTAGTTACTTATTAAATAAAGAACGACCATCCGTACCATTCGGCATGTACGGTATAAGCACATTAATTAAACAGTGCTCATTTATCTAATCTTAGATCGGAATCGCAAATTTTAATCAAGCAGACCTTGGACGAGGCATTATTACGGCTATGGCGTAAGTGTATTGCCCCTCCAATGATATATTTTATTGGGGCTTCGCCATCGTGTCCGATATATAATTACAATTAAAACACAATTTATTTCTTAATTAAAGTCCACGACGAAAAACTAACCACCATGAAAAGACCCAGAGCACCGCGTGATGGGTTTTATTGTTCAGACGCCGCATATACACACAATAAAAGTAAAAGTAGTGGATCACGAAATAACCAGCCACTCGTTTATTTTCAACGCCTCGAACGCACAAGACCTGCTTATGAATAAGAAGCGTGCCTTACCGTCACGTCAATCAATGGTGTAAGTAGGCTTTGGACGGGACCGCCCACAAACACCTCCGATGCGGGCGACATCTACAAAACACCACCCTTAAGGATTTTTCACAGAACTCGTAGGTGCATGTTAAAAACAACCACAACAGAAAAAGTAAAAGTAAAATTAACTAATTATCTTAAATACACTTCAGTTTGATGCTTTAATTTTTTTTTCGAAAGTTACGCTGCAAAATCAGATCAAAATCTCATTTTTAAAAGCTTTTATTTAACTTGCTTTGTTGTCTGTCTGTGTGTTTCATATTCTCAGAGTCAAATTTGAGACAGTTCCGAACAAGCTGTAATTTTGCATAGATACAACAATGTATTCTACTGAGTTAATTACCCCCTAAGGTGGTTAAATGGGGTGTTATAGTTTTGGGTTAAAGTTTGAATGAAAATAAAAATACATAAAAAAATGTTTTTTAAAAAAAGCTTTTATTTAAAAGATGCACTAAAAAGTAAAAAATAATATATTTCAATCACAGGCGAATATTTTTTCTTACAGGTTAAAATTCTAAAATTTTTAAAAGCTTTGGCAGTTGTCAACTGAACAAAGTAATTCTGTAATGTCGTAGCTTTATAACTTATAAAGCTTTTATAAATTTTGGAATTTTAACCTGTAAGAAAAAATATTCTCCTGTGATTAAAATACATTATTTTTTACTTTTTAGTGCATCTTTTTTTATTATATATTTTTATTTTTTGCTTTTTAGGCTTTATTTATTGCATAGATTTATTGTTATTACACTGTGCATCTACCGTGACGTCCAAATGACCAACGTCGGTATAAGTTACGGTATGTACAAATCGAGAACCCCTTTGTAAACATAACCTAAAATTTTAAAACCCCATTTAACACTTTTAGGGGGTAATTAACTATATAGAATTGTCATTGTCACGCAGATTACGTAAGCATGTTAAATTCCATTTCATTGCGACTACAGGAACCCTCGCAAATTTACAAATCGAGAACCCATTTGTAAATATAACCTAAAACTTGAAAACCCCATTTAACCCATTTAGGGAGTATTTAACTACATAACATAAAAAATAACCGACAGACAGATAACATTGTGAGTTAAATAAAAACTCAAAAAAAACTTTTAATAATTAGTCACTTTTTATAAAGTTCAATCCTGACATTTTAACCATCAAAAATGGTGTTAAAACGAAGTGAAACTACTACTCAAAGAAAGCAACTATTAGAAAAAATTAAAGAGAGATATTACTTAACAACGTGCTACCCAAAATAATCAAGATTAAAAAGAAAAAAGAAAAAAAAACATTTTTTAAAGAGAGGTTTTATTTAAAAGGTGCACTAAAAAGTAAAAAATGAAGGGTACAGGGGAATAACGACTTCAGTCCATCTCAAATAAAGTCACAAACTATCAAATTCAAAGTTTTCCAACGTGGACCCATCACTTTTTTCTTCGGTGTAGTGTATCTTGTAACACATTTTGCTTTGTACTACAATCGTATTTGTTATTTCCCGCTTTAATTATCTAATAGTACTCTCAAAAATTACAATATCGCAACTCCACCTCATTTTCGTAAACAAGTGGACTGAGGTCGTTTTTCTCCTGTACCCTTCGAATATTTTTGTTCACACTTTTTAGAGCATCCTTTAAGTCAAGTTTTATGTTTCTTTCTACGTTGAATTACGTTTTGACGCATAATGAATCCCAAACAGATCGTGATTATTATTATTGGTGGAAGTGGCCGAGATTGCTCTCAATTTGCCTAATGCAGTAGTGGCACGTTTGGCGTCACGAACGCAATTGAAACATTTTTGGTGAAAAACCCGTTTTGGCAACAACATCTCTTGAATCAAAATCGAAGCACGCAACTTCCTTCCAGTTTCGATGCTTAAGCTCTGGTGTATGAGAGATGTTGTGTTGGTCATCGTGTGGCTCAAAACTGGGTTCTTCAGTGTCTGCAGCATCGGTAACATGTAATTACCGATGTCTATCGGAAGCCACCGCACAACAGTCTTGGGCCTCGCGTCCAATTTTCAGCCACGATTTCAATTACAATAACCAGACTCGCGACTCTCGTTAAACGCAAATAAATTGCAATACTTGCACAGTTTTCAGTACGTCACGTACGGCGTGCAAAAACGACGAAAATGCGTGAATATACAACGACGGTAAAAACGCACACGTTTGTTGTTTGTTGGTGTTATTGAAGACGGATCGGGTTGCAGAAGGCTTAGTAGGTCGATATGCCCTTTAAATTTAATTTGCGGAGTTATACGTTATGCATGGTCAGTACCTAAACATGTACAATACTGGATTTTGATTGTTGAAACCGATTCTGGAGCGAGACTTGAGGCACGTACGAGACGCGGACGCCACCAATACTTCTTCAAAGAATAAGTAATTGGAGAATAAAGAGTGCCCGCTAAATAAATTTGTGGCTACTGGATACAAAGGCAATTAAAGATTTACATTAAAAAAAACCTAACTTGAGGACTCGTCATTGTAAACTCGTAGAACAGTCTTGCAAAAACCTGAGACAAAACTATAAATAGTGGTCATTTCACATAGACGGTAGTGGTCATTTCACATAGACGGTTTAGTTGTTCATTAAAAAAAATCATAACTCAGAAACTAATTTTGCTTAAAATTTTAGGTGACAAGGCACGTACCTAAGTGAATTTTTTTTTATCTAATTCATTCTAGCAAAGTTTTCTGGACTTTTCTATGCTTTTACAATCCTCTAGAGTGGTTGAAATTAGAAAAAAAAAGGTAATAGGTTCGATTTAAAAAAAATTGATTTTTGCAATTTTTGTCGCGATTTTGGTTAATTTCCGGTACCCGGAACATTTATCGAGTAATAACTCCGGAACTATTAGAGATAGCTCAATGAAGTTTGTTATCGTTGGAAAGCTCTTTTAATTATCTAACTTTTTCAAAAAAGATTATTGTTCTCCGACTTATAGTTTTCGAGAAAATTTCGAAAAAAAGTAAAAGTAGGTAAAATTTTAAAAAATTCATAACTAAAAAACTATTGGAAATTTGGCGATTTTCTCGACGCCAATGATTCCCCGGATTATTTTACATAAGCTTGGACCAAAATAGCTCCACATTTTCGAATAGTTTTGCCGTAATTGAGAAAATAACAAAATTGAAAAATTTGTTAACACCCCTAGCCCCCCCCCCCCCCCCCCACAAAATGGTCAATTTTTAAAGTGTCTCAAAATTAATTTAAACCCATCTTATCTTATAGATTTTGATGTGCTCTTTACGATGGAAAAAAGAGTTTTCTCCTAGCTCTTTTAGTTTGCCCGTAATCGCCGTTTGAAAATTGATTTTTTTTTTGCAAGATATCGCCTTGAAACCTATGCCATTTTGTAGCGCTTTTTATACCGGTTCTAACCGATTTTGCCGTTTTTCTCTAACTCTAATAGTTTCGCCGTAATGGGAACTATAAGACTTGGAGCAAAGACTAATAGAGCATCGGATAGCGCTTGAAATTGTCTATTTTCTCGTTAAAACCCGGAGCCGCTCCGGGCAACGGTTCCGGCTACAGAGGCATTCAAAATTTTACAATAAAAAAAATCATAAATTAAAAACTAAAAGTCGTAGAGCAAAACGGTTTATTCCAGTGAATTCTGCGGCTCATTTTCCATATTATACCAGCTTTTTACGAGATTTAAAATTTTGATTTTTTTTTGCTAAAAATTAGGGTAGCCATTTCATAGTGGAAAACTTTATTCTTTAACAAAAAAGTTCATAACTCATAAACTAAAAGTCGTAGAGCAAAACGGTTTGTTCCAGTGAATTCTGCGGCTCATTTTTCGTATTATACCAGCCTTTCACGAAATTCAAAATTTTGATTTTTTTTGCTTAAAATTTTAATGGTCAAGGCACTTACCTTCATAAAAATGAAAAAAAATTTTTTTTTAAACTCACTCTAGCAAAGTTTTATGGACTTTTCTATGCTTTTACTACCCTCTGGATTTGTTAAAAGTAGAAAAAAAGTTAATATGTTCGATTTTAAAAATTTTGATTTTTGCAATTTTGTCGCGATTTTGGTCGATTTTCGGTACCCGGAACATTTACCGAGTAATAATTCCGGAACTATTAGAGATAACCTTATGAAGTTTATTATCGTTGGAAAGTTCTTTTAATTATCTAACTTTTTCAAAAAAGATTATTGTTCTCCGACTTATAGTTTTCGAGACAATTTCGAAAAAAAGCAAAAGTAAGTAAAATTTTTAAAAATTCATAACTAAAAAACTATTGGGAATTTGGCTATTTTCTCGACGCCAATCGATTCCCTGGATCATTTTGCATTGGTAAAGATGAAAATAGTTCTACTTTTTCGAATAGTTTTGCCGTAATTGAGAAAATAACAAAATTGAAAAATTTGTTAACCCCCCACCCCCCCCCCCCCCCCCACACACAAAATGGTCAATTTTTAAAGTGTCTCAAAATCAATTTAAACCTATCTTATCTTATAGATTTTGATGTGCTCTTTACGATGGAAAAAAGAGTTTTCTCCTAGCTCTTTTACTTTGGCCGTAATCGGCGTTTGAAAATTGAATTTTTTTTTGTGAGATTTCGCCTTGAAACCTTTTATACCTCTTTTATACCTCTTCTAACCGATTTTGCCGTTTTTCTCTAACTCTAATAGTTTCGCCGTAATTGGCGTTTAAAAATTAAAAAATAGAGAAAATGGCAACATTTTTTTGCGTTTTTCTCGGAAACTATAAGACTTGGAGCAAAAATCAATAGAGCATCAGATAGCGCTTAAAATTGTCTATTTTCTCGATTAAACCCGGAGCCGTTCCGGACACCGGTTCCGGGTACAGAGGCATATAAAGTTTGACACTAAAAAAATTCATAATTAAAAAACTAAAAGTCGTAGAGCAAAACGGTTTGTTCCAGTGAATTCTACGGCTCATTTTACATATTATATCGGTTTTTTACTGGATTTAAAAATTTGAAATTTTTTGTTTAAAATTAGGGTAGCCATTTCTTAGTGGTACCTAATTCTTCAACAAAAAAATTCGTAACTGAAAAACTAAAAGTCGTAGAGCCAAACGGTTTGTTCCAGTGAATTCTACGGCTCAATTTACATATTATATCGATTTTTCACAAGATTTAAAAATTTGAAATTTTTTGCTTAAAATTAGGGTAACCATCTCCTAGTGGTACCTAATTCTTCAACAAAAAAATTCGTAACTCAAAAACTAAAAGTCGTAGAGCAAAACGGTTTGTTCCAGTGAATTCTGTGGCTCATTTTCCGTATTGTCCCAGCTTTTCACGAGATTTAAAATTTTGATTTTTTTGCCTTCAATTTTAGTGATCAATAATATACTATATGTACCTGGATTTTTAACGGTTTTGAACGACTTTTTTTTAAACTATTTATCCTAGAGCATTTTAACCTGTACCATCGTGTTCAGCGCTTAATTTTACGCCAAGAAAACCATATTTGAAACGTTTTCGCGTTCCAAAGCTGATCGAGAATTTTTAGAGCTTTTGGGAGTTCCAAATTTTGGTCACTCCACCAATAATACTTCTAATAAGCACCGTAAAAAGATTTTTATTTTACCGCTCCTGATGTCATATTAGCAACGAACAGCGAGAAAACAGTGATTATTAGCGAAATAATAAATCCTTCCCTTGATTTTTGAACTTTCAAGAAAACTGGTTGTGAAAAAAGGAAAAAAGCATCAGTTTCACACGCATTTCGAAGAACCTAATCGCGACACTGTAAATATCCTTTCTCGATTTATTCAAATTAACGCATAATTGCGCTCATAAAACATAACTCGATTATAGATGAGGCGTGAAACTTTGTGTACGCAGCAAAGCAGAAATAACCATTCCCATAATTCATACAATCACATTACTCACTCCTAATGCAATTTGTCTTTTTGTTCCTGGCGGTTTAGCCTTTAATACAAGAAAACATCGGCGTAAATTCATAATTTTTTTAATTGGCCAACGAAATAATTAGCGCATCGTCTTAAAAATATTTAAAGTGGTCAGGATAATTTCACGCTTGATCGAAACGTAATAAACGAAATGTTGCAATAAACGCATTTACGGCTTTACGGTAAACGCCCTAATAAAAAATCTCTGGCGAATTGGGTTAAAAAGGATTCTGGAATTTATTGTTTATTGAAGCAATGATTCTGTTTACTGCCGATCCTTCACTACTTTGTATCTTTTCGATAATAACAATAAAGTAAATTAAGTCGAATCAAGATGTTGTTAAATTTTTTACGGGGCTCGATTGAGATAAACGCTACTCCTGAGGGGGCAGTTTTGCCGCCATGTCGGCGATAAATTAAATTTCATTCCGTTTTTACGAGCCGCACTTTTTGACAGCTTTTATTAAACAAACGTAATAAAAGCGAAATTTCGACAAATCATCTTGCACTTGTGTAATGACCGCGAGATGATTTTTTCCAGGACCGGACTTGCTACATACATAATGTCAGATAAAATCAACTGATTAGTAAATGCGGCAAATGTTGGACAAGTTTCTTGTCGATGTCTTGCCAATGATAACATCCGACCGTAAAACAACGTCATAATTCTTACATTAAATATATTTTGGGTACCGTTGCTCCATTGTCCAGTGGCGCGCGCCCGCCCCTCATTTTTCTAATTAACTCAAAGTTTTTAAAAAGCGTTTAACCCACAAATCTTCAGAAATTGAAAATGGGTTAGCCCTCGACCTTTCCAAATAGGTAATTTAATAACCCCTTGCCGGTACGACCCCCGTTTTTTGAATGCCACACGTCCATGGGCGTGGATGGACAAGAGCGAGTTGCATTAGAGCAGAGATGAATTAAGCCGATATCCATCTAAGAATATACATTAGATGGACCGAATAAACCGCTCAAGTGATGGATTACTTGGGGAAAGACGCCGCCGATAGGGGGATGGGGTGGACTATTACGGAGCCCCGTCGAGACCACATTAATTACGTTCGACTTCACCTTGAAAAAACCGTCAAAAATTTGTTAACTGATTAGTTAACAAGTCGTTTAAAAGAAAAACGCGCATTTCTGAATGGAACGTGATTAACGCCACTGCGAGGAATCGAACTGGAGACGAGGCAAAAACTTGACGATTTACGATCCTGTTCCTGTGCAGTCGCGGAATCGTGTCGACGTACAAATCGCCTCATGAATGGAATCAGAGACGACAAAAATTCGGAGAGGATCATAAACGAACGACGACTTTTACGCGCTTAATTACCTATGGTAATTATAAGGATTAAGCGAGGATCTAGAACATGCACAAGCGAAGGTCTTAAATTACTGCGACCAATGCAGAGCAATAACAATTCGGTTAATTGCGAACCACCCATTTCGATGTGATCACAAACTGTGAAAAGTATGTTTTGTGCAATATTTAAAAAAAACTGTTCGCAAAACTGGTTCAAATCAAAGCATTTTATCATGGGACCAGACTAATATTTTTATTGTAAATGTTATTCAGTCAGTCGTCAATTGTGTAATAAATATTTTCTAAAAAGCTATGTTTTTCTTTTGACAAACTTAATTGGCCCAGTAAGTAGGATTCACTAAAATATTTTGTGTAATTTGCGACTTTTAAAATGTATTTTTTTTATTTTTACTGAAAGTAATTAAGTAATATTCGCTGCATTCATTTGAAAGTAATAAGAATTCCTGTTTAGAACAAGTGGGTTCCTAAAGGCAAAATGATGAGCTAGGCTAGAATCACACTGACGAGGAAAATGCCAATTTTTAAAAGCTTTTATTTAACTCACAATGTTGTCTGTCTGTCGGTTATTTTTTCGGAGCCAAATTTGAAAGGGTTTTCGTTGTCCCACTGAATTGAAATTTTGCATACTTACTTAATCTGCGTGACAATGTAATCCCATGTAGTTAAATACCCCCTAAAGGGGTTAAAAGGGGTTTTGAAGTTTTAGGTTATGTTTACAAAGGAGTTCTCGATTTGTAAATTTGAGAGCGTTCCTGTAATCGCAATGAAATGAAATTTAACATGCTTACGTAATCTGCGTGATAATGCAATTCTATATAGTTAATTACTCCCTAAAGGTGTTAAATGGGGTTTTAAAATTTTAGGTTATGTTTACGAAGGGGTTCTGGATTTGTACATACCGTAACTTATACCGACATAGACGGTATGGTGGTCATTTGGACGTCACGTAAATGCACAGTGTAATAACAATAAATCTATGCAATAAATAAAAATATATAAAAAAATGTTTTTTAAATAAAGCTTTTATTTAAAAGATGCACTAAAAAGTAAAAAATAATGTATTTCAATCACAAGAGAATATTTTTTCTTACAGGTTAAAATTCTAAAATTTATAAAAGCTTTGGTAGTTATAAAACTACGGCATTACAGAATTACTTTGTTCAGTTGATAACTCCCAATTTTAGAATTTTAACCTGTAAGAAAAAATATTCTCCTGTGATTGAAATAATTATTTTTTAGTTTTTGGTGCATCTTTTAAATAAAAGCTTTTTTTAAAAAACATTTTTTTATATATTTTTATTATATCATTCGTATTCGTAAAATAGCTGGATAGATTATGAACTATCCAAGGCATTCTGGGTAGTACCTAATGATAACCACAGTTTCTCGTAACAAAATATCAAATGCTTTAGCTAGTTGACAAACTAACCAACTCGCTAGCTTTTTACAGAAAATCTGTTCATTCATTTCTGAATTTCCTGAAAATGTGAAACTCTTGCCCCTTGTTTGTTCTATAATTTCTGGCAAGAATTATGACATAATTACATCGTGTAAAAGTGTCTCAAATAAATCATCTTCGAGCTGAAGTCGTTTGTTAATTAGCCGAGCAATGTACAACGAAAACGCTTACATAAACGATTTGGAACCTAATGGAATTTTAAGCAACTCCGGTTCTTTTGGCCTGCTTAACAATGCCTAACGCCAAAACCATTGACAATATCGTTAGTCAAAAATTAATTATTCCACGCGCGCCTTAATTAACAACCTTGAACCTGAAAAATAATTTGCATCGACCTGCTCCTATTGAAATTCTAATGACCATGTAACACGATACCAACGATTTTTTCCATTTTATTACACTTTTTTGATCGGACTAATGCAAATTCGTTATAATTAAAACAGTGTGAATCGTTTTTTACTTAATTAAATTAATGGCCAATGAAGTGTTAACTGGTCGAATTTCTTCATCGTTGCTCTTGGTTCGGCCAACACACACTTGAATTCTCCGCCTGTAAAGAACAGTAAAACCATTCTTTGGCGGACACAACAGAGAACAACAAAGTAACGCCTCTGGTAACGCATTGTTTGTACAGGAAGTGAGATAGAGGAGCTAGCACACGCTTTTATACAATCAACCTTTACCTTTAACAGCACAATTAAAATTGTGTTAGTACACTGTTTGGAACTGTGAAATATGGCCAACTTTGTCCAAGGGTGATTCTTCTTCATCTCTGTGAAGAGTTCCAAGAACGAACAAAGCGCCCTGCATGCGGCTTTTGAAACGATTAGGAGGGAAAAATTCAATTAACCCATTAAATGATCGATAATGAACTTAATTAAATATCGAGAACTAATTTAATAAGTTCCTAGTGTCTAGACTTGAAAAAAATTCAAAGAGGGAGCAAAAAATTGAAAAAGGTCATTGAAATGCGCTCCAATTATGGATTAAATTGACACAGCTGTATATATCGAAATATTTACATTTTCGAAACGATAAAAGAGGGTTTATTGTTGACATTTACTTGTGACAAGCTTTATGATGGAATGGTGTAGTTCACAAAATCCGGCACTGAAACCTGACTGTCGCAAGGAAATTCGCCAATTTTAGCAAACAAAAAATAAATAAACAAGCAAACGCCCAACACAGCGCATGAGCACGTGATTGAGAGGTAAAATACATAAATGATAAAATTGGATAGTGTTATAAATTCGTAGAATCTATTGCAAAAAAATCTATTTGCAAAGCTTCATAAAACAAAAAATAAGTTAAGCAAGGAATGCCTGAAATAAAGCCGTATATTTGAAGACAATTTTTCGTAAAACCTGAAAATAATTTTTTTTTACAAGAACTGTTTAAGAAGGTGGAACTGAAGTTATGAGATCTTTTAATTTCTGATTACAGGATCGGGTTTATAAACTAGCCGCTATTGTGATTGAAATTGCGTTTTCTATTACAATTGCCAACGGTTTGGCTAGTTTACAAACTAAGCAGCTAATTTATAAACTAGGCAAGTTTACACGTTAGACGATAAACACTAAGGTGGATCGAAAAACATTTATTTTTATTTGCTAATTATTATTATTATTATTATTATTATTACTATTATTATTATTATTATTATTATTATTATTATTATTATTATTATTATTATTATTATTACTATAAGTTGCTAAATCCATTATTAGATATTTACAAAAAAAATATTGATGTCTTTCAGGTGGCCAACCCCCAAAAAAAATTTTTTTTAATCAAATATTTTTCTATGAGGAAACCTACAGACAATTTTGATAAAAAAAAGTTTCTAATATTAAAAAAAAACTACGATTTTGTGAGACAAGGACTAAAACAAAAAAATTGTACTGTTTCTCCTATTCTCCTATCTCTGCTATCGTTAGTGTTTTTCTGTTTCTTTTTAGATTTTTTTAGATCTTTTCTTCATCTCCTTTCTTTACCTTCATTTTTCTCATTTGTGTTATTTTGTCTTTGTATCAACTACTACTTTCTTGAGCTTTTCAATTGTTCTTTCATTATAACTCCTAACCGTATTCACCGATAAGCAAATTTTGCTCAAGAAAATTATTAAACTAAATCTTTTGTGAGATTTCATTAGACATCAAGACCGCAAAAGCACCAAGTTAAGTGTTTCATTACATAATCCTTGTTTTTTTTTGAGTGTTTTGGCACATTTTTTTCTTTTCCGAATGTTTTGATACGGGTTTTAGTGAATAAAGAATAATAAAATTAAAAAAAAATATCTCTTAATATTTTGTAAAAAACAAATCGTAATTTCACAAAGATAGATCGAAAGTTGTGTTAATTCAGCGTTTTTCGAATTTTTAAACACGTTTTACACGTATCCCATTTCAGTTCATTTGTACTTTTTGGAATTTGTGGTGGATTTTCTTAGCTCAAAATTTGTCGCTGAGATTTAGCTTTACACAGAGTTTTTTTCGTATACAGAAACTCTCAATTTGTGCTTTATTTCACTCAAAAAAATTCGAATGCGCTGTCAAAAAATTCTACTATGAAATGAAATGGGATATAAAAAATTTTTTTAGAAAAATTTCGCCAAAAGTGGCTGAAAATTAGATTTATTGTACAAGAAACTTTTTACAAAATAATTTGGGCAAAAGTAAGCTTATTTCTGTCTTTCTTGAACATTTAAGCGCGTTCTAGAGCTAAAATTTAATTTTTTTCCCGAGATTTTCAAGACCAAATTTATCATATTTTTGCATTTTTTGAGCACGTTTTTAAGTCAAAAACGCATTCAAATTTCATTAAAAACAGACCGAAAAGTCACCCAATTATACTGAGATGGGTGTTTTTAGCCTTCTTGTTGAGGTACCTAAGGACTAAGTTTTTCTTTACAAAAATTTGGACAAATCCCCAAATTTGATGGAAATTGATATTAATTTTTTTTCAGTAAATTTAAACCTACTTTGTGAGATTTTGTTAAAACGCCTCAAATTCAAAAATAAAATGAAACTGATATCTACTTCATTCGAGTTCGTTTGTTTTTGTGTGAAATTGTGTCAAGAACAAGCTGAAACTGACAAAATTTGGTCCACATTTTTCAATGATTTCGCAAAATTATAAAAAATGAGCCACAATATCGTCCAAGAATTGAATTAGGTGTTTCCCCGTGTTTGGTATGAATGAAGGATTTTTTGTCGTAACACATTCCTCAGCGCTGTGCTATATTTTGAGGTTTGTGCAATCTTCCCTCGGTTGTAATTTGTGAGTTAACGACCCTCCTAATAGCCCAGGAAAAATGCCATCCCCACGCGTCCATCATTAAAAAATCCTTACGAGATCGAACCCTTCTCCTTCCTTGTGGACCTAATTGCAGGTGCGAATTCATCTAATGGCACATCTCCGAAATGAAATGTCGTTTTTCGTGTTCCAATCCCATCCATTTTGGCCGTCTGGGGCCACCCTCTTGGCGTCGTGTAAATACGGGGTGTGATTGCGCAACACTTTTACGACAGGTCTTCCGCCTACGCTCCACTGTCAACACGAATCGCGTGCCCCCTTGTGTAAATACCCACTTACTGAATGAGTGTATTGTACGCCCGTTTATTCAAGGATAAGATTCGATTTTTTAATGCTTCCAAATCTAATCTTGGGTGTTTGCGTTTTGAGGAGGAATTTTGACACGAAATAAATTGTGGAGGAAGTGACAGGAGATTCGAGTGGCATGAATGGGAGGTTAATTGCATTCATTGAAGCCGAGGCGTGAGACATTATTGTTGAAAAGTGACATTTTGTAGCCATTCATGAGGAACAAAACCGACTACAAATCAGCAAGACCAAAGAAAATCAATGCTTGCACGCCTCTGATTTTGGTAGGTGTGAAGCAACAAAAGAAAAAAGTTGAGCCGACCCGATCGATATGCAGGAAGCTTAATTGTTTTACAGGACCATCATCATAATAAAAGTACCACCGGGCGTTAAAAATTACCATAAGAATCGTCCAGCCCTCGAGATCAAATCTCCCTTCATTAATGAAGCGTCTAGACCGGAAAATAATTTTTCTTCTAGGGCGATAATTAACTATTATTGCTGACATCACCAGGATTTTCGCTAGATGTGCGATATGGTGGTCTCGCATAGCTCGCCTTATCTGATCGGTGAAGATCGCAAAAGGCCTAGAGACAGACACGGGGAGGTAAATTGGTTTAGGAAATTTAAATTTTGATCGTTATTGAGACGAGATCATATCGTTTAAATGCTTAATTACATCTATTTAGGGTTTTTAATGGGGTAGGAGCGGACGGTAAAAAAATCGCCCCCAATAACGGACCCAGATTAGAACTATGATATCGTGATTTTTTGCCCACAAACCGAAATAATATGTCACTGAGATCGTCACCAATTAGCCGACCGCAATTCGGCCAAAATTTTGGGAATTTTTTCCCCGCCGTAATTTCGTCTAACAAAATTGTTAAAAGTCCATCAAAGGCAGCTGCAGCCAAATTCGGACACGTGATCTGATTCTTATCGGTTTTTGTTATTGTAAAGGGTTCAAGTGTGGCTTCTTGTGTAAATATCTGGTTATTTTTAATTCGCCAACTCTGCGGGAGCTAAATTTCCGGTCAACGTTGTGGTTTCACTCGCTACCACTTAAAACCCTAATAGTCATGGCTTCATGTTTATTCATAATATTGCAGGGGCACAATGGCCGAAACCTGTCAGGACCTTCTTTGATCTCTTCATTATTGAGAATGGGCGCGGCACTCTTGATTACAAAACCGCCCGATTACCTTTTAGAAGAGTTTTCACTCCGGCTGATTATTAGCCGAATTCGGTGTCAAACTTGAAACTGTCGGTTATAAACTTTGATGTTTATGTTGTTGTGGTCCATTTAGATACCGTAATGATGAATTTTATCGTTTTATTGTTGAGAGTCTTAATCGGTGCGTAATTTACAATTCTTTTGTGATTTAAATCGGGGAGAAGAGAGGCAGAGATGGGATCGATTGTGGCCACAGCTGACCACCGATGTAGTTTACTGGACCATGATGGTAAAGGCCCAAGGGTACCGGCCCGTGCACAAATCGATACAGGCGTCCAAGCGTGAAAAAAATTTAGCCAAAGACGTGATTTCGGTGGTTTACATGCCGATCAAAGTCGGCACAACTTCTAACACATTCGCTCCATTTCAAGCCAGAAATTGTTTCTTTCTCGCAAAATTAAGTGAGAATATAAACTTGATACCACTAACAGTTTTTGGAATTTTGGAGAGGAAAAGTGAAAAAACAGAAGCTATAAAAAGACCACCATAAATAAAACAAAAAGCAATTAAATAAGGATGTCTTATTAGTTGTAGTGCGTTTGAGGAAGGAGTTAGAACCTATCAACTTCCAGCTCATTTAGAACAAATTATACAAATTACTTCTTGAAATCTTTCGTTAAATAACTTAAATTTAAATCTAAACACGCTCTTTTTTCATTCAAATTTTTGCAACGACAAGCTATTTTTGTCCATAATGCACCTACGTATAGCTTATCTGTAGGCACAAGGTCTCAGAGAGTGATATCCTGATATCTGATATCTGTCCTCAGAAGTTCGATAATAATACGAGCAACCCTTATACAGGGACATTTTTTTTAACTCTGAACATAGCCCTATGTTCAATTTAAAAAAAAACATATCAAAGCATTGATCTAATTTACGTTACCAACAATACGTAAAGGTAATTATTTGATGGCGAGTTATTTGAACCAATTTGAAGTGATTTCGAATATTTGTTACAGTAATTTATCATTCCTTACATGTTAGTATTACCTGATGATTAATAAATTTCATAAAAATTAATCTTTCTTTACTTAAATAATCTTTGAAGATTTAATTGACAAGTTGAAATTTTTGACAGCGCAGCGCGTAGAATAATTAGTTCATAATTAGTTGCATAGCAATACTCGCAATGCTTTGATCTGTTTTTTTTCAGATTGAACATAGGGCTATGTTCAGAGTTAAAAAGATGTCCCTGTATATAATTAGCAATGCGTTTCACAACTTTCAAGAGTTTGTCTCTTAATTTGATATGTCTACAATTGATTCTTGTGTTCAATTTTATTGTGTTAATTTATCATTACTTATTTAGCATTATTGTTTGGTATTTCTTCTTGTATGTTTTATGTACTTGTCAAAGAATATGCCAACATGAATAGATTTTATGGCAAATAAACGAAAATAATTAATTGTATTTTTATTTATTAACTTTTTTCTTTAATGTTTTTTTCTTCTATCTTTTGCTTATTATTTTCCAAAACTAATAATTCCTTTCTTTTCGAACCTTCATTCTAAACTTTTTATGTTCATGTAGCTAAGGCTTTAAAATTTTGTACAGGACTAAAATCCACCATTTTGAACTAAACTAATTTAATTTCAAATGGCTGACCTTCCGCAACTACGAAAAAATGGCGCCAAATTTGAAATTTTCAATGGTAGCCACACATTTGTATTGCATTTTTGAATTTAGCTTTCGAAACTGAGTAAAACGTACTAGAATTGTTGACTTATCTGTCACAGTTTTTGACGTAAATTTCCGAAATTTTGGTAAGAAATTGGGTCATTTTATAAAAAAAACTGAGTTATCACCGTTCTCTTAGAAGATTGTCCAAACCTACGGTTATCATATTATTAAATACAAAAAAATATTTTTCAATAAACTATGACAGATGAGTACTAACAATTTGGGTACGTTTTACTGCATTTAAGAAGGCAATTTAAAAATGCAATAAAAATGAAAATAATTTAGTTGAATTAAGAATTATCGATTTTGGTCTTAAAATGTTTCAAATGGATGTCCGAAACAAATTATCTTATTATAATGTTATTTGTTACTTTAGACACACAATGCCGTTCATTCTCCACGGCTCTTGGAGATTTTTTTCGACGTTTGAGAAAACCAAATTTGTTTCCTTGATAACAACGATAGCTTATTTCGACAAAGCGTTTTAGTTAAAAAATAATAAAACATTAAACTTAAATAATTCAATAATGCAGTCGTAGATAAAGCATAGGTGTAGTATTCACTTGTTATGTAACTGGAATAATTACAACACTCACTCACTGCGTTAGCTCGTGTTCTAAACAACACACTCGTTAAATAAGATTCTATTCTTTACATCACAATTATATAAAACCTAAACTATACTGAAATTTTATTGGATTTCGTTATTGCTGCTGTTGGTGTAAGAATCTGGGCTTAGAAATTTTCGTCAAAATTGTGACATTTGAAACGAAAACAATTTTCCGTGCGATCGCCCCCTGTAACATAATATCGCCGTAAATCCGACACTTTTCAAAACATTGTGTTATATAGAAACGACACGTCAACGATGATATTCCAATAACACATAACATAACCCTTTACGGACAATGACTTTCAATATTTCTGACACACATACAGAAAAAAAGAAGAAAAAGATTTAATCTCACACATCCGAAAGCTCGCATCGATCATCATTTGGTGCAATTATCGAAATTGGGCCAAATTTTCTCTAATTTGTTTGAAAATATTTGTAGAGGTTTAGGCCAAAAACTGTCATTAGACGGATGTTAATGCTAGAGCAGATGCCGAAATCACACAGCGTCATGCAAATCGATGATCCTTCCATCAGCTTCCCACACGTCATTGTCCGAAAACTGGCCCTTTCACGTGAGACCCTCGAACCCTTTTCTCGAGTTATTGTTCGCCCTCTTCTGCGAAATCATCCCCCGGAAGAAATCGATTTCGATTTTTTGCCAACGTCGATGATAAATCAAAATTAACGACCGGGAAAAGGTCCGTTCTCAATTAAGACACCCGCTGAATATTTATAATCGGTTTAAGCAAGTCCTCGTTTAACACGTAATTTATGGGGTATTAACAGAAACGAGAATAGATTCTAAATCAGATTTAGACGAAACGTTACTGGGCCTCTTTAACATTTTAATTTACTCGGACGTCTATTAACAAGGTATTTATAACAATCTATGGACGATATCTACATAAAAAACCGAGCCTAAATTGCTTAATTTACTCCTTCATTGAGGTTGGGCAGGAACGGATTTGGCCCTCGGTAGGCTAATAATGTTGTGATTGGAATTTATTGCGCTAATCCCCAAATACCGTAACAGGAGGATTATGGCATTTGTCAAACACATTTTAATTTGCCAATCCAACAGTTCCGATTGAAATTTATTACTCATAATTCAAGATTAACGTGGAAAAATTACCAAAATTTCTCACGCTGCAAGAAGAAAGGGTCCAATTGAGATATTTTTCAATTAATAAACTAACGGACCGCAAGCACAAACTAATAGATTTCCTTCACATTAACACTTAATCGATTTCTGATAGAGTTGCAATCGATGGAATTTTGATCTCGCTTAATGGACGTTAATTAACACGTAAATTCGGCTGCGGTTAATTAGAAAAAATCGTGCCTAACTGTTTCACCTTTGATTATAATTAATTGCCAGTTCGCGTAATTTAATTAGTTAAGGAAAATTAATTACAAGTACGTGCTGGGCCATTGATTAATTTGTTCTTGTTCTTTTGTACAGGGGTGTCGTTTAATTAATAAATTCCGTTGGAAATTGACAGGGCGAGTGTTATTTGTGGCCGCTCTGTGTCCAAAACGTCCAATTAAAATTCCCAATTTTCGAAAATCATCAATTTAGATAAACAAATTAACAATTAGAACTAGCAGTTAGGCCTTACGTATTCAAATTTAATCAATTTCCTTACACTATATAAACTCGCACCTCGTTAGACTTTTTCAGTTGCGCAATTTCGATACGGATCTTGTCCTTTGGACCATATTTATCGAAATTTTATTCATTCGCTGGCTTATCTAAGCACGGAATTCGTCGATATCGTCAATCATCGAAATAGCCCGATCGCTTTTGGTTGGTAAAAGTCACAATTGTCGGAATTTCGGGCTTTTATGTGGTGTCATGTCGGAGCCTGGAGGGCTAATTACGCGGGAAAAATTCTCGTTTAATATGCGCATACGAAATCGGAGATTTTGTATGTAAATGCCCTCGACTAAATTAACAATTGGATTTTTTCAAACCGGTAGAAAGTATCAAATGTCTTGGAGATTTACGGGCGCAGCTTCATCCCTCTTTGGGGCATTTTTATGCAAAAAGTGCACCATAAATCAGCGTTCAACCCTTCATCATGCATATGTATCGAATTGTTTGTTTTACGAGCCGGGGGTGGATTTCCCACACTATATTTCATCGCTTTCATCGCGTTTCCAGATTTATGTCTTTGGATGTCTCTTAATCATTGTCTCGGTTTTTTTTCCTTGGGGTTGAGAATGTCGTCCGAGTTTCTTCATATCCAGATACCTTCATTATACTGCATGATACACAATAAGGCACTGAACGGGCGCCGGCGATTTCTCTTTGTAAAGCCGCCGGAATATCGCCCATCATCCTATTACAAGTCGATTACAGGATACGTTCTAATTGAAATATATATCATTATTAGTCTTTTTCACACAGGAACGTGTAGTGCTTGATGGCGCAATTTAGTTGAATTTCGCCCGTATCATCAGAAGAAATTTCTGAAATTTTTCGAGAACTGGTTCGTTATAATATACATAATTGTGATTCTATTTTCGGGCTGGAAATTGCGTCATGACGCCGCTACTGAATAATTTATTTCAATTTAACGTTGTTTACATAATTATTGGTCCCATAATTTTTCGATTTTCGGCTAAAGCAATCAATTAGGGATTTTAATCGTAAAAATTCCGACCCGATCAAAGCCAGATACAAGGGATTAAGCTTTTATTAAGCATAAATCAGGTTAAAACGTGCTTTTTCCCACTTTTTAATTGTTTTAATAAATGTTTCTCAATTTCATTACTCTTACATTCCTGATAACACTTTCTAATGACATTTCACAACCCCTTGATATTTTTCATTAAACATCCTTTTCCTGAAATCCTTCAACCAGTGGCATGTTTACATATCGGATAAATATTTTATTTTAATTAAAAAAAATACATGGTATACAGACAGGTTGCATTTTTTTTAATTAATTGATCAGATTTTTAGTTTTCGTCGTATTTTTGTACCTTTTAAGTTCTTAATTATTTGGTTAATGAGTTTTAAGTAGTTGTAATTTCAATTCGTGTTATATAAAATTCACGATGTGTAATGGTAAGAAAAGCCTAAGTAGTACACAACACAGAAAAATGTCTTTGAAAAAAGTCAGCGACAATCTAATTAAAAAAAAGTCGTAAAAATGGCTTTCTTGAAAAACAAAAACTTTTTAAATAAATCGAGGGTGATTTTTTAATAGATATTTTAATAAAGGAGACATTTAACAATATGGTGCTTGTTTGATAACATTACAAAGGACGTTTTCAGGTTTTTTAATTTAGTTTTCAGAACTAAGTGCATTTTTAGAGAACGTGTGTGCTACTCGTAGAACTGGATTTGCTATTTTATTCAAATAGACTAATTGAAATAGTGATTTTTAGATTAATAAGAGCACAAAGCAAGGGTTTATTGAGCTTGAGAATGTTACATTCCAAAGCTCAAAAAAACAGCTTTGCCAACGTAATATAAACAAGGCTTTTTCTACAATTGCAGTGTTTTAAACTGCAAATTAGTTATTAATAGTTATTCTAACGTTTAGAAAATTTGACATTACAGTGTGAAAAACAGTAATTTTGACATTGCAGTTGCAGACATTGCAAAGTAAAATAACAGTGCGCAAAATTAAACAATGAAAAAAACGAATGCTTTATGCACAAAGATTAGTGCGTAAACACGTGGTTTTTGGTAAATAATAGAAAAAAAAGTTAAGGATTTTTACTGAATTTTAGAGAAAATCAACTAACAAAAAGAATGAAGTTAAAAGCAGATACATATTTACTGATTTGTCTCGATTCCAACGCTCGAACATTGATAGATTTCTTAGATGTTAGACTCTTTAACTGTTGTACAGTAGTATACAGAGTGAGTTTAAAGTAACGCATAAAATTCATCATTCTTTTTTCAAAAATACGAAAAATGCAAAAACAGGTAACTTAGCATTTTAATTGAACTCAAATTTGACCTAACTGGATCAGCCATGGCGGCCAACATGGCAGAGCCATGACGTCATCATAGAATTTTTTAAATGGAACAATACAATTTTTTTTGTATATTTGGAAGCTCTACTACTAGGCCTTTACAACTGTGCTACTTATTTTGAATGTGAGTGAACCGAACGCGGAAAAAAAAATTTTGAAATTTTTATAATAAAATTCATATTTTTATTTCTCTAAAATAAAATAAAAATGCACAAACTGGTAACTTAGCATTTTAAGGGAGCTCAATTCTTACCTAACTGGATCAGTTATAGCGTTTAATTCATATGAAGTTTGTACCTTACTTTAGAGTAATGAAAATTTAATTTTATTTTTTCGTGTTCGCTTCGTCCACATTCAAAATAAGTAGCACAGTTATAAAGGCCAATTAGTAAGGCTTCTAATTATAAAAGAAAAATCATATCGTTCCATTTCAATAATTCTATGATGGCGTCATGGCGCCGCCATATTGGCCGCCATGACTGATCCAGTTAGGTCAAATTTAAGCTCCATTAAAATGCTAAATTACCTGTTTTTGCATTTTTTTTGTTTTTGAAAAATAAAAGAAATATGAATTTTATACATCACTTTATAATGATGATTTCGAAAAAAAATTTTTGCATTTTTGGTTCATTCATTTTCAAAATAAGTAGCACAGTTGTAAAGGCCTATTAGTAGGGCTTTTAATTATACAAGAAAAATGATATCGTTCCATTTAAAAAAAATTGTGATGACGTCATGGCGCGGCCATATTGGCCGCCATGACTGATCCAGTCAAGTCAAATTTGAGCTCAGTTAAAATACTAAGTTACCTGTTCTTGCATTGTTTATATTTTTGAAAAATAAAAGAATTACGAATTTTATGCGTTACTTTAAACTCACTCTGTATATTAAAACACCAATATCCCTAACATTTTGAGAGAGTTGATGCAATTTAACAGTTCATTTGAGCAGGTGTCACAAAAGGGGTGTTCCATTTAAAATTTTAAAATTTGTAATTTGTGCCTATGACAAAGGGGTTAAGTGCTACAAATTTTCTAAAGTACAACTAATAATGTCCTCCTGTCAATAAAAATTGTCTTCTCAGAGTTTATAAATTTTTCCTTATTTTCTGAATTAACCAATATTTTTTTTTTTTAAGAAAAAAAGTCATAGGCGGGGGCGTCAAAATTAAGTAAAACCAACATCAATTTAATATTTCTCCGAAGGCTCTTGAAGCTTCTAATTTTTGTCGACGACTTCTGAAACGTTTTAAGATGCTAAATCATCCGCAGTTTAAAAACGATTTTCTTCTCGATTTTTGCGTTTTCCGGTGGGATTTGTCGCTTTTTAATTGGGTGTTGAGTGAATTGATTTTGGTGGTCGTCCTAGTCCGGCACGCGTACTCTTGCGGTATTTCCTGGCCGTGCGTCACGACCGCAACTTGTCGCTTCTTTCTTTGAACACGCGACCTTGTCGGTCGCGCTCCACCACACTTCTTGTGTTTGTTTTTGTCGGAAGAGTCTCGCACATCCACTTCTCCGGTTATCGATCTGTGAAAAGCCGGCGTCAAGACGTAATATTTTCACGGTCTGTCTGTAATTCTTTCTTGTGGCTTTGGGGGAAAAAAGACAGTTTGTTGACCACTGGTTCGAGCCACCCACACTGATACAGACGTCAACTGTCCCATATAATTGTCGATTACAACAATAACTATCTGTCGATCAATGGGATGTGCCAAAACAAGACCAATACCCGCTGTGCACCTACCACAGAGGTCAGTTTACCCCCTCGGGCGAGCCATAACTGCGCCACTACTCCCATTACCAGAAACAGATAAAAAAATAATATTTCAAGTCTATAAAGCGGACTGATCTAATCTTGACGGACGTGGAACAGTAGTTACAGCAAGTTTCAGTAATTAAAACAATTTTTACTACTCGAAAAGATTTTTTATCTATTATTTTACTTTATATAGGCTCGTAAATTACGCTAGATTTATGCCGGTACTAATTCTCCCTTTTAAATTTGATATATACGGGGTGGCATTTTTTACAGCGTTATTACCGATAATTTCATGAATAAATTGCAGCCCTCGAGAGGAGACACTTAATTAATAGTCGGACCCAATTCGATTTCGGAATTTAATCGTAATTGACTGCCGCCCCACTTTAAATATAGTTATTGGTCTTATTATTACTGTTATAAAGCGTGACGAGTAAAGTTACAAATTACGACAATATAAAATGCGAAAATTCGACCAAGGTCATCGAAAAATTCACTCTCACGCCCCCTCCCAAATAATGGAAGGTTCATACAATGACCTGAATGCCTACTGAAATTTTCTATGGAAATAAAAATATCAATCAAATTTCGAAATTGTAGTCTTGGACATTCACTAAGGCTTTTAAACGACGTTTAGAGACTCTTTAGTCAGGGAATACAATGAGCTGAATGTATACAAATAGTGCAATAATGACCGAAGTAAACAGAAAGCTTGTGGTCGGTGTGGTGTGTCCTGTGAGGGGTGGTCTCACAGTGACGCCCAAAATGCCACGAAATAGAAAGTAAAGCCTCAAAAGAATATTTTCGTTGACCGTCTGTTAACCTTAATTTAACCAATGATTTTGCCCAAACAATAGCAAAGAAGTTAACAAAGACAAGATAGACTCAATGAGTTGTTAGAGTAAATTAATACAATAGACTATAGTCGTTTGTAGTGTTTCTAAATTACTTATTTTCGAGAATTGTTACTAGCCCATTTAAAGCACTACCCCACATTTACTTACTTTCCTCTAACGTTTAAACATTTAATTCCTGCTTTATGGGGCTTTACAATTCACCACCTACCTCTTCCAGGTCAGGTCAGGTCAGGTCAAGTCACGTGTACATAAATGCACGCTGAACTCTTGTTAAATGTGGTAAAGTTAATTAACTCGTTATCGCTCGTTCGTGCTTTAAACAGCGTCACTTGTATAATCGCCTTCATTAACAGATTAATAGAATTTTGAAGACGATAGAAGGGGATCACAAATTCAAACATTGATGAAGGCTGTCTTAATTAAATATTTGATTACTGCTTTATGGGGCTTTACAATTCACCACCAACCTCTTCCAGGTCAGGTCAGGTCAGGTCAGGTCACTCTGGACTGTTGTTGTATGTGGTAATGTTAATTAACTCGCTATCGTTCGTTCGTGCTTTAAGCAGCGTCGCTTGTAGTTGCTTTCATTAACAGAATAATAGAATTTTGAAAACGACAGGTTGCATTTTTTTTAAATTACCTAATTGATCAAATTTTTAGTTTTCGTCGTATTTTTTTACCTTTTAAGTTCTTAATTGTTTGGTTAATGAGTTTTAAGTAGTTGTAGTTTCAATTCGTGTTATAGAAAATTCACGATGTGTAATGGTCGGAAAAGCCTAAGTAGTAAGTAGTACACAACACAGAAAAATGTCTTTGAAAAAAGTCAGCGACAATGTAATTAGAAAAAAGTTGTAAAAATGGCTACGTTTTCGAGAATTGTTACTAACCCATTTAAAGCACTAGCCCACATTTACTTACTTTCCTCTAACGTTGAAACATTTAATTACTGCTTTATGGGGCTTTACAATTCACCACCTACCTCTTTCAGGTCAGGTCAGGTCAGGTCACGTGTACATAAATGCACTTTTAATTCTTGTTGTATATGGTAATGTTAATTAACTCGCTATCGTTCGTTCGTGCTTTAAACAGCGTCGCATGTAATCGCTTTCATTAACAGAATAATAGAATTTTGAAAACGACAGGTTGCATTTTTTTAAATTAATTGATCACATTTTTAGTTTTCATCGTATTTTTTTACCTTTTAAGTTCTTAATTGTTTGGTTAATGAGTTTTAAGTAGTTGTAGTTTCAATTCGTGTTATAGAAAATTCACGGTGTGTAATGGTAGGAAAAGCCTAAGTAGTAAGTAGTACACAACACAGAAAAAAGTCAGCGACAATGAAATTAGAAAAAAGTTGTAAAAATGGCTACGTTTTCGAGAATTGTTACTAGCCCATTTAAAGCACTAGCCCACATTTACTTACTTTCCTCTAACGTTGAAACATTTAATTACTGCTTTATGGGGCTTTACAATTCACCACCTACCTCTTTCAGGTCAGGTCAGGTCAGGTCACGTGTACATCAATGCACTTTTAACTCTTGTTGTATATGGTAATGTTAATTAACTCGCTATCGTTCGTTCGTGCTTTAAACAGCGTCGCTTGTAATCGCTTTCATTAACAGAATAATAGAATTTTGAAAACGACAGGTTGCATTTTTTTAAATTAATTGATTAAATTTTTAGTTTTCGTCGTATTTTTTTATCTTTTAAGTTCTTAATTGTTTGGTTAATGAGTAGTTGTAGTTTCAATTCGTGTTATAGAAAATTCACGGTGTGTAATGGTAGGAAAAGCCTAAGTAGTAAGTAGTACACAACACAGAAAAATGTCTTTGAAAAAAGTCAGGGACAATGTAATTAGAAAAAAGTTGTAAAACTGGCTACGTTTTCGAGAATTGTTACTAGCCCATTTAAAGCACTAGCTCACATTTACTTACTTTCCTCTAACGTTTGAACATTTAATTACTGCTTTATGGGGCTTTACAATTCACCACCTACCTCTTTCAGGTCAGGTCAGGTCAGGTCACGTGTACATAAATGCACTCTGGACTGTTGTTGTCTGTCGTAATGTTAATTAACTCGCTATCGTTCGTCCGTGCTTTAAACAGCGTCGCTTGTAATCGCCTTCATTAACAGATTCAAAATTCTATAATTTTGAAGACGATAGAAGGGGGCCGCAAATTCAAACATTGAGGAAGGCTGTCTGATATATGCCTCTATCGGTGTTGTAAATAAAGGTTGAAAAAAATGGGCATGTGTGATGTTCGGCCCGTTATTATTTATAAGTCTAATAAAACTCGCATATCTTAACATGCCACTTGGTGAAATTTATCGTGACCGGTTGAAATTTTTCAGGTCCACACTTTTTATCGTGACCACAGTGCTCGGGCGCCTATTCGCCTCTAATTACCCTTAAAAGAAAATTCAGTAGTCTTGAGATAAGCGGAAGCCGGCGAAACGAAATTGAATCGTCGACTTTTTTTCAGATAATTACAGATTCGATAACCGAAAGTCGCACACGCGATCAATCGATTTGCATGCAAGAAGTTTCGATTTATTTTATTTTGTTGCTTTTGTCGCCGGTTCGTTCAGCGAGCCGTGTGATCGTTTCTTGGATGTTAAGGGATGCGGAAAGAGAATATATTTATGCAAAGGAACGAAAGTTTCTCTATGGCTACCCTTAGACACAGTCGGTTGCACTTTTCGAGTGATTTATCACGGGCCGAGAGAGAAGTGATGGATTCTAGGTTTAATCTTTTGGAGTTATCGGAGCGGTCTCTTGGAGAAAGATACAAGAGATAACGTGGTCGTCTTGCACCCTCGAACATGAGACAGCAACCAGCAATACAAACCCCGCAACCCTCGATTGTTTAGAGACTTGAATGCCGGATCGGGCGACGCATCGATAAAATTCGGTCTAATTTACGAATTCCGGGCATTTTTCCGGAGATTCTTCAAGGGCTTCGCGTCCAATTAAAAGTCGTGAAAGTGGCGCTGCAACAATTATTACTTGGGCCGAAAGTCCGTCCGTGTGCTTATAACCAATTTAAAAATTCATAATTAAGATAAGAAGGGACTAAAATACAACACTGCGATATAGCTGTCAATGGTAATTAATTTTTGGTAGCCTGGAGGATGGGACGTACTTCATATTTTCGTCGAAGAGAAAGTGTCTATAACGACTAGAACCTCTTCAACGACTTTTCTTAATTAACACCAGTAGTGATTAAGACAATAATAAAGTGAAAAATATTGGTAAACTTGTCAAGCCGAAATGAGGAGGAGGGAGTAGCATACGACATTTTTTATAGTAATAACATTAGCATATCAACATGTGTTTTTGAGGCAGGTGTAGTCGAACAGCACGCGCCAATCCGAGAAACACCTTGTGTGTTTCTATTAATTGTTTCTCGAACTTTGGGACAAAAAAAAGACAGATTCTTTAAAAAATCGCACGTTTATTGGCTCAGTACAGTGTAAAAAAGTAGTATCAAAAATACTTAAATTAATTACGAAAAATAACTTAGCTTAAGTCATGGAACATGCTTACACTGTAAAAACTTAACGACTAATTACTGGGGCTCTCAGTACGAGTTTGAACCATAAAAAGGCATCGTTTAAAATTTCTCAAATTTTTATACAATATATTGCAATAACAGCAGAGGAATGTCTCAACCAATTTCTTAAAGTAGCGCTACGTATATAACTAACAATATTTACAAGTATGTACAAGAGGAAAACAATGACTAGAATAACAATATATTTTTTGTAAACAGATCCCAAAAAATATCACTCGTGAAGGCACTGGTCAAGGTCCGCACTGGCCTCTCCTTTCTCTCGATCTGTAACAGAAAAGAAACCGTTAAAATTCTGAAAATTTCAGGTTCTTATACACACATCTACACACGATTTTTTTCCTCCACCGGCAATTTCGCAGACACTATTGTATTTTTGAATGGACCCCTCACGGTCGCGACTCTTTTCATCCCGTGAGGGTAAGAAATCAAAAGAGGAAACGGAGAAGGGGGCCGGACAGGTAAAAAGCAGGTTTCTTATCAACAAAAGTCGGTATTATGTCGCGGAAACGCGTACTTATCGCGAATTTTTCTACCTGCCGGTGGTGATTTCAATGAAATAACATTTTTCGAAATTGATCGTGTTTCAAGGAAGTGGGATGTACTGACCTGATTCATTCGTTCTGTTGCCAGGAGAATATCGCATCCAGGAGTTCCTCATCTTCGGGACTTTTCGGTTCGTAATTTTCGAAATTTTCCTGGTGGTAGATCGTGTTGGTGTAGCTGGAGGCGGCTGAGAAGGAACTTTCGGAACTGTGTGAGGGGGTGGGTGATGAGGAGGCTTCCGAACATGTGGGAGTGGGTAATAAAATAGAGTAGGATTGGTATTGGTCCGGACTGTTGTTGTAATATCGGTTTTCCTGAAGAGAACCTTCACCAGAGTTTCCGGACGTGTCGTTCTCATGGTCTTCAATCATTTGTTTGAGACTCCGGATGTATTCAACTGCTAGTCTTAAAGTTTCGACTTTACTGAGCTTTTTCGAAGCTCCACGTCCTGTCGATGGTCCTTGAGGGGCAAAAGCTGCAGCCACGCTTGCAGGAATATGTTGTCTCAAAGTTGCAAATCCATTATTGACTTGTTTGACTCGGTTTCGTTCCCTGGCGTTTCTCCTAGCCACTGAGGCCGGTTGTTGTTGAGGTCCATAGGGCATGAACTGTATTTTTCTCTTGCATCTCAAATCCGAGTTATTGGTGACTAAAACCGACGTCCTTTCCGGGGCTGGAGCCAGGGGTCGTTTCGTCTGGATGACGGTTTTGGTGGGCTGGGTGATGGTTCCAGAGACAATGATTGATTGCTGGGGCGAGTGCTGGATCACGTTGTACATTTTGTTTTGTTGGCCGAGGGTCATCGCGAACGGTGTTTGGACGACTGCCATGTGGGTTAAAAGTCACGGATTTTTTAAGAACTTGAGCACTTTAAGGCACTTTGACGCTACGAAAGCTACTCCCGGTATGAGGCGCGCTTCCAATGGACAAGCTCTTTGTAGCCGGGCCTCAAGCGAGGTGCCCCACCACCGAAGAGGGTGCGCGCGCTTAGGGTTGAGCGCGTGCCGAAGACAAGAGGCGCACGGCCAAGTGAGCCGGCGCGAGGCTTTGCAGCTTCTTGCAGGACCGGAAGCTGTCACACACATAACTACATTCGGTCCGGTCGTGGGAATTCGCCACGAAAATTCGGGAGCTTTGAGCTTTCCCCAAGGACTAACGTTCAAAAATTAGCCGGACAAGTTAAACTTCAACTAGTATTTAAAAATACTACTATTTCCGTAATGTTTCAATCTCTCTTAAAGTTCGCAAGAGCTGTTGTGCTTCTTTAGCATCATTTTTATTTATTCTTTTATTAATAAACAAAACATTGCAAGTCTTAAATAATTGCAAGAAAGCTATGGAAGGCCACCCTATTTGAAAGAATTCTACTGTTTCTATGAACATTATCAAAGTCATTGATAATCTCAATTTTATCTAAATTTCCGACAAAAGCTCTTTCGGTGTTATAATGGCGGCCTTCATAAAACAAAAAAATTATAACTACCTATATCCCATTTCAGTTCATTGTAGAATTTTGCAACAACGCATTTGCATTTTTTGGAGTTTCTGGAGGGTTTTCTTGGATCAAATATTGTCGCTAGGATTTAGCTTAACACAAAGTTCTTTTCTTATACAGAAACTCTCAATTTGTTCTTTATTTCACTCCAAAAAATTCAAATGCGCTGTCAAAATAGTATATTATGATACGAGTTTTATAAGACGCATTTTGTCGCACGCACGGAATTGGGGCACGACGAGCGCAGCGAGGAGTGCCATAATGGAGTAAGTGCGACAAAATGCCTTATAAACGAGATATCATATACTATTTTTTCTACTTTGCACCTTTTTTAACAAAAAAAATCAATTTCAAAATTTAGGGAATTTTGTGGCAGTTGACAGCATTTGCGTGGATCATGAAATTAAATTAATAATTTGGATCGTCATTAATTTATCCGTAAAATGTATTCTGAAAGTGTCCAAGACGTTTTGCAATCTATCTGCCCCTCAACGAATACGGGCTTTTGTGGCAAATACGCGGAATTTGAACGTTGGCCTAAAGAGAATGGGATCTCAAATTACTCACTTGCACTGGCTTCTGAAGTCATGTTTGTACACTACTCGAAAGGTGTTCGAAGGGACTACGTATCAGGGTTGGTACAAAAGCCTCTAAAGGTTCGAAATTGATTCATTTGATTAAATTATCACTTGAAACAGGTGACGATTGACACTGACACTTCTCTCAGATAATTGTCAAAAAACTAGATTGCCATCATTTTCCAACTAAATTACCCTGGTTTTTAGTGTAATTATTAATAGCACTCCGTTGGATATTACGAAACCCAAATGGCGTATCGTAATGACCTCAGTACGAAACAAAAGTAGAAAAAATTCTACTATGAAATGAAATGGGATGTAGGTACCACATTTATGTCTATAAGAGATACGAGGTCGGTTAAATTATTACTATCGAATTATCGAATCTTACTTAATGATCAAAATTGTGAAAAACTCGATTTTGCGAAAAATGTTTTAGAAAAAAATACAAAAAATATTGTTTGCCTTTCATAAAATGTAAGCATCTTGGTCTGGAACCATGCTGATAGCTAGAACTTTTACTTTGGCCAAAAAATACGAGTACATGTGAGAAAAGTCGTTCACCGTATCACCCAAGCCAGAGATCACCATTTCTCCCATTTGCCATGGGTGAAACGGTGAATAGTGTAGCAAGCAGTTCAAAATATCAGAGGCAACGATTTCTATGTTATGTAGTGTATAAACAGTCTACGAAGGCAGAACATATCAAAAAATACCACGCGGACTACACTATCTGGAGCTATAACTACAAACCTAAGCACCGTATAAAAATTATTGAGCATCGGAAACTCTTTTTTAAAAATTAGTTACGATTTTTAAAACAAGACTGATTTTCAACAGGTGCTCACTGCACGGATGATCATAAACAAACGGTATACAGATATACAGAGACATCGGTGTGCCCAGAAAAGAAATAAAGCAATTCACCATATCACCCAGGTTTACCTAAAAGGAAACAGAACAAACCGTACAACCAGTTTACGAATCTAAATGTTCTTTACTTACGAATTTTTACAATTTTAGGTAAATTAGATAAAGGTGTATAAAACCTGCATCACCTGGTTAATACTGTTAGGTGAAGTTAGTGTAAGGTAAAATTATTGACTATGCCCTAAATAATCCTATTTATAATATTTATGATCTTCTGCAATATATTTTAATTTAATAAAATTGAAAAAGTGTCTTCTACGTATGATGAGAATTATCGCTTTAGCGTAACTAACCAGCTAAACTTACAAAAAAAACATACAAATTAAATACACAGTATATATTTTAAACGTTTAGTAAAAAAAATAAATGCACAGTAAGGGTTTTCATTTTAAAACTGGGTGGTCTAAAAATTAACTTTTATTTTAAGTAAATGTACTTTCAAGTAAAAACAGACCGATTAGTATTAGTAAGTAAGTAAGTTTATTAATATTAACAACACATAGGTATTTTACACAAGTCAAAAGAAAAAGGCACAAAAGGTAAGTGAAATACAATTGGAAATAAAGAGAAAAAAATTACTTAACATCACTTAGCATTATGATTGGTAACATAATAACCTTCAAAATCAGTGAAGTCACATTCCAAATATTCCGCAATAGAGTAAAAGCTTTTTAAAACTAAGTAATTTTTGACTTTATGAAGGAAAATATCAGGTGGTAGGTGCTTAATGTGGGATGGTAGAATGTTATAAAATTTAATACAAAAATAATTGATACCATGTCTTGCTTTAGCCAACCGTAAATTATTAAAACAAAGGTCTTCAGTTTTTGTGTTGTAATTATGAAAAGAGTTTAAGATGAAGTACCGATCTTTATTTTTAATTACAAATTCTAGACATCTACAAATAAACAAGGAGGGTAGAGTTAATATATTAAATTTTCTAAAAAAATTTTTACAATCTTCACGGTAGGGAATACCTGCCATCACTCTTACAGCCCGACGTTGTAGCTTGAAAACCCTTGTTGTTAAACCTGTGTGTCCCCACAAAATAATGCAGTACTCTATGTGACTTTGTATTAAGGCGATATAAGCAGTTAAGGTTGTTTTTTGTGAAATACAATTCGTCAGATTTCGGAGTAAGTGTACGTTTTTGGACAGTTTGTTAGCCAATATGTCGATATGATATTGCCACGTTAATGTTCGATCGACAGTGACTCCCAAGAACTTTGTATGTACAACATCCGATAGAAAACAGCCTAAATTTTTTGTGCTAAAAGTCATTTTAACAGTTTTATCGGCATTCAGATGAAGTTTGTTAGATAAAAGCCATTTTTGTACTTGGGTATATTCCTTTGACATGTCAATATCATGTAGTGAACATTAATTGAGGCACACACTAAGGCAAATCATTTATATAAATCAAAAATAAAAGTGGTCCCAGGATAGACCCTTGCGGAACGCCGTGGTATATGTTACATTCTCCAGATAGGACACCATCTAATCTAATTTTTTGAACTCTACCTTGCAAATACGAACCAATTAATTTAACACTGTCGGAGTCCATATTATAGTAGGCTAATTTTTTAAGTAATATATCATGTGACACAGTATCAAATGCCTTACTAAGATCTAGGAATAAGGCTCCGTATATTTTTTTCTCTTCAAAGTTTTTAAGTATATCGTCAACAAAAGCTAAAACTGCACAAGATGTAGACATTTTTTTTCTAAATCCAAACTGACTATTAGATAATATGTTATTTTCATTTAGATACTTCAATATTTGGAACAATAATAACTTTTCAAAAAGTTTAGATAAAATGGGAAGCAAAAATATTGGTCGATAATTCTTTTGGTCGTTGTGAAGGGAAGTTCAAAACTAACATTAACATTACATTTTAGTCATCCCCTTGCCACCAGTTCCAAAAGAAAAAAAATTGTTCATTTGTTATTGTTTAGGGTAATTAATTTTTTTGAATTGAACACCTCAGTAAACTTCGATTTTGAGCCATTTTATTAGTTTAAATTAAAAACCTAACATTTCATTCTCTTATTGCTAACTACCCTTATTTTAAAATTTTAAATAAAACCCCCTATTTGAAATACTGAAAGTTGTGTGAATACGTGTATACGATTTTTTACTGTGCAAAAATTAATTAAATATTTAGTTTTATACTGATAAAAATCGAAATGATGAGTACTGAAAAAAATATTGGCCCACCCCTGCTGCGCCCCTGGCTTTCCCGGGTCTGGTTTCCACCAAAGAAAAAATCTCTTAATTAGCCTAATGGGTTCAGTGTCCCGACTCACATTTTTCCGAAAAGTGAGCGATTTTTCGGAGCAATATTTTATGTAAATTGAAAATAGATAAATTTTAATTAATTGTGGAGCCAACATAACTAGAAGAATCAGATTAGGAATAAATGTTTACTACTTTAGGGGCCTTCTGTTTCTTTAATTGTGACCTTGATGGCGTATAATTTAATATTATACTGGTTTTCACAGTCGACAAAAAATGCTTTAAAAACCTGAATTTGCCATAAAATGGATGTGAAGATTGCTTCGAAAATTTTTTACCAAAGTGGCTTTAAGAAGTGCGGCTTCGTGTGGTAAAACCATAATTTACGAGCACATCGCTGAGCGAAAAATTAAACACTGTTACCTTTTACATATTCCCGCAAAAAACAACGAGTGTGCAAAGAGGGGCTAGAAAGCTTTTATTTCATTATTACATAAAACGACTTTTTTGCTTCATGGAACCGCTGTAGCAAAATGTACACTCCTGAATTGTTTCGGCTGTTTGGTTAGGGCTTGAGATTAAAACACGGTCCGATTATAATCAAGGGCCACCCCCTTGTGCAACCCTTTCCTTGTACATTTCGCAACGGTTCTTTCACTCATCGAAACGAGATCAAAGAGTCATCTTAATTAAAAGCTGTCGGTTCCGAGGCGAGCTTTCCCGCAAACCTCGCCATCAAATTAATGAAATTGTCAGTCAAGGCGCTGATTTTATCAGCCTCGCTAACTTCGATTAAGTCACACTGAGTCGTGCACATCCCGATGCGAAGCTCTTACGCTTAATTAAATTACTTTGGCCGTGATTAATTGGTTTCATGTGGGATTTTATGCGTGGTCATCGAGCGAGGAAAATGTACCTACCCTCTTATCTCGTTAAAAAACGAGCATTCCACTATAAATTTGTTCGGTCGTCTATTGGCCTAATTATTCGAAAAGAGATTATTCAAAAGAACAAACAAACATTAATTGGCGGCTCGAGTGAGGGAAGAAAAATGTCAGCTATTTCGGACCGGCTTGAACTACCCTCAGCCCCAGGGTAAGCCATTACCTGGACCCACGAAGGGTTAAGTCATGTTTGAAATGTAAAATGCGCCTCACGGGGCTTGAATAATGCAACGGCGGACCTAATCACCCTAAGAGGTTTCCGGGTGCGGGGTGGCACTCAAACACTCAGAAAAATGATGTTTGTTGATGTAGTAGTAAAAAAAGTACGGTATATGCAACTCTTAAATATGTTATATGGTAACAATGAGGTGGTTAATATTATTACTAGAAGTGTAGATGTTACTAATAAAAATAGTTCTAGTGCGAGGTAAATTTTACTACTACAAATAGTAAGTTAAACTCTTTTTTCTTGTGTAGATTTTACGAAGTAAGTGAATAGTAAAATCAATTGCAATTTAGGTGTAGAATTCACTACTACAAAATATTATATCCCAACTTGATCACAACTTAGCTGTAATATTTACCACTACAGAGTGTATGATACACATAGGAATGATAGAACAACAGAATCTCCAGTTAAAGAAGTGTGATTGACAATGACGGTCATCTTAAGTTCTTATGATTGATAGTAATTCTAAAGTTGTGGTGATGTGGTAAAGTTTGCTTTGAATGGTATTTAAAATTTTAAAGTAAAAATAATGGAAAGTTATGCTGTATGTTCACTTATGTGAAGACTGGAATCATCAAGAATTCTTTCCGTATTTCAGCAGAGTAAGTAAATTTTTGTTATTATTTTAACTTTTTATATTGCTGATGTTATTATTATTTGTATGACTGATCGTATTTTAGATAAAGTTTTTTAACAGGTACAAACCCGAGACACTGTCACTACTCTGCTGATGAGGACGCCACCAAACAGTTAGAAGTACCATTAGTTTTGCTTCTAAATAAAAAATAACTATTTCATATTAAAAAACCTTGTAAATTTTTTACTCATTTTGTTTGTTTTGTTGCATTCTAATGTCTTAATAAATGACAATATGTGTGTATACAGGTTGTAAATAAAATAAGTACATTAATTTTAACTGGGAATAGAACTCGTCAAGACAAACAATTTTTCCAAATAACTTTTTTTTCAAAACGTTTTAGTTTTTGATTTAAGATTATTTTAAAATCTTACACAATTTTCTTACACGCCACTGCAAGCAAAGTTACCTAGCCGACAAGATTACCGTTTGAAACGGTTACCTTGGTTGCGGCTATTATTTATTGTTACTTTTCTTTGTTGGTGCATTTCATAAAAGGCTCGTCAATTTGTAGGGGAAAAAAAATTATTTAAAAAAATGCGATTTTGAAAAAATGGTACATAGAAAAAGTGTTGTCTTGATGAATTCTACCACTGGTTAAAGTTAATGTACTTATTTCGCTTATATCCTGTATAGTTTTATAGAGTACATATAGGTACCTAGGTATTTAATGTATTTTTTAATAAAATAAAGTAGATATTTATATTTACTGTGTATTATTATTACCTATCTCATCGAACTGTAAAATATACCTATCAAAATTTAATAGTAACTGCCAATCACCCTAATAGTAACATCTACTATAGTAGCATCTACATAAAAAAATAGTTGGTTTAACACATCGTATAACGTTAAATTGTACTACATCTGTAGTGGTAAAATATACTGTAAGTCTGCAGTGTAAAAATAACAGCTGGTAGGTGTAATAATCACGAATTTATAAAAACTATTTTGTAGTGGTAAAATTTGCGGCACAAAATAGTTGAGGCCTATTTCACTACTACAAGCGTAATAGTAACTCTTTTTCGCATATTATCTACACTTTTTTTTTCTGAGTGAAACAACAACTATAAAAATAATTTTTTATTTCCGAAATTTTTTCGGCCGTGGTTGTGTCGGCTCACCTAATTTAATCATCCATTATAGTCGAGGAAACGCTGATGGAATGACAATACGGCCTAATGGATTACATAAGAGTGAATAGTTAAATTAGTTGAGTGGCATATCGATGATTCGATGATGAAGTAGCGGCTCCTTCAGTTGCCTTTCCTCCTATTGTTCCCGCCACATCGATTACAATTTGAAATCAACTCGTGTAATTATATTCTCTCGCGCCTTAACTCACAGAGAAGGAGCAATTTTTGAAGATTTTATCCCTCCACAGACAAAACCTCGTTGTATCGAAAGGCTAACAAGCCGATCGTTAATGTGCGTCGCATCAAACCGTGATCCTTTGTGCTATTACAAGCGTCATTGTTGGCGGTTCGACTGATGAAGGAACGAATGAATAATGTTTCGCGTCTCGTTCATCCATCATTGATGGGGCTATTTTACGCTTTTTCCGATCAAAATTAACCCTCAAAACACTGACGAGTGAAGGGGAGTTTGCATGACACCTGTTGCTGATAATTATCGAAAAAGCCCAAGGCGCGACATTTCACCTAACAAGTACCTGCGAAACGAGTGTAGAAATCGGCGCTTTGGGCGGACGTTTTTCCGGGTTTTGGCCAAATTTTTATAATCCGCACGGAAAAAAATTAAATTAAATACGGTACAACTAAACACCATAGTTGCATAAACTATTTTATAGTTAATTTTCTAATTTCCAATTTCTGGTTGGACATTATCAATTAAATTACTAATGTAATGAAACTAGTAATGTAATTACAGATTAACCTAATTACAAAGCAATATGATTACTTTATATTTAATTACATTGTAATTATAATTACTTCTTATAGGTGCTGTAATCTGTTATACAGAGATATTTTTTTTACTCTGAACATACCCATTATTCCCTATGTTCAATCTGAAAAAAAAAACAGATCAATGCATTGCGAGTATTATAATAATAAATAATAATAATAATAATAATAATAATAATAATAATAATAATAATAGTAATAATAATAATAATAATACTTTATTTACAACAGGAAACCCATTTACAGTAAATATACACAATTACAAAAACTTAGGACTACACTGAAGATAAAGGCGATACAATCTTACGCCAAGAATCACAGTTGATATCACAATTTTACAGTTATTATTAAATAAGGTGGTCATTAATGCGATAGGAGACTTATCCGCTACGTTGGTCCTTCTCGCTATTGGATAAAATGTCGTGGCTTGTCTGAGGTTTAAACGCGGAACAGAAAAATCTATCACATTTAATAGACGAGAACAGTCGATGTTATTATTAATTAAATTATACAGAAATTTAATTATAATACAAATACGGCGAGACTGTAAAGACTAGAGACCGAATCTATTCAAAAGTAAATTCTGATCATAGCCCCATATAAGATAATGTTATGCTATGTAACAAATTTTTCTACGCTCTGTCAAAAATCTCAAAGTGTCAATTAAATTTGCCAAGTAAAGAAAAATTCATTTCTATGAAATTTATTAATCATCAGGTAATAGTGACATGTGGGGAATGATAAATTACTTTAACAAATATTCGAAATCACTTATTAAAATTCATTCAAATAACTCGACATCAAATAATTATCTTTACGTATCATTGGTAACGTAAATTGATCAATGCTTTGATATGATTTTTTTCAGATTGAACATAGGGCTATGTTTAGAGTTAAAAAAATTGAAAAGTACCTATATCCCATTTCACTTTTTAGTAAAATTTGGTAACAGCCCATTTGTATTTTTTGTAGTGAAATAGAGTCCAAATTGAGTTTCTGTATAAGAACAGAATTTTGTGTAAAACCGAATCTCAAAGTTAAATTTTAAGCCAGAAAAATCCACTAATTCAAAGGAAAAGGAATTTTGAATATTGGCAATTGTTGCTAAAGAATAGAAACAGCCCATAATCGAATATTTTGTAATTAATTATATTATAACAGAATATTTGAAACTGATTATAAATAGGTCGGTGTTATAAGTTATTATAATCACAGCTACAATGAATAAATTAACTCAAACTTAAAAATTTCGTAAAGATCGTAATGGCAAGTCAAAAATTTTAGTTTATTGTAACAAGAACAAGACAATAAACTTTGCAGATATCATGAAGTAACAGATTGATATAACATTAATATTACAATTGATAAAGGTAATTTTTTTTTAATATAGTGTTAAGTACCATGCGATCATATGAATTTATAATTAGAGTAGGCTTTAATACTTTTTTAGCTTGTTGAAAACGTTGATTATCGTAAATAATCAAACTGAAGAGTTAAATAATGACATTTCGAACGGTAGTATTTAATTATAATGAAAATTTTCTTTCAGTTTGCACTAGTTATGCACAAAGACAAAAATCCGCCTACTCTAATTATAAATTCAAATGGTCGCATGGTACTTGCATGATACAAATTATGAGGGCGCTTAATTTTAATAGCAAATACATTATTTTTGTAAATCCATTGTGCTTTTAAAATAATTATTTGAACACAAATTACATGCTTGATTTATAGTCAAATGGCCAAATGGCCGTTTATTGAATTATAATTCAAAAAAAATTGCTCTGCTGTTGAAAGGGGAAAAATAGATTCTTTGTTTTGAAAGCGCAATGAGGATGCAAGATTGCAAGAGTTATGTTTCCTATTAAAATTACAGTTGGCGCATGCGCATATAAGTTGAGGAATTGTTAAACCGTTGACTTCTAGACGATAGTAATAAGAACGATATACATGTATACATATACAATGTGTTTTTAAATGATTCTCATCTAGTCTGTGAATTTCCCAAGTAAAACCAGAAATGCCGCTTTATAGAATTAATGACAGGCATTTAGACAACGAATATTACCATTTTCCATTTATTAAGTCTCCAATTCGGAAATAAGCTTCGATAATAAAAGTGTTTTCTTGCACAATGTAACAATTTAGTTGCATTTTTACGAAATTTTTAAATTTCGTTGGAACTATATGCAAAGAATTTTTTTGGGGAAATGGATGCAAAAAAAAACATGTTTCCGAATGCAGGAAGGTGTCGATACGAACGATTGAAAGGATCTTGAAGCAAAAGACGAACTCTGCCGAAATTAACGATGGAATTCCTGTGAGAAGTTCAACAAAACGGCATAGAAAATGTACAGTAACTAATTTAGAGGGTTTTGAATTGAGCAATTAATGAAACATTATTTATATTTTCACTTGACGGCAAAATGTTGAGAAATTGCTGAACATTTAAATAGGAAACTGAAGGAAGATCTTGGCTGGGAAGGCAGTACGTTGTTCCTTAGAAGAATTTTACGAAGAATTGGATTCAAATGCGCTAAAACCAGACAATAGAAAAATTCTTATTGAAACCAAAATTTGGGAACTTGTGTTGTGTTTAAGCGTGTAACGACAAATAAAGATAATTATTTAAGTAATGAACGGCATCTAGAAGAAATATTTCTAGAACTAATTATAAACTTTGGTGAAAATAATGATGAAAACAGTGATTTTGGATGTTAACTTAATTAATAATTATTAGTTTGAATAGACTTTTCTTGAACATCTGTGTTATTTTCTATAAAAACATTTTGTTAATTGTTATGATCATTTTTGCTGAATTATTGAAGCTCCCTGTTCCCTTAAAATTATTCCCACTTGTAACGTTCATGAGAAAATTGACACTGACAAGTTGATTTTGTGACATTCAACAGTGTTTTGTTCTCGCCATGAGATCTGAAAACGTCTTTAGTTATGGTAAAGCCTCGGGTAAAGCATAATTTGTGGCTAGATACAATCAGCCAAACTGAATGGTTATATCAACCAATTTTTGTGACAAGACAACTATTCTACCACAATTTTTAGTTATTATAACCAAATGTACCATGACTAAAAGTTTTTAGTCTTATCTGCTATTTTTTTTTCTGAAGCTTTTAGTCAAATAGACCAAAATCAACTCAATTATACGTTATAGTAAAATCATTTTTAGTGTGCGTGATTTATTCGCTGTCGACGCCTTCGGAGCGCACTATAATACGGTGACAAATGTGTTTATCGTCCAGTAATATATTGGGATAGTTGGTCGTGCCCCCGTTTAAAAAATCCTCCTTTTATGCCCGATCGCATAAAACTCGTCTCATTTATATGGTCGCAATGGTCAGACGCGAACGTTCACACCATACAAAAATAATATTCTCGCATCGTTTCGTGTCTGCATTTTTGCATCGATCGTACAAGGAAAGCGTATTACGCACATTTTCGATTTTATTTTTTCGTCTCCCCTCATTACGGCCACAATAAAAAGGGAATTAGTCAACATCGGCCCCGTAATTAATAATATCGACGAAGAAATGCGGTTCTCGAACGGCACTTCACAGCGGGATTAAAATAAGATCCTTCGTGATCGGACGCGATAATCGGTTTTAGTATTACATGGCCGGAGCGTTAAGTAGTCCACTCTTCAGCAAATTTTAATTATCGGACAAACCCTCGTTGTTTTTTCTCCCCTCGAAACCGCATCGTTACCGACACGCAACGTGTTATACTGAGGGAAACAATCACTTCCCACGGAAAAAAATTGCACCGATCAGTGGCCGCCCATGTGGCCACATGTGCAGTAGATCCATCGTGTTCTAAGACAATGAGATAATAACAATTTGTTATCTTTTCGTTCATAATTCAATCTGGAAACGAGACCAAAACCCGACTCGCCGCAGTTCATTGTAAATTAGATAAGACCGACTGATATAATTGTAGAAAAAGCTCTCGAGTACCGAAAGTTTGCAACAGAACGGACACGTCTATCAATACGACCGCACGATTTGAATAAAATACGCCAACTGCTTTGCATATACGGGCGGACTTTTTGTCCCAGAAGGTCTCCGAAAAATCTCCCACGTCGCAGGATCGTTCCGAATGCAAATCGAGACGATCATTGAAACGTCGGGATAAATCCTGACAGACAAACGGCCCAAAATCGATAATCGGCCAAAAAATCGCAAACACACGAAATTATTTTCTCAGCGGACGAGACACAATCGTACTTTATTTCGCTTGTTTCAAGACAATGTGCTGTCCACTTGCTCAAAGCAGACAAACTTCGACATCCAAAAAAATACAAAAAATGTCGAGAAACAGCAAAATAACGATTCTCGGCTTAGGTGTTAATTGGAAAGAGTTCGATTGGTTAATCATCCAACCGCGATAATCGCAATCCGCTCATAATTATTCCGCGAAGAGGCTTAATTATCGTTTAATCTTTGCCCAGCTGATTGATATTGGGCAAATAATTACGTTAACCTTGAAACACAATTTTTCTCACAGTACATGCGGGTTACTACTTTCGATTAAAATAATCTCGATAACACTGGCTTATAAAATTTCACTTTGTATCCGTTCCCGTATATTTAACAGTTGCTTTATATACTTTTGGAGTGTAGATTTTAACTCTGACGTCCAAATTTGGCCAACAGCTCAATTTTCATTTTAAAGCCTATGGAAAGTGCGGAAAATGATAGTATGAGTTACCCACATCTCTAGAAAAAATCTCTTGATTCCTACGATCATTCTACAGCAGCAAAAAAATCTGAGACAACAGATATGTAAATGACTAATAAAAGTTGTGTCCTTTTTTAAAAGAAACGCTAACTTGAGTAACCGATATCTCAAAAACTAGAACTGATAGAAAAAATCTGTTTGCAGTTTTGAAATCAGCAGTAAAAGAATCTGAGGCAATAGATACACTCAGAAAAATGATGTGTTTGTTACTACTACATTTGTAGTAGTAAAAAAAGTACGGTATATGCAACTCTTAAATATGTTATATGGTAACAATGAGGTGGTTAATATTACTACTAGAAGTGTAGATGTTACTAATAAAAAATAGTTGTAGTGCGAGGTAAATTTTACTACTACAAATAGTAAGTTAAACTCTTTTTTCTTGTGTAGATTTTACGAAGCAAGTGAATAGTAAAATCAATTTCACTTTAGGTGTAGAATTCACTACTACAAAATATTATATTCCAACTTGATCACAACTTAGCTGTAATATTTACCACTACAGAATGTATAAAGTAAGTAAGATACACATAGGAGTGATAGAACAACAGAAGCTCCAGTTGAAGAAATGTGATTGACAATGACGGTCATCTTAAGTTCTTATATATTAGTATTCCCTGTCATGATTGATAGTAATTCTAAAGTTGTGGTGATGTGGTAAAGTTTGCTTTGAATGGTATTTAAAATTTTAAAGTTAAAATAATGGAAAGTTATGCTGTATGTTCACTTATGTGAAGACTGGAATCATCAAGAATTCTTTCCATATTTCAGCAGAGTAAGTAAATTTTTGTTATTATTGTAACTTTTTGTATTGTTGATGTTATTATTATTTGTATGACTGATCGTATTTTAGATAAATTTTTTTAACAGGTAAAAACCCGAGACAGTGTCACTACTCTGCTGATGAGGACGCCACCAAACAGTTAGAAGTACCATTAGTTTTGCTTCTAAATAAAAAATAACTATTTCATATTAAAAAACCTTGTAAATTTTTTTTCTCATTTTGTTTGTTTTGTTGCATTCTAATGTCTTAATAAATGACAATATGTGTGTATATAGTTTTATAGAGTACATATACAGTTCATTTTTTTAAATAATCAACTGTCGGTGTCAAAATTCTGATAAAGACCAGACTGTATCACCCTAAAAGTTCATGTTCAACTACTTTCGAAACTAGCTGTATACGGTAAATGACATTTTGCACACCCGATTTGACAATCGGGACGTAAGTTTTAGGTTGGATTATGCAGTCACTGAAATTTGGATTCGTAAATCGCTGAATTAAATCCATGTGTTGTACGTGTTGTAACTTAAAGACAACTTTAAAAATTTGTAAAGATTTTTAAACTGAATTTACCAGGTAAAAAAGTGTACCAACTTTAACTCAAAAAATTACTATTTATGGAAATGCCAACCTGACGAGTCTTTGACAGTTGATTATAAAAAAAATCGACTATAGGTACCTAGGTATTTAATGTATTTTTTAATAAAATAAAGTAGAGATATTTATAATCACTGTACCTATCTCATCGAACTGTAAAATATATCCATCAAAATTTAATAGTAACTGCCAATCACCCTAATAGTAACATCTACTATAGTAGCATCTACATAAAAAAATAGTTGGTTTAATACATCGTATAACGTTAAATTGTACTACATCTGTAGTGGTAAAATATACTATAAGTCCGCAGTGTAAAAATAACAGCTGGTAGGTGTAATAATCACGAATTTATAAAAACTATTTTGTAGTGATAAAATTTGCGGCACAAAATAGTTGAGGCCTATTTCACTACTACAAGCGTAATAGTAACTCTTTTTCGCGTATTATCTACACTTTTTTTTCTGAGTGTATACTGTAAACTAATGTAATCAATAACTTGGAATTAAAATTAATTTTTGCACGTCTTGAGGCGAAAATCAAAACGGTAACCTACGATCGATAATAATGAAAACGGACACCTCTTCCTATCAAACCCGTTTTTAGAGAAATTCCTCGCGAAACAACGCACTAGGAGATATTTCGCTCGCCAATTAAGTACTGTTACGTTCAGTGAAATAAAGCTTTTTAAAAAAAATAAATAATAAAATAAATATCAGAGACCAATATAAATTCCATAATTATGTTTTCGCATGACGTCGTTAAAATAAAAATTTAATTTATGCAAATTCTGGTTTTTTGAAACCCGTTCGACAATCAAAGTAATGTCCGAAATACTTTTGCTCTATATTCATCAGCCGTTCGTTATTTCCTCCTCCTGTAACTGTACCTTTAGCTTAGAGCCACAATTACCCAGGTTTCGATTGATCTGTTTCTGGCGGAATTTTGCATTCGTCTCCGAACCTGCTTCAGTGACAAATAACCGCAAGAGATTTTTCAACTCGTTATCATTCGCGTGTCTGTACGGTGTATGTGCGTCCTTAATGGCGATTTATATTATTTCGCGATTTAATCGATCGCATTACATTAGACCCAACAGTTTTAATAACCCGACATATGTAAATTTATCTTAAGTGCCGTTTCAATTAAACTTTATTTAGAAAATATGCTAAACAATCGACAATAACATTACTTTAATCAACGGCTTTCTTCTTATTGATAGACGCGACGAGCTTTCATGTCAAGCGCGATTAACACGTTCTGCAATTCGGCAAGACCCTCATAAATATGCATCGCTCATACGAACTTTATTTGGAATTTGGGCGATTTGGCGTCAAATATTCCCACGATCTGGAGGAATTTGAGGCGTCGATAAATAACGCCACTCCGGCCGGCGATAAAATTTGAGATTTTGTTGGACAAATCCTCTTGGGAAATGCAGGATGGGCGTCGTTTGTGACCCAGCTGCTCGAAAAAAATTTCGATTGTTTCAGTGTTTTTTTGTACGCCCAGTAGCAATGTTCGACTTTCTCGTAGGTGGATGTAATGCGCGCCTCTTCGGTGCTTTTAAGTCAAAGATCAGCAACCATCAATTCTCCACTCATCACTGACAGTTTAAAATTCTTTTTTACCATTCAACTTTGAATGATATGATTGATAACGTCGACTGCGGCTTGATACGTAAAGGTATGCCGCTGTCGTTGCCGATGTAGATTTTATTTTCGTTTTCAGTAGTCACAAAATCACGAACGTTGTAATATTTTCGATGAAATCTGGTTTTTTTCAGCGTAGGTGACACGAATTTGTCGAGTCGTGTCCAACGAGGCGTCTAACAAATCTGTTAGAGTTAACACCTCGATCACACCCCGTTCATCATATCCGATACATATCGAGACAAAATCCATCATTTCTCCCAGGAAATGCTTCAGGTTTTTTCCCTGGATTATAATTAAACAACCGTCTCTTTATCGTCCGAATCTAATTTTTTAATAATTCGGTTTTTTCGAGTAATTAAAGTGACGGTGAAACGGATCGATCTGCCTCAGAGATATTATTTATTTTGTGTGAGGGTTGATTAATTTAATAAAACGTCTCTAATTACATATCATTTTGTTATATGGAGTTAGATAACAAGGACCTCGTTGGTGGTCTTGGACATCAATTTCGTGTCCCTGCTGTACTAATAAAGCCCTTTTTTCGGACCCGAAGGGGTGGAATTTATCGAGTAGTTTAAGTTCGTGGAGGTCTAATTTAAATGGGTTTTTTATGTTTCCATGTCGATATTTACATTCCACGGATTGTAGTAACAAATTTCGCGGCCGTTCGTTCTTCATTAAAAAGCTTAACAAGCCTTCGTTCGACTTAATTGAGAAGTAACCGATTCTTACTTTACGTCTTGTACTTTCAATCTTTAGAATATACAAGCCGAAAGCTCATTAAAACGCACCGAGAAAAATAATCAAAAAATTTAATAGCGACAAGTAGCCACTAACCGGCAAAACTCCTTAATAGCGATTTAATACTCGTGCAATTAAGCATTTTTGTGCATTTTCCGAGCTGCCATTTTCGCCGATGATTTAATGACGTATGCGTGTGGATCTCCAACTCCACGCGTTCATATTAAAAAAATTTAGTGGGTATAATGTGTATAGCGGTGAAGGCGAACCGATCGCCAGAGAGGACCTGTTCTTTCTGCTTCATTAGTATTTTGAAGGCATCAATCAGTTTATTGCGTTAAATAACAATCCGGAATGCAGATCAGGTCGATCCGCCGCAGATACGAAGTGAAGAGAGAACTCGATGCTGGAAGAGAACCACTACCTCCTCGTCTGGACGTCAATTAGCACGAGCTATAATTAGCTGTGCAACCTGTTAATAATATAAAATATGCTGATAAATACCAGAGCGAATGTGGACGAGTTTTTTACATCCCACGAGAGGAATAGACGACGGCGGTCTTTCGGTCAATAGAGACACTGCAAAACTAGTTTCGGATTAAAGAGACAAACTAACCGAAATTTTTAACCAGCGCAAAAAATTAAAGAGCCGGACTCGCAGGTTCAACGCGCGAAAAAATATTCCACTACAATAAAAACACAAGTCTTTTTCTAAGCAAAATATTATTTTAATTGCACTTCGTATTGAGACTTTGTGCTATCCTAGAGCTTCCCACCATTAGCTGAACCTCCAATTACACTAAACGGTGCGTGTATAATTTATCCCCCCCAAGTGTCGCTTTTTTCCGAACTCCCATTACCATAATCGAACTTTCTACAAAATTATAAAGCTCTCGTTTATATTTAACTTGTGAAAATACGCACTTAACGCGATTACGTATGCATACCGAAATGTCATAAATAAAACATCAATGACCGGTTATTACAGCAAGCGTGAAGAAGAACCCTCAAAAAACGAATCTCGCTTCCATTATTGCAATTACGCTCGAGCGTTATTTTCGATTTTATGGAGATTTTAACGAATGTAGTGTACGACTAAAGCGTGCGATAAAACGTAACTAGAAGCATCAAGCGTGAGCCTCTTTCGTAATGACACGACCTGCTGGAGGTCCGTCTGTCTGAGACCTCCTCCGGGCATTTTCGTATGCGGTGGCCCTCGGAAATATCAAAAATACACACACGGAATACAACTAATCCCATTCCGACGTGCGTGCAATTGCTAAACACCAAATTGGGGGAGAGACTACAATGCGAGCGCAAGCGACGAACCCACCATTCCTAAAAAGTGTCTATAATTTCGGTGGTGATTTTTCAACAAAATTTTAGTGTAAACAATCATCATCAATCACAATTCGTCTTAATATCAACCTCGGTTTAATTATCGGTAGTAGGCTTTATATTTTTTCTCACCTACCCTTCTGTAATTAGGTAAATGATAGCACGCCTTCGCTAATTATGGTTCAAAAGAACCCAACGCGCCGACACCCTTCATTTCCGAGGGGGCACCGTTGAAAATCCGCCTTGAAATTCACTTCGGACGCCTCGGCTTTGATGTAACTAATTAAGCGTGCTACTAGCCAATTTGCTATTTTTTACGTCCGGGAGGTGGCGAGCTATTAACTTTTTTCGGTCTTATTCACCTAATAAAATCCCGACTGTCCTTCCGCCCATGAGGCAATACGCAAACCTCTCTAGTTTTTTATTTTATGTAAGAATAAATCCATTCTTTAGGGTGCGGTATAGAGAAATTATCCTCCACGTAAATCACCCTGCGCCCAATTTCCTATAATTTAAACATTAGTTTTGGTGATTGGGGGCTATTAATTCGCACGAAACGTTTCACACCTTTACCAAATACATCAAAGATAGGCGATCTCGTGTCTGGGCGAAATTATCAAATTCGGTGTTGAAATTCGACTCGAAACCCTTAAAACATTATCTCGATGAAAATAAATTGGCTATTTTTGCTAGAATCGATTGAAAGAATTTTTTTTTGAAATGACGTGCAGCGTAAGACGAGGAACGAGTTGGCGAGGTCATCGCTCTTATCCTGGACGATATTCAAATCAGGACCAATTTAACTGAATAAATCATTCGGTATAGAGATTACAATTAATCGATGGTAAATAATTTCCATCATTACTCGGTCGATGCAAATTTAGTAATTGATTAAAGGCGAGTACAGACGGGAAAATTTAATAAGTGCCGGCCAGCTCGTGCGTGCAACAACAGCACGTGTTTTCGGGCTTTTTCTTATTTATTTACCGATCCCGATAATTCAACAACATTTTTATTAGCTACCGGTGGCTACTACACAGTAAAGAATTTTCTGGTGTTATTCCCCAGAAGACCACACTCTATAGAGTGTAATATTTACTAGTCTAAATTAACTTTTTTGTATATGTACTTTTAACACCTAAACTAGAGTAATAATCATATTTTATAAATGTTTTACACACTTAACTTAACTTCCTGAGTACAAAGTATTGAATTCTAGTGTTTAATGGTTTAACATAAAGGCATGTCTATATTCAAATGTTTATTAAAAAAATACAAATGCACAAAAAAAATTAATTCAAACTACGAGTACATACATACCTATTTAACAAAAATATGTTTTGGAAGAATACATAAATCAGTAGAACCCCAAGGTTGTATTCACTTATGTATAGTTCTCCATATTATTTAAGCAACATTAAATCAATACAATATTATTGTTGTCTTGTTGTAAAAGATCTAGATCTGAACTCATGAACTTGTCTTATTTAAAACCACTATGGTAAAAAGTAGAATGTTTTTCGGTTTTCAAGTATCTAATAATACAGCGTGTTAGGAAATGCTTTAGCATAAATTGAAAGGTAGATAGAGAATGGCAAAACGAATCGATTAAGCAAAATTTTTGTAAATCGAAAATGCATAGTTTTCCCAAAAAATCGTTCTAAAATTAAAGTCCCAAATTTTGAGAACCGCTGAACTAGAATGAAAAAAATTAGCGTAAATGTTAATATTATTGAAAAAACAGCAGAGGTAAATTAACTTCTTGGTCCACTCCGTAATTTTTCTATTACAATTTGTGTTTTGTGATCAAAATTTCTAAAAAAAAAACAAAAAGAAATTTATGCCAGAACTAGAGCTCGAACCTCCGACACAAATGACCATGCTATCTACAATTTTGGAAAATTCTCAAAACGTCCATGCGCCACTATGTCCACTTTGTTTAAAGAAAAAATTAACCACTAATAAACTACCATAAACGACACAGTGGCTCTCAACAGGTGGATTAATAAATTTTTTTAAAGATAGTATGCACTTTTTGCATAAATAGTATAAGGCTTTTTAACTCGTCTGATCATGAAAAATTCATATACGAAATATTGCTAAACCATTCCCTAACACCCTCTATAGTAAACAATCTTCTTCTAATTCGGCCACTTCCAAATTCGCGAAAGTTATGTTTTACTCACAATTCAAGTTATCAAATTTTGTTTTCACTGTAAAATAATAACATTTTGAACTAAATACTTATATTTAATAGTTCTGCTATAATACATTAAAACAAGAATAAAGTTCTTATAATTGAATCAATAACCTAATTCTGAGATATTTTCGAAAGAACAGTTTTTCTTTTCTTTACAAAACTTTATGGACTTTTTATAACATAATTTGGAAATTATATCAGCCATTTTAACTGTGCCAGTACCCATAAAAAATAAAATATGTTGCCCAAAAACGTGTGTTTATGTGCAGACTGTATGTACGTATTGTGTCTCTCGTTCAAACTAAGATAAGATTGTAATTTTTAAGAAATAAACAGTCCTTCCCTCTCAAAATTGTATTTATTAAAAAACGCTACATGTTTCGACACACATTCGTGGTCATCTTCAGGCCTATAAGAAAACAATAAAGGTGTTTGTAAGCTTAATTTAATACTTACTATCGAGAAAAGTTACACCAAATTTTTAATTCACCATTTTGTGAAGATCTTTAATTTTGTTTGAGCAGCGCGAAATGTAATTTAAATTTACATTTAACTACATTTCGATTTTCTTTTTTCTCGATAGTAAGTATTAAATTAAGCTTACAAACACCTTTATTGTTTTCTTATAGGCCTGAAGATGACCACGAATGTGTGTCGAAACATGTAGCGTTTTTTAATAAATACAATTTTGAGAGAGAAGGACCGTTTATTTCTTAAAAATTACATAATTAACCTCTCACATGGATCCGAACAATCTAATATAAGATTATTGAACACTGTGTAGTTATATTTTACATTATAAACTGCAAACATCATTTGAGAGTGTAAAAAATGCACTCTAAAAGATAAAATTCATGTTTTTATGTAATTTCGACACTGACAAAAATGTTTTTCAATTAGGAGTTATTTTAAACATAATCTAGTGTCAAAATTAACACTAGAAAAATTAACCACATGCCAAATTTTTTTTTACTGCGTATAACAATGGATGAAATTTTGGTGGTGTTTTTTTGTGGGGTGGCGAGGCGTCGAAGTCTCGCCGAAACGGTGCATAGAGTCCATTTTTCATCGCGACTAATTGGGTTAAAAATGCATCGTTCCGTCGATTTCCATACCGGTTAGACGTAGTAGACGTGCAAAAAGCCGTCTTGGTTGCATAAAAAGTTGCAACAACGCGACTAGAAGCATTCGATTCATAACAAAGTTAAAAGCATTGGAGTTTCATTCATTGGTTTGGTACCGTCCGTAATTAGCGTCATCGAGGGACTCTCGAATGTTTTAACACCTACGTCGTTGTAATTGCAGTAATCAGTCGGTGGTATATCTTAAGTGCCCTAACCGGCCGCATCTCGAACAATATTGATAGGTACTGATATATCGCTCCTATTAATCAAAAGAAAATTGCTAAGGCTGCACGTGACGGTCGAACCAACTGCCGGTAATTATTATTGAGCCTACTACTGAAGCAGCTCCGGTAAAAAATTCTTCTCGAAGCGATTCGTTTTTGGAAAAAAATCCCATTGGGATTTTTTCGGGCAAAGAAGCCGCATGAGCGAATTAAGTCATAAAGTTTGCGTCGAATAAATAGGTTTTCAGTTTGGCGTGACGTTTTGATGGCACATAGCTTCGACGATTTGATGTGTTTTAACGGTTTCGGTAATAATTTTAATGTTTTAGAAGACGATCGTGCTTGTAAAATTGAAATCAACTCGGATCATTATAACTTATTACGAGTCTTATGCTAATTTGAGTGTTGTGTTCAAGTGCGAATGCGATTCCGATGTCGTGTAAAGCCTAACTGTGACTTCATTAGCATTTATATTTGTCCGTGTCGCCAGTCTGCTGGCTTTGATTACGCCGATAGGGGATCGGAAATATCACATCAGTAATTTCGGTTTAATTCGATTTCGGGGGAATGCACTCGACATGATATTTTACATAATCAAAACAAAATAAAAACTATTTTCAACGTCTCAATCAAACCGTTTATGCACCAACGTATAAAATACGGACTCGAGAGTGCTTCTTCATCAATGTCGGTGTCGACGCTTTTGGTCAAAAGCAATATCTTCCATATATAGCGGGCGCGATTCAACACTGACGAGCTTTATTAAGACAACTTGTCCCAACTGTTCTGATTAGCTATTAACAAGGAAGCTCAAATTCAAACTACTTCTAATCATTTTAAAACAATTTTCACACAAAAAAAATTAAAGGCAAAAAATATTTTGACATGTGGTTAATTTTCCTAGTGTTATATTTAACACTAACATAATAACATAATACATCTTTTACAAAATAACTTACAATTGAAAAACATTGCCTGTCAGTGTCGAAATTACATAAAAACATGAATTTTACCTAGTGTAGAGTGCATTTTTTACACTCTCCAATAGGGGTGGGCGATATTAAAATTTAAATATCGATAATCGATACATTAAAATTATCGATAAACATCGATATATCGAAATATCGAAATATCGAAAATTAGCAAAATATCGATATATTATATTGAATCATCAATATTTATCGATATATCGATAAAAATATGGGTATTTATGGATAAATGATAGTACAATGGTGAGCAAAAAATTTCGGGCACTGTTGACATTTCACTGACATAATCGTCCTTTTTGACAATGGATTGACAAAAGTGCCCGAAATTTTTTGCTCGCCATTGTACGATATATTTTTTTTGAGAATATTATCTACTTTTTACCTTTTAGTTCAAAAACAAATGACTATTCCAACACAATTTTTCTATTAAAAGAATAGATGTTAATTTAAAAACAACAATCGACGTGTTTGGTCGTTCTTTACAAAAAATTGCACAATTAATTTATGCATTTAGCTTCTAAGTAAACTAAAACGATATTATCGAAATTTTTTCGGAATATCGATAAATATTGATATATCGGTATTCGATATATCGATAATTATCGATAGATCGACATTTTTTGATAATTATATCGATCAACGATATATCGATATATCAATATTTTTATCGATATATCGGTCAAAATTCCCAGCCCTACTCTCCATTAATGCTTGCAGTTTATAGTGGAAAATATAACTGCACAGTGTTCAATAATCTTATCTTAGTTTAAACAAGAGGCAAAGACACAGACTGCACATAAGCACAGGTTTTTGGGCAACACAATTTATTTTTTGTGGGTACTGGGCCAGTTAAAATTATGTTACAAAAAGTCCATAACGTTTTGTAAAGTAAAAAAAAAACTGATTAGAAAATATCTCAGAATTAGGTGTTACTGATTCAATTATAAAAAGTTTAATATTGTTTTAATGTATTACAGTAGAACTATTAAATATAAGTACTTAGTTAAAAGTATTATTATTTTACATCGAAAACAAAATTTGATAATTTGAATTGTGAGGAAAACATAACTTTCGCGGATTTGGAAGGGGCCGAATTACTATTTACTATATACTATACTATTTACTATACTATTAGATACTTGAAAACCGAAAAACATCCTACCGCCTACCATAGTGGTTTTAAATAAAGCAGTTTATGTTTATAAAAATATAAACATATTTTTGTTAAATAGGTATGTACTCGTAGTTTGAATTTATTTTTAATTTTGTTTTTTTTGTGCATTTGTATTTTTTTAATAAACATTTGAATATATACATGCCTTTATGTTAAACCATTTTCACACTATAACCACACTAGAATTCAATACTTTGTACTCAGGAAGTACATTAGACCATTTAGTTAAGTGTGTAAAATATTTATAAAATATGATTATTACAGTAATTTAAGTTTTAAAAGTACATATAGATATAAAAAAGTTAATTTACACTAGAAAATATTACACACTAGAGTGTAATCTCTAAGGACAACTCTTAGTGTTATTTTAGTGTGAATAACACCTGAAAATTTTTTACTGTGTATTGTTACCCAAAAAACATAAAACAAAGAAGTTTAGTTGCAATTAGAAAGTATAGCTATTTTGTGTGACATTTTGACCAGGAAAGCGAAAGAAAACTATGTTTGTTAATTTTTTCTGGCTTCAAAGTATCACAGTTGACGTTTTATTTAATCGTCATTTTATCGTGGCGTAAATCGAGGCAAGATAATGCCCGTCATAACACAAAGAGCACTCCTAAATTGCTCTTCTCTTTCGCCAACAACACAGTATACAACGCCTTATTTATGGCGCTTTTATACGGACTTTATACGACGCTACTATAATGGCTTTTATGCTGTTTATACAACAAAACCATATTTATTACGTTACGGCACCATCAATTATCTCCAACGTCGAACTAATTAATCGAAAAAACGCGTATTTTTTTGAAAATTTTCTTTCACTTTATGATGTGACACCTGCTGTGGACGAGTTTCAGAAATTCCTGCAAACGGCGTCCGACCTAAGCTCCGAAATTGCGTAACCTCGATGTCAAGACCTCTACTAATCTGGGCTTGTAGTAATCAAGATTGTTATCGTCGAATTTACACCGACATTTCTTGTATCATTTAGCAATCGAGCGAATAATCTATGCGTGATTAAAGAAATCGTTTTATGAAATTAAATTCGATCCGATCAATCATTAAAACTCCAGTAGATAAAGCACAGATTAACGATCGCATAGCCGGTCATTAATATCGTCATAAATTTCAAACAACATGACAATTTTTTCGTTTGTTTAAATTGATGACGATTCGAAGCGCTGATAGAAATGAGTGACTACGCCCATTATCATAATGGCACGATTTGTAATTCAATGGTGATGAAGCCGAGATCATTCGTCAAAAAACAAATCGCTCGAATCGACGAAATTTCTCGACTTTTCCACAGCAAAATAATTTTTTTCTCTCTCCTCGGTCTTTCTAAAGACTAGTTGACATAATTCCGTCCATCTACATGTTTTTATAAACCGGAAATTCCACCGAAAGCATTGGTAAAACACACATCACCACAACCGTCGCTGCATCTGCCTATATTTCTGAATATTGGAGCGGCAGGTGTGCCAATCGCGATTATTAAATGACGAAAAGAAATAAAACTGAATCGACGCACTGGACTTTCGGTTACGTAAGTTTCTTTCTTCGCCTTTCGTACGTAATTAAATATTCTCATCAGTCCAATTATTTTCATGTCTCGTAATAAACAAAACGAGAAACACGATTTATTCGTCACTCATTAAAGGAATCATTTCGCGAATGACAATTTCTTTTTTACGCTTCGACTCACCGCCGCAATTACACACAGGCATCTCAACTGCTCCACAGTTTATATCGCACATTCGACCAAATTAAACACCTTTTTACGCCCCAACACCCTCACACTTCTGTTACTGGCGCTCTGTTTTTACCTTGTCATTTGCAGGAACCAAAGACACTGCAGCAGTATTAACTTAAAATTATAAAAAATTAATAAAAATAAGTAGTGTTCAGTTCAATATTTTACACCTAAAATCTATACAAACTTTTTGAAGGTTCATAGGTATAAATATTTATATTAATATTTGTGAAAAACCGTTGATCTTGTAAATTTTGCATTGACATTTGTGCCCTTGAATTTTTTTTTTTTTCAAATTTCAAATTTCAAATTTTTTTTTTCAAATTTCAAGGGCACAAATGTCAATGCAAAATTTATATTAATGATGGTAAATTAAACGTTCTTGAAAAAATAAAAAGCCTAGGACTTGTCAATGACAAAAAAAACAGCTGCAGCAATTTTTTATTCCGTTTTTTTTTCAAAATCAATTATCTTCGAAATAAATTTTATGAATTTTATAATCACTGACATAATTATTCATCTTTTGTAAAAAATCGTGTTTCGAACGTGCTAGCCTGTTGAGCTTTGGCGCTTATGTGTCAAATGGTGGTACAAGTGTCGCGATTCAATGGTAAATCTGCCACGCGTTCACCCAGGCAGGTGTTTAGGACCACCTGGACTTCACCCATATGCCACTCCAAACCCTGCAAAAGCACCACCGTCGAAAAAATTGATATGCGACAAGTGTCCGTCTCTAACGATCGTCCAGTCCCGTCCTGTATAAATCCATTTTAACGATCCGTCGAAAAACAGTTTCATTCATAAATGGCCCGAGCTGTAAAAAAATTTTGCGACAATTAAAAATTGTTTTCGGCCGTTCCATTCAATTAGCGACGGCTCGAAAAACCCATCGTGAAATTTAATTGATGTAGGTACCTACGGAGAGAGCCGAATTTACAGTGCTCGATACAATTAGCGAAATATAATTAATGGTGCGTCCGATTCTCTCGATCAGAGTTGATCCCGATTTTTCGGGACGCACGATTTTTTTGATTTTTTTCGCGCACAAAACGGCGGCAGGTGGACCAATTAACGGTACCTGTAGTCGCGATCACCTGTACCAACACACACACGCGCTAAACATGTAAAAAGTATTCAAAATTCCGGCGACGTTCGGTATTATGGATCGCCCTTTTTAGCCAAATATGCGATAATTAACCAGGAAGGTGCTGGATCCAGTCCAGCCGGTCACTGACTCAAATTTTGTGACAATTGCACTGACTGACGGCCGTGTTATTATCACTCTTGCAAAAGGTGTGAGTCCGGTCATAATTACACGATGCATATAAATGCACCACTTTATTTATGTCTTAATTGGCGCTGCGGCCATTTCTTTGGCCTTGATGCGCTCTAGTCCAGGAGCTAGTCATTTTTTTGCAAAAATTTTCCCAATCCCCAAGACCCGACATTTCAGTAGTGCATGAGAGGGCCCGTTGTAAATAAATTGTATTTTTCTTAAAATGTTCAAATATAAAACCAAATATTTTCAAAAAAATGTAATTAAAAACTTCTTTTAATAAAATGTTTAAATTAAGAAATGTTCACTGACGCAAAAGTACGCGGGCAAAACTAAAATGGAACAAAAATTTTTTAAGCAAAATGTTTCTGAGCAATACGGAATATCGCAAAACGTTCAAAAACAAAATCTCGTAAAGGACCACAGCAGTGCAAGAAGTGCATGCGCGAGAACAAAACACAATTTGGGTCCTATTTATATAACAATAATAATACAGGCTGTTTTGTCTAAACCCCACATTAGGAGTATTGGGAGTTCTAATAATCATAGTCATCTGAAAATTTGTGTACAACCATAATCTTTTAGGTCCTGCTCAATGAAAATATTCTCAAGATAGCAGCACTTCCGGTTATACCGGAAGTCGCTATCAACTTCCTTATTTTAAATGGAATGCTATATTTTTAATGCGTTTTTGAATTACTTGAGTTATTTTAAGGTAGTTTTCATAAGCTGTTCCTATACCTAAATTTAGCCGTTTACGAAATATTTATGGTTTTTAAAATTTTTTTGGATTTGCACCTTCCAGTTCAAAAATCGATAACTCTGCGATATTTAAAAATTTGGAAATATTTTTGAGCTCATTTGAAAGAGGAAGCTTAGATCTTTCCTTTGGTGTTTTAAAATTTCTAAAAAAGAATAACAAACTCCACATTTCTAAAATCAACTTTGCAGAACTTTAAGCACCCATAACTCATTTTTTTCAAATAAAATGACAAAAGTTTTATTTCACTAAATGGTAGAGAATTTAATTCTGCTTCGATCTGTGTTAACATTCCCTACACTTATGTTTAATAGTTTTCAAGTTACAATACCTTTTTGTTGGGATTGAGAAATTCATTAGCCATAGGCCTTTTCTCATAGGTTGCCATGGAAACGAATGAAAAAAGGTGAGAAATTAAAGTTTTTCAAACCAACACCCAATGAATTTATTTTGTTTTCACAGTCTGATAACACAATTTTGAACAGAGTTTGTCGTTTAAGTTTAATCAGAAATGTTTTAATGGCAAACTATGCAAAAATAGCAGTGGTTAGTAAGAAATTTCCTACAATAACAAAAAAACCAACATAACTTGAAAATTATCACAGATAGGTATAGGGAATGCTAATACAGATTGATGCAGAAAAAAATTCTCCTCCATCTAGTAGAATAAAAATTAGGACATCCCATTTGAAAAAATTAAGTTTTGGGTACTTGAAGTTGTCCAAACTTAACTTTAAAATTTTTGGGTTTATTAACTTCAATTCCAATTTTGATCACACTGAACAACAGATATAGGCTTTCTCTTTCAATTTTCCAAATATGATTTCAAAATCTCTAAAACTAAGCGAGTTACCGATTTTTTAAGGGACAGGTGCAAATTCAAAAATTTTCAAAAATCCTAAATATCTCGAAAACGGTTTAACTTGGGTATATAGAAAGCTGATAAAAACTCCCTTAAAATAACTCAACTAATCCAAAAACGCAGTGAAAAATATAGCTTTCCATTTAAAATAAGAAAGTTAATAGCAACTTCCCATATAACCGAAAGTGCTGCCATCTTGAAAATATTTTCATTGAGCATAACTCAACGGATTATGCCTGAGTACCAACTCTCAGATAAATATCTTTATTAGAACTTTCAATACTTCTAATGTGAGGTTTAGACGGAACAGCCTGTAGTTAATGTTATGTTTTTTGTGATAGCAACAATTTTGTTTCAAACTTTGCTAAAAATTAACTAAAAGGTTGTATTTATAAAGGCATGTATTATTAAATTAGGTATGCTGGACGAGTAAAGTCCCTCCTCTCGCTTCCGCGACCCTGTTACTCACTTTTTGTTTTTGAACATTTTAGTACTGAAATTTTTAGGTTATATTATTTTGCTTCTATTTTGTTTTGATTAAACATTTTTTAGGAATTAACAATTTACACAAAATTAGCTTTGATTCTTTCAAATTTTGTATTTTTTGTATTTACCGTATAAAGATTTTATTTAATACGTATTTTTGACTTAAATATTTTATAAAATTTGCTTTTTACTTTGAACTTTTTGACAGTGAACCGTGCATGAGCTAACTTTAGAGGCAAATAACACTGAATGTTAATTTATAGTTACATAATGATGGCTTTTTTTCTGAGATAGAAAAAGTCAAAGTTATCTCAAGAGTCAGGATATGTTTTTTTGACTTAATATAACGGGCCTAAATGAACAGTCCTGCTGCTGAAAAATTAGTAGCTGCAAAAACGATTGGCTGGAAAAGTTTTCGAAAGTGCTGGAGGGGTGGTGTCCACCAATGGAAAATTTGGTTTCGAATTTGGGTAAAGGTGTCTCTTTATATGTGCGGCAGGTGGTTTGAGCACCGGGCGCCCCGTCCAGGACTCCCATTGGTTCGTTGACACGAGCCCAACGTATTCATAAGACGGAACGTATGTTTTCGTATCGAATTAATTACGGCAATAAGGCGAGGATATAAAAAGCCAAGCCGCGAATTTAGTCCGGACGTTGCACTTTTTTCCCACAAAAATTCGACACAATAGACCAGATTTTAATTAAATTTAATAAAAGGGAAAGCAAACGAGTTTGTTTTAATTACGAGGCGATTTTTTCAATGACGAGCGATTTCTCAAAAATTCCTCAACCCCATTTTTACACTTTGCCGTCACACTTTAATTTTATTAAAAATTCTTTGAGGGGTGACGAATCTCGAAATAACCTCCAGGATTTTTTACCTCTTCAAGGATTGTTTTTCTCGAATTGCGTAAATTATTCGTCTCCCCTTGATCGAAAATTGCGCGTGCCAGAATTATCAATGGCCAAGGTCGCCATTTTCATTCATCTCTTCGAATACAATGGTATTTGATCGGTAAAAAAATCCACCACGTTTTGTTAACGCGAGTGATTGACGATCCGATTGTGATGTATCGACGAGTTGGACTTTTAACGATCGGACGAGACGATCTATCAAATACCACATAAACTAGTGAAAGTAAGAAAAGATGAGAAGAAACAACGAGAGAAAAAAGAAAGGGTCTAGTCTAAGTGCCAGACTGCGGCTAATGAGACGGCACGTGTTTGTCTGGTGAATGCCGGACGTTAGACGCATCTTTTATTCAAGCAGCTGGCGCTCACTTACGCACTCAAAAACGGCCTTGGATATCTTTTTTCCAAAAATTATCCCTAAATAGATACCGAAGTTTTTAGCGCATCAAGTTCCTAGGACGTTATTTCTCCTTAATCTCTAATTAGCTCAGGTCAAGTCAGAGTAAAAGTCATTTGAAGTAAAAATCACTAATTAAGTCAGTTCCAGTCAAGTCAGGTCAAATCAGGTACTAAAAAAACATAGTGCCTTAATTCCAAAATTAAGCTGTCATAGCAACATTCAAGTAAGTTACATTTTTAGATTTCACCCCTTGTTCCTTTACTGTAAAAAATTAAATTTAAGTGATTACCTATTTCTCCGTAAGCTTTAATTAGGTCAGGTCAAGTCGACTCAAAAGTGAAATTCACTTGATGTACTGAGAAAAATTACTTGATGTAAAAAACTCCTGGGACTGCTGTCTTCTCGAGATAAAAGAAGGAACACCTCTCCCTAATCTCTAATGAAGTCAGGTCCAGTAAGGTCAGGTCAGGTCAAGTCATATAAAAAACATACAAATTAAATTTTAAGGTTTTGTCCCTTTTGATGAACATTCGTTATTTTATTGGAGCAAAACACTTGGCGTTTAAATTTAAGATAAAGTCGACTTTCCGGGCATTTTTTATTATTATGCAAATCCGAAAAGAAAGGCCTCAACCATCCGAGATACCAGTTTTGATAAATTATGTCTCATTATTCTAGACAGCTCGGGTAAAGTAATTTTATAGTCACCCGGCACTTATGGCACGCCAACACACAAGGAATTAATTACGTTTAATAACATATCAAATAAGCGAGTAATTTATCATTACTTTAAAATCGTATTATTTTCACATAAACAAACACCACTTAATGGCCGGTTAGTGGAATTAATTTTGGTTGCGGCGGCGTGTCCATTAAAACACACACGGTCAGTGTTTGTTCTAGCCATTATCTTCACCTATCGTATTATAATTTAATCAATTTCGTTGTGAATACTTAAGTAGACCAACAACTAATAGATAACATGACTCGGGGGTTTTTGCCTGATTGATAATTTTCAAACTTGATTGAAATATTCATTTATGGGAGTTTTAAAACGACCAAAATCGAGCTTCGAAGCCGTTTTTACCGAAGCAATGAATGCAAGCAACATGTGCGGGATTTATGGTGGGAACTACACGCTGCAGCAACGGACATTCACAATTGTAGTGTATCGGAGGAAATTAATACATCTCTATTTAGGAGACGTTTCGCCGGAAGATATTCATAATTTAAATTAACAAAGTGTAGCACGTAATAAATTGGCCGGAGGCGCTTTCACGAATGTGTAGAAAAAAGCTCTCATCCGAGTTTTTTTACAAGAGACATTGTTTAGATCGGAGATTAGGGGCCAAAAACGGCACAGGCTTTTAAGAATTGATTGACGGTTGTGGACGAGCATAATCGGCAAAAGTTTGTCTCATTTCAAGGTAAAACATAATTTTAAAAATGAATCCAAAAGAATCACTTTTCAGAAGCCAGAATAAGCTAATATCTATTTCAAAACTATGGAAATGCCAACGTCGCATTTTATCTAATTATTCTTTTAAATAAGATTGATTAAATGGAAAATAGTTATTAATGATGGGATCTTTCATTGAAACGATAAATTAAGTTAGCTATTAATTTTTTGAAGTGCATAAACAACTTGTTACAACTAATTTTGAAAGAAAATGCGACCTTGGCATTTCTATAGTTTTGAAACAGCTAGTAGAGTTTTTTAATTTTCAAAAGCTTGAAAATTCTGGAAATTGTCCCAAATTTTCGGTAATTATTTGTAAAACGGGCTTTTCGTTTTTTGCAAAAATTTTTGTTGCAATGTGTTTTAACACTTCTCTGAATCTCTCTAGTAACACTGAAAGTTTACGATTATGCCTTTTTTCCTAAGGGAAAGAATAAAACGTTAGGTTATTTCATTAAACGCAAAGTTACCTAGCTAAGTATAAATCTCGGTGTAAATCGTAAATGCTAGGTAAAAACTGTAAACGCTATGTGAAAACAGTGAAAAAAGTTTGTATTACATAGCATTTAGAATATAAAAAGTTATTCAAAAGTCTCGGACCATCTCTTGGGTAGTGATAATTTGATAAAGGACATCAAACTGAGTAAAAATTATGTCAAAAAATTGTTTGAGCTTTTTTCACGAAAAATAGCTCTTCAAATTTAGATTTTTCGTTTAGGTTTTTGTCACTTCAGATAATTTTTTTTTCAATTTCAATAAAAAATTGCTCTTCATTGACAAAATCTCTAGTTTGCAATCAGAAAAAGGAGCATAACCGTATAATTTCAATCAAGATTACTATAGCAATTCAGAGAAATTGTAAAGGACGTTACCACAAAATTTTCGAAAAAATCTAAAAGCCCGTTTCATAAATATTCTAAATTTTATTTCTATTTCTCTTTTTATTTTATTTTTTTTATTTATTTTACTTATTTTGGCGACAAGTCGTTATGTAATACTATTATCATTATTATTCGGGATTTGATGTAGAAATGTCCTTGGCTTAATAGTTAAAAATGCTCACCTTACCTTTAAGTCCAATTGTTGGCATCTTGCGCGATATTTAGAAAAACAGTCACATCTCTAAATCACAAAATAACAATAGAAAAAAGTTAATGAAAGATCCGGGGGAAACAAAAAAAAACGACACAAAAGGCTTAGAAACAAAAGTCAAGGATAATCAAGTATAATTTCAAAATCTAAATTACTCCAACTGTTGCAAATTAGAGATTTCAGAATTAAAATGATTTCTTATACAGAGTTGGGCAAAATTTTCTAAAACCAAACAAAAATTTCCAATCGTTGAGAATCTTGATAAGCGTTTGTGCCTTGTCTGGGGTGCCCCGAACTTGAGTTATTCTCGTTTTCCAAATTGAGACAAAGTCAGGTCAGGACCTAAATTATTTCCCCGGTGTCAGAGGCTGGATTTATTACATGGGTTAGCCCCTGAATCAATCTTCGCGCCGGCATCCCGATCCGAATTTCACAAACCATAGCAGTCGCTTTGATTCACTGCCTTATTAAAATTCCTAAATTTTATAACTCATTAACCCGAATTGATTGGGACCGTACTGTTCCCGGGGATTCCATCCCGCTTTCTCTCCAGTAATAATAATTAATATTGGTCATAAAATGGGAATTCCCACGCGTCCATGACACAGACAGACTGAGTCTCCCACGCTCGGGGTGGCTTCAGCTACCGACCGACCATCAACCCTTTTGACTGATCGTCTTTCGAATGCAGCTCGGGTCAATTCTTCTTTTCGTATAGCCCCAGGTTGGCCGCCAAAGTCCACCCTCGCTTTTCACCTGTTGAGCGCATTTGCAATTCAAATAAAGCGTATGTAACGTATGTCTTGCGTATTGTTGGAATCTATCTGTCAGATCGGAATAACTCATTTCGTAATCGCCCACGTATGGCGATCCGGTTTCGCTCCGGACTTCTCAACCCCGGACTGGTTGTTGTGACACATGTCACGGATTCGTTCGTTGTTTCCTTATCTGCCACGAGCTTTAATTATCCATCGCAAGTACCTAAACAACTTAATTAAATTTTTTCCGGGAGACTCGGACGATTCCGGCATTACTGTGACGGGATTAACTCGGAGGATCTGATTAGTTATTAAAGTCGAGTCCGGTTTTTGGTTTTTTACGCGACTACCTAATGCTTCTGTCTTGGTGTTTAGACACGCTTGTCTGTCGAAATTTCTTGTTTAGATTTAATGTTGATTATTCCGACCCCCGGATATTCGTTACGGTCCTGTGAAACTGTCCTTTGATACTTCCTGTATAATTAAGACAGGTGATGGGTGAGGGAAGTTATGAAAAAGGTGCAATATCGGCTTTGTGACATGAAATTACATGTCATAGGTGACGGGCGTGAGAATCAATTAGTGGTTGAAAAAAAAAAATTGTAACATAACTCGAAGAATCCGATTAATTCCGCTCCGAGTGGCAATTTTTCCCGCCAATAATGATAATAATTAAAACAAGTCGTAAAGTTAAACCCGAGCCAAGATTAACGGCCATTTCCATTAAACGGCGTATTAAACTCGCTTCTTCCATCAACGATTCGTTCCGCACTCCTGTAGCGAGTACGAACGGCAGTCACTCAAAAATCTTCATTGTTTATGTACGAAATTAATCGTTGAGGAGAAAAAAATTCGAGTGGGTGTCGTGCGAAACGTCCTTTATCATTTCGTTGCGGTTTTTTATGGCGAGATGGACGTCCACCCACAAGCTTTTGGCCGCGAGTAAAACGAGTGGAATCGTAATATCGCTAATTACAGTACTCGATTAAAAAGCGAACGAAACAAATTGGATTTTAAACACTTTCGGTGCCTAATTAAATTTATACGAAAAGTCGCAGCGATAAAATGTTAAGCGACTTTGTCTCATTTTTTTATATTAATAATCAGAATTGAATAATAAAATATTTCTTAATCAAAAAGGGTATACTGTTATGTTTCTGTAAATGGAGTCAGATAATGATCGGACATGACAACATTCACTGTCTTTTTATGTACGCCATCACGATATGAAACTTTAAAAGCGACCCAATTAATAAATGCTTTCAGCATTCTAAAAGTATGTTCATGCAGAAGCGAGGCATAAAGAAATTACCAATTACCGCTCGCGACTTACCGGATCATTTCTTGTATTTTATATAGTCGACGGTCGAGTTTATTATAATAAGAACGGCGCCCGTCATTTATACCAAAAATACTATCTCTACCAGACATCGATTTAAACCCTCTCGGCTTCTGAAACGGACATTTTTACAGACATTTCGATAAAAAACACAAAACATCAGATGATACAATAAAAGACCTAAAAGATCGAGATATTGCCCCCCCTTTTCACGGCCTGACGTCGAAATTAAACGCTGCAACAATTCAACTCCCACATAAAACTGCCTAAGGCACACTATCAGATCCAAAGAGAAAAAGGCCTAGACGGGGTGCGATCAAAACAAAGCCAAATATTTTATAGCCAGAAAGTATACATTTTTTCAGCGAACGACCAACAAGAATACTAAAGTTTTCACTAACGAAAAGTTAGAAAAGAAAGAAAAAAAACTAATACTTTTATATGAAATGCCTTTATTAAAGAATAACTGACTTAACTTCTAATAAAACATAAACTACCGCAAGTAAGTAAACCCAAAAATAACTTAAAAACAAAGAGAAAATATTCTGAAGAATGAGATGAATAAATGGAAAATAATAGAAAATATTAAAAATAATATGAAAAAGTATTTAATAATATTGGAGAGAAAAATACAGATGAAAACAAAATAACAAAAAATTACTAAACTACTAGGTGGAAACCGGATCTTAGGAAACTTCCCTATCCCTCAATTTTTAAGGGCTTTTCTTAAAACTCGGAATAAATTTGTTCCGTATAAAATGTAAATATTTGACACCCTTTTTATTTTTCCTAATTTCCTAAATTGATCTGATGTATCTTAAATGTGTTTTAAACATCTTAAAGTTGTGTTTAACCTTCCTAATTCAAAATTGGATACTTTTTCAATTTTATCATTAGCATTTAATTCAAAAACAGTACATCTGATGTTTAAAATAAATGGTTTTTTAGTTTTATATCGAAAATTTTTTGTTTTTTAGGCTTCCAGTCTGTCAATCTCATATAGTTTCTTTTAGTGTTTCAACCACACTGTTTTTATGTTTCTCAGTATTTCACCTTAATATCACTATATTTCATATTCATTTCTTAATTTTTTCAGTTTTTCGTGGTTTCACTGTCTTATAATTAAAATTTTCCAATTTCTTACTGTTGTATATTAAATAATTTTTTAAGGTTGCACTGTCTTTTAATTCTGAAGATTCACGAGCCCTTGCATAGCATTATTTTAGTCAAGCCATTTTGAAAAATGACCTAATTTGACCTAATCTGAAATTTTAGTTAATAGCATCATAATAGCAAAATTGGAAAAAGTAGGGTCACTTGTTAGAGCTATTGAACTCGTAAATAAAATACTCCAGGAGTTGTGGAGAAATTAGTTAGTGACAAACCATATAAAAAAAATCTGGATATAAAAATCTACTGAAAATAAAAATATCAATTGAATGAAAAAATATTGGTAATGGTAATTGGTAATAGTTAAAATCAGATGCCTGATTTTAGAACTAGTACTAGTATGAATTTCCATACAGTGAATTTGTTTTCTAGGTACCTCAACCTAGAAAATGAACAGAAAAATTTTGACTGAAAAAAAACTAACTCTTTTACAAAACTTGTTTTGTTTGTTTTTGTAATGGAATTAATTGCATTAAAAATTATGTTTTTATTTTTCCTGCAGTCGGAATTAATAAAAAATGTATCCTAAATTACCTGATTTTAATTCCTAATGCCTGTTTTTTTACAACCTTTTTTGACACGTAAATAAGGTTTTTAACTTCCTAAAAATCCGGTCTCTAGTAATAAGTATTTTACTAGCTTTGAGGTTTTCGATGTTGTTATAAATGACAAGGGAATTGTAGATAAAGGATCTAAAAAACAAGGTGTATGATGCATAAGTTTTCACTTAAGGTAAAAATGTATCGAGGTAGACAAAACAGAATGAATCATAACTACCATCACATATTAGAATCAAGTTTTACCTAATTTATTTTTTTAATTTCAAGAGAAATATGATTATATTTTCTAAGTTTGGAAATAAATCTACAATTATTTTGGAAGCAATTTTTATAACTAGAGTTAAGACAACGGTAAAAGAGAGTGTCACATGGCAAAAATGATGTTTTTGTTTTTGATGTTTTGTTTTCCACATGTTATTATTGTTATTAATCTGGGTTAAATTGCCGCTTTTCCTTAGTTTCAGGCCCACAAAAGTTGGGCAAAATGTGTTATTCAAATTTTGGAACGAACGTTTGTTGCAAGTGCATTTCGATTTGAATCGCACCCTTGTGTGAAATAGCGTCAGTTGCTGGGTCAGGTTGGGGTGGCACGCAATCAGAATTAAAGCGGCGACCTGCACACATTGATTGACCGTTATTCATTTCAAGTAGAGTACACAAACACCCGCTAGGGTGACGCATTTTATCTAACCGTTATTTCCTTCCGATCCCCTTTTGAAAAAATACCAACATATGTTCGAGTGGTGTTATGATTTTATATTTCCGTGGAATTTCTTCTGGAACATCGTGAGCGGAAATCGGCGATTATTGGCGAAAATACGAAAAAATGATCACAATGACATTTCCACAAACGTGAACTTGAATGGAGGAAAGAATAGGCAAGGGTCGCTCCTACTATTAGTACTTTTGACAATAACAGTGACCGCAACAATGGCATAGATGTCAATTTTTGAAACCCATCAAAGGGTTGAAATATTGAATTCGATATGAATGGAATTTTTAACAAAAATAGGTAGAACTTCCCTTTGTGGCATACAAACAACCCCACCTCGGACTTTATTATATGTCAGATTCTAATCTCTTCATCTAGTATCGAACTTTTACGAAAGATTCACGATTAATGAAACTCAAATCCCTTGCGAGGAGATTATCTTGTATCGAGTGCAGCAGGTGAGTGGGTATTTTTACGAAATTTTTACCTTTTCAATGTGGGACTGGTAATAGCAATTTTCAAAGTGCATGATTATGTGGAAACGGGTTCTTCGAAACGCGTAGACGTATAGGGGAGAAAAAAGTCGAGTTGTATAATGGTTAAAAGTGACGAGACCGACCCGCAGACATAAGAACATAGTAACCTAGTGCAGGCGTCGAAGACGGCATATAAAACCTAGTTCTGATTAGTGGACGTTCGATCATGAGGGTACCTGCTGTACTACGTGAGGCAGATGTATACCTACCTGGACGTCATCTCGCACAGTGGCGGCGGAACTAATCTCATAAAAAAATGGTCAAACCAATTTATTATTTCATAAAAATTAAATTAAATCAAACCCCGCTCTGCTAAACCACTAGACGAAAATTAAACTTTAGAAATTGGACTGAAACTTATAGAAATTTTGAAAGTCCAAAAGTATTTTTGGGTTTCAACTAACTCAAAAAATATAATAGTCCTTTTCGAATTTTAGTTTACCTTGTTTGAAAGAACATATTTTTTGTGACAGGTTATTAAGACTGGGGACGAATAATAAATTAAAAATAACATTTCGTGTAACAAAAAAATTACCTTAATCAGTTAATCACCTAATAAAAAAAAAGAAAGCAAGAAGAAAAGCCCAAATCCAAATCAACACATCGTAAGATTCTTCTGTACAAAAATGTATGCCTTTAAGATACAGATTAAATTTAGAAAGCAAAAAAAATAAAAAAAATGAAAAACGAAATCATATTTAGAGAAGCTTAAACGCAAACATAACCATCTCAAGCTTCTTGTACACAAATTACAAAATATAGATTAGATTTAGAAAGCAAGCAGAAAAGCCCGAGCCAGAATCATTTTCTGAAAAAAAAAACTGAAAAAACTAAATCATATTTCAATGCTGAACTGCAAACAAAACGATCGCAAGATTCTACTGTATAAAAATTTATACCTTTAAAATACCGATTAAATTTAGAAAGCAAAAAGAAAAGCCCAAATCATAATCATTTTTTGAAGAAAAAGCTTAGTCATATTTAGAAGCTGAAACCCAAACACAACCATGGCAAGCTTCTTGTATAAAAATTTCTTTGTGCCTATAAAACAAAGATTAAATTTAGAAAGCAAAAAAGCCCCAATCTGAGCCATTTTCTGAAAAAAAAAAACACTAAAAAAGCTGAATAATATTGCTTAGAAGGTGGAACGCAAGCAAAACCATCGCAAGGTTCTTATATAAAAATTTCTTTATGCCATTAAAATACAAAAAGTAAAAAAAATCAAGATCCATTTCTGAAAAAAAAACTGAAAAAGCTGAATCATAGGTATTTATAAGCTGAAACGCAAGCAAAACTATCGGAAGCTTCATGTACAAAAATTACTTTTTGCTTTTAAAACAAAGATTAAATTTAGAAAGCAAAAAAGCCCTAATTTGAGCCATTTTCTGAAAAAAAAAAACACTAAAAAAGCTGAATAATATTGCTTAGAAGGTGGAACGCAAGCAAAACCATCGCAAGGTTCTTATATAAAAATTTCTTTATGCCATTAAAATACAAAAAGTAAAAAAAATCAAGATCCATTTCTGAAAAAAAAACTGAAAAAGCTGAATCATAGGTATTTATAAGCTGAAACGCAAGCAAAACTATCGGAAGCTTCATGTACAAAAATTACTTTTTGCTTTTAAAACAAAGATTAAATTTAGAAAGCAAAAAAGCCCTAATTTGAGCCATTTTCTGAAAAAAAAACACTGAAAAAGCTGAATAATATTATTTAGAAGGTGGAACGCAAGCAAAACCATCGCAAGGTTCTTGTATAAAAATTTCTTTATGCCATTAAAGTACAAAAAGTAAGAAGAAATCAAGATCCATTTCTGAAAAAAAAAAACTGAAAAAGCTTAATCATAGGTATTTATAAGCTGAAACGCAAGCAAAACTATCGGAAGCTTTTTGTACAAAAATTATTTTTTGCTTTTAAAACAAAGATTAAATTTAGAAAGCAAAAAAGTCCTAATCTGAGCCATTTTCTGAAAAAAAAAACACTGAAAAAGCTGAATAGTATTATTTAGAAGGTGGAACGCAAGCGAAACCATCGCAAGGTTCTTGTATAAAAATTTCTGTATGCCATTAAAATACAGAAAGTAAGAAGAAATCAAGATCCATTTCTGAAAAAAAAAAAATGATAAAAGTTGAATCATAGGTATTTATAAGCTGAAACGCAAACAAGACTATAGGAAGCTTCTTGTACAAAAATTATTTTTTGCTTTTAAGACAAAGATTAAATTTAGAAAGCAAAAAAGCCCTAATCTGAGCAATTTTCTGAAAAAAAAAAACCACTGAAAAAGCTGAATAGTATTATTTAGAAGGTGGAACGCAAGCGAAACCATCGCAAGGTTCTTGTATGAAAATTTCTTTAGGCCATTAAAATACAAAAAGTATGAAAAAATCAAGATCCATTTCTGAAAAAAAACTGAAAAAGCTGAATCATAGGTATTTATAAGCTGAAACGCAAGCAGAACTATCGGAAGCTTCTGATATAAAAATAACTTTTTGCTTTTAAAACAAAGATTAAATTTAGAAAGCAAAAAAGCCCTAATCTGAGCCATTTTCTGAAAAAAAAACACTGAAAAAGCTGAATAATATTATTTAGAAGGTGGAACGCAAGCGAAACCATCGCAAGGTTCTTGTATAAAAATTTCTTTATGCCATGCAAATACAAAAAGTAAGAAGAAATCAAGATTCATTTCTGAAAAAAAAAACTGAAAAAGCTGAATCATAGGTATTTATAAGCTGAAACGCAAGCAAAACTACCGGAAGCTTTTTGTACAAACATTATTTTTTGCTTTTAAAACAAAGATTAAATTTAGAAAGCAAAAAAGTCCTAATCTGAGCCATTTTCTGAAAAAAAAAACACTGAAAAAGCTGAATAGTATTATTTAGAAGGTGGAACGCAAGCGAAACCATCGCAAGGTTCTTGTATAAAAATTTCTGTATGCCATTAAAATACAGAAAGAAGAAGAAATCAAGATCCATTTCTGAAAAAAAAACTGAAAAAGTTGAATCATAGGTATTTATAAGCTGAAACGCAAACAAGACTATAGGAAGCTTCTTGTACAAAAATTATTTTTTGCTTTTAAGACAAAGATTAAATTTAGAAAGCAAAAAAGCCCTAATCTGAGCAATTTTCTGAAAAAAAAAAACCACTGAAAAAGCTGAATAGTATTATTTAGAAGGTGGAACGCAAGCGAAACCATCGCAAGGTTCTTGTATGAAAATTTCTTTAGACCATTAAAATACAAAAAGTATGAAAAAATTAAGATCCATTTCTGAAAAAAAACTGAAAAAGCTGAATCATAGGTATTTATAAGCTGAAACGCAAGCAGAACTATCGGAAGCTTCTGATATAAAAATAACTTTTTGCTTTTAAAACAAAGATTAAATATAGAAAGCAAAAAAGCCCTAATCTGAGCCATTTTCTGAAAAAAAACACTGAAAAAGCTGAATAATATTATTTAGAAGGTGGAACGCAAGCGAAACCATCGCAAGGTTCTTCTATAAAAATTTCTTTATGCCATTAAAATACAAAAAGTATGAAAAAATCAAGATCCATTTCTGAAAAAAAAACTGAAAAAGCTGAATCATAGGTAATAATAGCTGAAACGCAAGCAAAACTATAGGAAGCTTCTTGTACAAAAATTTCTTTCTGCCTTTAAAACAAAAATTAAATTTAGAAAGCAAAAACGCCCTAATATCATAAATCATTTTATAAAAAAAAAACACTGAAAAAGCTGAATCATATTAATATTAAGAAGGTGGAACGCAAACAAAACCATCGCAAATTTCTATGTACAAAAACTTCTTTTTCTGTCTTTAATAATAAACAGATTAAATTTAGAAGTGAATTCCTATAAGCCATTGTGACAAGAGAAATTGGTGGCTCTTTTAGTTATGACGACTATTAGTGTTTTGTTAAAAACAAAATAAGTAGATTATGTAAAACTGGAGCGAAGAAAAAAGTATAGGTACGTGGAGGTGCTTTGTTTAACTGAATTTTTAACTACTTCAATGATAAAAAATTATTTTGGTAGAGCTTTTTGGGGAATCCTCCGACGAGCCGCTCTTGGCGTGTCGTCAAGGTCGGTTTGGTGCCTTGATCTATCCGGTCTCATCTATCCGGCCTCGTGCTGTTAAACTTCTGAAACACGAGCGCGAGACTATGATGATGATGATGCGGGCGCCCTCACCTCTATCACACCGGAATGCCAACCACGAGTCTTTCGCAAAGTGTCAGTAATTGGCCGACCGCGTACCTGATTAATGTCCAACGTCTCGCTTTTTACCATAATTAACATGGAAAAACACGGCATTGTCGTCGCAAGAACAACACACAAACATCTTCCCACGGCTTAAGTAAAGAAGACGTAAAAACGGTGCATCAGCGGCGAAGACAACTTTAAGCTTCTTAAGTTGTAAACGTCACACAACAATAGCCAAATATTAGGCTCATCATAAAGTTAATATCGAAATCATGACATAATCGCCTTAAATCGGAACGAACTCGATACTCTTAAGTTGGATTTATGAATAATATTCCGGGAGCTTTTTTCCGGAAAAATGTCGAATAGCGGCCGCTCGCAGCGCAGTGCCGGATCCGCGCAGATTTATGAACGTTATTAATAACGCGAGCTGACCACAGGCCCTTTTATCAAATTTTACAAGATACAAATTTGTATTTTATTCATGATCCTTTCTGATGGTTTTTTGATACGAACACTAAAACTACAGGAGGCCACCTGAACATAAACAATCCGGAAATTTACATCGCTGACCTTTACACTCTTAAAACACAAAATCAAACTTTACGACAACAAAACGTAGAACAACACAAAAACAAAACAGTGTAGCCACGCATAGGTGCGAAGTTGGAGCCCATTGTGTATTCTATTTGTCACTAGTTACTATCTCGATCTCACGATGTGTTCATTTATCGGCGAGATGTAACAAGGAGTGGTCGAGATTCACGTCTCCGATTCATAAATAACCTTCATTTTCATATTAAATACATCAACTACTTGTTTCACACGCAACCGGCCAAAAATTAATTACGTAAAAACGTAAATTATTTAGAAATAAGTGTCGAACAAACAGGTGCTTGTAGCGACCGAATTTCGCCGCGACGACTTCATTTGGAGACTTCAACGCGCGACAACGACACGACTTTTCAGGAGTTCCAGTAAATTATATCATTCAATTTTTGGCCAATAATTGGCAAATACTTAACCATTTCGCTCCGAAAATTCGCAACGGGTTAGAATTTGCGTCGCTTTGGTCATTTTCCTTGGAGACTTCAATGCGCGATCAGGCCGGAATCCGCCGCTGTTTGCCGAACCAATTAATTTGAATTTGTCGGCAAACACTGACGTGTTAATTTTAAAAGTGTGTGGTCGGAATTTTTGAAATTTTATTTTTTCGGTCCTCTTGAGCCGGACGGATGCGAGCACAATAGCGATCTCGAGATGCGGTTAGTCAAAGCCACTAATCTCTTACATAAATACCGGCTCATGCTTCCAATGGCAATTAGAATAAGTTTGGCGATTTTATCGGTGAAATCGCCCGAAATGCGTATCTTTGTGTTAAATTCTCGTTTAATTTATTGGCGTTTTCGTTGATGTAAATGTATCTTGTATCTGACCTATTTGCAAGGCCATCTGCGTCCCACTTATTAAAGTATTGCGTTGCATCACCTGCTCTTTCTAACCCGAAAGTGCGCCAATTGTGCCAAAACGCGTGCCGCTTATTTTTGCGAGAAAATTGCGGTACTTTTTCATTCTGACGGCCGAATGAGTGAAACGCCACATCTTTCATTATTAAAATAAATTGAATTACGATATTATTTCCGCAATTTGGTTTCAATTAAAGTCGACGCGTTACAAATCGCTTAATTGGGTGAAATGCAACAAAACAAACACACCCTTGGATGAATTGACGAGTTCGCCCCTTAATTCGGACACTCTCACGGATAATTACAACAATTTAACGGCAGATGCGCCGGAAACGTAAAAAATTCAAATTGTTTGCATGAAACAACAGGACGGTGTCAACAATTTTCGGATGCTTTGCTCTGTTACGCCGGCCTCGGGGACCGCATTTCATTCAACCCTCGTAATTCTTTACCTAAGTCCTTATTACTATATCCCGAGCATTATTTATTAGTTTTTTTCAGTCCCTAAGCCGGCCCATATTCACTATTGTCCTTCTACGTGGCCGGGTTTGGCAAGTCGTGTCTTTTTCATGTAAATACCACGGCCCAGATTAGGTATTCTACAATGGGTTTTTCGGGTACCTGATCTACATTTTTTTTTCGCCAATCTCATTAAAGATTATTTGCATGTTTTTGGTCCAGGTACTGGGGGAATATCGTACGAGAGCGCTAATTTATCGGTGCGTTTAGTGGAAGAGTGTTAAGTGAAAGCGAAAATAACGTCTAAGGGCTGTTCTAAGTCATTATTAAAGGAAAAAAATAAGAAATTCGGTGTAATGATAGCGTTGGAGCTTCGGATCACACATCAACACCTCTGACACACATAAGGCCAGCTGCCCCAGGTTACAAATATTAAAATATCCGGATAATATTTAATAATATGCCTGTAGAGTCGGTTAAAATACAATGCGGTGCTTTACCAGATAATAAGCGGCCAGTTGTAAATCAATAAATGTCGGGAGGGCACCAGAAGTTCCAAACTGGGGGCTGCCACAAGCCGAAATTTACCAAAACATGTTCAAAGTAGTTGCAAAATTTTTTTTAATAATCAATACTTATCCAACTTTTCGTTTCATGTCTCTTATTTTTTTGAGGAAGTGTTGTGGTGTAGTTAGTTTTTGTGAGTTTGGGGTCCCTGGTTTCGGCCTGGTTCATTAAAAGCCATTAGCTGCAACGTAACTTAAGTGTTAAAATTGTTGATGGAAAAAAAGTGGTAAATGATGGGATTGTTCTTAGATCGATGAGGGGTTATTATCACTTGGGGTAATTTATCGATGCAAATTCCAATTAAAATCGCAGAATCTGCATCGTTTCCAATTAAGAAGCATCACCAAAACATATAAGCGGATCGTAAAAAAGTAATAGTTTACTTTCCACTACCAAAGCGCCAACATCTGCCGGTAAATATAGGTAAAAGGTATACCCAATTTACTCTTTCTCTCGTTTATTATTTACTTGGAAAAATTGCCGGCGCACATCTGGCCGTAAGTGTATAAAATTTGAGAGCGAGAGAAAAAAATAAAGTGTGTATTACGGGATTTGGAGAGGGTTCAGCTGTTGCGTGGGCGGGGCGAAGAAATATTTGGGCACATGTCCGGATATCTGCGAATCTTGTGTTTGTTTGTAAATAAAAGGGTTGATATTTTTATAGGAAGGGCTGTCGACAGTGATGAATCGCCCAAGTGGAAAAAAAAGATTAGGGTTTTGAAACGCAATCGCCGGCAATAAAAAAAGTAGCGAATTCGTGACCACATTTCGATACTCGAAACGAACAACAAAAAAATTAATTTCTTAATCAAACGGCCCAACGAACGAACGCCTATTAATATCAGTGATCTTTAAACGTTCGTGTCTCTTTTTAGCCGATTCTCGGGCCTGTGTGTGACTGAGAGACGAAATCCGAATCAAATGTTTAATAAAATACAAACAGACGAATGCGTATAGATAAAAGAGCCATTATTCACCGGGCAAAAGGGTAACCAGAGGCGATTCGAAACGAGATATTAAAATAACAAGTAAGAACAGTGATGTTTGTTTTAAACGGTTGGCGGCGCTTTGGGCGTTGGAGGCGTGTTTGCGATAATCATTCGCTCGCATAGTAAATCATCGCTCTGACGAATCGTCCGAATTTTTCCCGATGAAAAGGAAAAGTCGCATCTGCTTAACACCCTTTGGTTACCTGGGCCCAAACATCTGTATTTTGACCGAAAATATAGCGTTTCATTCATTTCTGCGATTCAATCCTTTATTGATTTGTGTGTGTGCATCTGTTCAAGGTCTGTTTGTCGGTGATAAGATGCGTGGGTGGATGGATGGCCCTGTCACGTGATGCAAGCTGTTTGGTGTAATTTTTCACGTGCAAACATCAGTTCCTCAAGCCACGCGATAATAAACGACGATTTTATTATAATCGATGCCTTGGAGATTTTCGGTAAATTAAAAAATCGCTTTTATCATGAATTACGCCCAACTGAGAGGGATTTAATAACTGACCCGAGGTGGTTCTGCCACGGAAAACAAATAAGCGAGTGGAGTAATTAAAAATCGACGCGATTAAGGCACAAGAATTAAAAAGCCCATTTATGAGAAGCCACGGGATGCGAGCCCTCATACTTAGAATTTTTTCAATTTAAATACACTCTCTGGAAGTGAGATTTGATTCTACTTTTAAAAATTTAAATCCGCCACTGCCCTGAACCCTTTACGGCGTCTCGAGTTTCGTCTGTTTACAATGTCCTTAAGTTAACAAAAGGGCCACTCAACAATACCATTTTGCTAAAATTTTATTTACACTCGAGTGGACAAAAGTTTCCGAAAAGTATCTGAAAAAATCGGCGAAGCGTGACATGTGTTGCGCAAAAGGGTTGAGTTACGGTCAAGTAGTTAATGGTATTTGCAGATTTGGGTAAACTTAACTTTGGCCTGTGCGTTTGTTCCCTTTATTCGAGCCATCTGTGGTATTTTTCTCATCTAACGGAAATTTCAGGGTGTCGGCAAAAGCCTCTGATTAGCAACTGGTTTATCACTTCGAAGGGTGTGTTTAAGGGTGCGAAAATAATAAAAATTTTCGTCTATTAAATCGTCGTTAATTCGCGCCGTTTGTCTCCTCTCCCTCAGTGAAAGTTAAAATTCGCCTTCAGCAGCGTCTTCCACATAAATCAGAGCTTAACTAGACAAGGCGCCCGACAAACGAGCCGTCCTATAACCTGTAATTTGTGGTTGCGTACTCTTCGCGTAAAACAAGACCTCTCGATAGGGTATGTGGCGACCAAAAACTGTGATTATTTTTTACGACCGTGGTAATTTGAGGCGGCTGACGATGAGGCGCGAATTGAGTTTTTTGTTGATGACGGAAGTCGGTTTTAAGAGACTCGGAATTGTCTTACTCTACAAATATTTGAAATTCAATTAAAGATGTGGGGCGACCCAGTTTTAAACTGTCAATAAAGGGACGGTGGGAAACGGAAGGATCCAACTACGGACTCTACAAGCTAATAAAGATATCTGAAATGAAAAGTAACATCCATGTTGAAACTATAAATCCAGATTTTATTATTATTGGCAATTACTTATTAGTTTTATTAGTTTCCAGATTGGTTAAAAGTTGTAGTCCAAACGAAAAAATCTCACAATCTATCGGGACGTTTTTTTAATAATTCTTGTGATTTATCGTGAATTTTGTGAAGATTTGTTATTAATAATAATTGTTTAAATACATATTAGCTGTTTCAAAAGTATAAAAACGCCAACGTCGCATTTTACCGAATTATTTTAATAAGATTGATAAAATTGTAAAATAGTTATTAATGATTAGATCTCTCATTGAAAGTATAAATTACATTAGCTATTATTTTTTTGAAGTACATGAATAATTTATAACAGCTAATTTTAAGAGAAAATGCCACGTTGGCGTTTTTATAGTTTTGAAACAGAGCTAATAAGTATAAATAAATGTTTAAGGATGCAATTACAAGGATCAAAGATCGAATTCTTCATTTGAAACATTTTAACAGAGGGACTTTAGAAGGTTTAATATATAATAATAAAAAGGTTTTTTTCAAAAAAAAAGGAAAAAAACGAAAGTAAAAATTCGCTTTTTTCGCATATTTATGAAATTTAATAGTATATTACGTACCGCAAACTGTAAGTACAATTTTTTTGGTCGAGAATGCAATAGTGGGAAACCGAGAGTACCGAGGTTTCCTAAGCGTTCGAGACCAAAAGAACTTACAGTTTGAGGTTGGTAAGCTATTTTTAGCAATACCTGCACAAATAAGAAAGAGTAAAACATTTTCTGAATGTATTTTTATGAAAAATCAATAAACGTCAGATTGTTGTCAAACTAAAAATCTGTGTGACGTTCGTTTCGTGTTGGGGATACAAAACAAAAAAAACATCACTTTAAATCAACATTTGTTGCAAAATCAACAATCAAAATCTGTTCTGAAGGTATTTCAAGTGAAAATAGAAAAATGGATGATATTGAAGAGGCTGCAAGGTTTGCTTGTGCATAATTTTTCATGGAACACGAATGACATACGTTGGTATGTAATATTTACTTACAGACCACGGGCTGTAAGTAAAATATTATTGCACAGTAACCATGGAAACTTGCACCTGACTAAAAAGTCTCTTACAATGAAAGACATTTGTCAGTGAATGAACAGGTATTGCTAAAATATAATAATTGCATAATAACTTTAAATAACAACAGTTTCATTTCAAACAAAAATAAAAAAACATCGTCTCTCTTCATCAGCTCAGATCTTTAGTTTTTTTTACCTCAATTTGACACGTTACTCCCAAGATATGATCGTCTAAAATCTAGATTACAACAGCAAAATGATCTTTCTTTTTTGACCTCATTGATGCATGAATACGTTGCACCTACAGTTAGTTTATTTTATTTTGACTTCTTAATTCTGAAATTCCACAATGTGATGGATTCAGAAAGAGCTTTGCAGTTTCTACCAAAAGAAATTTTCAACTAGACAAGAATGAAAATTATTAAAATTCCCTTTGATTTAAACGACTGCTAACAGAATTTTGTTTAAGAACAAATTATTGCAAAAATAAATTTTATTTGAATTATTATTTTGTTTTTTATTTTGCATTAGAATTTACAATTATGAGGATATTTTACAACAAAATCGCTTTACAAATATCGTGTAAAATTAAGAAAAGCATTTCTTAACTGCCATGCGATGTTCAGATAACTGTCACAGAACTTTTTGGCCACCTTGTAACAACAACACAAACTACATGCTAATTCGTGTAAGACGCCCCTTTTTTATAAATGCAACCCAACATACATACATACATGTCAATTTAAAAGTTAGATCATTTAGTAATGTTTTAACAAAAATTAATTTTTAAAATAAGAATTGATGTCTGCGGGGTTTTCTTGAGTATTTGTGGTGAAATAATGGTGGGACAGTGTGTACAAAGGCAGCGACGGTTTACAAATGGTTGCATTAATCCACTCTGTGAATTTATAACCGAAATCAAGCATCCGCGCAAGAAGCGATGTTTCTCTCGACATCTATTAGTATTATAAGGACAATTTGTAGTTTTAAGTGGCGTCATTTCGCGGACTTTCGATAATTTATATTTCACAATGGCCCAGCAGGCCGCCTTAAATCTTTACAAATCACCGGCAATGAGACAGTAATATATTCATTGCTCGCCCTTCCCACCCCAAAAAGCTTATTTTTTTCCTTTTCCGTGTCATTAATTTGTCGTGTAATGCTACTCGCCCGTAATGGCTTATTTGACGTATCTGAAGCTTTAATGCGTCGTTAATGGCGGCATTCTTAATTAGCGTACACGGTGATCGAATAAATTCAAGTACTGGTATCTCGAAAAATGATTGGGTGCGCGTTCGAGATTGATGGCGATCGATGACATAATTAAATTTACAATTAGTCGGTTATTTATTGGTTGTAATTTAAAATACCGCTCTACGGAGCACAGGTATGTGGGGCTCAAATTGGTTATGTTACTATAATTTTTCTTTTTTATCTCTTCGAGAGTTGCGAAACACACGGTGAGGTCGTTAGTGCCCGGGTTAATGACTACCAATAAAATCTTACACAGGGAGGGAATCCTTGGGATTATTAAGGTTTATTGTGAACATATAAATTAAATTAATTGATGGATTCGAGATTTATTTATGGGTCTTGACGATTTACAAAACAAATAAAACGAATGACTTTCAGGAAAATGGTAGCATCTAGATAAGTCTGCTAAAAGTTTATTTTTACTATATCTCATAAACTAATAATCAACCAGAAACGAACGTATGGCATAAATACGCTATTTTTTTCTCTATGCATCTGAATTTTTTCCAAAACTTTTCCACAGTTCCTTATACACAATCCAAACTAATTAATTAATATTGAATTACTGGAAAAAATATATTTTTTAATACAGTGAAATCTCTTATAAGAGGACACCGAAGGTGACATGCTTTTTGTCCGGTTAATGGAGGTGTCCTCTTAAGAGAAGTAACTAAAAAGAATTTATTAAAGAGGTAGCATGATACTATTTGGTTTCTTAGCCACCATTCAGATGCATAAAAATTTGATTTTTCAATGTTTCCTTAACTTGGCAACTTAATTTTGAATTAGTTTAATCCTGGATTAATTTAATTATTCATTTAATTAATTTAAAATTTTAAGTAGCAACCCCTATTTTTTTAAACATTTTTGTTTCTCGCTGCTTTCGCGTTCGTCATCAAAAGACGAACAGCTTTAAGTTAACGTTTCGCTTTCGCTTGCATTTTCAGTTGTTTCTTCGTTATCTTCAACTTTTACTTATCTTTAAATCATTATTTTTCTTTCTTAGACATTTTAGCTTTGATTTAAGGTTTCTCAAAATTCCATATTCAAATGTTCTTTTGACCTTCCTGTAGAGTGTAAGCTTTCAAATTCAAAATATCAAATTTTACTTAACGCCCCACATCTGCAGCTGCTCACACTCTGATTAAGATGTATTTTTTAAAAATGTTGCCAACGCTTCAATTTGCCAACTCTTTATCTAAATCATCTTCTGCTGAATTATCCAACTTTTCAGTTTCTTTTTTCATTGAAATTCTGACATTTAATTAATTTAAAATTTTAAGTAGCACCCCCTATTTTTTTAAACATTTTTGTTTCTCAATGCTTTCGCGTTCGTCATCAAAAGACGAACAGCTTTAAGTTAACGTTTCGCTTTCGCTTACATTTTCAGTTGTTTCTTCGTTATCTTCAACTTTTACTTATCTTTAATTCATTATTTTTCTTTCTTAGACATTTTAGCTTTGATTTGAGGTTTCTCAAAATTCCATATTCAAATGTTCTTTTGACCTTCCTGTAGAGTGTAAGCTTTCAAATTCAAAATATCAAATTTTACTTAACGCTCCACATCTTCAGCTGCTCACACTCTGATTAAAATGTATTTTTTTAAAATGTTGCCAACGCTTCAATTTGCCAACTCTTTATCTAAATCATCTTCTGCTGAATTATCCAACTTTTCAGTTTCTTTTTTCATTGAAATTCTGACATTTAATTAATTTAAAATTTTAATTAGCACCCCCTATTTTTTTAAACATTTTTGTTTCTCACTGCTTTCGCGTTCGTCATCAAAAGACGAACAGCTTTAAGTTAACGTTTCGCTTTCGCTTACATTTTCAGTTGTTTCTTCGTTATCTTCAACTTTTACTTATCTTTAATTCATTATTTTTCTTTCTTAGACATTTTAGCTTTGATTTAAGGTTTCTCAAAATTCCATATTCAAATGTTCTTTTGACCTTCCTGTAGAGTGTAAGCTTTCAAATTCAAAATATCAAATTTTACTTAACGCTCCACATCTGCAGCTGCTCACACTCTGATTAAGATGTATTTTTTTAAAATGTTGCCAACGCTTCAATTTGCCAACTCTTTATCTAAATCATCTTCTGCTGAATTATCCAACTTTTCAGTTTCTTTTTTCATTGAAATTCTGACAATTTTGAAATTATCTTCATCTTTTAAATTTATAGTTATTTTGATATGACTGCAGGCTGTGAACATTTTTAGAACGGCGGAATATCTAGTAGTATATTTTCTAGTAATGTCAAGTAATGTAATATTTTTAAGTATTGTAATGTATTGCCTAATGAGATGTACACAAGTACATATGTATCGTGAGCAATGGATGACCCCGCATCAGAGGTAAAAAACTGCAGTTCGAAAATTGTTATTAAAAGAAGACGGACCGTTTTAATTATTTCGAAAAGCTTATTAAAACGTTATTAAGGTCAAGAATGTCCAGTTGTTGGTTTTTGTGCTGATTCGCGCTTTTTCGAAATTAATCGCAACGAAACGTTGCATTTTTCAAACCACCCACTTCTCGGCCATAATCACGGCTGCGACAGGAAGCGTTTATAAAGAAATTACAGACTAATGTGACCGCATTACCACCGAAATATCCCTCGCGTGATAAATGCGGGTGGCCGCGTGAAAAAAAATCTTTCCGAAAAATTTGGAATAATTGATCGTTGGGTAAAAATGAGACATCAGCGATAACGGTGATGGCCGAAGACAAGAAAACGCCATTAGTCGTCGGCGTAATTTGCGGAAACGAGATAATTTCGCTCGGGACAAAAACACGAAATGATCGTGGGGGCGGCTCCATCCATCATAGCGGAGACTTTAATGAGAGAGAGAGAGGGTGGCTGCCGCCCCAGGCCGCCGCTAACGAGGGGCTGAAAGCGACATCGGGGGTGGCTGGATTTATGGGGGCCCAGCCACGCCTTTATGTATCCATATTTTGTAAATTTTGACGTTATTCCACCGCAAGGGTCTGTGCTCACTTATTAAAATGTAGCCTTTAGCGCCCACACTCGGTGATATATCGACACTCGAAATTTTCATAATTTTCAAAGAAACCAAAGCTTGTGGTAATTCAAACTTGATTAGGAGCAGGGGTGTGACCTTGAGATGCACCTGTGCCGCCGTATATTGATATACACCTGTAGCTTCCCCTTCGCGCCTCCCCCTGAGACGGACCAAGCGACCCTTTCGAAATTAAGGCGCGTGGCGCAGGAAATTTCCTCCCGAAAAGAGCCTTTTCGTGGCTAATGGAGCGTCTCCATTGACAACAAGCGAAAGATTAGATATTGGATCCAAAGAAGTAGAGTTGCCAATACGACTTAATTAATAGTGGCTCCATTTAAGATAGACTCGGGGCGATATTGAGATATCAAACGTCACGAACGACGATAAGAAGTGTTTCGGGTCGTTATTGTAGGTGGTTCCAAGTGTCGCAGCGTGAGAAGAAATACCGGAAAACGATAACGATAACCAAATTAACGAAAAAATCAAAATATTCCACATTAAAGCTTTATTTTAAGTGAAAAAACCATCATTTAAATAAATACAACGCGATTCACCTTAGTATTCATTGTTAAAATTATTTTGATACTCGCATTTACTGTCGAATGGTCACTAAATGGCATTCGACATACGAAATGGTTAATTTTACAAATTCTTACAAATTATTATCAAATAAAGATGTGTTAACCAATATCAGAAAAGTTACTATTAAATAATCAGTTGTGCTCGTTTATCATACAGCGTGACCCAGGGGTGTGTAATCGGTCCATAACTTTTTTGCTAGTTGAAACATCGCCGTCTGTATAGAATGACAGTTTATCTCGCCTGGGCATTAGTCAAGTTCAAGTGATTCCCGTCAGCACTACAGTTTGCGCGGAATATTTGACACATCTTGCACTTGACGGTAAATTGTCTTTCAAAACTTCAAAATATCTCTTACATATGGTATTTTGTTGTATCCTTTCTGTCGAGCTTTTGTTAGTTGCGTTGTTCTTTATTTGTTTAGTTGGTTCGTGTTTCGTTGTTCTTGCGTTTAAAAATTGGCATTGTTGACAGCTCATTAATAAGTTGACACTCTTAGCAGTTGACTACAGAAGTTGACGTACTACACATAGCAACGCGCGGAATTATGGAATCACAGTTTCAATGCATTTTTTACGAAATGCCCAGGCAGGATATTGATACATTTCATTAAGGATGCGGTGATTTGAAATATTGCCATGCCATTTTTATTATCCGGTAGATTGACTTAAAGTCCACAAATTAAAAATATTTTTATTACACACAGGGTGTTGCATACAGGGTGGTGAACCAAAGTTATATTTTTTTAAATGGAACACCCTCTATATTTTTACACAGTTGAATTCTACGCAAAAAAACAATGTAACTTTATGTAAAATATTATGGGTCTATCTCTGTTCCTTTCGGAATTATTCAACTTTTCGTTATAAAAAAGACCAACATTTGAAAAATCACTACGAAGTCGCTTATTTTCCGATAAATTTGCAACAGAAAAATTTAAAATACCTTGTAGTTTTAGCAAATAGTCGACTTTTAGTTAAAGCACGCAAATAAGGTACAAGGTGTACCAAAACGCAAAAAGTTGAATAACTAATTTTTTTCAAATTTAACATCATGTATTTTTTTCATGTATCGATAGCATTTTTGATAAGCATTCTAATGGTATGGGGTTTACAAAGCTAACTTAAAATATTTTTCAAGATTTTTCAAAAAAAATCTATTTTAATACAAGAAAATTTGTTAGCCTAGAATCTAATAAGTCAAGTGGTAATTTATTTTTTGATAGGTACTAATGTGACTAATTACATTAATAATCTAATTATTACTTAATACATAAAGGAATTTCACTCATCAAGAATTATTAATAATAAAATAGATAAAAAAAGAAAAATTTTTTTTTGAACTCTAAGAAATATTTCAAATAGCAAATTTGAAATATTTCTTAAAGAGTTCAAAAAGAAATTTTTCTTTTTTTATCTATTTTAGCAATAGCAATAGCAATACAAACTGCATATCATTAGAAAGCTTATAAAAAATGCTATCCATACCTGTGAAGAAATACACGGTGTTCCATTTGAAAAAAAATGAGTTATTCAACTTTTTACGTTTTGGTACACCCTGTACATTATCTGCGTGTTTAAAGTAAAAGTCGGCTATTGCTAAAACTACAGGGTATTCTGAGTTTTTCTGTTGCAAATTTGTCGGAAAATATTCATCGGCGACTTCGCAGTGATTTTTCAAAAATTGGTCATTTTTATAACGAAAAGTTGAATAATTTCGAAACGAAAAGAAATAGACGCATAATAGTTTACATAAAATTACATTATTTTTTTGCGTAGAATCTAAATATGCAAAAATATATAAGGCGTTCCATTTAAAAAAATATAACTATGGTTCATCACCCTGTATAAAACACCCTGTGTATAATAAATATTTTTAGTTTGTGGATTTTAAGTCGATCTATCGGATAATAAAAACGGCATGGCAATATTTCAAATAGCAAAAAAGTTATAAACCGATTACGCACCCCTGGGTCAGCCTGTATTAACACATTTAATCAGGACCTAGTCCTTATAATACCTTTACGGCCCTCCTAAACCTATTTTTGAATCTTAACATTTTTTCAAAATTGCACAAAAATCCTCGAAGTGTCTTTTCAAGTGTTTAAATAATTATTTGTCGAAATATGGAATCACTGAATTAGATAAAAAATTATCTCTCTCTTTCTCAAGCTTTTAGAACGTTGTTTAGCCAGAAATTAGAAACGCAATTATTTCGTCAAATTTAATCAAAAATACGCCCAAAAACGCCAATTTGTGTCGACAATGGTGTTACTTTTACTTTTTTTTCCTTGATGTTTTCGTGGAGTTTGGGAAATTAATAAAAAACTTAATTAATAATAGACAAATTTACGGTTTATTCATAAAGTGACGTTTCGAGAACGGCCGTTCCAATCTTCAGACAACAATGTTACATAATTTAACACTGTGTTAGACCATGCGATCTTTACGGTTTTTTAAATCTTCCCGAAACGTCACCTTATGAAAAAACCGTAAATTTGTCTACAAAGTATTTATTAATTTCCCAAACTCCACGAAACATCAAAGAAAAATAGATATAGAAAATTCAATTATCGGTCGTTATTTTTCCTTTTTTGGACGCTTAAGCAAGATTTTGTTAAAATGGAAGGAAAACTTACTAAACTAGTCAAAAATTCATATTTTCCTCTTTTCAACCGTTTGAGCACCGTTTGGGTAGTGTGAATAAAATACAGCAAAAACGTTTATTATAGTTTTATCTTTCTTCCTGATAGAAACGTCATATTTTGAAAATTTTCATTCAAAATAAACTGAATTCAAAAAGACATTTTGCCCTTTGCCCTTTTTGGTGTTTTACCTCAATTTCCAGAAACACAACTATATCTCTTTTTTTTTAATCAACTGTCAGTGTCAAAAATTTTGAAATTATGTTGGAACCCTGCCACATTGCCATAGGAACGAAGCCTGGATCACTAATTTTAAATGGAGTTGCCAACGTTAAAACAATTTGACAATTGATTTAAAAAAAAACGACTGTACTATTTCTTATTTCGCAAAATTTCTCAAAAATCACTCGAAAAACAACTTTTATCGAAAAATATATTAAATTGCCTTTTCAAGTGTTTCAGTATGTCGTCAGTAAGAAGCGCAGTTATTTGATAAACTTTTGCCAAAAATTAACTAAAAAAATAAATTACTTCAAAAATAGAGCAAATTTTGTAATATTCTAAACAGGGGTAGAAATCAATAAATTGGATCGAAAATGATATAATTGTACCGCTTTTTACGTTAGATTAGCACCCTTTCATCCAAAACGCAATTGTTCAGTAAAACTTCGTCAAAAATTACGTAAAAAATCTCCTCAAACTGGGTCAAAAACGTTATTCTTGCATTGTTTCGGACGCCTAAACGTCACTCAGTTTTCGAATTTAAAAAATTACAAATCCCGATATTTTGGCGTTATATTTGGAAAATCTTTCGTCCCAAAACGCAATTATTTTGCAAAAACTTGATGATTAATTATAAATGGAAAAATCGCCGAATTTGCACGAAAATGTTGTTTTCAATCAGACAATTCATTATTTTACAAAATTTCCTCAAGAAATGACAAAAAAATTGGTGAATTGAATTGAAAATGGTGGAATTTGGCCATTGACGAGCGTTTAAACAACATGCAATTCGCGAGATTCTATTAAACCGAAAAGAGAAATCAGCTTTTTAAGTTGTGTCGAGGCAGAAATGTAATAATTTTTAAAATGAATTACAATAAACTTCTTTTAATTAATTATTATTCTTTATTAAGTATATTTATTACATTTTAATTTCGTCTCCCTGTGCATGTATTCCAAGATTTCTTGATAAGAAAACTTGGTCCTTAATCATTGCTTTTTATTTTGATTTGAAGTAATGAACTCAACTTTTGTCCTGATCTTGCTTTGATTCTTGTAACATCAAGACAGAACGAGAGAGTGTCTTGATCTTCGTGAAAGGAATTAATTATATAATAAAGCGATAAATCGGCATAACGAGCAATAACTTATGGGCAGGAAATGATAAAAAAATTTTGGCATTTTTTGCTAGATAACAAATTGGCAATTTGCGACTGGGCTAGCCAGTTAGACCTGTTAGTAAGTAAAGAATTGATGAAACTCGATAAATTTATTCGGTAAACTTCAAATGTTTTTCTTTAATTATGAGAATTCAATTAGTTTTTCAGAAAGTAGGTGCGAGCTGGCCTTGACATTTCTGAGGGTGGTAAAGCACTCTCGGTGCGGTAAATTGTAATACCAGCGTGAGGCAAATGGGCCTCTGCTGTTCTACAATTTGTGCACCAATTTCAAGCCGACAATTTAATTTAATTTGAGTGAGAAAAATCGGACTTGATGGTATATAAAGCCGCCGCTACGAACATTGTTTCACAATGTTGTAAATAGTTTATTACCGATTTGAAGTGTGACTTTGAACTTCCAGATCGATTTCGAAATGAGCGATCGCCATTCCGTCAAAGCAAATTAAGTTATACATCAAGTAGTCAACAATGATGGCCTCCTATCGGGTCGCGCGTCTTTGTACACATTTAAAACAGATCACAATATACACAATGTTATTGTTAGAGTCGGCATGTGGCCTGCGGTAATGTTAGACGACGCCAGGGGGCGCTATCCCGCCGATAACAAAAATGTTTATTGCTTTTCCCAGGCCAGTTTAAATAAAATCGTTTCGTTTCTCTTAATTCGCTCGCCGTTATTATCTCAATTAAAATCCTAACTAGAAATGCATGTCGGGAGATTTCGGACGTAGACAGCTTGATTAGTTTAAATTACATATAATTAAGAGCGTGATTAGGCCACGAATTGATATGCACGCCACGGGTGCCAATGCCACTCTCCAGCACCAAAATTTTCGATGAGACTTTGGAAAAATCGCTTAAAAATCGTGTAAAAAGCAAAAAGGTGTGAGAGCTTTTCGCCGAAGAGTCAATCGAGTGAAAAATCTCAAGTGGGATTATTGTCACCCCTCAACGGGGTGGTCTGCTAATTCCAGTGATTAGACGTGAAATCGAGTCGGCTCTCTGGAAACGAAAATCTCGAATTTCGCTCATTGTCCGTAATATTCGTAAAATGTGAAATTTTGAAAAGCTGCCCAAAGTCCAGTTGGCGATTTTACGGTCGTCTATTGAAATCGGCGTGTGCTCTGGACGTGGCGTGTGCAGATTAAGACACGAAAAGGCTCGAGTTTCAAGATAATTGAGTTAAAAGCAGGACGGGAGCTTAGTCGTGTACAATAAACAAGCCAACAATGACCGTCGAGTTTTTCCAAAACTTTTAATCCGTCCATTAGCCACAAATCTTCCCTTAACACCGTGTTTAATTGGCCCTTTCCCTGTGTATAAAGTTACAACTTGTCCGAGTAAAATACGGGCCCAATTCTTCAATTGATAAAATCTGAAGGGTGCGCCAATTAAATTGAGACGTGATTGGTACATTATCGGGACTGTATCACAATGTCGATGATTTGTTCAACAACTGTGAGCAAGCTTTGAGGTTTCTTCTCTTTGGATTTTTTTTCATGGCGGTTATATAACCGTCGCTTTGCGAACCCGCAACCTCTCGAATAGATAATATGAAGAGTATCCATTTCAAAGTCGTGTGTTATTGTTGCGGTTGAAGTGCATACGGGGCATCTGCTCCGACCACTTCACCACCACTTGTTAATTATGTTGATACAAGGGCGAGTGTGTAAACAAACTTGTTCCACAAGCAATGGTTTTATTAAATTAGTTGGCCATTCGATGGGGTGCCACCGAGACACTACAAATGGGGGGCAATAAGGAAAGTCACCAGGTTACCAGGTTGGAGGTGTTGAGACACGAGAAGTTGTCTCAACTTTTATTTTATTTATTTTACTAGGCTACAAATTGGAAATTGCGGTTGAACAATAATTTACTATGAGGAAAATGAATAAATTATTAAAACTTAAAATTTAAGTAATTTAGGCCCGTTTAATTACAAACAACTCGTCTGAACTACAATGTTAGGGTGTTAAATGACTTTGCTTTGAGTTTGTTCTTTTTTTTGTAATTAAAATAAAACTTTTTCTACGAATTTGGTTGCTCATTGAATCAACCATTTTCGTAGCTATTTATTGATTTCTGGTGTTAACTCAACAAACTTAGATCTTAAAAAAACAAGTCAAATCATGTTTTAGATTTTTTTGTAAAACTTTAACTTTAACTTTATTTTCCAAATAGTAAAGCCCATTTTCGCAAATCCGAATAAAATTAATTAAATTTCTTTTTTCAAAAACACATTCTTTAAAAATGACAGCTAGATTGATCAAAACAAACCACAATAACATGTTTTGTGTTATTTTTGCATAATGGAAGCAATTTATTTTAAATACTCATAAATAAGTTGTTCAATCGAATGCCAAAAAATACAAACATAAAAGATGTGTCTGTAATTTTCTGCATCAATATTCTCGCAAAAAATCACATATAAAATAATAATTTTGTTTTTCAAACAAAAACGCAATTTTTTAGCAAAACTTCGTCAAAAATTACACAAAAAATGACCGAATTGGGTGAAAATGGTGTTTTTTTCCTTTTTCGGGCGCTTTGAGCTAAAAACTAAGTTTTCGCGAAAGTCTAATATAACCCTGAAGTTATTTTTTGTTGAAATTCTGTTTAAATACAGGATTAACAGATGGTTTAGGGATTAGGAAGCTACAGAAAATTTATGAAAAGTATATCATTTTTTATTTTAAAAAAACTTTAAGACTCAGGCACTTTACAAAAAAAAATGATACTTTATGCCAAATTCTAATGTAAGCAGTGGTAATTTTCTGATCTTTGTACAAGTGTATTTATAATAAAATTATAAAGTGTTATATTATAAGCTTAGCAAAAGTTTTGATACGCATTCATTTTTTCACCGAATAAATTTCACTCACGTTCAAATGATGCTAATGTTTATATAACTTCAAAAAAGTTTAGTTTAGATGTTAATCGTCCTTTTAAAAGGGTTAAAAATTTGGTTAAAAATGACATTTTGGCGTTAGATGTATTTGGAAAATGTTTCGTCCAAAATCAAAATTTTGGTAAAAATAATCCGAAAAATCGTTGAATTGGTCGAACATGTTATTAAACGTAATTTTGATTTTACGAGCGATCATACATATTTTTCAGTTAGACAATCGATTATTATTTTACGGAACTTTCACAAAAAATACCAAAAAAATTGTTGAATTGGATTGAAAATGTAATATTTTGCCTTTGTCGAGCGCTTAATTAAACACATTAAAATAAAAACTTAGTTTTTTTGCAAGATTTGGTTAAACAGCAAAATGATATCAGTAGGTAATTCAGTAAATTAGAACAAAAATATATGATATGTTTTTTCTCAGCTTTTTTGCACTTTGCTGGAAAAAAAAAGGTAGGTAGGTAATTAATTATTTTCAAAATAAATTGCATTAAATTTTCATTTTTTATGAATTACTCCTATTATTCTTTATGAATGTGAAGCCCGCCTTTTCCCCAATAATCACCTGAGACAATATCTATATTTTTCCCAATTTTGTTGATCAATTTCAAAAATCACTTAAGCAATTGAAGTTTTCATTTAAGAAACCGGTCGATTTTGCTATATCTGGTATTCATTCAACAGAAAAAAGATAAAGGCAATTCTAAATAAATTGCAAAATGTTGCATAAATTAAACCTTGTTGACAACTACTTATAAACTAAATCGAACAAAGTAAAAAAAATTAAATTTATAGTCTCATGTTTGTGGTGTTTTGCATTGCTAACAAAATATTAAAAAACAATCCAATTTTACGATTTCAACAAAATGGAGACAATAATCATATTTTTGAATAAACTAAACCGCTGGCGCTGGTTTAAACTGTACGAGTATTTTTTGTAGTGTTGGTTGTATGTAAGAAAATTACTGAAAGACGCTACACTGCCTCACTTTGTATTGAGTGAAGATTTAATTTATGACTTCCCCACCCGTGGAATAAATTCATGTCAAAATTTCGCGGCGACATTAAAAAATCATCTGGACCAGGTGATTCGGAATCTTTTTTCGCAAGAAAGAGGACAATGCAACGGTAGCACCTAATTGGATTTTTGTCGTACGTTTCTGAATTTTTTAGCCATATGGTTGTAAAAAGTAGTAAAAAGCATCTGTTAGTTTTTGCCGGAAAAAAAAGTAGTTTACAGTTGGTTGTGGCTATTAATATCCGGCCGACGTTCATTTAAATTAATCAAAAAAGCACGATGGTCGTATCATTCAATTTAAGCATATATTTAGACAATCATCGCCGATTATAATTTACAAAATGCACGCACACGCTCATCTAGAATGCGTTAAGTAAACATAGCTTAGGGCTTTTTAATTTTTTTTCGTAATTTGTTTCAGACGCGCGCTGAAAAACCACAATAATACTATACAATTTACCGGTCTTTTTAATTTGCATAGAAATCCCATATGACTATTTGAAGTCGAGGTTTTATGGGTGCTTGCATTATTTTAATCATCGGTTGCGATGCAAAAATTACGAGCGATGAGCTTCGCGTTGAAATAATGACCACAATTTAGCGTTCAAAACGCCTGAAATTTAGACTCGCCGCTGCATTAGCACGAAGGGTTGCCTAACACAACTAATCGGCAAAAACTAATTTAATCGTCGCATTTCGGCTTGTCCAATTAATAATGTGAAAAAACCAAGCAACAGTATAAAGAGAGAGACAAGTGCGTAAGGCCGATTGACTTGGCACCTGCTTCAGGAAGGACAGGTCGGAATATCAAATTGGACCATTCAACCTTATATATTTACAATTAAGTGTGCGGTCCGATATTTATATCAGCAGGTGCACTTACGTCATAGGACGGGTTTTTCGACTCGACTCGAACAACCCTTGCCTCTGTGTCTACAAAAATCCGGGGAAAGTAAAGTTTCGTGATCGAGCATTGAAATCTCCCCGGATTTCGCGATTAAAACCGGACCAATCACGCGCCGCCGTTGCGGGCAGCTGATGCGTGCATCGTTTCCGGATGGGCGAAATTTTTCGGGGTTATTGTTTCGAAACAGCAATTTTTTATAATGGACTAATCATGCATAATAGATCACCTTCTAGGCTATAAACTAATGAACTTGGGCAAGTTTTTCCGTCAGATCACACTTAAATTGACCAACTTCGAATAAAAATGGTCAAACATTTGCAGGATTTTGAAGTTGGACAGTCTTATCGATCGAAACGAAATTAAATCCGGCGCTTTGATTTACGCGATAATAAACGCGCTGTCGTCAAAATTACAATTCTACATCGAGCCAAAGGGAGAAATATGTCGCTGATGTGTAAGTAATGTGTGTAATTAACAGGGCGGTGGAATTGTCACTCTCGATTTTTTTAAAATTATCATGGGAATGAAAGTGAAATAAACCTGAACTCGAGGTCGTGATTTTTTTACTCTACGCTGACCCATAATTAATTCCTAATTCTTCCCATCCGTCTTGATGGTAGTCGTTAATTCTATACGTTTAAGTCATTATGGGATATTATGAAGTAGCTTCGATGAGGGATTTAGACGAAATTAAAAACAGCAGGAACCACTAGTTTATTGGAAATGTGGCTCTAAATTGCCCGGAATGGGCTCCAAAGGGCTGGCGCAGAAGCAACACAAGATTTATCTTTCACATCAGAAATTTTAGCAGCAATTTAATTTTTTTAATGTTAATGAGTCTAGTTCTTGCAGATTCCGTTAAAATATTGATTTTTATTGTGGCCATCAATCCTTAATTTTTTTCTTCGATGAAACATGATCGGAAATTTGTCCCGATTTTTTCTCCTCTTCGATAATAAATTTAATCAAGTGTGTGCCATATTAACAGTTATATTTAAATTGAATCCGGCTGATCTATTGTGTTATCTCGTCGACGTTAATTAACCGTTAATTAAATATTAATACGACACGTGAAAATGATTACTTGTGATATTATCGGTTTTTTACCATCGTTGTTGCATTTAGTTTTTGGTGTGTAAAATTCGCGATCCGATGGTCAACGACCACGTGGCCAACCCGTGCCGAACAGGTGAATCCACCTGCCGCAACATAATCACCAGGTGTAATGAAATAGATTACGGTTTTGTGGTGGAGATCTCGAAAGTTTTTTTTTTTCTCCTTTCGTCTTGTAGGGTGACATTTCCCGGCCAAAAATCGAAAGAATTCACTTTCGTTGCGTAACTCGCACGGCTATTAATCATCGCTTTTGTCACGGTGTATTTGTGAAATTGCTTCATTACCTCGCCCGATATTATAATATTAAGATCCAGAAATTAACGACTTCATTATTAGACACATGAAAGAGCCAAAGCTCCAGGCGCTTACCGATTTTGGCTTTGTTACACACATAGGGGTAAATAATAACTGTAATAGAACAAGCGTTGGATGTTTGGAGTAATTTTCAGTGAATGCTGAAAGGTGATCGTGACTTTGAAATTAAAAGTGAACGCGTGTGCTACTATACAAGAAGAACCCGAAAATACGGGCCGTAAAAGGATAATTACGGTAGACATAAGCGGTACGATTTCATTAATGAGTAATTACAATTATCCACGGCTTGCCACAATCAGAAAGCTTCAGTAATAGCTTAATGACGAGAACGATATAAGAGAGCAGTTTTGGTGGATTGGGGCAATGTGTGTGGTCGCGAAACTCATCGCAGAATACACATTACACAGTGGCCAAAAATAGTTCCGGGTTCTACACACAATTTTGCCTAACCCTTTTGTCAGTTTTCGAGTTGCTATAAAGTTTTTATCTAATACAAAATACACAAAACTAGTGCTCTACTGTTCATTTGCAAAATTCCATTTTTAGCACTAAATATCAAAACCAAATAAAATATTTTCCCACTTCAATGCATAAACACGAGCCTAAAAGAATAAGTACTCAAAATGACCAAAAAAACCATCTAATTACGTCAAGAATTACAAATTCAGCTAAAAACTATTATTTTGCAAAATTTCAGAAATTTCGTTCTAATGTGGCATTTTCAATCAAAAATATACATAAAGAAATGTTTTTTATCGAAAAAGCCAAAAAACCTAAGTAAGTAATTAATTAAAAATCATTATTTTTACACTAGAACAACTCACTTTTCTTGCGAAACTACACAAACAGAAGTCAAATTTTCTATTGCCCTTGCCTTCTTTGAGCGTTTCAGCCCGTTTTTCATCTAAAAATTCACATGTTTCACATAAATTCTCTAGGGGTCGGTTTATAGAAAGCTCATTTAAAGTTAATTGCGCTGTTAAAAGTTAACAACGCGAATAGACCAATCAATTTGCTTCAATTTGGTCACGTGATCAGTTAATCACGCATTTATTTGCGGATTAAATTAATGACGCTTCTATAAACCGGCTCTTAAAGGTCTAAAATAACATTATTATTTTGAGAAATAGGGCAACTACACTAGGTCGACATTGACCTTTTTTTAACACGTTTACAATGATTTCGTTAAAAAAAGCGAAACAAATCACCTTACTACGTTGAAAACAGACCGAAAATTTACCAGTACCAGTGACTATTGTCTTGGTAGAGCATCTCAGCCTGTTTTTCAACCAAAAACTCACTTATTTCCTTGCATAAATTAGAGAAAACAGGCTGAAAATAACAAAGGAAGGATTGAGAGTGGCATTATTTACGCCTTTTTCGTTGCACTTTTGGTTTTGAGCCAGAAACTCACTTATTTTACATAATTTAGTCAAAAATTACCAAATTAGAACGAAATTGATGTTGGCCTGTTTATAACGATTTTTAGACGTTTTTTAAATTTTCGTTAAAGCAAATCAAAACATCGAAAACTTCGAGGTAAAATGTTATTCATGCTGCGAAATAAGCTTAAATCGAAGAGATTTTTTTTTCTTTGCATTAAAGAACGTGTTCTGTGTTTCATAGCCAACAGCCAAGAAAATTTCAGGGTGTTTCCTAGCCAAGCTATGAGAATTAGTTAATTACAGCTTGCTGTGCACGAATTGAGCGTTTAGTTTTGGTTTCGCCCTGTATATGGGCCCCGCCGCCTGGATGATGGATTCGCATTTCACACAAGTGCTGTTTATTCAATTATTAATTAAAGAAACCTCAAGAGCGATGCGTTAATAAATGTAGACCGACGTGTTTCAATTACCCTCAATTAAAGTCGTAATTACAGCGATTTAATTGAAATCGTGTTGCGTCACAATTCCGGAAATTTTTCTCTTGTCGATATTTTAAAATTCCGCACTCATCATTATTACCTTGTTAAAGGCACGGCGAGGTGCCGACGTAATGTGCAATTATTCAACCAAGTGAGAGCCTCAAGTCTGCACGAAATCGTTAGCATCCCTCCCTAGGGTAGGAATTTTTTTACGTGAGATTTATCGGAATACGGGATCGGTGACGGTAGCGACGGAAGCCGATTTTACTGCCCCTCGATGTTATTACTGATAAGTAAATATATAATTGTGTAATTATAAAGGGGGCCCCAGCGTTCGATTTTTTCCATTAGATTTCGACAAAAGATTAAGATCGATTTAATTAAAGTTGGCCGAAGGAATTACGATGCGATAACGAGAAACGGTCGTATTTTTACTTTTCGAAATTAAACAACTTGAGTTTATTAAATTTGGAAGTTCGTTAAGGCACTAATTACTTCGTCTAGTCGTCGAATCTTAATGTTTATTCCTCAATTTTTTCAAAATTCGGAGGCTTTGTTGCCGCATCCCTAATTCAGAGGTGTGATATCTGTGTATTAATCATAATAAGAATGGAGGGCCGCCATTTAGATGGCGTCTGATAAGGCCCATTCTTCATAAATCTCGGTCGATAAAGGTGTGAACAGACGATAATTATGAATCGTTTTAATTAGTTTTTCGTTTTTTCCGAATTAATAAGTCCCGACTGTGACTGTGTATTTTTTTCGGCGAGTTTTAAGAGATTTTTTAATGAAGCAGCGGCGCAATTCAAGTAATCAAACGTAATATTTTTAAATAATTGGCACTTTGACATTAATATTTCTTAATTAAGTCTCAGGAGCGTTAATGACATTTGATCGGTAAATTTCACTCTATACGAACACACCCGGACTCTAATTACCCAAAGTTAATTTTTTTCGACTCGTTTCTCGGTAAATTCGTTATTTAATAATTGCAATGCTCGAGGGCTAGTCGAAATTTACATAAGACGACGCCCAAAGCGAACGTCATGCCAATATAACGATTCAACGACAAATTGACTTTTAATAATAACGGTCGTAATTCCGTCTTAACCTATAACTACAGGGTGAACTAATTTATTTTTACACACGAGGGAAGGAAAAAATAAACACAAAATGCTTTATATTGTATTGTAAAAGTTTCACGAGCACGAAATTAATGTTAATTTACTTTAATTATCGGTGCGATCTAATTACATGCAGGAAATTATTAATACCCGCAGTGCCGTAAATAACGCATTGTCCGGTTTACCAGAGACGGAATTGAAACATTTTGACCAGGAACTTCATCTAAAATCTAAAATTTAAGAAATTCTAATAAAAACAAACATTCAAAAAGATTGGAATTTTTTGCACGTTTTATTTGTTTTTAATTCGAAATAACGTAATTATCGATGCCATTAAGAGATTTTGAATATAAAGCGAGCAGCGAACGAAAATCCATTCAGAATAGGTTGCGAAATTCATGAAATTACGCAAAATAAGTGAGTTTCAGATTCAAAAACAAGACAAATCTAACTAAAAATAATCAACCCTTTTTGTTTTTTACTCTGTTCTAGTGAATTTAGATGTCTTTGACTTTGAAAAAAGCAACACCTAGTCATTTTCGATCTTTACTAATAACTTTTCGGTTTTCTGACGAAAATTTCGCAGAAAACACTAAACCATACCTAATCAGACTAATCACTTCGAGAATCATGTGATATTTCGCGTTCTTAGAGGAAATTCTCTGAGCTACATCAAACTTAACGAATCATAAAAATAACGTAATTTTCGACCTTCGTTGATAATTTTTCGTCGTAACAGAAAGAAACTTCACAAATAAGTGAATTTATAGTTCACAACGCGTAATTTGGTAAATTTGTGGCGTGTTTTACCAAATCACTCTAAACAGGCCAAAAAAGCATTAATTTCGACCTATTTCAACTTAATTTTTAAAAAATGTGAATTTCTCGTTCAAAAACATGATGAATCTAACGAAAAAGCCAAAAATGATGTCATTTTCGATTTTCTAGGCTATTGAGGCAAAATAATTGAATGAAATTATTTAATTAACTGAAATAATTAAGTAAAAAACCTGAAAACCCGCGAAAAAGGTTAAAGATTTTCATAGAAAAATTTCCCCCAAAAAAATTAGTTTCTTAATCATGAAATGAGCTTTGAGTGGAATAGGTCGACCCGAACTTGATATTTTTCGCCTTATTAAAGGTAAGTTTCGCAAATTAAATGAGTTCTTATAAACTCTCTATCCAAAAAACTGAATTTCTCACTTTAACAACAAGACGAGTTTTGCGAAAACTGATAAAATTATGCCATTTTAGAGTTATTGGCTGAAAAACGTTCTCTGTGTCACTCAAAATGTTAGCTCAAAAATGTACTACATATTTGAAGTCTAAAATTTTAAAAAAATTCATTAAATAAACTAAATTGACCTTAAATTGAAATTTTACGCCGTGTTTAAAGAAAATACGTGAGTTTTTACATAAAGTAATCTTTGACATGTTGTAGAGTGAGATATTTAGAGTTAAAAATGTTGGTGCCATCACAACTACAAAAAAAACATAAACTCGCCGCTGATTTTGCCCAACAAATTCGTAATAAAAAAGGCGATAAATCTTGTCCATTTTTGGAAAAGTTGCACCGTTTAAAACACTATAAATTATTACTAATTTATAGATCTCAATCAGAAGTGCTAAATTATTATTAAACGATATTAAAAACGCGGCCCTTGAGCTAAAATACTAACTTAAATTAACTGGCGTGGGTTGTACCCACCGATTAACTAAGCAACGATTCTGAAAACGTGAAGGAATTTAAATATCTCCGAGCTGTTATAAACAATATATTACAATTTAAATGAGCCACTGACAATCATGCACAGAAGGTATTATTTAGCGTTACGAAATAAACAACTCTATTAGAAAAATGTGAGAACGGAAAGAAAGCAAAATTTACATAAACATTAAGTGGCATTATCTGGGACAAAACTAATTCACAAGTACAACACACGCCGATTAATTACGCAAAGGCTCAAGGAACAATGAAAAAACCAACAACGAAGTCATAGGTTACCTTTCGAAAAAAAAACCACACTGATTTATGAGCCACTTGTCGTTAGATTATTCATTCTTTGCCTCTAAGACTAAATAAATAAATGATAACGCTACGTTTGTAACGAACTCAATTGTTACAATAATCTCGGCATGGAAACTCCGAAACCAAAACTCGAAAAATACCAACTTGTGGCCCCTGACGGGGGCTGGGGCTACGTAGTGGCCGCCGCTCTTACCCTAATGATCGTAAGTCACAAAATTAATTTTCAAAACGCTAAAACCATTTCAAGAGTGTGACAATCATCCCGATGTCGTCATTTGGACTGATTTTCGGCCGGTTTTTGGCCTCAATCGGCGACGAAACCACTGGCACAACCCTCGCCAACGGCATCTTCAACACCTGCTTCAACATCACAGGCCTGGCCGCCAACAACCTCCTCCAGAAGTACACCTACAGAACGGTGGCTTTGGTCGGAGCTTTGGTCTTCTTCATCGGAAGTTTCGCCACGATTTTTGTCACAACCCTCCCGCAAATGGTGCTCTCCTTCGGCGTGATCCAAGGCCTGGGCATGGGGCTAATGTTCCCTGCGTTCTTCACGGCATTAAACTCGTATTTCGACCGCAAATTAAACATTGTGAACGCGGTAGCCCAGGCTTTTATGGTCGTAGCTGGGATGAGTTTCCCGTTTGTTGGGCAATTTTTTATGGAAAAGTTCGGATTTCGGGGGTCCGTTGCCTTGATTTCCGGCCTAAGCGTCCACTGTGTCCTGGCCGCTTTCACCTTGCAACCAGTCGAGTGGCATTTGATCAAAGAAAAAATCACTTTCGAACAGGAGGATCTCCTAGGTCTTGACGGCAAATATATAATGCCTAAACCCCGGGCCTCTATCATAAGTCTGGGAGATCGGGCCGTTTCCGTAACCACTCTCAGCAAACCCCAAGCCAAAAAAAGCAACTTCTTGCAAAATTTGGCCAAATCGATGGACCTAGCAATGTTCAAGGACCCAGTCTATGTCAACATTTCGCTAGGATTATCGCTGGGGTTCACCGCAGATGTGGCCTTCATCTCAATAATCCCGCTCGTGTTAATCAATGCGGGTTTTAATTCGCACGAAACGGCCTTCTTCATGTCGGTTTTTTTCGCCGCGGATTTATGCGCTCGAATTTTCCTGACTGTGATAAGTGCTGCTACGAAAATCAAAAATCGGTACTACTTTCTGACAGGATCGGCCCTTTTAGTGATCTTCCGAACGGCCTTTGTTTCCCGAAATGATTACTACTGGAAGTTGGGAACAGTGGCCTGTGTTGGTTTTTTGAGGGCTTTCATACAAACACCTCTCCCAGTTGTGATATCAGAGCAATACTCCGAGAATTTCTCCACGGCCTTTTCGCTCTACATGGTCGTGTGTGGGGTCGTTTGTTTCATATTCGGACCCTTGATGAGTAAGTCAAGTCGTGCAATAAAACCGCATTAATTTCATAACTTTGTTAGGTTTTGTGAAAAAAATGACACAGAGCGACGTTATGGTGGTCCATTTGTTGAGCCTCGCTTACTTAACGTGTGTCGTAACTTGGATAATCGAATTGATAATTAAAAGACTGAGGAAAAAGCAGGACCGGACACAAGGAACCAAAAAATAAGCCCCAGATAAATAGGAAGGAATCTTTTATATAAAACCATTAATACATCTTGGATTATTGCTACTTTAAATCATAAAAACTATGTACAAGTAGAATTAAGTATCTCCATGGAACACTATACTCACAGATTCAGTCTCATTAAACCTAATCATATCACACGTAGAATATCATGGAAAATGTTAAACTTAAAAATAAACAAACCGAAGAGACCGACAAACAATAAAACAAAACGGACCGTTCCTTGAATTTTTTCTGTCCCTCAAAAATGACTTAACAGTCAATATCCGTTTGTCATGTGGTCGAGGTGTCCGTGTCCGACTCCACACTCCTAGTTCTAAGAAACCTGAAAGCATATTCGATGCTCCAAGCCACACAGCAGACAAGAATAAGGAAAGTTTGCGAATGAAGACAAATCGGGTAACTCTTGGTCGTGTCCCTTATGATACCTTTAACGAAACAATTAAACAAAACCTAACAATTAGTGAATAAAATCACCTAAAATGGGGCCAATTGCGACAACAAACAGCCCCTTCCCCACCATATGTAGCCCGAAAGCCGCTGGTAATTTCTCCAAAGAGGAATATTCCGATATCGTGATAGTGAAATTAATGAGGGCAGCCCCCCTGAAGAATCCACAAATGACCAACCAAACCATAATAGGGGTCCAATCGGTCTGTTCAGCGAGGACTGGAAGAAACAGAAAAAATAATTACACCCAAAGCACGCAAAACACGAAGTGACTCTGTGCAAAAGAAAAAATTATAAATCAGCAATTTGAAACAAAATGACAAACTCCTGCAGGATTTTTCAAATCAAACTAAAAAACAGAAAACTGAAATGATGAGAAAATAATGCCTTTTGAAAGCTTACTTTTCTATGTTTTTGGGGGTTACCTAGTCTTTGGCTCCTTCCGCTGCCAACAAAAAGTCATAACAACATTAGAATACATGGTCACAGAAAACAGGCAAAGTTACGAACTAGGGACCAAGACGCGACGAATTAATTAAAAAAACTAAACAAATGGCTGGAGAAACCGACGTTTCTGAGCGGAATTTCGCAATTACGAACCAAAAGTGTTTCCATCCCGGCACATGAATGAATATAAAAAAAATTGTTGTAAAAATTAAAATCCGACGTTTTAGAAATAAAACTCGAAAAAAGGGACTTGACCTGTAAATCCTAAAGCAAGGGAGAGAGAGTTTAATTATTGTAAACTGGCCGCAAGGACGGACGGGTTCGTTCCAAATTTATGCAATAACTGTTTTTTTTAATGAAGCCATCCGTCCTCCAAACGGACATTAGACTCGTGAAAAATATTTACCTGATCGACAAATACCCAAAACAAAAATCCCGGTCATGAAAAGTGTCCTTTTCGACACGTTGATCCTATCGCAGATCGGCGGCAGAATCAGCCTTGCCAGGATATCAGTGAACGCTTGGACGGATAAAAACAGCGCTACGTCCGCTTTTTTGTAGCCAATATTTTCGAAGAAGAACGGTGTAACCATTTTAAAATTCTGCTCAGCCACGTAGAAAATGGACAAACCAAAAACCAGATTCAAGTAGATGGGATCTTTCAACAAATCGAAATCCATAAAATCGACGATTTTTTTCCACACGTTCTTCTTCTTCTTCTCGGCTTGTAACTTCAGCGGCGATTTGGAGAATTCGGCCAAAATTTTCTTGTGCGAAGTGAGCTGAACGCCTGGATAACTCATATTGCGACGAAGATGAGTGGCGGAGCTCGAACTCGAATCGGACTCGTTTTGCTATTAAACAATTATTTGTTATTGGAAAAATTATTTCTTTAACAACCTCTAAGTGTAATTGAAGACTGGAACCGGTAAAATCCAGTCGCGAATAACTTGAAACGATCGAATCCTGCGACGGTTTCCGTCTTTTGCTCCCGAGAAAACTCATGGTTGAAAAATTTCGCGGAAAGGTCGACTTTCGCGACAAGCCTGGCTGTTTTGTCAACTCTTCTAACGTTTTCACAGCCAATTCGGACATTCCTTTCGTATTGATCAAAGTTTGTGCTTCGTGCAAGTCGAGATCTTCGTCTTCCGTTTCTTTGATCGTCTCCATTTCCTATTCAAATTAATTTATTCAAAGGAACAATATTAAAAAATTTAAACATGCAACGAAATTGAAATCAAGCCTTCTCTTTACCTCGTTTGACGCAAAAAAGAAGGAGATTCTCTGCAGCAATAAACACACAAACGCACATTTTTATTACATGAGTACGATTTTTTTATTGACTTTTACCTGATGATAACCTTCTTCCTCGTCCTTGATTTCGGGCACGAAATGCCACTTCGCCGGTTGTAGCAAGGAGGACCCAACAATCGCATTCAGAGCAAAAGCGCCCAAAATTAAAATCGTCCCCCGAAAACTGAACTCTTCTAGCAGTAATTTTACGGCTTGTGGCATCAACATCATGCCAAAAGCCGTCCCTGCTAGCGAAAGACCCACGGCTTGACCTCGCTTTTTCACGAAATAATTGTTCAGTGCGACGAAAGTCGAAGATGCGGTTAAACCTACTCCTAAACCTATAAAACATTTTTGTCCGGAATATAGAACCAAAGGTTGGATTTTTTACCGTTGATAATACTGTACGTAGCAAGGATGTGCGCCATACTATTGGCGGGATAGGTCAAGATCAGCCCGAGGGCGCATAAAGCTGATCCGACAAGGGAAACTTTACGATATGAGAAGGCACGGATTAGAGGTCCTACGAAAAGTCCTGAAAAGTTGATTAAAGCGTCCAGAGTACTCATTATAAGAGCGGCCCCGGTCGTTTCAACCTTCAGTTCTTTCAGCAAGTCGCCGAAGAGTAAACCGAAAGAAGGCTCGATTGAACGAGTACATAACTGGAAAAAAATACAAAAATAGAGACAATGCAGCTTTATTGTGAATTCTTTTCAAGTGGTGCATTTCGTGTCATTGTCACGTAAATCACTTAAGATTATTTTTATCCAGACAATAGAAAAACAGAAAATAGATTTTCATCGATTACGTCAAACTCTTGAGCAATTTACGTAAACCAATTACATACATTAACGACACTGACTCCTATGACGACGATCCACCCCCATCCGCCATCTGGAGGGACCATTTTCTTTGTTTCCACGAACATGGTTCTGGCCCTGTAACCAAAAACTCACTTCTGACGAACCAATTTCGTACAAAAAATAAATAAATTTCGTTGTCTTTACGACCTTATTTAATGTGAAAACCATTAATTAATGACATGTTCCAAAACAAATCGAGCAGACACAAATCCGAACGATAATGTCGACCTTCACGTGACGCGACGACAATCGATAAATAAATTGAAGAGTCTCAACATTTCTTAATTCGAAAAGCGGAACTCCCGTTACCGGACTTTGGACCATCATACTGTCTGACTCATATCAATTATTTTATCTGGAACTACAGACACGGTACAGTACGATCGAAAATTCAAATTCTGTCACGCAACTATTGCCATGAATGAAAGCTCGCCTCAAAATAGGCGAGCTTAATCTAGATTTTGAGGCAAGGTCAAGGTGACAGAACGTGCACGGTACCCCTCATAATTCGCCAATTAAATATAACAATTTTAACAAAAAAAAAGCTTAACCGGAAAAAAATCAATGCCAAAATTGGCCGAATCCGGGTCACCCGGAAAAAAGCTCACCCTCGAATTCGAAACCACAGCTACAAACATGCAAAAAATGACACAGATACGTACTCATCTCACGTGAGGGCACTTTTTTCGTAGTTGTTACCAACTAATAACTCGACTGACTTTCAGTTTGTGGCCCGGTCGTCGACGGACAGAACAGAATTCCATCATCGATCCCATGCAAAGACGTCACGTGACGTTCCACTGTTCACGCGCAGAACACGTGTTTTAGCAAATTTTCAAAAATTCGTCTCAATTATCTCTGTTTATAAATTTACGAAACACCGAGAAAAAAACGCGAAAAATTCGAACGACCTTGCGATCATTGATCCGAATCTGGAACACGGCGAGGGTTAAGGGTAGGGGTGTAAACAAGGGTGCACATCAAGGGCGCTTGCGGTAGGAAAATTCCTATGACGAACCGTTAATCTGTTGGGCGAGGTGAGTGAATTTACCCGGAGTTTCCGGATCGATGAAAAGAGGAAGACTCTTAAATAAAACGAACACCACAAACCTGTGTTAAACTAAAAACTAGGAACACAACAATAGAACATTTTAAAGTCCAACCATCACTGCCACCACAAATCCATCGCGGTTTATTTTATTGAAACAAATGCAGAAGTACTCAACATGTTTTTATCGCAAAAACCACAATAAAAATCAATCAAATCGTAAATGGATAAGATAAATAATCACGTTGGTACACTTCATATTGAACCATATTTATCTCGATAAGGCGTGAAAATTCGTCACGCTTTAAAATCAAAATAAATTCATTATAACATCGGCGATAAATTCACAATCACAATCACCTATAAACAGGCTATTTTTGTGAGAGCACCTCAAAGTATTAATTCAACGTCACAATGACAATATTTACATTTCTATCGTTAATTAAACCGTGAATCGATTTAAAAACTTTTGTAACAGCACGGTCTTGGTACATACGATCAAGAACTAATAAAAAAGCTCAAACAAGAATCGCGTGCTGATTGAATTATGATTAATTGAGTGTCAGCTATGGAAAAGTACCAATTAAGTAAAAAATATAATAAATAATTATACAGGCATAGTGAAAAAGCATGACGCCATTGCTGTATATGTTAAATATTAAATAAATTCGCTGAATAAAGACCAACCAACATATCGTAGAATTTCACTATAGCGTTCCGCTGATATTATTAAAGGTTGAAGTCCGGAAAAGACTGCAAACACAAGTCATCATAAATTAAAAATGCGCATAAAAAACAAACCGCAGTTTGTTCACACATATTTCAAAAAGCATTGTCAATATTTCATAACAGCATGATTCAGTTTTGTGTTTATTAGCGCGTTTACACGTGCCAGTATTAACTTTACTCATTTGGCAAAATTGTTTTGACCCTTTCCTAATCAAAGGAAACCCATCAAAATTTGCATAAATTACTCGACGTAAGCAATTAATCCCTTGATTACACGGCGACAAAACAGGATAAATCAATTAAATGCGTGAGAATAGCTCATCATCACTATAGAAGAAAAAATAGTTAAGTAGAATCCTTTTACGTCAACATCGGCACAGTTTATTGTCAATTTTTTGCTCTCAATTTTAATCAGTCCTGATAAGAAATGATCACTGATCAGTTTTTAATCTTCTGTGTCTACTGTATCATTTATTTATTTTGGACTACAAGTATATGCAACCGAATAAACAGCAAGTTCATTCGAGGTCATTGATTAGTTTACCAACAAACACTTGGCATTTCTTTTATTCCGATGATAAAACGTCGAATAAATTATCAAACCATACAATAATAGAGTCGATAGCTGAATAATCATGCCCCGCTACCCCTCATCAACCCGAAAAATAATCACAAAAGAATAGAGGGCGCCATAATCCCATATCGAAGTTTTCCAAACACGCAACTCGATAAATAATCAAATATTTGAATTATCACATTTGGTGAGTCCTTTAGAAGCGATATTATATTCAAATCTCATGCTAATGTATCCCTTTTTTTAATATCATTCTTATTTGCTCAGCTTATCGCAATCTATTTGCGCAGTCTTAAGCCCCTTTTATATAATTTTTTTGTCAGTTGTTTTTTAGAAAATATGACAATCAGTTGTGGCCATGGAGAATAAAAAGACTGAAGGTTTCACACCACCTGACGGCGGCTACGGTTGGATTATCGTCTTATCTACCACTCTACTTAACGTAAGTTTGAAGAAGAAACACACGAAAAAATCACAATTCATTCAAATCCTAGATATCGGTGTTACCGCTTGTACAATGTTTCGGAATTATTTTCGAAAAGGAATTCAAGGCTCTGGGGGTAACAGCTGCCGAGACGTCTTTCATGTTGCATTTACACAGCGCCATCTACTGCAGCTTAGGTACACTTAAAACAGGCTTCTATTATCCTTTGAAAATATTTTTCAGGACTAATTGGGAGTCCCCTCTTGAAAAAATACGATTTCAGACGGGTCGCTCTTTTCGGTACTTGCCTCATGTCCGTGGGCATACTTATGAGTAGTTTTGCCCGGTCGTACGGCATTCTAATTTGCACTTTTTCGATTTTAGTCGGTACAAAACCCACTAGCTATGCAACCACTTGTACATCCACTTTAAATTACAGGTGTAGGTCAGGGTATTATGCTTCCAGCAACGTATATTGCCACAAATACATATTTCAAAAAACGGTTGACTCTCGCCGTTTCATTTTCCGTCACTGGAGCGGGTATTTCTAACATTTTTATGCCTCAAGTTTGCTACAAATTGGCCAAACACTTGGAAAGCACACAAAGCACAGTTCAAATCCTAGCTGCCATTTCTCTCGTAGGGATTGTTTGTTGTTTCTTTTTGAAACCGATCAAAAAGACTGAAATTAAAAGTGATGCTGAAAAATGTGACAATAAAAGTGTGAAAGAAGAACTCGAATTGCTCAGTCCTGAGGAAAAAGTTTACAAAGAAACAACGAGACCTGTCGCAAATGAGACAGGAATTTTTAGAAAAATATACCAATTGTTTAATTTAGAACTACTGAAAGAGCGAGCTTACGTTATCACAATTATCGGCATGTCCATTTCTTTCGCCACCGAACTTAACATAATCGTAATGATGTCTTTCATTTTACCGGAACTGGCCGGCTTCGATCTTCAAAATGTGGCTTTAGCAATGTCGATACAAGCAATTGCTGATATTATCGGCCGGTTGTTGATACCACTGGTCGGTCATTATTCCAGTATTTCCCCGAAAATCATGTACACGTCCTCTTTGACAATCTCAACAGTTGGAAGAACTGGTATGTAAAGATTGTCAAAGGACTAAATGAAAATTCAAATTTTCAGTCATGGCCAATTTTCATTCCTCACGATCAGCCATCTTTTTCTGTGCTACTCTGATTGGACTAGCCAAAGGGATCAAGGCTGTTTATCAGTCAGTGATAATCCCTAAACTTGTACCTTTAGAAAAATTACCGGCCGCTAATGGCCTTAATATGTTACTAACAGGAGTCACAACTCTAGCCTTAGGACCGATCGTTGGTAAGTCAAGTGAAGCGCGAGGCGAAGCCGAGTGCTTGAAATATCGTTTCAGGTGCAATCCACGACACGACCAAAACCTACGTTTATACTTTACATACGGCCTCTGTGCTATCAATGTCTTGTGTAATTTTATGGATTGTTGATTATGTTATTTACGGACGTAAGGAAAATGTTACAAGTTGATTGTTTTGATTGAATAAAACCACGTGATTTTGGAATGTTTTTTTTTTAATTTCCAATACCTTATTGATTAGGTCTTATCGGCACTAAACAAACAATTCGAAATAATCTAATCTTGATAGCCGACACGAGTTTTGAACCTAATTAAAATTCAGACGATTTTAACTTAGAGGCGAGCCACTAACCTTCAACGGAAAAAAAATAATTTAGTATAAATAACTCGTCGAATAAGGTTTCAAATTATTTAATCATCTGATAATTGCTTGGGCAAATCTACAAAATCAATAAATATTTTTTAATCCGCTCTGACAACAATCCACTGGTTCAAAGTTCGCTTATAAATAATTTGGGATAGTTCCAAATGATTCAGTTAATAAGTTTGGTCTGATTTCGCCATAAAACACGACTTGAGAACGTGTCCATCAATAATACCGTCAATAAACTTTAATTGTTGTTATAAAAAACAGCACGTGAAAAAATAATGAACGAATTCGCCAATGGTAGGTATAATAATGGCTTGTAGAATGTGTTAATTTGGAAAAAATATCAAACAGATAAGCTGTTTTAACCGATTTTTCGCCAAAAGACTTGCAAATTATGTTTACCAAATCTCTCATTCGGCAAATACATGATAATAACCCTTTATGTCTATCATGGGATTTTATCACCGTTTTTAAATCAACTCGCAGTCTACTTCTCGCGCAAACCACAGTGTGGGTCCAACAATTCGAACGGAGAGACGGAAATATACTCACCGGTAGTTTTTTTTTATTTCAAGTGCCAAAGTAGGAATCAAAAAAGAACAAAGACATTACACCCGTAAACACAAAGGTTAGTCTTTCACACTTTGGCATCATTTTTTCCACAACATATCGCACCATTTGTTTGATCAAAACCTAATAAAAATATTTGCAGCCGGTGAAATAAACGATAACGAAAGTAAACCAAGTCAATTATCTCAATTATTCTCCTCACAAGGCGACGATTCCTTATGCAACTAGAGAAAACCGCACATTTTGCATAATTGCCAAACACCTGTAAATAGCGAAAATGGAAGTTGCAAAAAACGGAAAAACGGTCAAAATAGACTCGCCACCAAAACGGCGACGGCTGCGAGTAGGTGACCCTGACTTTGCACCGCCAGATGGGGGTTGGGGGTGGCTCATTGTTTTTGCTTGCGGATTCAGTAATGTAAGTCTAGATACCTATATCAACGAACCCCAAATAAAATAAAACTTCCAGTTGAGCACTTTTCCAATGTTTCAACAATTTGGCCTCGTCTTTCGGCAAAAATTCGCCGATTTGGGGATCTCAAACCCGCAAACTACCACTGTTATTAATTTAAATTCAGCGTTTAATTCGTGTGTGGGTAGGTGGGTGGTTGGTTTTGTGTGAATTTCAACAAAAACAACAATGTTTTTTGCAGGTTTGTTGAATGGTCCAATTTATCGGAAATTTACCTACCGACAAGTCGCAATGTTCGGCTCACTTTTAGTAGCCTCGTCACTTTTTATTTCAACGTTGTGTCAGTCGTTTTGGACTTATTTAATTTTCTACGCTATGTGTTACGGGACCGGAATTGGAGTCACACAAGCCGCTAATGCTTTAGCTTTGAATACTTATTTTAAAAATCGGAGAAGGATCGCAACAGGTCTATCGTGGAGTACTACAGCACTGGGACCCATAGTTTGGCCGTACATTATTACAGCTCTTTTGGAAATTTACGGAATGGAAGGGACACTTCTAGTTTTCTCATCTTTTGCCCTACATTCATTTTTGTGTTCGTTACTTCTACAACCAGTCGAGTGGCATACGAAATTCCGAGAGGTCGAAAATGGTATTCCGGAAGCTAAACCTTTCCTAGAGAAAGAGTCAGAAGTAGACAAATTGACCAAGTCTCCAAAATCGCGAAGTCTTCTCTCCAGTCAATATCTCTACAACGAAGATGATCCACATGAGACTGGTTACGAAATTATAGACCCTGGTACACCCATGATGGTCAAAGCTAACGATGGGTGGTATTCCCAAAACCGGTCATTGGCCGGTTCTAGGCTTTCTCTAGCCTCGAATAAAACAAATAAAACTATTTCGAGGTTACCATCGGGTCAAAATTCAGTCACTATGTCAAAACGACCATCTTACAATAACTTATCAAAAGCCGGCTCTAAACGAAACTCTTCGTTAAACCTAAACCAAGAAGGTAAAGAACGAAAACGCAAAATTTCACAGTCGAAAGCTGCAATACAAGAAGAAGAAGAACACCACGAAAACAATACACTTCTCGAACTTGAATATCACGAAAAAGATGTTCTTAAAACCGCGGCTAAGAAATTAGAAGAGTACAAACAGGAACACGACAAAGACGAAGAAGAAGAAGAAGAAAAACCGCACGAAAAAATCTCATTCTTTCGAAAAGTCGCCATTTTTTTTGACTTCGATCTCTTCAAAGACCCCATCTATGTCAATCTTATGTTAGGCATCACCATTGCCAATTTTGTCGAAATAAATTTCTCCATAATCACACCAATGGTCCTCGAAGAGTTCAATTTTGGCAAATACCAAATTGCTACTTTTATGTCACTATTAGGTGCCACCGATATTCTTGTCCGCTTTTTTGTACCATTTATAGCCGAAATGATAGGATGGGAAAATAAAACTTTCTTCCTTGTTGGAGTCCTGAGTATGGCCTTTGGTCGAATAAGTGAGTCACAAATTTGGCCAAAAAATCTAATTATTTCTCACGCTTTACAGTTCTGGTCCACACTCAAACGTACATTTTTGGTTTGCTGGTCGCTGTTATTATAGGCGCCGGAAAAGGCCTTAGAACGATTTTTATGGCCTTGGTAATACCGACACACGTACCCTTAGAACGACTTCCGGCCGCTTCTGGTCTACAATTGGCCACAAGTGGTCTACTTTTTCTAATCATGGGACCTGTAGTAGGTGTGTAATGTTTTTATCTTCTTATCAAGATGCGTAACAATGTTTTTTCAAGGATGGATTAGAGACACGGTAAAAAATTACGTCATTACGTTACACATACTGAATTTATTGACGTACACAACGGCTATAGCATGGACCATTGAGAGTTACATCAGTAAACGGAGAAAAGGCAAAAGTCACGCAAATGAAACGAAGACGTGAGGAAAATTGTGATTGAATACCTGAAGGCTGTTTATGTGTATCCAAGTACTTAACATTTGTGAAAGAAATAATGTATATTTTGACCGTTTTTAATAAAATTTTGTTACAATTCTCGATTTTTTTATCCTTGAGGGACACGACCCGCACAGTTCACTCGTCCAGTACGAAATGAAGTTAATTGTTGTTTTTCTTAAGTACCCCACAATTAATTGAGGGAATGATGATTGTTCAGCAATTATATAAAACTCGTGTCATCATTCACTTTGAAAATTTCGTTGTTCTGATAATAACTTATCGCATCAATTCAGGGTCTCTATATAAACAGAATCTCGATTATCACCTTGTTCTCATCGTCCTTAGTTCGCATCAGTTAAGTCGCAATTGATTGAGTAAACAAAAATATTGAAAAAATGGTGAATACGATTAAAGTACCTCCGGATGGTGGCTACGCTTGGATTATAGTCCTAGCAAATGCTATAAGCAATGTAAGTACAATACAATCGCTATTAGCGAAATATTACGCAACGTGAAAATTCCAAATATTCGTCTTATCACGCACTCAATCGATAAATACCTTTTTCAGCTCATAATAGTCCCATTAATTCAAACATTCGGCCTTATCTTTAAAGATACATTCGCCGCAATGGGCTTATCAGCAACCCAAGGCTCCCTAATAATTAACTTAAACGCCGCTTTCGGCATGATCATGGGTCTTTTTAATGGTCTCCTATTGAAAATCTTCGGATACCGCAAAATCGCAATGACTGCATCGCTTCTAACAACAGTGGGAATCATCATGACCGCATATTCCAGCACCTTCGCTCATTTCATGATCTCTTACGGCCTTATAACATGTTAGTATAGGTCTGTCGGTATTAACAATTTTGGATGATTTTTTAAAAAACCTTTCCAGCACTTGGCATGGGCATGAATATGTCGGCTTATAGTCTCGCACTCAACAGTTATTTCCGGAAAAATAGGGGCAAAGCGGTCGGATATGCCATGACTATCACAGGCCTAGGACCTATTTTGATGCCACAATTAATTAATGTTTTAATGAAAATGCATGCAGTCCAAGGGGTAACCCTGATATTGGCTGGAATTGCCGCTCATTCTTTCGTTGCTGCAAGCTTACTACAACCAGTAAAGTGGCACTTAAAAACAGAAATCGTCGAGGAAATAATTGAGGAGAAAAAACCCGAAGAAACAAAAATTCAACTCTATAGGAGCGGTAAGTTACGGAATTCTAAAAAATGCCAAAAAAAACAACAGTTTTTAGTGTCACAAGTCGAGAAAAAATCATTAGACAATTCAAACGAATCGTTAGATGGGGTAGAAAACGGACCTATTTACGGACTCGACTCGGCACTAGCCGGCAGCGTAATGTCGCTACATTCAAGTACTATAACAAAAAAAAATCGACAATTTTAAATCGAGTAATGAAATTTTTCAGTCAAGCGCAGAGCTTCGGTAGTGTCCCAAAACTGGAAAAAAGCCTCAATTCGTAGTTTAAACGTCCGGGAAATCGTCTACAATCCCGAAATGACTAAACCAATAAAGAAGAAAACAACCTGGGAGCGTTTGTCCAATTTTTTCGATCTGGACCTCTTCAAAGACCCGATCTACGTCAACATAATGATCGGTTTATCACTTGCTATTTTCGCCGAAATCAATTTCTCCCTCTTGACTGCGTTTATTCTGAACGAATTTGGTCTAACAACCGATCAAATCGCAACGTTTATGTCGATTTTGGGGATTGCTGATATCATTTTTCGGTTTTTGGCACCTTATATCGGACAGTTCTTGAATTTAACACCGAGGCCAATGTATGTTGTGACTCTATTTATGTTAATGGTGACACGTTTTTGTAAGTTTTAAAATTCAGTGATGGACTAGGACTAGCTAATTTTTTTCAGCACTTTTAATTTCAAACAATTATTTTGTTTTGTTGGGTGTTGCTTTGGGTTTAGGGATTGCGAAAGGGATTAGGACCGTTTACATGTCGCTCGTAATCCCAACTTATGTCCCCATTGAAAAACTAGCCTCAGCCGGGGGGCTCCAAATGATGGTTAATGGGTTCTGTATTTTAATCGGGGGCCCCATTATTGGAAAAATCCGGGACATTACCGGCAGTTACACCCTATGTATAGTGACTTTAAACTGTATCACATTTTCCACGATTGTAATTTGGACGATGGAAGCCGTTATTAGAAAAATCAATGTGAAGAAGAGCCTCAAGACTGAACCAACGGAACAATCAGACACTCTACTCTAAAACCATGACAGTATTTTACGTGTCCCAAATTAATTATTTATAATAAAAATTTAAATAATTATTTGAGTGTTATTTCGTATTTGGCGCCCCAATCCCCATAAAACACAAAACAGTGCTGCTACACCGGTGTGTCGCTGACGCCGAAAATCAATAAAAAAGTTTCAGAAACACAAAATGCTATACTTACGTAAGGCCGTACCGCAATTACCACTTTTTTGCACAAACTTTTCGAACATTTTCCTGCAAAAATTTGTGAGGTTAAAAAACACAAGCGTCAACAAATCTGGGGAATTTGCGTCGTGTCAGGTTGGTACACTATTTGAAACTTGGCGCCAAAAATTCGACCAAAATTCGATTTCGGAGCCTCGGGAGTCGATTGAGTATATTTTAGCACATTGTTTGGGGACACCTCGGGTAAAAACACCAACTACTGTACTTTAATACATTTATTCGTTTATTGTAGATTTCAGACGTTTACAAAAACCGGAATATGGTTTTAGATGAGGATTGTGTGAAAATGGTAGAATCTTTATGCTTGAAAAGACTACAAAAGTAATTGGTGGTATTATAAAGCGATAAAATAATGCTAAATGTTTAAGGCTTCCGGTTCAATACGTGTTAGGTGAGTGTTACTTCCGGCAATTGGTGTTGAAAATGTCTCCGCCGGTGTTCATCCCTCGACCAGAGACGGAACAACTTGTAGATATCGTTTTGGGGGAAATAGATCGTAAAAATTGTGTTCATTTTTTGGAATTGTGTTGCGGCAGCGGTGCCATTGCGTTATCCCTCTTACAAGAACGTCCGCAAGTAATTGAAATTCGTCCACGTAACGCATTCAAGCATTGATATTTTGCAGATAAAAGGCACTGCTTTGGATCAATCGAAGGCTGCTTGTCGCTTAACAAAAGAAAATGCACAAAAGGCCGGTTTAAACAAACGCATCCGTATCATTCAGAGCCAACTAGACCAGTGGCACCGTTGCGAAAAATTCGATATCATCGTCTCGAATCCGCCTTATGTTTTCAGCGAGGATTTGGCTAAGCTACAACCCGAAATTAAATTGTAAAAAAGACTGTCTCGTAAAAAAACAATTAATTGCGCGTTTCAGGTACGAGGATTTGCGGGCTTTGGACGGAGGTGTTGACGGTTTAAGTGTTATTAAACAAATCCTCGAATTATCATGCGAATGTTTAAACATGAATGGAAAATTGTTTCTTGAAGTGGAACCCCGTCATCCGACGCTGCTTCAAGATTATTTAACCGAATGTGTCCCCGGGCTGGCTTACGTCGCGACCTACAAGGATTTACACGCCAAAGATAGATTCGTCGAGATAATTAAAACCATCCAATAAAAATACAAATAATTTATTTCATTTTAAAGTGTTTTATTTTCACAGTGAAACGGTGCATTAAAAATTCCTTAATCATTATAATGTCCAGCCTGTCACTATAATGAATCGTGCGGAAAAATTAGAGAGCGTCCAAATTCGAGTCCAAAATCTCTTCGTAGGCCTCCTCCGATTCGCGCCCCAACCTGGGGCTATAATGAACCTCTCGGATAATGGGCGCTTCACCGTTCAAAATAATATAAGCCCATGGCGTAAAATTCTCGCTCCGTTTCTGGACGCGTCCCAACCTGGGCCCAAACCACATCCCCCCTGAGTTCGACCCTGGCCGCTGAGCCCCGTAGCTGTTATCGTCAGGGACCCAATTCGATTCGCTTCTGCCAATCCGCGGAAACGAGACCATTTTTCCTATCCTCCGTTTCACGTCTGTAAAAGGGCCTTTAGGGAAATCCAGGTCCGGACTGACCTACCTGTGCCTTCCGAGCGGCGGCCCACACGCAACGAAGGCGTTAGCGCGTACACCGACGCCAATTTATTCCGTTTGGGTTCTTTCGGTTCTAAAAAGTGACTTTTCGTCACTCGTCCGAGCGGAAAAGTACGACTTACCTCCCTGACAGATCGCAATACAGAACAGCACAACACACGCACTGTATATGAGAAAAGTCTTCATCGTGTCTCGCGATTGGACAATGAGGGGTGGTTACGAACCGATGGTGGTTTTATATCGCGCGGTATTTGGGGGCGGCGGCGTGCGCCGCCACCTTTGTTTACGTCACGGCTACCTCTTAAAATGCAAAACAATTATTATTAAGTAAAGTCGAACGCTAATAAGACCCGCCAGCGATGGCCCCCTTGATTTAATAGAATTGCAAATGCCGGAAATTGGACGATTACAGCGCCCTAAGGGGGCCTCCTGAAAAAATTCATCAAGCGTGTGGAATATTTCGTTTCGCTTTGATCCGATTTATCATATTAATTTGATTCTTATGTGAAGTGAAGAGATCCCGGAATACAATCAAAATCTAATTTTGTGGAATTCGAGCTGAATCTATAAACGTGATTTTTTAGCAGAGAACCTGAAACGTGATATTACAGGTGTAAATATAAAATGGTTCAATAATCGAATTGTGTCAACCGGGATCATGATCCCGCCGATGTTTACAGTTTGAGACCGTTTTTTTTTTGTTAATTTTTTAAATCGCCCGGATTTCGTGTTTTTAATTTGTCACAAACAAATCAACTTGTCTCAATAAACTGCGGTGGGCGAAGAATGAATTTTAGCGCACACACGTACCCGCACAGAGGCGTACTAGCGTGCCCCCCAAACAACACTATTTTTCATTTTATCACTAACAATTGCTTTTTTATTTTTTTCTACGTTATCGTGCCCACTATTCCTTAACAGCGGGAGTCGTTAAGTTCCCTTTAACGAAAAAAGTACTTCACCAATTATTATATATGTTAGTGACCAATTCTTCACGCAGCTGGTAATTATATTCAAAATGTGAAATGTGATTAAAAATTATTTTTCCGTTTAATAGTCGATATAATAAATAAAACGTGTTGCGATACTCGTAACATTATTTGCTTATTTTTACATTACTCGAGAATTTAATGTAACGCATCTCCATACTGACGTTACTTGTACCGTAAATAAATGGTAAATCACTGTTTTCTTGAACTAGATCTTACAAAAAATCAGTTGGGAAAGCAATAATCTAAGCAAAACAGTTGGTTTCTTCTCAATCTACATTTCGTCGAAAACCGCTAGTCGAGTCATGCCTTTTGAAAATTAATTTCACTTCGTCTCACCACCGGGAGAATTACTTTATATCACTTAAGAGTATCAATCGATGTGACTGTTGGGTGTCGTTGAGCTAGGCACCTATTTACATTTTTCCTCGAACCCAAAATAGACACTTTCTTACACCTACTGAATGTTAAAAATGGCACAAAATTCGGTCAACACTTGTTTAATCGCGTCCTTTCTTTACATATTTCACAATAAAAACTTCGATCAGCCATAGAACGATCGTCGAAATCGTAACACAATTCATCACAACAATGCAAACAGCGTAACTTCCAGTCACGTCGCGTAAAACACCCAAAATGGGACCGCCAATCAACATACATAATCCATTAAACGAAGTTTCCATGCCTACAGCCGATGGTAGCTTTTCCATTGGGACGTAATCGGGAATAACCAAATACATGTACACTTTCCTCACCCCTTTTGCAAGCCCCAGAGCTACCGCAATAATCAACAAAATGTAAAAATTCCTCGTCAGGAGCAAACCTACAACCGCCCTACCCACACACTCATCAACAAAAAACACAAATACTCACTAAATCTGATGAAAATCAAAATAATAACGGCGTAAGAAAACATGACACGCGACGGTTTGGTAAAATAACTGCCGAGATAAGGCCCCAAAAATCGGAAAATTATGTCGGCTATTCCAAGAGTTGATAAAAAAATTGCAATCTGATCGGTGCTCAGACCAAAATCCTGCAAAATAAACGGCACCAAAAGGGTGAAATTCAATTCAGCGAAAGTCGCAAGTGACAGTCCAACCAAAATATTGACAAAAACCCGGTCCTTTAAAAGGTCCAAGTCGAAATTATTCAGGATTTTATGGCAAATGCCGTCCTTTGGCCTGTCGTCAGTAATTTTGGTACCCAAAAGCCGATTCTGTTCCTGTTCCCTTGGTGTTACTTTCATGTGCCACTCCACCGGTTGCAGTAAAACAGCCCCGATTAAAACATGGGCACAAATACCCCCATAAATCAAGGTCACTTCTTGGGGGCTATAAACATTTGTTAAAAATATTATCAGTTGTGGAACCAGAATCGGCCCGAATCCGGACACTGTGACTCCAAATCCCATCGCAACACTCCTTCTCTCTTTGAAATACACATTCAAGGCTAGTCTTTGCGCTGACTCGCTCATTTGCATCCCGAGCGCTACAAGCACTTTTAATAAGAAAAACTTACCAACATAAGAGCAAAAATGTACAAGTTACAAAGCCGTAAAAGAGTATCAAGTGAATGAAACTGGACGAAAATGAAGTCAGGACCATTCCTGCAGTTAACAAAACGCCCCCTAAAATAGCAGTTTTGCGAAAACCGCACATTTTTAAGAGAATGCCAATTAAGGGACCTAATATTTTCCCAAAAGCTGCATTTATATTGATAACGAGGGAACCTTCGGTTGCCGAAAGGGCCAAATCGGAAAATGTGTCTTTGAAAATTAGACCGAAACATTGGATTGGTGTTACAGCAATAAACTAAAATTTTCTCTTATCACTAATTAAACCAATTGGAAGTTGTTACTGTGGTTAAAGCGTAAGCAAATACAATAATCCAGCCGTAGCCTCCATCCGGAGGAATTTTCTCCAATTGCATTTTCCTGAAAATATCATTGTTTCAGCGACTGAATTCGCACATGCCTTAGGCTCACACAAGAGTAATTTATTTTTAGTTCGAGTCGTCAAAAATAATAAACTTACCACGTAGTTTCTGGTCTACACTAGACTGATTAAAACAATGCGAAAATAAATCACGCCCCGACCCTGATTAATTAGTTAATTTGTTATTAAAATATTGGTTTAAGTGCCGGTTTGGTCTTGAACTCTCCCACTGATTTTTCTCAAATTTAAACCAATTTTAAATAAATTGCAAATGTAAGAAAAAATTCTTCTTACTTGTAGGGCTCTGCAAGGACCTAAAGTCACCTAGAGTACGATTAGTTACGTAAGAAGCTTATTATAAAATGTAATTAAATATGAGCGCTTCAGGCATTATTTAAATTTTATTTAACACTGCAGTAATTAATAACCCCTTCCATCTCATTATAATTACTAAAAATTCGAGAAAAGTTGGAAGCATGTTTATGTATGAGGCAGAAACGGGCCACGAGTGTGGCTGTGGTCTACACCAACAAACATGAAATTGGACAAAAAAGACGTAACGAATTGGATTTTTTTGAAAATTGTACCATTTAATAAGGAAACATTACATTATAATAAAATCGCAAATGATCATTTAACCTTGCTTTCAATTCCTCCGTTATATTCAATTGTTATAATTGGCGTTTTTTCCATTTTGAAACTAAATCAGTGCCTGGTAGATGACGAGTACGAGCCTTGTCCGCACTTAAAGTCCCAAACCCGGATTTTTACCAAAAATGAAAGGACCAACGTACCCTGATGGAGGCTACGGCTGGGTGGTGGTCTTCGCCAGCGCTCTGACCAACGTAAGTCGCTTAAAACCCACAAACCCTTTAAAAATCAATTTTCAGTTCATCACCCTCTCGCTAATTCAATGTTTCGGTCTGGTTCTTAAAGACACTTTCGCCGAATTAAACCTCTCAGCAACTCAAGGCTCACTCATCATTAACATGAACGGAGCTTTCGGACTTTTGACCGGACCTGTGACTGGAGTTTTACAAAAACTGTTCGGTTGTCGAAAAATCGCGTTTTTTGGGGGACTTTTACTCACGTTCGGAATGGTTCTGACGTCGTTCTCCCGAAGTTTCGGCTCGCTTGTCGTCACTTACGGGCTCGTAACTTGTATTTTAATCCCGGGGGTAATTCGTGTTTTAATGGCAAGTTTCAGCACTTGGGATGCAAATGTGCGAATCGAGCCAAAGGCTGGCGATTAATCAGTACTTCAAAAAGAAGAGGAGTCTAGTGACGGGGTTTATAATGACAGCGGCTGGATTTGGACCGATTTTGATCCCACAATTCATCCGAGTTTTGTTGAAAAATTACTCGACTAATGAGGTGACGCTGATTTATGGCGGATTGTGTGCACATATTCTCATAGCTGGGGCCCTTTTGCAACCAATCGAGTGGCACTGGAGGGAACAAGGGACGAAAACAGAAAAAATCGAGCTCAAGGAACGGAACGAAATTATTATTTCGGAGGAGAAGTTCCTAAGCAAAATTGTGGACAATTTGGCCAAAATTTTCGATTTGGATTTGCTCAAAGATCCGGTGTTTAATAACATTATTATTGGCCTGGCTTTGGCCACGTTTGCCGAAATCAATTTCACTCTCCTCGTGCCGTTTATTCTAAATGATTTTAAATTAACCACAGATCAAATCGCGATTTTTCTCTCGACTTTAGGCATTTCCGACATGATCTCGCGTTTCTTGGGCCCCTATGTTGGTAATTATTTTACCAAACCTTCAAGGCTCATGTTTGTCTATTCCCTTGTAATTCTAGTTATAATTAAATTTAGTAAGTCGCAGTTTTTCACGAATCAAGTTTTAATTGGTTTGTTCCAGCAATACTATGCTCGAAAAACTTCATTTTCCTCCTTGTCATTGCGTTTACTTTGGGTATTGCCAAAGGAATTCGAAAGGTTTACATGTGGTTGGTAATTCCTGATTATGTCCCATTGGAAAAATTACCATCTGCCGCTGGGCTTGATATGTTGGCACGTGGGTGCTGCATTTTGATTGGAGGCCCGATTTTAGGGGCGTTACGTGACGCTACTGGTAGTTACGTAATATGCATTATTGTAATGAATTGTGTTACGATAACTACGATATTATTGTGGTTAATAGAAGCCATTTTAACGAAGTACACAAAAATTAAAATTTTACATAGAAACACTTAACGAAACAACAAAAATAAAATGTTTATGTGCGTGCATTTAATATTTTTTAACCTTTTCCTGCGACAACAATATTTATGTCGACTTGTAAATTAGTCTGAAATGAAACAAGACAAAGAAACGTATCCGGAGGGCGGCTACGGCTGGATTATCGTCATTGCATCATCCCTAAGTAGCGTAAGTACAATTTTACGCCCTTGTCCCGAAATCAAACAAAATTTCAGTTTGTAACACTATCAATCATCCAATCGTTCGGAATGGTCCTGAAAGTCACTTTCGCTGAAAGTAACCTTTCAGCCACTCAAATCTCGCTCATAATTTCGATGAATGGAGCTTTCGGGATGTTAGTGGGCCCCTTAATTGGGTTAGTGCAAAAAATTTGTGGGTGCAGGAAAGCGGCTTTTCTAGCCGCGTTTCTCACAAGCGCGGGAATAATTCTAACATCTCTCTCGAACAATTTTACAAGCTATGTTTTTTTCCACGGCGTGATAACTTGTGAGCGATTCTTTTAATCCGGTTTAATTTAACTGAATTAATTGTAGCGTTGGGTTTGCACAGTGCTGAATCGACTCAACGTCTAGTTGTTAATACATATTTCAAGAAAAAGAGAAGTTTGGTTACAGGTTTTATCCTGACTTTTGCCGGTTTAGCACTGATTTTGATCCCTCAACTTTTTCGGTTCCTGCTCAAGGTGTATACAAGCCAACAAACGACTTTGATTTATGCCGGAATTTGTGCACATCTTTTTGTTTCCGCTGTGCTTTTGCAACCGGTGGAATGGCACCGGAAAAAATACGACGAATTGACGGAATTTAATCCAGTCAAAAAGGCCCCAAACAAATTCGATTTTGATCTTCTCAAAGATCCAGTCTTCCAGAATATTATTTTAGGCCTTTCTCTCGTAACATTTGCCGAAATGTCGTTCACTCTCCTCTTGCCGTTTATTTTACACGATTCTGGACTGAACGTGGACCAAGTCGCAATTTTTTTATCCGTCTTGGGACTTGCTGATTTAATTTCAAGATTTGTGAGTCCGGGAATTGGGCATTGGTTGAAAAAAAGTTCACGGTTTATGTTTGCCTTATCAGTTGCGATTGTCACAATCGTGAAAACTGATCAGTTGAACGGCTTTATAGCTCCAAATTTGTAATAAATCATTTCAGTTTTCATTTTTTGCGAAGATTACAATACACTCCTGGCAATTGCTGTGGTGTTAGGTTGGGCAAAAGGGCTGCGAAAAGTGTACATGTGGTTGGTTGTTCCCGATTACGTCCCTTTGGAAAAACTCCCGACTGCTTCAGGAATTGATATGTTCCTGAGAGGAATTTGTATTTTAACAGGAGGGGCTTTGATTGGGGTCTTACGAGACATTACTGGCAATTATGCCTCTTGTATTTTTGTAATGAATGCTGTTATGTTGGTAACTCTATTATTATGGACAGGAGAAGCAATTATCAAGCGTAGGAATAGAATTTAACAAAATTTATGACCTATTTTATTGCGGCAAAAATTGTTGTCAACCTAACACACTTCATGATAACAGCGGTATGTGCAAACGCATTTATTTGCATGTGTGTCACCTCATTTCTATTATTTTTATTACAAGACTTTAAATATCATAGCAAAACTTTGTAATTTCGCCGAATGTTTTTACTCCACTTTTAAAAGTCAAAAGAGTTTCTAATTGTAATATTTATGTTGTTATACACAATTTACTCCTTGTACTGCATATTTTTCATTGAGAGCTTTCCCAGACCATTGACGTACATTTTTTATCATAATTTTATACTTCGTCTATCGCAAAACTATTTTATTCCTACTCGTAAAAATGCCAGTTTTCCGCGAAACAGTTCACAATGAACGTTCGAAAAAATGAATCATTCCCAGAAGGTGGTTACGGTTGGGTAATTGTCATATCTTGTGCCCTAATCAATGTAAGTTACTCTCACTTCCTCAAAAAACAACAACAAATTTTAGTTCCTCACAATGACGATAATCCAAGCATTTGGAATCGTCCTTAAAGTGACTTTCGCTGAATTAAATTTCTCAGCGACTCAGATATCACTGATTGTTGCAATGAACGCCTCTTTTGGCCTTGTTACGGGCCCTTTTACCGGTCTTGTCCAGAAAACATACGGTTGTCGAAAAACGGCAATTTTCTCAGCATTTCTGGCAACTCTCGGCATGATTCTAACTTCAATTTCTCAAAGTTTTACACTTTTTGTTGTGTCTTACGGTATTATAACTTGTACTCTAATCACAAAATTGAGACACAAATCACTTTTTAATGAATTGTAGCACTTGGTACGCAAATGGCCGAGGCTACAGACAGATTAGTCCTAAGTCAATACTTTAAAAAGAAACGAAGTCTAGTGACGGGATTTGTATTAACTTTCGCCGGACTTGCCCCTATTTTTATGCCTCAACTTTTCCGATATTTACTCAAAGTATATACGAGCCACCAGACGATTTTAATTTTTGCCGGAATTTTGGCAAACTTGTTCGTTTCGGGCGTGTTACTGCAACCAGTCGAATGGCATATAAAAAAAGACAGTGCTGAGGAAAAAATGATCGAACAAAGACCGAAAAAAAGAGTCAATTTCCTCGATGGGGAGCTATTGAAAGATCCAGTTTTCTACAATATTATAATTGGTGTTTCGCTGGTTGCTATGGCCGAAATGAATTTTATGCTACTTTTGCCGTTTATTTTGTACGACTTCGGGCTGAATATAGACCAAGTGGCAATTTTCGTGTCCATTTTAGGCACCACCGACTTAATTTCCAGATTTGTAAGCCCCTACATTGGAAATTACTTCAAAAAAAGCTCACGCTTCATGTATGCTGTATCACTTGTGATTCTAACAACCACCAAATTCAGTACGTCAATGTTTAATTTAATTTTTACTGAAACAATTTTTCAGTATTTATTTTCTGTACAAGTTTCATAAATTTTCAAATCATCGCCGTTATCCTGGGATGTGCTAAAGGATTCAGGAAGGTTTATATGTGGCTAATAATCCCCGATTACGTTCCTTTGGAAAAATTACCTGCAGCTTCCGGTATTGACATGGCCTTGAGAGGGATATTTATTTTAGCAGGAGGGATTTCATTAGGACTGTTACGAGATTTTTTCGGCAGTTACGTTGTGTGTATTATTTTTATGAATAGTTTAGTTATAACCACATTAATTGCGTGGACAATTGAAGCTTTAATTAAAAAATTGTCTTGAAAGGGTTTGGTATGAATTCGGTGACGTCAGAAACTCCGGTAAAACGCCTAAAATCCGGTTTGTGCCCGGACTTGCGCGCTCTTGATCACATTTCAGCACAATCTGCTGCACTTCAGTAAAAGTTTCAATTAAAAAAATGAACCCCCGGTAACATAAAAAATACATTAGATAAATCAATACGATGGAAAAGTAGATTATTATCACCGTTATCTACCGACATGGATATAAAATTCAAGTGCCAAATGTCTAGTCAGTAGACGACTGAACGTGAACTGGAAACATGAAAAATGTAAAAATTACGAAAATTCCACCAGATGGGGGTTACGGCTGGGTGATCGCGATAGCGATGGCCATCAATAGCGTAAGCTTATCATTCTCAACCAATAAACTTGTAAAAAATCAATTTCTAGTTCATTTATATCCCAATGATGCATTGTTTCGGCCTTATCTTTAAAGATACATTCTCTGAATTGGGATTATCAGGAACTCAAGGCTCTTTAATTATGAACCTTCACGCAGCTTTCGGACTCCTAACCGGACTTTTGAACGGCGTCCTGTTAAAAATGTTCGGTTATCGGAAAATCGCCCTAACTGCTGCAGTTTTCTACTTTTCCGGTGTCACTCTAACATCACTCGCTCAGAGCTTCCAATTTTTTATCATTTCTTACGGAATCATCGCATGTCAGTTGTAACAACCAACCGAATGTGTTTTAATTGAATAATTGCAGCTTTGGGCTTGGGCATGTCGCGAGCTTCGTACAGTTTAGCCCTCAATACCTACTTTCGCAAACGGCGGAGCAAAGCAATGAGTGTTGCAGTCACAATCACCGGATTCGGCTCGATAGTGATACCGCAATTAATCAATTTGTTGATGAAATTTTATACACCGGAGGGAGTAATTTTGATTTTTGGCGGAATCTGTGCACATTTTTTTGTCACAGCTTTGCTTTTACAGCCGGTCAAATGGCACATGAAAGTGGAAGAGGAACCGCTCACTGTACAAGACAGAAGTAAAAATTTCAGGCAGTCGGATCACAAGTCATCTTTTGACATTTTTTCGGATAATTCTAGATTCGAAAGATGAGTACAATTGTGACAATGAGATTTGCGACAGCACTTTAAGCTTGAATCAAAACGAAGAACCGGCCAAACATCAACGTTTGAGCAACATTGCCAAATTCTTCGATTTCGATTTACTCAAAGATCCGATTTTTGTCAATATTTTGGTCGGACTTGCGTTTGCAGTTTTCTCCGAATTAAATTTCACGATTTTAATTCCCTTTATTTTGAACGATCTGGGGCTCACAAATGACCAAATTGCCACGTTTTTGTCCACGGCGGGCGTTGCTGACATCGCTTTCAGATTTTTAGCACCTTATATTGGCGAATGTTTGAAAACTCCGCCACGACAAATGTACATTTTCACACTTATTGTGCTCATTATCATGAGATCCAGTACGTTTTTTTTATCACAATTAGCAACATTTTTAACATTGTTTTTTAGTTCTTTTAATATCGACACATTTTTACGCAATCTTGGGGATTGCAGCTGGACTTGGGATCGCGAAAGGGGTAAGGAGAGTCTACGTGGGGCTAATTATACCATCTCATGTCAGTCTAGAAAAATTACCGTCAGCCTCAGGGATGGAAATGATGGCCAATGGTTTTTGTATTTTATCAGGAGGATTTGTTCTGGGAATTGTGCGTGATTTAACCGGAAGTTATTACTTCTGTATCGTAATAATGAACTCTGTTACTTTCCTGACGATTGTCCTGTGGACAATCGAAGGAATTATTTTCAAATATTTCAAGAAAAATGTTACAGAAGCTAGCGATTCTCTTAATAAAAACAATAAAATATGAGTTATTCACTTTATAACAACTAGTTCTACGGGTTCTCGAGATTATCGATTTTTCAGACTAATCTCGAGATTAACTAATCATTTTTTTCTTAGTTAAACAAATAAGACGTCTAGTTCGACAGTCTACGAGCTCCAATTTTATTAACTTTTCAGGAAATGAGAAAATCCTCTAATCTTTAAGTTTTTTTTATTTTAAACATTTGGTTGAACATTAAACTATTTACCGAAAGTATAACAAAAAAAAGAGCCAACCCAGATTTTGCTCCATTTGCAAAACTGAGAAAATATCAAATAGATTGAAAATCAAGGTTTTTTCAAAAATCAATATTTTGTATTTAAATTCTACGCCAAAAATTGCACCACAAGCGCCATCTAGTTTGTTTTCTTAAACCCTTTTAAATGAAGGAAGTATTACTATTAGAAAATAAATAATAAAATATACAGAGTGGGTCTCATAAAATAATATTTTAATTATATAGGGTGTCAATAGTGGGGTATTTCTGAAGTTTTTTTAATATGCAACCAATAATACTGATTCCAGCTGACCAGATCGGTATTCGTTAAAAAATTTCAAAATAAATCCACGATTACATTGTTCTGGGTATTGTCAAGTTTGTCTTGACAGTTTTGCTAAAATTTCATTATGGACTATTATTATTTCAAAAATAAAAAAGCAATGTTAATTCAATTATTGTTTTTAAAAATTAAACGAAGTGTCAAAGAGGTAAGTGCAATTAGTATTTCTGGTTGCATCTTAGGACATGCCAGAAATAACCCACTATTGACTCACCCTGTATCTAAAAATAATAACAGTTATTGGTTAGATATCACTGTTACGATTATAGATTATTCGGGTTACAAGAAGTTCGGATTAGGTAGGTTTACTGTATTTTCTCACAACATAATTTAAAAAAATATATTTTTTTATTAATTATAAAACATTAAAAAATAATTGCCTAACAATACTTTAATGTGATAACAGTTTTTGAGTACAATCAAGATTAATTATCGTGTATTTATCATCAATGACTTATCCGCAATGACAGTGATTCACCTCATCACCACTATTAAATCCGACGTCGACTGTCGCACACGCTGCTATTGCTTGCTGCTGACAAGCAAACACTCTTATGCAACAAAAAAATCTCAAATGCTTAGTACTTAACTCCTTTTTCTTTCGTTCACATATTCTTAATAACAAAAAATATAATGGAAACGATCAAAAACAAGCAAAAACTGATCAAAATCCCACCTGATGGAGGTTACGGTTGGGTTATAGTTTTCGCCAACGCATTGAGTAACGTAAGTATTAATTAATTTAAATTATCGACTTTTTATGTATAGTTAGTGATTTGTAATGCTTAGGTTGGCAGCAGTGTAGCGCTAAATTTAATTTTGTTTCAGTTCCTTACAGTACCTCTGATTCATTGTTTCGGCCTTATCTTTAAAGACACATTCATCCAACTGGGCTTATCGGCCACTCAAGGCTCATTAATCATCAATTTGAATGGAGCTTTCGGAATGATGACTGGACTTATCAATGGTGTACTACTTAAAGTTTACGGGTGCAGGAAAGTCGCTTTTCTTGCCGCATTTTTCCTTACAGGAGGCGTTGTACTTACCTCGTTTTCCAAAACTTTTACAGAATTTGTTATCTCTTACGGCCTCATAACTTGTAACAACAGTCACACATTTTTTAACCCGATTTAAAAAATTATTTTTGTAGCTTTGGGGATTGGCATGTGCCAATCTGCGTACGGACTGGCCCTAAACATGTACTTCAAAGAAAAAAGAAACGTTGCGATGGGTTTTGCGGTCACAATCACCGGTTTAGGGCCAATCATAATCCCCCAAATAATTTATTTTTTAATGACAATGTACACGCCACAAAATGTTACCCTCATTTTCGGCGGTATTTGTGCCCATGTTTTCATAGCAGCAACGTTACTACAACCGGTTGAGTGGCATATGAAAACCGAGCAACAGCCACTCGAGGAATTACTTCCAGAGGAAGAGCAAGTGCCAAAAAATAACGAAACGGTTTGTGGCAGACTCTTCAACAATATCGTCAGAGCGTTCGACTTAGATCTACTCAAAGATCCGATTTTCGTCAATATTATGATGGGCATGGCTTTGGCCATTTTCGCCGAGTTAAATTTCACCGTTTTGACACCGTTCATGTTGCAAGAGTTCGGTTTAGATACGGCACAAACCGCAACTTTTCTCTCAACTTTGGGAATCACCGATATAATTTTCCGGTTTTTTGCCCCTTACATTGGCAATTTTTTCACAAAGCCGCCACGTCTTATGTACGCTTATAGCCTCGTTCTTTTAATTATAACCCGTTTCAGTAAGTGAAATAAATTAATGAACCACACTAAAATTAAACTTTTAGCTTTCCTCATGTCGAACGATTTTTACGTTCTGTTAGCCATTGCGCTGGGCCTCGGAGTTGCAAAAGGTATAAGAAAAGTTTACATGGGACTAGTGATTCCTGCCCACGTTCCTATCGAAAAACTAGCCTCTGCAAACGGGATGGAAATGATGATGAATGGCTTTTGCATAATAATTGGAGGCTTAGTTTTGGGTGTGGTCCGTGATGTTACGGGAAGTTACCGACTTTGCGTCGTTATAATGAACTGTGTTACATTTACCACGATCTTAATGTGGTCACTTGAAGCCTTGATTGTCAAATGTAGGAAAAAGGAAAAGGTGTTTGACCATGGGATTCCTTTAGAACAAGTCAATTCAAAAACCTAAATACACTTTATTTATAAATCATACTGTATATTTTTTGTTAAATAAAATAGTTTTTAACTATCCTAATTATCACATTCAAGCAGGTACTAACTAACAAAATACCATCGATTAATATTTATGTTTCATGATTTTTTTCGCGTAGAACATTATTTTTGTGGCTAGATCATTATTCAGTCGACACTTTAGCGAAAAATAACCAACGATTCGAAAAACAATCATGAAAATGCAAATAATGCCTAGTTGGTAACGATAGTGCATTAGAGGTATTGCCATATCACCCATAAGTATATCAGGACGTGCATAATGACAATAAATTTCGTCCTCTCCGCATAATAGTGGTGGTCTTTCGTAAAACAAACTGTTACAAATGCCAACAACACCGTTTCTAATGTAAGTCAAAGTCATTAACACCTTGTAGAAGGGTTCTATGGAAGCCCTATAACCCATACCGTACACAGAAAGGGCTAGAAGTGGTGCTAGGACTGAAGGTCCAACCACCGAACCATTAGTTATACTAAAAATGGAACCTATGCAATAACCTAAACCCTGCGAAGTGAGCGCAACTGCTAGCCCTGTTAAAGTAAACCCGAGGAAGCGATCAGTTTCCAACGGTTGGTGTGACATGAAATAGACAATTGTTGAGAACATCATCCCCAGAATAATCTATAATTTATCCAAATCGTGACTGACCTAGAGGGAGGAAAGTGGGTACTTACCAGTGGTGGTAACGTGACGACTGTCATTGCCGCGTAATACGCCTTGAGTCCGTACCACCTATTAAAATATTCCCTTTTCATCAAACTGACTTCCAACGGAACTAAAAAATTTTACTTAGCAAAATTCGAGCCAAACTCGACTTTACTGACTTACACAAAAGCACCGGCATCATAACATGCGTGTACATAAAAAACACATTAATACAGACGCAATATTTAAAAATTGCGATTGTTTGTGCGGCGTCGTTTCCGATTCCGTAGAAAATTCCACCGACTATCAAACCGGACAGCAAATGATGGAAGAACTGGATGTAGAGTGCCAGACGATTGCGTCTCATTTGTAAAAACATGCGAGACAAGAGAACCGAAAACTGGACGTTGAAGGAAGTGGGAAAATCGATGTCGCTTTTTTGGATTACGACTTCGGTGGTGTCGTTATAAACACCATCGTTTGTGTATTCTTTCGTCGGTGGTTTGTCGCTTTGGTAGCGCTCCTTCATGTTGATTTTTCCGTTTTGTATCGCAGTTTGGAAGCTCTGAATCAAGGTCGGTTGCGAGTGGATTAATTCAATCACTGGGGGAAAAAAATTATAAATTTGCTAAAAAAAATTGACGACGTACTGTAATCGGCCGGGGTGTTATTTGAAGGACAAGAGTGGCCAACGACGTTAAAAAATGGAACCAATTGGTTCGGGGCACCGTTGTAAACACAATATCCATTAGCTACGATGTATACCTGAGAATGATCACAAAAAAAATACAAAATAAGATTCAGCCTAATGATTACTCATAGAAAATTAACAGTATAGAAAGGATTTGCATTTTAAATGGAATTATGTGGAAATTTTTACAGACAGTAAAAAACTTATTACCAATTTACTGGTAAGGAGGCCTTGAATAATTTAGACAAGTTTCTTAATTTTGACCAGTCTCAAGGAAATCATCATTTTTCGGTGACCGGAACATTTCCGAATAAAATAGTTTCAGTTTTAAACTAACAATATTTTATTCAAATATTTGTTTTCGTAACCACATAGTTTAAAAATGAGTCAAAATAACAATTTATGATGCAACGTCTGAGTTCTTGTAACCGACTAAAAACAATTCTACTTAAATCTTATTCAAAAAAAGTATGATTTTTGCAGAGCAGATTAGGAATAAAAATGATATAGTTTATGTTGCTAGGTCGAATATTTATTTAATTCAGCTGGGCCACATAAACACGTAATAATTATTCAGAAAAATTGGTAAAAAGCGAGATTTTTTTAAAACATGGTTACTTTCTTTGCTTCATTCCTAAATACCATGACCATTTTGAGGCATTCTCTATTTTGATATTTTATAAGAAAACGTCGAACCCTCAGGTCTAAAAGACACATAATGTCTAGAAATAATAAGTATTATTGCTTATTAGTACAGGAGAAGAATATTAGGAGTCTATTATTTTTATCCTACACTAATAACTAATAAGTAATAAATTACCGCTTCTTATTCGTTAGTGTGCGAAAAATTGGTAATTTGGTAAAAGTAAAAATGTTTCGACGACGACTAAAAAGTTGTATGGCTGTAAAGTATAACTTTTGCCTGTAACATCCAGTCATAAAAGTTGGCACTTTTGTGACGTTTGCGGATAATGTTATTTTGTACTTACAAATAATTTAATATCTATTTTCCTGTAAGAAAGGTTTGCTAGAATGTGCTTTTTATGAAGAAAATGACCTCCAAGTAATGCTAAAGACCTTTTTGCTGCAAGAATACCTTTATTGACTTTTCGGTACTTGTTTAATCTTGTGTTGGTCCGGGTGTTAATTAAAACATTTCTTAATCTGGCACTAATAACGGCAACAAACAGAGGTTCAAAAAACTCAAATCTGGCTCAAATACACAAATCGTGTACAAATCAAGCAAACATTACTCCGCGTAACATTTTTAATGCACTGACGACAATTAACGATAAAAAGAAATTAAACATTTTATTACTTTTTAATTAACTACCGGTTTAAATCATCCTTCACCGAAAAAAAAATAATAAATAACAACATAAATCATGCGATTGATTAACTAATTGCATCCGATTTTATATCAAAGGTCACATTTTTCCTCGCACATTTTGGAATTCAAGGACTGCGGATCTATCGAACCACTTCACGAAACGGAAAAAAAGTCCAAAAAAAACGACACGTGTTCTCTATTTGAAATATTTGAAGTTAAGAAACCGGATATACTTGAATAAATTTCCCACATCTACATGATAAAAACCTCTCACGAAATATTTAATTCGCAATAATGGAGTAAATATTTATCTACAGCTCAATACAAGGCTTGTTCTTCGTCTTGTTAGACAATGAAAATTCGGAACGCACTATTGCAAGCATTGTTCCACTTTCTTGCACATCTCAAGGCCATGAATACGCAATTTATTGCGCAATTATATCTAACGTACCTGATCGAAATATTGAAAGATGGAAGCCGGAGGTTGATGAATCGTGCAGACTACAGTTCGATCCAACTGGCTGATTTTTTTCAATAAGTGGATACACTGGTTTATGGCAAAATTATCCAAACCACTGATAAGAATAAAAAAAAATGTGGTCGTGTTATGAGATATTGACTTACGTCGTAGGTTCGTCCAGGAAAATCACCGGAGGATTATTAACTAGTTCAAGAGCAACACTTAACCTTTTGCGTTGACCTCCCGACAGATGCTCACTTAGAGTATCCACACACTTTTCCAGCCCTAAAAGATCAATCACTTCGTGAATCACAGCCAGTTTATCACGATATTCGATATGGGCCCCTAGTTTGAGACATGCAGCATATATCATTGCCTCTTTTACTGTTAATCTCGGTTGGATGCAATCCTCTTGCATGATATATGAAGACAATTTGTTGAAAATTTTCATATCTCGAGGACGATCGTTGATTTTGATCGAACCTTTGACACCTCCGGTGCTACAAAATTCGTTCAGTTGGACCAACACTTGACCAAGGAAGAATACCTACACACAACCTGCAAGGATATTCAGTAGAGAGCTTTTTCCGGCACCGCTTGGTCCCAGTATCGCTGTGAATTCGCCGCAACGAAACTTTCCGTTTACAGAATTCAAAATAGTCCTCCATCCTGGAAAAAAATGACCTCATTGAAACTGGTCTTAATGACTCCAAGATTCACTCGTTACGATCGTAAAAAAATTATAAACACGTGTGACAACGTATTAGTGCCAATAAAGCAATTATTTATTGATTTATGTTTATGCTTATTTCTTCCGTTAATTGGCATTTTTTTCCCAATTAGCGTGAAACTCGTCGGCCAAAATGTTTTTACAACTTCCTTCATTAAAAAAATTGCTTTGTAATTAATTTAAATGTATTCTTCTTCATGAAAATGCTGTACACGTATGTAGACTTCAAGGCGAAGTCAGGTTAAAACGGGCATGATTTCAATCGAATCAAAAGTCTACGAAAAAAATAAACATGTTTTCGTCGGTGACTATGGAAAAAATCCTTTGGACATTCTCGTGATCTACCACACAAACATGACATCACATTCGAGGAAACTCCTTGATAAAGGAACGAAAGATAAAACTTTTTCAACACTTTATTTATTACTTATGGCGGACTTTGCACTCGCGAATTTTTAGTTTTCTAATGTGGCTTTGTTCTCGCCACTATTACACAACACGTGCCAATTTGAGAATAGTTAATTTTTCTCAAGTCGATGATTACTTTCTAAGATTATTGACGTAATTATGAGCAAAATAAAGCACAAACAAACAATTATTCTATTGTACAATTTTAAGTAAATGTTTTTTTAATAATTAGTTTTGACGTTACGTAAGTATGGTCAATGGGACTTTAATTAAGTATTAATTACAAACAATTGAATAGTTCAAGAAAATTTTTCCGACCACTAATCTTATCTAATGGTAATTATGGGAAAAACACTAATTGGAACCCAACAATTAAAAAAATACAAATAGTTCAATTGCTCATTACGGCGCATACCCAACGTGATTAATTAAAACTTAATTAACGAGGTCAGACAAATTGGACATCGTTGATTCAATTTCAAGTTCACTGATTAGGATACATATTTTGGTACATAACCCGTTAACCTTTATCTCACATTTAACTCATTACAAGGCGAAACTTGACCGGAAAAATATTTTTATCGGAAGTAAAATATATCGAGCAAACTCAAGGCTTCCGTTCTAAGGCATTTCAAACCGAACGAACGTATTTAGCAATTGCAAATTAATTATAAGGTACGATGCTCTAACGGTAATACGCTTTCTCTAAGTTTTCATTAAAATTCAGTTTAGGTTTGCAAAATTCCAAAATTCACAAATCGATATATAGAAAGTACGACAAATTAGTCTCTGTTTGTTGAAACTCTTCAGCTTCCTGCGACAAACAATGACGTAATTTTCAAATAAAATGACCTTAATTGTAATCAATGCAATCTATCAAACATAAATAGAGCGACAAAATTTTGAGACGTTTGGAAAATCCAGCGATTTGTTGTAACCACTTTATCAAAGAGGTACTCGAAGTCAGTGTGAAAAAAATTAAAAAAAAAACTACCTATTATTTATTATTTTCATGACCTATTCTAACTTTCCGATAATATTAAATGCATACAAATTATCGTTTGATTTGGTTCGATGAACATTTTTTAAACAGACTTTTATTCAACTTAGATTTTTTATACCTACCTTATCTCCTAATCCTAAACTATGTATTAATTGTTTTGTTTTCATGCGATTATGTAAAAAAAAGATAAGATCGCAAAAAGATAACTAATAAAAACAAAATAAAAAAAACACATTAAAACACCAAAAACTCACCCCCCTTTGCGTTACTATCCCTAATCGAATACTTCAAATCTTGAAATTCGACATCCAATTTCGGTCTTTTGGCAATTCGGTTCAACTGTTTTAACGGTTTGTCTCTCAGAGGTACTTGTACCTCCTCTCTGGCCATTTTCACGTCCATTACTGAACACCAACAACAACGGAAAGCGTACAGCAATCGCGAAACGTCCCTACTAAACTAAAATATCAGCGAGGAAACCTGTACGCTTTCACTGAACAATGTAAAGTGAACCTTTCACGATTCGACTCCTGACTTCGAAAACACTTATTATGAGCATTTATATCGAATTTCAACGATTTACGGAAACGGTGTGACAATGACCGTAAACTTGCACTTCTTGTAAATGAAGGCCTTGACTCTTCTACGCTTCTCTATGCAGTTTGCAAGCGAACTGGTTCTACCTAGACCAATTACAAAATTCAGACTAAAAATTGACCATAATTCGCGCAAGATTAAAAGAGTTCAAAGCTTGCTATTCACAAAATTTTCCAACAGAATTGAGATCAAAAGTGCACTAGAACACCAGTTTTTTGCAGATAGTAAAGGAAAACAGCAACAAATGTGTGGTAATCAGGGTAATAGTAAACAAAACTATTCACTAACATATCCTCGGGTAAATTGACAGTTTTTTTCACACTTGAAAGTATTGACCGGAGATTGTTGTCAAACAATTTCTCGAAGTCAATAAAACCGTAGCTTTCTTTCAACTGCTCATAGTACCAAACTATAACCGCATTTTTAAGACTTTGTTACGAAAAAAAGGTCAGGTCGGGTGTAGATTAAAACCACTTTTTTTGTCTATTACAAACAAACTTTATTTAAACAAATTATACAATCTGTGATACTATTTTACAAAATAAAAAAATAAATTGCGCCCCGGATTCCAACCGGTTTCCATAAAAATCCAAAAAAGATAATGACATAATTCCACGAAGATCAAGGACATTTTGACATACTTTTTTGTTTATTACAAAATTGGCAAAGCTATCTGTTACGATATTTTTAATTTGATCGCTTCGTTAACTTTAAAAATGAAAGTAGCAATATTTCAAAACATTAAACGGTTATAGAATTTTCTAGACGTATGTATCAGACAAAAAATTAACACACATTTGTGCAACCAACAAGCACCATGAATTAATTTCTGATCACAATTTTATTTTTTATTGCAAAATATAAATGTAGGCAACCTGTCCACTCGTGGTGTCTTGTTGGTTGCCTTACTTGTTTTTAAGTTTATTAAAAAACAACAGTCGTAAGTAATTTGGATTTGTAGGGTTTGAAAAATCACTTTCTCGTACATAACGACAACCAAACACGTCTAAATATTTACAAAACTTATCGTTAGTTTTTTTAAGAATAATATCGTAATGTTCCTTTACAAAAAAATCAGGAAACCGATCAACAATAATATTCAACACGTGGTAAAAAACATCCGCACCTTTACTCTCAACCAGGCATTTAAAAAGCTTCTCGTCCTCAAAAATCATAACTAGGTTCAAATACACGAGGGAATTTTTGTCCCGATCTTGCGATTTTTCAACAATTTTCAACAAAATTTTTAATAATTTAACTAAAACGCTCCCATTTTCGCAATTTTTTAAAACTAGTGCACAAATCTGGCTCAAAAACGCCAAACTCCCGCACAAGATTTTCACTCCGGAGGCGACCTCACAACAAACTTCGAACACTTCCAAAATTAATAATCGCGTCTGAGTGTCACAAACACTACTCGAACACAGTTCCGAAATCAATTTAAATCCCATCGTCCTCAACAGCGTTGTAAAATCTTTATCATCCCTCAAACCGTCCCTCAAAACTTCCAAAATAAAATTCTTGTGTTCCCTGGAGTTCACATGCGGACTGTGTAAAAACGTGTAAAGTTCTGGGATCCGGGAAAAATCCAGTGAATCTTTGGCGGACAAGTACTGAGTTAAGGGCACATACATAACATCGGTCGGTTGCGCCAAAACTAGTGCCGTTCGTGACAGGAAAATACCAACGAAGTTATTTATTTTGAAATCTTCGAGTACCACAATGCCTTTACAAATCGCTTCGATAAAACGCAACCACAATAAATTGTCTTTTCCGGTCTGTTTCGCCTCCAAATGGAAGTAAAAGCGTTGCAAAATGTGACAAGTGGCCAGTCTTTGCGCCTTATCGCCTCGCAATCCAGTAAGAGCCAAAGCTAGGGCTCCGGTTCTGGTGAAACGGTAAGTTGCAATTGGATTTTCCGGCGACAAAATGTGGATAAACAAAGGTAGAAAGTAGTCAAGGTCGTAGGAATTCCGACCTTGTGGATTGTTTATCGTCGCGATAATTGTACGAAGATTGAGATTGTTCAAAATATCGGCCGTTTTTGGCTGCCGCCACAACACTTTCTGAATATCTGAACGAACAGAATAGTGAGAGGCGGCAGCACGCCCCCACAAAAATGGCTTAAAATCGAAAAATTGCGTCTGCTCGGCTCGCGCCTCGTACCTGAAATACAACAAACTCACCCTCGTCCAAACAAATTTCTCGTACTCACATTTTTAATAAATGTAGAATAGTTTTATCGGAATTTGTGGCCTTGTAGGCCGATAAAAGCACCGGGATGTGACTCCTTTCCATAAACTGTGGCCACTTCTCGCACAAAATTAGCCACAAATTTGCAATTTCGTCATGAGAGTCACTTAAAACGACATCCAAAAAGTGCGAATGTGACAATAACATTTCCAAAATCAACTGCCCCTCATCTTCAACTATGCATAATTGGACCAACTGTGACAAAATCTTGACCAAAACCAAATCCCCGGTCAACCCGTACTTGAGACAAAGCTTGCAAAACATTTTAAAAGTTTCATTCGAGCTCAGTGAGGTCATATCGAATTTTTCCTTCGGAATTTCACTCAAAAACTCGTAAAAAACATCACCAATCTCGGTCAAATTCTCCACACTTTTTGACCCACTTTTTTGCTTCAGCAGACTCATCAATAAGTGAATCAAAGTCATGGTAATGTTCCCCAAAACTTTCTCGTTTCTGTCGACTTTATCGTAACGTTTTTTCAATAAATAGAAATGAAACAATTCACAAGTCTCAAATTTCTGGATTTGGGGCACATCAGACTTCATAAACCTCTCGATTAAAATGCCAACACTCCGATAGTGATTTTGAAAATGTTGACCGGCTTTATGCGGTTTTTGCAACGCTTTAATTATGTAACTTTCACATTTATTGAAAATTTTTTCAAGCAAATCGTTATCACATTTCTCGACCACTACGTCCAATAAAAACAAAATAAAACTTCGTTTGGAACAAATCACGTCGAGATTGTTTTCAAAATTTGCGAAAACCTCCGATTTCCGCTCCAAAAGAAATTCGCAAAGCGAAAGATTGTCTTTATTAAATTCGGTCGTTGAGGCCAAATTATCGAACAGTTTACTTTCAACACCTTCAAGATTGTGAGGAAAAACTTTCAAATAGTTTAAGAGAGATAACGATAAGCTATGCGAATTTGTAACTTGTTCCTCTATCAAGATTTGCAAAATCTGTGATAATTTTTGGACGGTTTCGTTACTCAACGGTTGCGAATTAGAATTGTTTTCGGACATTCGGTCCAAACAATAACACGCCACGGGGAAGAAACGCTTAGTTTCGACCGAATTTACGAATTTTTCGAGCAATTTTCGGCATTGTTCATAACTCAAACCCACAGTTTCGATAACTTCGATCGAAAGAGTTGCATTTTCGTATTTGTCACTTTTACGAAAAATTTTCGAGATGATTGAAACGATTTTACGCCGAAAATTGGTCAAATACTCATCGATATTTGCATTTTTCACACTTTTAATCACGTTGAGGATTAATTGCGTTGAAAAATTGTTCGAATCGAAGAGAGTTAAATTATGTAATAAAAGTGGATTTCCTAATATAGTTTTAACGTAACGCTCATCGAACGTATCATCAGATATGAAACCAGAAATAAATTTCAAAGTGTTTTTTATTTGATTTTCTTTCAATACATCTGCTTTAATTAAGTTTGTTATGTAAAATATGATACACTGCAATAAATTTAATTTAAAATTCGGATACAAATCACAGTTGAAATTTTCCAAATCCTGGTTGAGAAAATCACTTGAAAATTTGTGAAACTCTTCTAGAATTTTTCCTTTACATTTGGGCAAATCTGTAACCACCAAATTACTCCAATTGTTGATATAGTCCAACAAATCACTTGACAAAAAATCAAAGTTTGACACGATTGCAACAAAAGCACTCACATCATCCACTTGCAAATGGAACAAATTTAAAATAACAAAATTTAAATAATTCTTCACCGACTTTGAGACACCATCAATCCCCAATAGAAGCGGACTAAAATTCGCCCCCTGAAGCTCGAACAATTTTTTATTAAACTCGCCCGACTCCTCATCAATTTTTCTAATAAGAGAGCAAAAAAACTTCGCTACGTCTTCATCGTAACTTTTCAAATTTAAAACACCATCGATCCAAAAATCAATTTCGGACAAAAACCCATCAAAAAGACCCGTATTTTGCAAAACCCGAGTCAACATTTCCAAAACAATCGGATCTCTACTCTCGTAATAAAATTCAAAAGACAATGAGAGGATTGTTTCGAATAAATCAGTTTTTGGTCGAAATAGGGCCGGCTCCAAATCCAGGAAAAATTTAACAACTTTGACTTGCAATCGTTGCGAATTTTCCAACATTGCGCATTTGGTTAAAAATTGTTTCAAGTCGAACGTGAGAGAACAGTCATTAAGGATTTTCGGAGACAGGCTTTTGTACGTCTGTAGTAAATCCAAGGCCGTATCGAGATAATCACAAAGGGACAAATCGTCGTCTTTTTGGTCCCAATCATTTAGAATTAATTCAACATCAGGGAAATTTCGCTGAATATAATTGGACAATAACGTTTTCAACACGTCTTGATCAATATTCCAGGCTTTTGCCCGGTTTAAATAATTTTCAACCGATTTGGCCATTTTTAAACACACAGACATAACATGATACTTGACAGAGGCTTGCTCAAATGTGTGATTTTGGGGAATTAGGGTTTTTAAAACGGGTAAAGGGGCGGCTAAGATCGTCACAATTTGGCCGATCTAAAACAACCAGTTATTTTTTTTGCAAAAGTTTCACTCAAACTACCTGATGAACATTCAAATTGTTAACACTGGGCTCAATACAATCTGGTTGAAGCTCGTCGAGGAGTACCTTTGCAAATTTCATTGCATTGAGCCACTTAACAGTCATACGAGGCTCTAGAAACTGCTTCAAATTCAACCACATTGTCCTCGAAAGATCCGGACAAGCCTTGCAAATTTTTGTAACAAGCTCTCCGGCATACGAGTGTTCCCAGGGCCTTTCTAGACTTTCCAGGACCGTATACATGAGTGGATTTTGTTTTTTCCCCAAACCGACAAGAGGATCTTTGAAAATAACCCCGTGCTTGTGCGAAGTGCACAAAACCAACAAAAATGAATGAACGGCTTCGCTCACTTTAGACTTCTGAATATCGTCTACAAAAATACTTTGGTTTCGCTTTTTTTCGATTAAACCGGCCGGTCCTTTCCAATTGTATAAATTAACAATATCACGCACCACGGGTGTACTAAAAGTTTTCATTTTGACCGTTTTCGAAACGAAAATATTCTCCAAAATGTGGTTTTTCATCGCCGTTAAAACCAAAACAACAACATCGACTTTATCGTACAACAAACCGTGCACAATACTCGTCATAAACCCCTTTTTTTCCAAAAGTACGGACAGGACGGGAAAATGTCCATCGATTAAAAACGCGGTAAGAAAATGAATAAAAGCCGAACGCACTTCAGTTTTCCCTTCGCTCGCTTTCGTCAACAATTCAATATTCGTCGGATTAAAATTAACATGGAGCAAAATATCCTTCGCTAAAACCACCGAAAACGTAACAATTGTCGTTAAGAGTCTCAACGCGACCACACGCTCCCTCATATTGGAACTCAAACCCAACATTTTATTAATTAAAGGAACGTAAGTGTTGAGCAAATAACGACAAGAATCGAAAGCCGCGCTTTGAAATTGGGGCAATTTCGAGCCGATTTGTAACAAGATCGTATTTACGACGTCAAACACTAACACGGGGGACACTCCTGACTCGCCCTCCAACAACTGGAGGATTTCTAATGCACTCCCCCCAGCGTCCAGATAACTCTTGATGAAATCCTGTTTGGAGTCTTCCACATATTTGGAGAATCCCTGAAGGGCTTCGGGAGAGTCACAAAACTGATTCAGGAATAGGAAAAAGACCTACCTTGGACTGTCTGCCCGGTTTGTAGCAGTTTTCTGAAGTCCTTACCGGATAAACTTAACCTCACTTTTTTAGCCGGTGGTGTTTCCGCCGGCGATTGGGCCCTTTTTGGGGCTTCGGGAGATTCGTTTTTTAATTCCGAATCGTCCTCCATTTCTTTTTTTATTATTTAACACGATTAAAAAACACAAATTGCACACTTTCAAAAACAAAAACACGTGTCCTGTCAAATGTCAAAAAATGTCAACCATGTGTATGTTTGGTTGCCTACATTACATTCGGTCAATTCAAAACGAAATGATTAATTGAGTGTGAAATATGCATTTATCGTTTTTTTGCAATCTCAACATATTTATTACACATAAAAGTCGACCTATGATTGTTTTTTCCTAATAAAAAAATGATTACATAAGTACATATTGTTCCGACCACAAAAAAATCAAACTTTCCCAATAGCAAATTGCATTTACCTCTGCAATAACCCTTCAAACCTTGAAAAATATCTATAACAAATAATTACGACATCGATTTCAATCAATTACTTCATATTCATATTTCACCAACTGTATAAAAGCCCCGACCTCACACTTTGAATCAAATCATTCGAAATGTTGTTCCGACTCGTTTTAATTTTCCTCCCTTTGATTTACGCTTACAAATCCGAATTCGGCAAACAATTCGATTCTTCGCAATACTCCTCCGGGGGTGAGAAAGCTTCCAGTGGTTATCTTGGGCAACACCAGACCCAGAATGGGGTGCAAGGCCACCACGACAAGGAAAACCACCAAAAACATTACGCCGAAAATCAGGGACATAAAAAAGGCTACAACCATCAGGATGGTTACTACGGCGACCATCATCAAGGACATAAAGGCCGCAAGGGATACCATTACGAAGACCACGGAAAATACGCTAAAGGCCACAGCACCAAAGGCCACCACAATGTACACAAACTGGACGAGTACAAGAAAAACACCGATTTCTTCGACGAAAACAACGATGAAGGCTTTGAAGAAAAGCACGGGGGGTACGAACTGAGTCGAGCGGTGGCCAAAGGGGGCCACAACGCTGGTGGACACTTTAACAAAGGCCACGAGAGCGGGAAATACGGTGTTGTGGGTTTTGCCGAAAAAGGGGCGCATTTTTTCAACGATCAAGGGCACAAAAAGGCACAAGGACATGACGGATATTACGGAAATCACGCGCAATTTGCCAAACATGCAGGACAAGACGGGTTCAAACAGTTTGGATTTATTAATAGTCACGTGTTGCAATAATTGTTTTCCTAGTTTTTTTTATTTGAATAAATGTGTTAAGTGTTTGTTGGTTTCATTGAATGGGCATGTGTTTAATTTGGTGAGGTCGCAACTCACCCAGAACTGAATTGACAAATTCATTCTCAATAACAATACGAACGACCGAAAAAGTCAAATCAATCAATGTGTTTGCTTTTAAATACTTTTTACACAAAAAAATAATTTATGCACTCGGAACTTAACAAAGAATCATTAATCACTTATTTGTCTGGCAAACTAACTAACTCATCATAATACACCATTAAATAAGATGACGAGTTTGCTCAATTTTATGAAATATTTGCCATTTTCTGATTCTTAAAATAGCACAACGGAGGTTTTTTTATTTAAAGATTCTTCATGTAGGAATAATTTATTCCAAATGGCATTACTGTTTATGTCTTGACTCTATTAAAAACAGGTTTTCTAATGAAAAAAATATTACTCTCATATTTATTTACAATAAATCTCAAACGAAACAGTTATACTGAGCGCCACAAAAAAAAACAAATTCTTTATATATGACCAATTTCTGCTGTTTTGAAAAGTGATTGTTAAGATTTTCCACTCGCAAAATCTAGTTTCTCGTGTGTACTACTACCGGAGGTCTTTTTTTCTTATCACCAATTAACGTATCCAATGTTCAACAAATGTTACACGATTGGACAATCAATTTTAATTACATATAAATGTTCACACACCGAATATGTAGTAAAAAAAGTTGTACATGTTAATGATTATGGAATATTACTCGATTTTGATCTTTTAGTAATCGAATGATTTAATGTTTTACGTTATTTGAAAAAAAAAGTAATCCTTATCCCATTCATGCGTAAGCAAGGAATAATGGAATCATTTTATAGATAGCCCAAGATAAAGTCAAATGACATAAACAAATCAATTATTGTTACACATTTACGGCATTGAATTAATGACACAGGTGAAAATATGATTTTACTGCAAATTTATGGGGCGAAATTAATCTGGCCATCGTCAGCCCAAATTAATTTTTTACAACGCAATAAAATTTTTTCAGACGGACAGTGGAGGACATTGCTTTTATTAAATACTAATGAAAACAACACGTATAAGGATCGTTAGTGCTTAAATAAAACTCAGAAGCTAATTCCTATGATTACTGCAATTTATTTTACTTCCATTACAGGCAATTTTGCTATAAATCTTGATTTGAAAAGGTAAACAGTGATACAGGTCCTATTCTCGGTATAGCATGCCCCCAGGACCGATATTATTAAAACATCAGTCGTAGAATATCTTGTCCGACAATTTAGCAATTAACACCAAAGTGCCAAAAAAAGCCAAAAACGATATTCCAAGGCTGCGACTTTAGATTCATTTTTGTAACGTTTAATTATCACAATTGAGAAAATGTTTTTTTCTAACCACGAACCTCAATTAAATGAAAATTACCGTCTAGAAGAATCTCGACGGAAAATTCTCGTCTATGCGTAAATAACGCAATCCTGTTTACACATACGTGAACAATTGCTTTTCCTTCTATGAAAATAGAGTCACATTGCAACATTTTTTTTAAGTAACCTCCTATTGATACAAATGTTTTTCTTCTATAAATATCGTTCATTATCGGCAATAACCAAACAAGCCGCCGATATTTGATAAGCCATCCTACATACAATTAGTGTCATTCCATGTCGATACGCGATGGTTGAAATTCCAAAATTCCGTCAAATCGCGATCACCTGTTCCCCCGTATTTTAATCCGCGTTGGTTGTTGCTTGGGCATGGTTTAGTTCGCGCCGTACCATCGTTTCCACCACACACGTCACGAATTTCACGAAAAGCGAGCCCGAGTGTACTGCTATCGCCAAAAATTTTCGACTTTAAGTGCGTGAATGTGTGCATAATAATTTTCGAAAATGGACGTAAGCAGAACACTCTTTTTGCAACTACCGAAAGAAAAAACCATCGATATCGAATTCGATAATGTCACATATTCGGTACCGGAAGGACGAAAAGGTAGCTCGAAAAATTATTATTTTATTCAACTCGGTTTTTTTATAGCGATAAATCATAATAATGTAAAGAATGCAGACACGGGTTTATTATTCCGCCTGTTTGTTTGTCATGAAAAATAAACAGAAGGTCAATGTTAACAAAATTTGAGAATTTTTCTACGTCAAAAGTTCAAGTGGTACTGTTATCTTTGTCAAATTTTTGTGATAATAATGTTGGGCGACTTCTGTGCAAATTTGCTACGACCTCGACACTTGAAAGGGGACACTAAATTATGGACGAAAATATCATATTTGTGGCGACACGAGTATCGCAAGAAAACAGAATAAATTACCTTTTCTCACTTTTTCAGGTCAAAAATATTTAGCAACTGCTTTATTGTTTTGTCGTGCGAAATCTTCTTGGCCAACAAACGAGAAATCAAGAAACGTTTTGCCATTTTATGAACAAAATTAGAATTAAAAATTTATTTTTAGCGCAATAACACGTGAAACACCATTATCTACCAAAAAGCTATCTTTCCAATGATGACACTTCAGATTGTTATTTCGAAATCTGTTCACTTTGAGTGTTTTTTTTTTTATATCAATATGAAATATTTTCCATTAGTAAAAGCATATTTTTGTTGGCGTGAATAAAGTTTTCACTTTATTAATTATTTTACATGGGAAAACCTGTATGAATACATAAATCTTGGTAAATAGTAAAAATGACTAATTTAAATGCTTGAAAATTAAACAACAAATTATTACCCACAGTTAGGTGCATTTTTATGAAACGACTTAATTAAACAAATGAAAATTACACATTATTAAAATTATGATGAATCTTTTAAATGACAAAATAATTGTTATGTAATTTTTTATGACATAATGTAAAAATATAGTTATTGAAATTCTCTTTTATGTATTATTTATATCCTTGATCCTGAGTAAATTACCATTTATGACAAAATTACTTCAAAACAATTAATTCTAAAACTCACTCTTTACTATTACACAAATAATAAAATTTTATGGACTTTAATTAGTGATTTTTTGAGGTGGTAAAGTCCAAAAAAATACAGACCACGTCCTTGAATAATTAAAAAGGAAAACGTACAATGAACCTGGCAGTCGTTCAATGCACAAGTAATATTTCCGCGATTCTTCCATCTTGACCGGTTCAAGTTTTTTCCAAGTTTGAAAACCGGTCGCAAACGTGTTAATTTTTCCCTCAAATCCACGTGGAAAAACAACTAAATTATAAATAAAAAAGTTTTCTTGACCTGAATCTTGAACCCGCAAAAATTGGCAACAGGTCCAGGGTTGTGTTTGCAGCCCCAAAGGTTATTGCCTTGGTTGATTGATCTTTGACACTACATATCATGAGGAAATGCTCTAGTTTCCAGTCGGAACGTTTCATCATTGATCGATCAGAGATTTCAACAAAAAAATCTAATTACTTTGTTTACAATTTTCGAATTTTTTGTTCTCGCTGTTTCGATCCTGTTATATCCTGAACTTTGCTTTTGCATACCGTCCGATTCCTATAATTTGTGTTATCGTCGTTTATCGAAGCAATAATAATTTGTGAGAACGAAAGAACTAACGAGGTCATTTATGCTAATTGTGTCAAAGATGATAATAGTCCACCCTTGACGGAGATGCACGAAAAAATCTTTCATAATACGATGATAATGTGCAAATAAACCTGACCCACATTTCGATAAGATTTTTCCGAAATTGAGACGCAGTTGGTGTTATTTTCTACCTGATTCATCTAAAATGTATTTTTTCCGGTAATTAGAATCATCACCGTGCAAAACAAAACCAGTACCTGGTCATTTACATTGCAAATTCATCTGTTAACATTTATCAAATTACGATAACATTTGCTCCTTGCACATTGAAGGTCGAAACATGCGACGATTGTTCAACAAATCGTGATTGCAACTCAAAAATTCATTGACTTTTTGACACCAGCGACACGTAACACCGAAACCATTTACATAACTTTCCGCCAGTCATTACTAGCCTACATAATAAAATGCGAAAAGAAAGTTAAACCGAGACACGTTTAGATTAAACGAATTATTTCGGCCTTGCTCTAGGTCTAGGTTAAAACATGATTCAAACAAAATCGTCTCTTTCCAGGAAGGAAACAAATCGTCAAAGGTGTGTGTGGCAAGTTCAAATCGGGCGAGTTGACGGCCATTATGGGACCTTCCGGAGCCGGAAAAACATCCCTACTTAACATCTTAACCGGATTTCAGTAAGTTTCCAGCCAAAATCTGGAAATTCTATTCGTTATTTACCCATTACGACCATATCGAAAAACAAACTAATTGCAATGGGTTTCTCGACCCAACCATCATGGTCTCATACACCCGAAAAAAAACCAACAACACAACAATCTGAATATGGGCCATTGGCTATTAGACCTCTGGCGAGGCTATCGCCAGAGGTCAAAATGTTATCGCTACGAAAAGGTGAACTAATTCACGATGAACCAGTTAAAAAAACAATTGCAACAGAGGATCCGAAACAAGATTATCGGTCCGAGGGAACAGTCAAAACAAACGCCGACTTTTAAATACAAAACAACCTTTTTTTCTACTTATTATAATCACGACTTTACCCAAACGAGATAATACGACAGGACCGGCCATGGGGACAATTTTCAACGCAAAATCACGCGATATTACGTATTGCAAGCTCTCACTAATCAGTATTTTTTTTTAATTCAATGCCAAAAAAACAATGTTTAATCCACTCGAAAAAGATTAGCGGGCGAATTGTGGACTTGTTACCAAAGTTCACAAAAATGCATCTATGCAGTGCAAAACAAAAAAAAGAAAAGTACACCTTTTCCAATTGTATTCCAGAAGGTATCAATTGTATTTCCAGAAAGTATAAATTGTATACCTATTGCAGAAAGTATCAAATGTACCTATTTCAGAAAGTATCTACTGTATTTCAAAATGTTTCATTTGTAAATCAGAAAGCAGAATTTCTAATTGTAAGCAAAAACTAAATGAAAAAGTGAAAACTTGCGCTTATTTTTGCATTTTTGCCCCTTCCTTAGAACTGTGGGGATGCACGGTGTGATAAAAAGCACCCACGACAAGGAGGTGCGTTTCGGGGCCCAGCAATACAAAAAGCAGTCCTGTTACATCCTGCAGGACGACCAACTGGCGCCCCTTTTCACTGTCGCCGAGATAATGAACATGGCTGCAGACTTGAAACTGGGACACGGTATATCATCGAAAAGGAAATGCATGCTGGTGAGTGTTCAATTTCTCGCTTACATAACTCGAATCGGAACAACTTTACCTTGTACTTGATATTAATCAAGGGTATGTACTTAGATTTTTTTACATTTCTCCTTGTTAGATCGATGATATTTTGGATACTTTGGGTCTTTCGGCGGCAAAGGACACGCGCTGTCAACGATTATCAGGTGGCCAGAAAAAACGTCTCTCGATCGCTCTTGAACTTATCGACAATCCGCCTATTATGTTCTTGGACGAACCGACCACGTGAGTGTTATTTTGTTTATTTTATGATCAACGACCGGAAGGTAAGGTCGCACGTTTGGGAATAAAAATGATCAACCTTTACGACAAACAATTGAAAAAGTTACGTAAATCAACCGGTCCAAACACTTCCTATACAGACTCAGATGCAAGGGAAAGTACCCAGATCTGTGTTATTTCGATTCCTTCTAGACTATTCTTCGGGAACTGCTATTAGATAATAGCCACGACCTGAAAACATATTTCTGTGTAATTTTACACGATCGTTACCGAAATAGACCCAGATATGAGAGTGAAAATTGTTTACGTAAACATTTCTCATTTCTTCCTTTTCCCTTGCTCAAATTTTTGACCCTTTTTCGAGATTACTTAATCCCGCTTTCACGTGACTTTTGTTCCGTTTTGACAGAGGTTTGGACAGTTCGTCCTCGGCACAATGTATAAGCATGTTGAAAGAACTTGCAAGAGGCGGAAGAACAATTATTTGCACGATTCATCAACCGAGTGCCACGCTATACGAAATGTTTGATCACGTCTACGTCATGGCCGAAGGCAAATGCATTTATCAGGGGGCCAGCCAAAACACAGTCACTTATTTATCCTCAATTGGGTTCAACTGCCCCCAGTATCACAACCCCGCAGATTATCGTAAGTACTTAACGATTAATTGCACTGCAAAAAACAGTAACATCAAACGAAGCTTTTTTCCTAAAACTATTAACTAATTGATGAATGACTTCTTTTCGACAAAAATTGTAGGACTGATAAATTAAAGGAATTTCCAATAAACTCATTCTTAAAAAATTAATAACTACTGTTTTTTTTCTGAACCGAATAGATCATCTAAAGCCGTCCCTCATTACATAAAAATGCAAATTTTGGGTCACCGGAAAATTTCGTGATGTTATTTCAACTTTTTTTTCAAGCCCCGGTTCACAACAAGTTTCGTTTTTTATTTACACGTCTGCAGGACAGGAAAGTCCGTCCACGAACTAGTCCAAATGACAGACACATTTTGATGTGTTTTTGAAATAATCTCGCACAATGACGTCAAGATTTCCCAAAGAAAACTAAATATTTGCTTGTTTACAATGAGTAAATTATGCAAATACCGGAACTCGCCAATGCTACTACTCATTATTAAAAAAATAAAATTACATCTGAACTCTGTTTTATCTCACCTCAGGTCCGCTTCGCTTATCAAAATTAACAACGTTATCAATGACCTTAGATGTGTAAATGTATAGAATTACGTCTTTGTTTAATCTCAACCTTTCGGTCACAGAAAAAAAAATCAAACCAGTTGCTGAAGTAGTGCAAAAAATGTCCTTCTAATCCATCATACTCAATTACAAAAAAGCTAATTAACTAACTACAAACCCAAATTTTCAAAAGTGAAACACACGACATGTTAATTTATGAATAAAACATCGAATCTCTACTAGAAATACGTCACATTTAATATAATGGGTTTTTCGCAGTATTGGAAGTCGCTAACGGCGAATATGGTAATTTCACCGATTTTTTGGCGAAAGCAGCGACCGAAAACCAGTGGAGAACAGCAGTGACCTCGGACAAACGTAACTTTGTGTTTATTAAAACAGACAAAATAGTAAACAATCTTTTTTCTAGTGGAGAACAAAATAAACGAAAAGACGGAAAACACAGTTGAAAATGCAAAAACTTATCAGCCCACGCAACCGCCCTCTGAGTTGTTCAAATTTTATATTCTAGTCAAACGATCTTTTTTGCAATTATACAGGGACTGGGTAAGTCTCAAATTAATTTCGTTTAATTTGAGATTAAATTTGACTTTTCAGACGATTTCTCATCTGAAAATCCTGCTGCACTTCCTCGTAGGAATCGTCCTAGGATTAAATTATTACCAATCGGGGAACGACGGGTCGAAGACGATCAGTAATGTAGGTTTTTTCATCGTAAGTTCGGTTTATTTGACGTACACATCTCTAATGCCCGCCGTACTCAAATGTAAGTTACAAAAAAAATTAATTGATTATCTAATAAATCAATTTTAATTATAGTTCCATCTGAACTGGCAGTATTAAAGAAAGAACGTTTCAATAATTGGTACAAACTCAAAACATATTACGCTGCATTTTTAATGTCAGACATACCGATGCAAATAATTTTTTGCATGTCGTACATCTCAACTTCGTACTTTTTGAGCGACCAGCCCTCGGAAAGTTTCCGATTTTTTATGGTGGTCGGTATATTAATTCTACTCTCATTAACAGCGTCCAGTCTTGGATTGGTCATCGGGACTTTAGTAAACCCAATTGTAATAAGTCATACAATTTTATTATTTTTTTGTGCTAATTAATTTATTACAGAACGGGACATTTTTTGGCGCTATTATAACCGCCGTCATGTTATGCTTTGCCGGATTTTTGATCTTGTTCACCCACATGTCCAAACCAATGTACATGATGACCTATGTGTCGTTTTTGGCATACTCATACGAAGGCTTGGTTCAAGCAGTTTACGGGTTCAACCGACCCTCAATTCCGTGTCCTGAGGAAGTGGAGTATTGCCACTTGAAAGTGCCCGAACTCATTTTGAGGGAGTTGGGAATGACAAGTAATACTTATTGGACCGATGTTGCTTTTCTTTTTGGAAATTTCCTCCTATTAAGGATGGTCGCGTTTTGTACTTTGAAACGGCGACTCAGGACCGGTTGAGATATTTTTTGTGATTATCTTACTAACATTAGGTGATTTTTATGAGAGATTATTTATATGGACTAGTTTTGTAAATATACAAGTGTGGTGTGAGATACAATACTTGTTTTGTATTATACAAAGATTTTATTTAATAAAAAATTACTGTACTGCGTTTCTCTCATTTACATAAAATTATACCCCTACGAACTATTTAAGCTGATGTAATTGCAAGAAAAACAACACTCACCTTGAGCAATTGAACATTCCGGGGTGAAGCAGGGGGCAACAATCATTAGTAATAGACGCTTGTCTTCTTCCAATCATGATCAGCTGGTAGCCGTTCAAAATTGTATTGTGTGGTGTACAAGTAATGATAACAGTAATTAATTAATAATTTTTTACAATTCTTTATAACCAATTTTAAACCTTCATTCTGTCATCAAAGGTCGATAAAGTAAGCAACTACATTACCGGCACTCGGAGGTTAAGTTTTGCGGCTTTTACTCACGCCTGAGATTAATTAATATCAACAAACTTATAAATTCAGACAACAATTACAAAAAAACATACTTGCTGCATCCGAGCTAGTATAATCTCCGCCCACGTTTTTGCAATCGAATTTCAAATAATTTTTCCCGCTCGGTACATTGCGTACTACATTACCGATAGTTTGAGGTTATGTACTCCCGGATTTGTTAGCTCTACTCGATTATTGAATTATTACAAAAAATGGCATCGATTCGGGCCCATTTACAGCGAATTATCACAAAAACCTACTTCCTGCACCCGAGATTATGCAACGTGAGTTGAATTAATTTTTTCTTGAACGTAGCTAACCTCACATTTAGTCGCCCCAAATTCGAAACTCTAGCTTCCATTCGAGTAAATTCCTCGTGGACGTCGACATTAACACGAAATATGAAACGACTAAGAACCCTGAAGAGTGGAAATACGTTGAGAGAATCCTTCCAATGACTACAGTCCCAGAACCGAAGAAATTACCAGAGTACACGTCAGGCTGGAAGCCCCAAGGAGACGACTTCAAAGAGCGGCCCTATTTCATTGCGAGGACGCGCAACCACATGATGCCCGTGTATTTGGATGTCCGTCAAAGGGGCACCGCTAGACACACCATTATTAAAAAAATTCAGGGCGATATTTGGCAGCTGGAGAAGGACCTGCGCCCCTTTTTGGAGGACTTAGTCAAACCGAAGAATCTGCGACTGCAAGTCAACGAATTCGCCGGTAAAATTTGCATAAGCGGCGACCACGTAAACGCAATAAAATACTGGTTAGGTGAAAGAAATTTTTAATTAAATAAATTGAGTACATTTGTTTTTTAATTTGGTGCTCAAAAAAATCACATTAAGTACAACCATCGGTGAAACTCGCCGACGATGACACGTCCTGGCATTTTGACTCGCTCAAGTCGTTCGCAAGAGCCATCAAAATATCTAAAATTAATTCTTTACTCAACATTCGTAACCGCGGCAATTTCGCCACTTTGGTAAAGTGGTGGACGATCAAATCAAGCGCGTATTTCTTCATATCGGTCGCTTGCATCCCGTCGGCGGCTTCCAATATCTGGATCACATTCTCAAACGAGACGTTCATTTCTAAATTCTGTTTGCAAAACGCCTGGAGTCTGTTGTTGGTAAAACTGTAGAATAAGGGGGCTGAGAAGAGGTACAGCGAGTCTTCGGGGGGCATGTTCACGTCCCCGCAGTAAACGAAGCGGAGGAGGGAGTGGAATGACTGGAGCGACGGAATCATTTCGCCAATTTGAATCTAAAAATAAAATTAAATAAAAGAGACCGTGTCGGCTCCATTTTTTTTATTAATTTAAATTCAACTAATCCACTGATTGTTTAGAAAAATAAGCCGAAACGTTGAGCATAAAATTCTTAATAAATTAATAAAAACTGACGACTAAAATTTTCACTACAAACTTGGGAAAAAAATAAAATATAAAATTCGTGCTCCATCCCATATTTTTCAAAACGCCGCCGCCAATACGATTCAAGATACAAGAAAAAGGTAAGAAAGGAAGTTGTAGAGAATTAAATTTGCTACAAAAAAATCCGACTAGATCTTTAACGGTTTATTCTCCAAACAGAATCTAAACGGTGGAGGATAGAATTATGGTTTCGCGAACTTTTTTGAAAAAATAATTAATTCTTTATTTCTTACATTTTTTTTGTATCTTCGACCGTATTCGCAAATTGGTTTGTTTTTAAATTTTTCGTATAATTTTCCATATACTCGTAATTTTTTATTGTAATTTTTTTATTAAATTCTTACCTTGACTTTGCAATCTGTCGGCATGAAAGACCTGAAAAGCGCCTCAAAATAGCCACTTCTGGCAGCCAGAATAGGTTTATGTGCCGGAATGACGTTCCCATCTAAGACCAAATCAACGTCGTAAAATGAGGCCCCGTGTGTCTTTAAAAACATGGCCATGTCTTGTTCTAAAGTAGTCCCCGCTAACTCTCCCTGACACTCACTCACACTTTTGCTATTACTCGCCGTTTGTTTCAATCTTATTATCTCGATGATGAGTTTACTACTCAAAGATTCGAATTTTGTGGACATCACAATATCGTTGTAGTTTGATTCTTTGACGATGAAACGCAAACAGTGGTCTTTAATAACGTTCAGTTTTAAGTTATGTGCTGTCTCAAGGGCTTCCAGAACATTGGCCATGTTAATAGAAGAGTTTAAATACTGGACACACAAATTGTCCAAACGGACCATTCCGAACTCAACCGCCAGTCGATAAACGTCCATCATTCGTAAAACTGTCTCGGTTGCTGCGCCCCCTTTTTTCGTCGGGTCTATACAATCCATGTAAATGTAATCCAAGACTAGCTCAAACGCTTCCGGATTGGCATCTGGAAACTCAATCTCGACCAAAGGAACCTCCTTAAAGGGAACATTAACCGTTCCGAATAATTTCTCCAAGTGACTATCACGCTTCGCTTTATTTTTTTTCAAAATCTGTCTTAAATGTGCCGACCTTGCGGCCACAATCGCCATGTGGCCGAAAATTTTCTTAGACTCAGGCCCTACCAAAAACTGGACGTCATAAAACTCATTCGTTGACAGCAACTTTCCGAAATCTTCGTGTAAAGTACATTTGGGGTAACAAGAGAATTGGAATCGGTACATTTCGCCACTGCGCACGTTATTATCAATTGTGCCCCCAAAGACAAACATAGCGTCGTCCACAACAGCCGCAGCATGAAAAAGTCGCCCCGAAGGAACGAAAGACTCAGCTGCTGGTAAAATTGTGGACCAAGTTTGAGAATCCAGATCGAAACAGTGGAGATCATTTGAAAGTGTACTATCGGCAGCTCCCCCAAAGACATACAAATGCCGGTCGAAAGCCACCATCGTGTGCCCGTAGCGCCGGGCGGGGGGCGCCGGGGCCCCTCTCAAAATATGATCGGTGGTAATCCGAGTCCAGCTACAAGGTTATTTATTACCGGAGGTTGTACTGGGTATTCCAAATTTTACAGCCCGCAAAAAGTACCGTAATTGCCAATAATTCAGTGTTGCCAACATACTTTTTTTAACAATAGTTACCCGGTATTATTTTTGGTGGCGGTAAAATTCGCAATACCCGTTAGGTATAATAAAATAAAAGGGCTATACGTGTGAGTGTTGAAATTAAACTGGAAGAGGGAGTTTGTGATTTGGGCCCCACTTTGCCCACTGAAAACAAACATGCGCTCCCGTGCAACGGTCACCGGGAAATTACAACAAGTCGGGGGGCACTCCCCTACTTGCATCACCTTGACCCAACAGCGACTATCCCCCTAAAAAACGCAGTGAACCCCCGCAAAAACTCTCCGAATAATTACGTTAAGTGAAATGGTCCACATGTCATTCAAGCGGGCATTCCCGTCATACCCCGCGAAAATCCACAACTTGTTGTCGTAAACCGCAGCCCCATGTGCCGATCGGGGCTCCGGCATGACCCCCAAAAACCGCCACTCGACCCACTGCCCTGAATGAAACTTATACTCGAACAAATCATTCTTGTTTGTGAGATTCGAATTAGAGTGAATGTCCCCGGTGTAGCCCCCGAACACAAACATTGAGTTTCGGTAGACTACGGCCGAGTGGTGGTATCGGGGGGCTGGAGGGCAGCCGTTGGTGAACGCGCGCCCCCACGATTTCTCCTTCACGTCAAATCGCAATAAATCATTGAGCATGCTTTTGCCGTTGTCGCCCCCGAAAACGTAAATCGCTCCTTTGTAGGCCACCATTGTGTGCTTGCTACGACGCGCCCCCACGAATTCGTCGCACTCGGGCATGCGTTTCCAGCGGTGGACCGTCTCCATCGGCCCGATCTCGAGCGTGAGGGCATTGTCGTAGAGAGCGGCGTCGTCCAGGATGGTCAAACTGCTCATTTTTTGCACCTCTAAAAAGTGAGGTTATGTAACTTTTTTTCAGCGAAAACGAAGCAAAATGACCCGTTTTTGCACACAAACACTACAACTGACCTCTAGAAACGGTATTTGTTACATCATCGTTGCTCCAGGTAGGTTTTTACGAAAAAATTTCTTTTTTTTTGAATGAAACGTCAAAACACCCACATAAACACAACACTTCCGCTCAGACTCAGTGAGACGCGTGTTTTCATCGATTTATTGCCAAGGGTGAAAGGGAGGGTTTATTCATACGAGTGGGGCCGTCGGGGCACAATAACCCAAATTTGCGATTCTTTGAGGTTGGTCTGGGGGCTGTCAGAGTGACAGTTTATGGTTTTGTTGCCAATTTTTTGAGGATTGTCGTGTTATTTTAAAAAATTTGGATACGGGGTACCAACCGGCAAAAATCCCCAATTCGGGGAAACCCATTTTTGAAATAAAAAACAATTCAGTTAAATGCATTTAATCAAAATTAATCAATTACAGTTGGTTAAATTCAGTATAAGGGGAGGTGCGTCCAAGTTCCTCACTTTGCTGTGGATCATAATCCGGGAGCGCACCCATTTCTGGGTGCTAACTCTTCTCGGACGTGCCCTATTTCGCACAAAATATTCGACCGAGCTGCCCTTGGTCCACACCTTGTATCTGGTGGCGAGAGTCGGCTGAATATCGCACATTTCGACGTTCTTCGAATTGCGTGTGAGCGAAGTAGTGCAAGCTTCCATCAGCAGGGGATAAATCAGTTCGAGTTGGTGCAGTCTTAAAAACTCCAAAACCTCGGGTTGGAAAGAAACGTAAAAGTCACTGACGATTACATGGGTCGGTTTGTCGGGTTCGTGTTTGTAATTCGGGTCGCGGATCACCTCTGGAATTTCGGTTTTTGAACGGATTTGGGTTTTTTCACTTACCTATGAGCTTATCGACCAGTTTAAAAAGGTACTTATCGACAAAATCGTCGGGCATCTGATAAATGACTCGGTCGTTTTCATTGAGCATCCTGAGGCGCAAAATGGTCCGAGGGTTAATAGTCATAACCGGATAACCGAACTTCTCTTTAGACATCGTGAAGCACACTGAGGGGATTGGAGTAAATGGGAAAAAGCGCGATAAGTTTTTGCCCAGAAAAACACAAATTTTATCTATCGTTTTTATTCAAACTCGTATTACAATTCGGCCAAATTAATTGTCTTAAAAAATCCAGTCGATCTTCGGTGTAATATAACGCAATCCAGTCGCTTGATTTGACAAAAATCACTTTGTACCCCATCATTTCCAAGTGGCGTTTTTTCATCTGGAAATGGCCCTTTAACCGAGTCACAATTTTAGTAAACGCAAACTCGGGCAGGAGCAACAAAGCCAGTCTGGAAAAATTCATTACGAAAAATTACAACAAATCAAACGTTCACCTTTTCGCAGCTTGAGACTCCTCAACAACCTCATCTCGCGAATTTAAACTAACAACAAAATCGATTTTGTAACCATAAGCTGTGGTAACATTTTCGGCGAGGCCCGAATTTGAGACGATTTTCCTCAAACATTCTCTCACTTTATTCGCGAAAAGTGTGTTTTTCGTCGCCTGGCCTTTGATATTTTCCTCAACGTATTTTTGGTGGAACCACGGAACGTTGCTTTGGGGGTAGTCCAAGCAAACCGCACGATTGAGTTCCATTAAATTGTAACGGACTTTTTGGGGATATTTATCCTAAAAATCAGGCTAAGGACCCCGAAAATTTAACGGAAATTCACCTTAAAGTAGCACTTTTGCAATTCACTGTCGAGCTTATCCATAAATTCCTCGTTAAAAATTGATTTAATTAACGAATTTGACAGTTGGTTGAAGAAACATAAAGCCACAGCTGTGTAAATTAGCGACAGGCCCGTCATCCGTTCCTGGTCTCTTTTTAAACAGTGGTTTTATTTTTAATTGAGGTAAACACAACTCACCTAATTATTACATTGATGGCAGTTTCGAACAATTGGATTGATTTTTTCGGCTGATAACCCAGACAATAACACAGATAAATCACCCGTGCGACATTGAAACCCAAAACGTGGTTTTTGTAAGTAACGATGTATTCAGTCAAGTTGTCCAGCACTTCCGGGATGAGAGAGTTGGTCATAAGGAAACAATAGTAAATATTCTCGATGTTTTTCGACGAAATGTGGTCGAAACATTTAAAATTGTTAAGCAACTTGTTTGTAACAATCGCATCGGCTCTGTGCTTGTAAATGCAAGCTTTCACAAGCGCGTTATTTTTCCACAAGTCATCAACGTTATCTGCCGCCAATTTATTAATTAATTCGTTAAGGACGCGATTAATTCTCTTGGCATACGGCAATTTCTTGTATTTATTTTCCACCGTATTGAAGACTTTCAACGTGAAAGCGAGCCTTAAACAATCAATCAACCGAAGTTGCTCCCAACTCTCCTCCAACTTCGCCACTAAGTGCTGGAGCAAACTGTGATCCTCACCGTACAGTAAAACGAAACTTAAAAAATTCGATAATTTTTGGGGGAAGAACTTATAATTCGTCTCTTTGACTAAATCACCAATTAACGTTAAAACAGCATTTTCAAATTCGAAATGTCTGTAATTCCCCGTGTCGTTACTAAAATTAATATAGTTCTGGGTTAGCTTAATCACGTCTAAATCTTTGTTCACAAATTTTAATACTTTGTTCCAAAACAAGTTACAAAGTTTCTCGTCTGTGGCTTTCACGTGTGACAATAATTTGAGCAAAATCATTAAATTGTCGTAATCGTTGCACTCGTTTACATATTTTTTCAAGATTTTTTGAAAGTCTGTTCGCAAATTTGGGGACGCGAAATAAATTATTATCGAGAAAAGTGTTAGCTTTTGGGTCGTTGGGGTTGCGTCCAGTTGGTGGAAAAACTTAGACGAGCAACGTTGGAGGCTATTGAGGATTTCGCCTGGTTCTTGGATTTTAAAAAATGTCTACAAGTGGCGAAATAATTTATTACAATTGTTGAGTAATTACTTACCTCATACAACATTATAATTTCATTCATATTCAAGTCGTTTAAATTATTTTTTATCAGTAAAATACATTTGGAGATTAGGACTGAGTTTTTTTCCCTCCATTTGGGGTAATTTAAAAACGCTATGATTTGTAGAACCACTTTATAATTCGACGAAGTTAATAATTCACTTTTAATAAAATTCTCAACTTTTTCTTTATACTTATCTAACGTTTCGTCAGTTATTACTCTGTGTAATTTATTGAGACTTACAGTAAGATCATGGAGGTCGTTTGGAGACTCACAACAATCTGAAATTATTTTACAAGGTACTAAAGTTGATTTTTTAACACGAATACAAAGAATTTGTTTAAATTATCCAACTGTCCCTCGAGGAAGTGCAAATATTTTAACTATAGATTAAGCATTAAAAATACATTCATCTGTATTTTTTTTCTAAAAACGTTTTATTCTGGAATTATTAGCTTACAAAAGTTATCCCAAAAAATCAGATATTTTTATCTTTTAAATAAAAACACATCCAATTTTCATAAAAATATTTTGAACCTTTTGCAAGTTAAATAACAAAACGTGAAAAGTTGCAGCCGATATCAGCACAGACATCGCAATGTATAAAAAAACATTTTTAGAAAAAAAATAAAAATTATGGATCAATTTCATTCGCTTTATTACGGACGATTTCAGAAATAGAAATAGTACAAAAATCACTCACCAATTTCATTAAGGACTAGAGGGATCAGTTCTTGCGCCATAAAATACGACCTTAAGTTAACATCATCAAAAATCGTTTCCAAGTATCGTGAGGTAGGCGATATTAAAAACTCTTTCTCTAGTTTTTTCCTAATTGTTTCACTCATTAATTGGACCGGCTTTATCTCAACATCCAAGCCCAACTTTTTCAAATAAAGTAGACAATAACTCAACGTATTGCTATCAAAAGTGTGGATTTTCTCCTCAATTATTTGGAGCAACTTTTGGAAGGAACTATTAGCGAGAAGATTATTCAAAAACTCGTCTTTAGCCTCTGTTAGACTTTTTCTGTTTGCAACAGCAACGTCACAAAAAATCCGCATTAAATCATACAACACAAACACTGTCTGTGTAATGTCCTCACATCTGTAATAATGCGAATTGCGGTCTATCACATTAAACAATTCTTGAACTGAGACACAACAATAAATGCGATTGAGTAAAATATCTTTGGTGTTTTTGTACAACAAATCCCGGGCGTAACCTTCCTGTTTCAGTGTGCTTGGGTAATCGTAATCCAGGTCTTCATCTGAGGAACTATCATCACGATATGTCCTCATATTCAGGGGGGCACAAGTGGATAACTGATACCGAACAAAGTCACATTTTTGGTTTTTTACTTGAAAGTAACGCAAAGGCGTCACTAGTGATCTTACACACACTGTACGTCTCGAATACATTAAAAATAAATTACTGAACCTCATATTTTACATGGTCAAAAGTGAGGTTAGTTTTTGGAGGTTAAAAGCTTGACAAGTTGACACGTGAGTGTGATTTCGTCCGATTTGTTTTCTATCCGAAAAGAGCAAAATTAAAATATTAAATTTAGTGCGTGAATTTTTTGTTGTGTCAGGAAGCCACGAAAACAATAATGAATTATTTTTAGTTTTGCTATAACACGATAATTTTTTTTTGATTAATTAAATAATCGGTAATTTGGGATTGCGGTCGCGGTCACAAAAAAACTGTCAATTTCCGCTTTGAATTTCAAAATGCGAAATATTGAAATTAAGGCCAAAGTTAGGGAGCTCGCAAAGCTAATTGAGCGAGCAAAGGCCCTAAGTGAGACCACAGGTGAAGTAATAAAGCAACACGACACTTTTTACTCAATTGCAAAAGGCCGGTTAAAGTTGCGGAAATTTGAGGTTAGTTGTTTAAATTTTTCAAATTTCAATGATTTTTAATTGAATTTTGAAAGAGCGGAGATGCGGAATTAATATATTACGAAAGACCGGACGTCGAAGGACCAAAATTATCTTCCTATGAGAAGGCATTAATAAATTCAGAAGGGGTCCAAGACTTGCATAAAGTGTTAGATAGAGCTTTATGTTCAACAGGAATTGTAAAAAAAGTCAGATATTTGTTTATGGTGGGCCAAACTAGAGTTCATATCGATTCTGTTGAAAATTTGGGTGATTTCATGGAACTCGAAGTGGTTTTGAAACCTGAACAGACTCCTGAAGATGGGGAAAAAATTGCTTTGGAGCTTATGGAAGATTTTGGGGTTGAGAAGGGGGATCTGATATCGGGGGCGTACACCGATTTGCTCAAACAAAAGGAAATTCATTAAATAAATAATAATGTTGATGTTCCTTAAATTATTAATAAAATATTTCATTAATGACGTTTATGTATTTGTGTCTATGTGTCTATGGAGTCATATTATGTTTTTCTTCTGTAATCAAAATATTGTATTAACCGTTTCAAAACTATAAAAATCCCTAGTCGCATTTTACAGATTTATTTTTTTAATTAAGATTGATAAAATTGTAAAATAGTTATTAATGATTAGATCTCTTATTGGAAGAATAAATTACATTAGCTATAATTTTTTTGAAGCGCATGAATAATTTATAACAGCTAATTTTGAGAGAAAATGCGACTTTGGCGTTTTTATAGTTTTGAAACAGCTAATACTAAAGTACTCTTTATATCATTGTTGAAATCGTCTGCAAAGTGACGGACATAGTCTACAGAGTTCGCAGAGCTACAGGGTGGGGCACGAGAAATGTTTATGTCTGCAACTTTTAAAACATCTTTCGTCGCTCTCTATGCTTTAGTATTATTATAAATTAAAATTTGAGTCAAAGGATGCTTTATCTCAATAACGTCAAAAAAATTTATAATAATTGTCAGTTTCACTCTGATTTTAAATGCTCAAGAAAACTGACGATGAAATTGTGAAACTCACTTCCAAACTGTTTTTTTAACTATTAGGTATGGTGCGGTCTTTAATGAGCCCGTAATTGGACCCCATTTCTTTGATGGAAACCCAATGGGAAAGTGTTTCTCCACTTCTTACAAATGGAATTGTCCTTACTGTTAGAATATTTAGATCCTGCGGCAACGTTTGTGGTTCCAACAAGATGGTGTGCTGTTGTTACAGATCATTTAAATAAAAATTATGAAGATCGTTGGATATAGGACGAGAATCCATTGGATTTGGCCCCCAAAAATTCAAATTCAAATTCAAAATTCAATAGAACACTGCTGGACTTTTTTTGTGGTGTCTAGTAATATAAAGAATGCAGAACTAATACAACTTTACGACGCGTCCGTCAATCGACTCTGAACACTTATTGCAATGATTTTTGCAATAAATAAATAAATAAATCGTTTAATTGGCCTAATTTGAATAACTGTCATCCACTGTCATCATGAAGCTTTCAGTTACATACTTTGATTACTAGTTTGAATTAAATTGAATATTGTATCAAGTGTTTAAAGTTTCCTGTATATTTGGTTGCATTTTTAAAAGTTTCAGAAGTACCCCAATCGTGCCCCACCTTGTATATTGTTGATTGCATAGTATTTAAAATTTAATGTATACTTCAAAACGTGCTTCAAAACCAAAGTTTTGTACACTCCTAATAATAATAAAGTCCATATTTGTGAATAAAAACTTGTAGTATATTGTTGGTTGCATACCGAACAATGTCTTTAATTTTTAAAGTGCATAATTAATACTCAAAATAATTTCAGTTTTATGTATTTTAATCAAAAATAAATAACTGATGACCAATATTCTTACGTTCTGTCAAAAATGTAACGAACGTGCCTGATGTTAACAACATGATAAGGGGGATTTCCCAGAATCAAATACGCATCTAGTTTAGGTAGTGACCTAGAGATTAAGGTGACGAAAAAAGTGCAAGTGCTGTAATCCCTATAATCCTATGTAACCATTACGAAAGTCCATATTTTTCCAAATTCTAAGTGTCCTTTTCCACCGTGTAGTGAAGAAAATCAAAATCTTCCGTTCTTTGTCCCAAAAAACACAGTTGAATGAGCCGTTTATCGATTTTTAGTGATAGTCAGTGATCGTTATACAACAAATTATGAAAATTTAAAAAATCACAGCATATGTGTACGTCACTCAGATAAAACGCGATAAGTTAGTGTATCACTCCTTATTATTTAGAAAAGCCAAAAGCACAGTTGATCATAATGTTTTTTGCATTCATTGAGTGAACATGAATTACCATCAACCTCCCGATTGGTCTACAATGATTGACGATGTGTTAGATGAGGACATTAAGGTAAGTCTAAGTTATTTTTGATTAATGTGTTTTTTTACTGGGAATCCCCGATTTTGATAGTTTTGTACTTTAGTATACTTAGTCAACAACACATTTGCGAGATAAGTTTTTTGATACCTAACCAGAAAACGTTCACAGTTGAGTTTCTGTTAGGTGTTATGAGTGTTATGACTTCAATGTTTATTGCACTAACTGTTACGGATTGTATTTCACAACTCTATGTATCCTAGTTTTTGCATAACAGCAACTAGTGATAACTAAATTATGTATAATAGTGTGAAAACATAATTAATATATTAAATCAATAAATTTTTGAAACATGCCATAAAAATGATTTATTAAATCCGGAAATACCGCTTAATTATATTAACATGGGAAATCCAAGTTGATATTTGGGTTGTAGCAATCGTATGTTTGTACTGTTATTTACGTAATGTGGTATTTTGTTACTTTTTATTTGTTTAAATAAAATAAATTTAAGATTTTAATTTAGGTTCTTGCAAGTTAGCCTAGTTCTTATGCGTTTAAGTTGCTTGTATTTTTGTCTTTTTTATATTAACCGAAATTTCTTTTCTTTATAAGAGGTTCAGAGTGCTCTACACCCCATTTTTTTTAAATTAAGGTCTGATTATTTTTGGTAAAAAAATATTTTGCAAAATTGGGCTCTATCAAAATGCTTGCGCCTGTAAAATGCAATCAAGAATACACATTCCAATACGAACTCGATTACAAATTTTGAAAAATGGGATAGTTTTTAGTTAATTAGTGATTATGATAGATAGTTTACAATCATATTCCGTCTTTTGATAAAACACCTAATAATTGTTTCTAAAATTCTCTAAAATCAATTTATTTATTATTAATGAAACAGTGATTAATTTGACAACTAGCAGGAGTATTCCCAGGGTTCTAAAAATTACACAATTAATTACATATTTTGTATCTCGTGTTTTATTCTGACTTGTACATTTGAATGCGTAAGTAACGTCAAATTTAATGGAATAAGCCTAAGCAATTGTAGTAAGCTTTATATTTTCGGAAGATTTTTACTGTTTTCACAAAAATAAATATTTGCCTGAAACGAACTATAGAGATATGTTTTATGTTTTTAAAATACCAGTGTTTTCGTCTTTATTCGGCGGAAATGTGCTTTGATTTTTACTCTTGTGGTGGGAAAGTTTATTTAAAAAACAGCAATCAGAATTTAAATATCTCAATAAAAGATTCTATGAAAAAAAATTGGCCATTCTTCCGGTTCACCATCCTGTGGTCGAGGATGCATCTAACGGCTTTATCATTATCAATAATAACACGAGTAAAAGCTTCCTTCTATAAACGGAAAAATATTTAGTAAACATCGAAGAGCCCGTTTTTTGTCCTTTAGTCCTTTAGCAACAGTCAAATTGATAATAACTGTCACTCACGCCTGACATTAGCCGAGAAATTTATGTTTAACTTTTTCAGCACCTTTTTTGTGAAAACTGCGACAATTGCTTAAATAATTACATGGAGGACATCGAGGCCGGTATGTGTTAGTAGCCGGTTGCAACTTTGCTTGATAATTTCTTTCAGATGATCTTTTAAGACATTTCCCTTTACCGAATCCAAAACCCATGGATGAGTGGCAAACTGATGAAGTTTTGGACTTTATATTAAACGAAGTTCCCACGGAATCCACAGAATTATCAAACGATAATCTTGAACGATTCCAATGCATTTCTGGTTACATCTTCAGAAACTTGTCTGAAGACAACTGTAAAATTTTGTCAAACTCAAATAGCTTAGGTCAGTTAATTTACAATGCCAAAGAAACTTATGTTAGATGCCACCCCCCTGAATGTAAGTTTAGTTTAATTGAAGTTTGATACGTTGCAAAATCTATCATTTTATCTGATCGATCTAAGCCGAAATCCATTCAATTAACTGATAACAATTGGAAAATATTGCGGCAGGTCATATTGCTTCCGCATTTATTTTCGCATGATGATAACACGATTTTGTAATAATAGTTGGCAAAAACAGGAATGAGACGATAAGTTTTTTTAGATAATCACGAGAATAATAATTGTTTCTATGAAAGGAATAATGAAAACGTGCCTGTTTTCAACCCAACCAACCAAATTCTCTCACTGCCAAGTAATAAAAAACCAGGAAGACCCCGATGCAAACCCACATCCGATAGAATTGGTAAGTCAATTTTCCACTTGCATGACCTTTACACTTTTGATCAAATTGTGGCTATTGTGGTCTCTCATAATCGCAATAATATCAAAAGTTAAACATTTATGTCATCGCTTTTTACTTGCAAACACGAGCCTTGCAATTTGAATAAATATATTTAAGGTTTACGAACCGGATATTTGCAAATAAAAGATTGAATAAAACCTAACTTTGTTTTGCTCGTTTTATGAATAAGCTTTTAAGTTGTTTACACGAAATTATCTCAGTATTAGAAAAAAATTGAAAATCGATTAAACAATTTTATTGCGGCGATAAGAAAAATTCGACGCATTAATTGATTGATACTTTCGAGACTCTCCCTGTCTCTTATTGCAACAAATCAAATAAAGAAACAAGTTCAAGGTTTAGATAAAGTTTCAATTTATATTTGCGAATTGTCTGTTGCTTCAAACACCCACACCGAGCCTATTTTTCAGGCAAACGCTCGGAGAAACTTTGGGAATTTTTATTGCACCTCCTACGTGATAGCAACACTTGCCCTCAATTGATAAAGTGGGAGAATTTCGAGGAGGGCACGTTTAAATTCGTACAAAGCGACAAAGTTGCCCGATTGTGGGGCAACAGGAAGAAAAATAATAACATGACCTACGAGAAATTTAGCCGGGCCATGCGGTAATTTCGTTATTCGTTAAAGTTTTTTTTATTTTAGTTTTTTGTCAGGTATTATTACAAGAGCAAGGTGTTGTTGCCAGTGCCAGGCAAGCGTCTGGTTTACAAATTCGGGCCTCAGGCCAAAGGGTGGCAAACCATCCGTCCGATTAATTAAGTGAATTTAGTTAAGTTTTATGATAGGTTTTGTAAGTTTTATAAATAAAAAGTTGATTGTTAATTGTGATTTATTGACGATATGTACATAAACCTACGAATTATGAGAGGTACAAATATTTTTTTAAAAAATACAGTATTAAGATGAGTATTTTGTGTCCTATCACATCGAATTTTGAGGCCTAGTCTACTGAAACATGAAGAGATCTGGTCATTTACATCGAGATATTGTCGTTAGTTGATAACACAAGCGTTGCTTTGGAACCTGTGTCTATTCCCGGCCCCGAATCCGGAGCAACACTGATGCTGGTGATGATGGTTGGATTTGTTCAAGTGACTGTTCGATAAATTAACTAGAGTTTTCTTGCCTTGGAGGTCGCCGTCACTCTTCGAAACGGGCATTTCTGAATGCGCTCCTTTTTCATTCTTCCTCCCTTCGAATTTCTTCGCGTAGTTGTACATCGACCGCCCGAACTCGTACGGGTTATTGTCTTTATCTTTTTTATCAAATTGAGCCTTTGGGGACTTCTCTGTATGGTTTGATAGGAAAATTGAGGGTGGAGAAGTCAAGGGAGATCCCTGAGCCACTAAACTTACTTCCTGGGTGAAAGTCTTTAACGGCCTGTCTTCCTTAATTGGAGCATTGTCGAAGACCATGGCCCCGAAAATATCAGCCGGGTCGCGCATCCCGTACACAGCCCCAGCAGAATTCGAACGCAGCTCTGCACCAAAGCAAATTATTATTGGAACAACAAGCGCAAAAACGGGGCAATACGAAGGTTAAGTTTTAGGAAAATCAACAAACGGGTTAGATTATTAGTACCAGCTTTGACACACGACTCACTGGTCACTCTCTCCATAAAACGGTGCGGGAGACCTGCAGAAAAGCACCAACATTTTTATTGATCAAACGAGACTACAAAAGACTTATTTAGTTGGCTGGCCTGTGAGTTCTCTGGTAAATTTTTATCGGACCTACAGGGGGGCTTTTCCAGTCTAAAAACGCACAATCAATGAATTGTGTTGTATCTGATAAAGAATTCAGCGAAAATTTTGTTTGTGTGTGTATGTGCATTTAAAATGCACTTCAGATTGATAAACGTTTTTTTAGTCAAAGATCGACAACATTGAAATTATTTTTAACGCCGCAAATTGATAAAATTTCTAGTTTGTTAAAAAGTGCAGTTTCTAATCAAACAGAACCTAGTACAACAATTAAACAAAAAATAAAATAAACACGTCTTATTATTAAATTTCTGTTTACTAGAAAGATATTCTTCCAAAGTACGAATGTTGTTTTTTGTTTCGTTATGTGGCCGTCAAAAATGCATTGACTAAATTATTTTGAAATAAAGTTAGTTTCTTTATTAAACGGCAAGTATACCTATAGTCTACCAAGTCAAAGTGTTAGTGACATTTCCATTTCACTTAAAAAAAGATAAAGATTTTCAGCGAAAGTTTTGTGCATTCAAAATTCACTTTAGATTGATAAACGTTTTTTTTAGTTAAAGATCAACAAACATTATACAAATTATATTTTTAGCTTTTAAAAGCTGAGAATTGATAACATTTTTGGTTTTTAAAAAAATTACTAATCAAGCGGAACCTAGCACAACAATAAAACAAAAAATAAAATAAACAAGTCTAATAATAAGGATACTCTGTTAATCAAAGTATGAATGTAGTTTTTTGCCTCGTTATATAAATATGCACTGACCAAAATTATTTTGAAGTAAAGTGGTACAAAACGATCAAAAAGTCCTTCTATCAAGTAAGCATAGAAATAAAGGACGTATGTCTGCGGACCTCAAGCCCAATGTCAAAGGAAAACTGTCAAAAAAATTAAGGAAATTAAATTATTGTTGGAATCGAGTTTTGCCCTGTAGACACCATTTACGGGTCGTGTACCGTTCGGGTCTTATTTGTGCCACGGATTCACGGCATCTAACAGTTTACGTTTGAGGTAATTTCAGTTTAAAATTTGACAGCAGGCTGAACTAATACATGACACCGCAAGTAATACGCCTTCTTGATAGAAGGACTTTTTAATCGCTTTGTACACGTAGTGATATTGCTGTTTACTTAATAAAAAAATAAAAAAATTGGTTTATTCAAGGATTGTACTCGTTTTTTTTCCAAATCATATTCAATATATATTTTTTCCACATTTTTATTTATTTTGGCAATTGCTATAAAAACGCGTCTTTAGATATCGCATTTACATGTTTTGGGGTCAAATACCTATCTAGGTCAGAAATTTAGACTTTATGTTGGAAAAAAAAAGTGTTATATTAGTGACCTAATGCCACGAAAATCCATCTATTAAAAAAGAAAAATAACACTAGTTTACAAAAAAAAATTTTTTCTTTTACCTTAAGAGATAATTTATACTGATTGTGTTTTCTTCTTACTCACTGATAACTAAAATATATGTCACATTTGTCTATTACGTCAAGTTTTTTTAATATATTCACTAAAAGTTTTGAAAATTTGTTTTGTTTTGTTTGTAAATGTTTCCATCAAGATTTAAAGTCTTATGAAGATAGTTATTAAGGTTTTTGGGATAAAAATATGTTATTCGTTTACTACTAGTCTACATTAAGACAAACTGACCCTGATATTACAAAAGAAAAAGCAATCTGTAACTTTTTTAATGTTACAAAATTTGTCAAACACTGATACTTTAAAATGAATATTTAAAACAATTGACGTCCTAATTTTTTTTCGACTTCAGTATCAGACTAAGGGTTAATTATTTTATCGATACACATTGGTTTCATCTATTGGTAAAAAACGATGTAAACTAGTGTAATAGATGTAAAAAATAAAATTTTGCAATAACTGAGAAGCTTTTTTGCGCTATTGTTTGGGTAATTTTTATCTATTGTGCTAATTAACGGTAATCAAATTGTGCAATTTCAACAATTAAACATTGTCGTTTTAACCGTATATCACTAATTCATCTTATCGTGTTCCCCTTTTAAATAAGCGTCTTTGCATAAGTCTTGTATTTTTTATAATATTTAAAAACAATTTAATTGGTAAATAATAAAATGTCAACGTCTAATAATGTACAAAATGTAATAAAAATAAAAATAAAAAAGCACGAGTTATTTATAGGTAGCTGTTTAGAAGAAAATAACATTTTGAAAATTTATTTTGCAATAGAAATTATACTTCCTCATTAATGTTCGTAATATTTTCATAAAAAAGACTTTTACAAAAAGTTTATCATCATTAACTTAATTAGCACCACAGTTAACAAACTTTTCAGCCTAAAACATTAGTTTTTTATCTGTTTGCCAAAATACTCTATTTGTAAGTAGATTACAATTATAGTCTAATCTTTGAGCGCATTGTGTTGGCTATTAAAAGTTGCTTCGATATCGATGATACAAACGAGACCACATTTTAGTAATCAAAGTTTAGCTAGTTAGGCCTTCTCTCGAAATTTAATTTTATAATTTTAATATAAAACGGTTTGTATTTCCGATTTTACAATCGCGAATAAACATAGATATGAATTCGCAGGGGGTTATCGGCACTTTTAGGTTTACTTTATTCGTAATTCCCGATTCCTCATCAAAAGATAATGATTTATTCCGTTCTCTTATGTAACTATGTTTAACTGGATTTGAAAATGATATTTACCGGAAGACGTGACTTTCCCGAAAGTCTGGCTTTGTGTTTAAATTTTTTATTCATTGAGTTTGATACATTTTAAATAAACAATCTTACCTCTCGTACTTTGCGAATATTTAACCGGTGAACTCGCAATACTCCTCCGTGCCACATCCTGAAATGTGATCGGAGAATAAACGACACTCCTTCTATCCTCCGCATGAACGTTCGAATGTTTAAACTCTCTATTATCCAAGGGATCGATCTCTTGGTGCAGTGGTGCTTTCTCCCGCCGATCTATCGGCGTCCTTGACTCTTTTCCCTTCAACCAATACGTTTTCATGTGACCTGTTGAATCATCCCAGGAGTAAAAGCAAAAATTCACCACTTTGTACCTTTTCCTTTCACTTGGATCTCCCCTCGTTCTAGTACGGTGTACGCAGGGGGGAGTAATTGTCGTGTATATTCGGAAATGTGGATCATCATTGCCTCACTTGTCGATTCCATCCGAGAGGCGGTATTTACACTATCGCCAAACAGGCAATATCGGGGCATTTTCAACCCTACAATCCCTGCAACAACTGCGCCAGAATGGACCCCAACCCGGATTCGTAAATGCTGACCTGGAAAAACACCAAATAAACGAATTAAATTAAAACTGGACACAAACCCGTGGAAGGGTCTTTCAGGTCGGTGATGGCGTCCACCATGTCCAAGGCCATGTCGCAGACCCGCTCCGCGTGGTTGCCCTCCTTTTCGGGGGCCCCAGACACCACCATGTAAGCATCACCGATTGTCTCCACTTTGTACACCCGATTTCTCTCAGTCAGTGTATCGAATATTGAATACATGCCATTCAGCATTGAGACAACTTCCATCGGCGTAATCCTGCTGCAAATTTCCGTGAATGTGACAACATCGGAGAAGAGGATTGAAACGCTGTCGAACATCTATAAAAAGTCGTTTTGTTCTTGCCACTTCCAATTTTTTAATACCTCGCATGTATCGATCGGATTTTCGCCTTTTCGTAATCTGTCGGCTACTTGTTTTGGAATCATTTGGTAAAGCAACTCGTCAGTTCGTCTCATTTCCTCGTCCAGTTTCCGCATCGATTCCTCCAATTTTTTACTTTTCTGTTGTTCCTGGTCCAGAGCTAATTTCAGTTCGACTGACTGCTGGGTTCCAGCCAACATCAAGTCCCTAATTGAATAAATTAAAGTGGAAAATACTGATAATTCTTGACACTTCAAGGTGCGCGATCAAGTGGAAGCTCAGCATTATAATAAAGAAAAGTTTACCAAAATCGATAAAACGAGCGACGGAATCGCTAATCGTGTTTTACACAGTTTCTATTATTCCAAAGACTCCAACTGGAAACATGGAGCTGCTAAAATAATTCGCATATGAAAATATGCTCAGCGTGTAACTAAAAAAAGTAGCAATGTAGCTGATTGCAAAATAGAGTCTAATCACTAGTAGGATGAAAATTTAAATAAATAAATAAATAGCCATTTATTTGCCGAATTGTAAATCAAAAATTAATATTAAATAAACGAAATCACGTTCAACAACACAATTAAAGTGATTACATATTGTAGATACGGTAACTCAACTAGTGCGTTCGTTCTAATAAAAAGTTTAGTTAGACGTACATTCGGTCTGGATACCAAAAAATTAAGTTTTTGCAAAAGTACAGGACAGTCAATTTTATTATTTACTAAGTTAAAGGGAAAATTAATAACTGAAAAACACGTCTGGTGTTTAATCAATTTATTTTAAAACGACTTGGTGAAATATACTGACATATCTTTTTCCTATACTACTTCTGTATAAAATCTGTATACAAAGTCCGTTCAATCGTATCAGAGAAGACGCATTGTCTATATTTATTATTATTTTATATTATTCTATTTCATATTTTTTTCTATTGCCACTTAGGATTAGTTTAATTCAATAATAATTGTTATGATTTATTATTTACTTTGCCTGCTGCAGTAGTGTATTAGTCACTCGTCGACATAACTACAAATAAATAGTGTAGAAATATTATCATACATAAACATTACAAATGACACAAACAAAATTAGAACGTGCACAAAAGATTGTAAATAAATTCCTATTACTCATTGTTTTAATTTTAGTCATTTTGCAAATCTGATAAGAAAATCCCTAATCAAATTCTTTACTAAAACTATCGAAATTAATCGGTCAGTTCTAATCAGTCATTAGCTCAAATAAAAAGATTGGAGAATACCTATTATATCTAGAAAAGTCCTGGAATTTTTGCATTAACTAAACCATTAATATAAAAAATAAAACCCAGACGTATAGTGGCAAAATTATGTATCCCGCTTTTTCCAATTAAAGGCAGTCAGTTTTTGCTCTTGCAAAACGATTAAAAAGTTGGTTAGAATTTTCTCTTATAATTCGTTCGTAAAAAACTTTGTCGGAAGTGAGGGTAAATAAAAAGCGAATTTCATTTATTCCGGACTAAAAAATCGAGGATTGTGTAAACTCGCAGCGTCTTTTGTAAAGTTTAAATCGTCTGCAATAAATTATAATCGATTGAGTTTTTTCGTGAATAGTGTCAAACACGTGGCATATGTCGAATTACCTGCTGAAGTCGTGCATGGAGAGATCATTAATATAAAGCCCGGAATTGATTAGCGAATTCAGATCAGGCATCACAGGGGTTCCTAGATACATCATCATCTTCCAATTGTCCATGTAAATCATTTGCCCTGCACAGTCATTGTATCAAATTAGATCAAACCCGGAGTCTGCCAACCTTTAAGTCTCAAACTCCTGTCTTCCTCCAAATCCAGCTCGTCGCTAAGTATCATCTCTTGCCTCCCTCTCTCGGGCGGTTTCTCATGAAGGATCGGTTCGACCGTCACTAGTTCAAAAATATTATTTGTACGATTTAAAATCTGCAAAATTAATAATAATTCAACATTGATTGAGCCGTATTACCTACCGTTTGAAACTTGAACGCTGTTAAAGGCCGAACTAAATCGAACCAATTCGTTATTTTTTTCCCTATTAAGTCGGGCAAAATCACCATGAGCGAGTTGCCTATACTACGGACAATCATATCCGAACTAAAAAAAATCTCTGAGTGATGAAATTCAATTTAGCGCTGCTGCCATACCCAAAAACTATACAAAACGGGAAAATCTCGAACAAAACGGACGCACTAATCGGTAGGTGTTTTTCTTCTCTTGTCATCGCCAGCGATGCTAGAGTGAAAGCCCGGTTATCGAACGTTAACTGGAAAGTGACATGGACCATGTCGAAGAGCAGCTCTTCCCGCACCAGCTCAATTTTCATTTCTTTATTGTAGAAATGTCTAGCTACTTCCTTGATTTGCCCCATTGTGTAATAAACGAATCCCCGTCTTTTGCTTCGGTAATGTAGCGTCAGTCCTTGTTTCGTCTCGTTTTCGCAAATGAAGCTCGGCGCCCGCATCCGAGGATACGAAAATTTTAAATACTCGTGGAGATTATCTAAACCGTTGAGGAAGTCCCTCATGTGGCGGCCGAGCACCGAAAGGACACGGTCGTATCCGTATTGACTGACGAAACTGACGAAAAACACACCCATTTGCTCGAAGAAATCTTTCTCGCTCACTTTTAATATCTAAAAAAATGTTTAACGAGTTGTAGAAGTGGTAAAAGTGTGTTACCTGAACGGCTTTTTTCGACAGACGAGGGATCAAAGCTTCAGGATAAACCTGGTGGGTACTGAAACTGGGTTGATCGACGGCCGCTGCTCGCCTTATCTCTTCCCATTTTTCCTCGCCGTAGGTTTGCTTTATGTACTCGGACATATTTTCCAGGATTAGGCCGTACATGTTGCATTGATCTGGAAAAAACCTAAATTAAAAACTAAATAATTTAAATTCCTTTCCAAAAGAGCGAACATTGACTGATGCGAGAATCGTGTCCGTTTGTTTGCGGTATTGTAAAACGCGTTCCCTGCCATTTATTCTGAAAAGAACAATTCCCGGTTAGCATCCGTGTTAATTTTTTAATCTTTCGAATAAAACAGAGGTTGCAAATTTGGTGGATGCGCCGGGCTAATTCTAATCAACTCAACCGAAATTCATTTATTCATGAATTCATCAAATACAAAATCTATAAATCAAACTTTATCGCAAAAAGTTGGTCTTATCAGTGCCAATGGTCTAATTATTTTGTATAAATTGCGATAGTTTGGCTGAACGTCAGATTAAGCGGCTGAGTAATGATATAAATTACGATCGACGGAGTGTGAGCCTAAAAGGAGCTTAGAATTCATGATTTATAAGTTTCAGCAAGGAAGAGGTGCGGGTTAAAAGGTGTTAAATTGTTATTTTGAAGGCAGTACACTTTATTTCCATTTTTAAAAACTTTGCTCTATTCTATTACACTTCATCAATCATTTTTTATGATTTGATTAAAAGACGAGACGAATCAAATTTTCACAGTGTGACTCTCGAAATAAAATGACCTTAATTCCGTCGAAAAGACGAACAAACTTCAAGCATAGCTTGAAAATTAAAAATAAACAACAAAGTTTGAAAGAAAAACTGCGAAAGTTAAAGCCTTTAGGCCGCCACTACCAAATTATTGCCTGAAAGCAGACACAAAGAAGAAATTAACTCAATATTGAACTAATTAACTAATCTCATACTGGCGTTTTCTGCTAAAAATACGAATCGATCCGATCCAGTTTCCATTTACTCTCGTAAAGTGAAAATTTTGATGGATGCTTCGAAGAAAATACGAATATTGTTTCGAAAATCGAGGTTTGGTGTGTCTGGGGACGAATATTATGTTTGCGCCCAATCGAATACTTTCATAATTAATTTATGGCTTAGTTTATAGACCATCAAAACTCAGTTAGATGTTTCCCCTATCGTGTTATGTTCAGACTTCAGTTGAAAACCAATTAATTTCTTTATTGTCTCACATTATGACAAGTCTATTTTGTTGTTTTCCTTTTTATAAAAAATATCGTAAAATTTAATCGAAACTCTACAAGGTGTTAATTCCCCACCAAAATGAAGATTTACGACAAATGGATGGTTTTTTCTACGAGACAAAGAAAAAAGATAAAACTCAGACAAATGATGCTTTTATCGATTCTTTGTAAGTTTCGAACAAGATTTGAATAAGAGCCTGCTTACCCAAGAAATATGAAGATGTGATAATTACACGTAATTATAAGTACGGATTGTGTAACAGTCCGTTAGTAATAAAATAGCCCCAAATTTGGCATTTCTATAATTAGCACCTCCTTTATTAGACGATAGCACATACGTGCCTGAAATGACGCATTTTCGCAATCTTAATTGTAATTCTTACGATTATGGAACAAAGAAAAGGCGAAAATAAACTCATTAGAAATAATATTTTGCCAAAGCTTTGAGACAGACTTTCCCAAATTGAGGTGGACAGAAAGACATTATTTTTTATTTTAATATTTTTTTAGCAGTAAAACGCACACCCTTACGTTGTGTTATTAGCTTTGGCAGAGCTTTCAAAGTTACATAAGCTCGGCTGATTTTTTCGATTCGAACAACACAATTTAATTATTACGTAAGGTTTTTGCCGTAAGTTGTGTAAGCAATTTCAGTATAAATCTTTTTTCTCTAAATTTGATATTGCTTGATGCAGTGGTGGCTTTCCCTCCCTTTTCATACACACAAAGGAAAATTACGGCAGTTTATATACGAGTGAGTGTACTTTCTCCTGAAAGCTGTCTGTATGTTCAAAATTAAATAGATGAAAGGCTGCAACATAGGCAAGTTAGTTTAACTAATTAAGGGGCTCATCAGTTATTGATGGTAATTCAGCAAAACAAGTTTGTAAGAGAATATCTCAGTTTTATCGATTTTCTTGTTCAAACTTGCGATTTGTTTCCACCCCATATGTTTGTAGTGTGATTGTGGGACCACAAAGTGGTTGTGGAAGATGTTTTGTGGGAACTTTTGAAACACGGGATCGAAATTATGTCTTATTTGTTCTACTCCATAATTTGAGAAATTATTTTCGCATTTTCGCAATCTTAATTGTAATTCTTACGATTATGGAACAAAGAAAAGGCGAAAATAAACTCATTAGAAATAATATTTTGCCAAAGCTTTGAGACAGACTTTCCCAAATTGAGGTGGACAGAAAGACATTATTTTTTATTTTAATATTTTTTTAGCAGTAAAACGCACACCCTTACGTTGTGTTATTAGCTTTGGCAGAGCTTTCAAAGTTACATAAGCTCGGCTGATTTTTTCGATTCGAACAACACAATTTAATTATTACGTAAGGTTTTTGCCGTAAGTTGTGTAAGCAATTTCAGTATAAATCTTTTTTCTCTAAATTTGATATTGCTTGATGCAGTGGTGGCTTTCCCTCCCTTTTCATACACACAAAGGAAAATTACGGCAGTTTATATACGAGTGAGTGTACTTTCTCCTGAAAGCTGTCTGTATGTTCAAAATTAAATAGATGAAAGGCTGCAACATAGGCAAGTTAGTTTAACTAATTAAGGGGCTCATCAGTTATTGATGGTAATTCAGCAAAACAAGTTTGTAAGAGAATATCTCAGTTTTATCGATTTTCTTGTTCAAACTTGCGATTTGTTTCCACCCCATATGTTTGTAGTGTGATTGTGGGACCACAAAGTGGTTGTGGAAGATGTTTTGTGGGAACTTTTGAAACACGGGATCGAAATTATGTCTTATTTGTTCTACTCCATAATTTGAGAAATTACAGTCTATGATTAAAATTTACTTATTCATAGTGAATTAAGTGTAGGGTTGTAAAAGAGAGCACCAAGATTTCCTCCCTATTTGCGAGTCGACGAAATAAGGTCAACGGTTTTCCACCCACCCAAATCTTATAAAGTTACAAGATTTATTAAATCAATATTCACAAATCTTTATTATTTTAATTTTGCAACGTGAGATTCAAATAAAAACTTTCCCTGACCCACATTTTTAATTTTAATAAATTACAACCATCACTGGGGAAAATAACAAAGATAAAGCAGCATGAAGTGGGGTGAGGGAGATTTGGGTAATTAATTTTAATAAAATTCCGAGATAATTTCTTTTGATCGTGGCTAACACCTCTGAAAATTCGCGGCCAGAATCTCTGACAAAGCAATTCGAGACGAAATATTTAATTAACTGGGTATGACAACAAACTTGAAAAGAAAATAGATTAATTAAGAGAGAAGCGCTGAAAATTTTTAATTGACAGAGATAAAATCGCATATCATTTTAGTGCATGCTGGCTTGAATACTTTGAACACGTCGTTAAATCGTTTATCGCAATCAGGAAGACATAATTACTTATTAATTAATGCTGAGCACATTACTTTTGGCTTTGAATGAACTTGCCGTTGCTTCCTAATTAAATTAATTGCTGGAAATCGAAGGTAACCAATGCAAAGCGAATCTCGAGACATTAAGAAATTAGAATAGATCGTGCTTAAGAAAGTTTCCTCCTTCTGAAAATTCTAGGATTCCTGAAGTCATTCCTCGGGAAAAATGCCAAATCGTGACTTGGTAATACAGTGTTAATTATTTTTTTTAGAACAAAAGGCTGTTAAGGCTTTCCTTATTCGACCGATTGACGCAAAGAAAAGTTATATAAACTTGTAATTGAATTTTAAAGGCACATTTAATGAAACATGACAAAATGCAAAATATTTTTTGGTTTGAATTTCGAAATGGTAATTTCTGAGAGGATTGTGGTAACACCTGCAATTCAAATCCTGCAGATACATAAATTGGAATCTTGTGAGACATCAATGGGACGGCAGGTTTGGGATGCGGATTTCAAAGTGTTCTATAAATCTATACGCAAATTTGGGGTCGGATTTTGCAGATTTTCGACAAATAAATGAGGGAAAGAGGATGGGTCCAAGTCTAGGCACGGTGTAGCTTCTTAAACAAGCCTTTTTTTGTTACTGTCTCAAAAGCGTTTTTTGTCAGTAGGGCAGAATTGCAATTACACGCTTTGAATTTTAATAAAAATAAACATTTATTTAAGCAAAAATTAAAAAATACACAAAGCGGAAAATATTTAATTACCAGAGCGTTTCCATCAAGAGAAATGTAAATTATTGTTTAAATATTTATAATTCCGACTAGTATTAAAAACAAATTAAATTAAAAGCTACAGCATTGCATTTCCTTTATTTGGTTCACAAAATTTCACAATGATTGAATCGAATTTCACTAAAGACCTTTGATGTTTCTGTAGCTAAGCCGTGTATTTTGTTTTGCACATCTTATTGGATTTCTTATATATTTTTGGATCAGAGTTTACGAAGAGTAGGAACACGTCATATCATAAAAGCACACGCAAACTATTAATAAAAGGCAAGCTTTTTGTAGTGAGATACATAAAGTTAAAGGGAAAAATAAATTAGAGAATTTTTCATCAGTTTTGAAGAATTAGATTAAACAAAACTTGAGCTAAAGCACTACAGTGTCGACAACTGATTAACTAACTTTTCCAATAATAAGTTTGTCAATGAATGAATTAGCTGTTAATTATGTATGAGTAATAAATGTTTCTGTAACATATTAATATTCGCGCTAAGTCGCAAACAACAATTTAAATTAGCGATGTCACTACCTGATTTAATTATTAATCAGTTCTCTCACCAACAAATAAACGGGAAAAAATGCACAATTAATTCTCTTAATGATTCGCTCAATTTTAAATATTTCAAAACACTATCATCATAAAGTGGTCCATATGTTTCCAAGTTTGTTTCGTATAAAATCGAATATCTATCACCTTCGCATTTTTACAGTCTGCAGTTCATTTTATTGCTAAAACTTATTTGGGACAATATTATCGAACGAGGCCGTTTACAAAAATAAATTGACAACCTTTACCCAAGATGGGAAAGTTTTTTCTTCGACACGTGTGGATAAATTAGGAATCAATCACAGACGAATTAAGTGTACACGTGTTGCCACATACTTATCACAAAACGGTCAATATCTGCGGAAGGAGCTTTGACGGAAAAGCAACCTTTTAGCCTGATTTAGCCGAGTTGTTGCACTTTATTCAAATGGAGATGCAATAGATTAAGGAGATTTGTGGTAATATTGTCTGACGGAGGACTTAAATCTACGAAAGTTTTGCTTTTATTTTCCTCCGCTTGTTGACAAGGAAGATCCTTGAAGAGGAAAAATATTGTTAAAGCCATTTCCTGCCTGAGTAAAAAATAATAGGAATATTTATTAAATTCCTTCGTTGAAACTTGTCAGATGGCTGAAGTTGGGAAAGTTTAGTGAGTTCAGGGTCACAATTAATGAAGCTTTCATAATAAAGTTTTACTTTTTTCCGACAAGCAAACAACAAAGTAATATCCTTTTAACTGTGGCCAGAACAATTGACATGATTAATTATCACCCTCCATTGTTACACAAGAATTATAGATAACTAAGCATCTGTTGTTTAGATTATGCCAAAAGTGGGCTTAACGACCCGTCACAATAAAGAAAACAATCAAAAGCTCCACTTACCTTGGCTGAATTCCTGCAAAAACTAAAAATCCGCTACTTAAAAATTAATATCACAGTCACTGAAACACGTCGCACACAAAGTAGAAAGCGAACGCCAGTAAGATCGCGACTCGTATCCTGAAAAAAATTTCAGTCCTTGCATCCTGCGTATGCTGTTATCCACGAACTGACGGTCCTGACAACATCTGCGGTTGATAAACTCAACCTGAAAATGCAGCGCAAGCGTAGCCAATCCTGAAATTTTCGCTGAAACTTTCGAGTCCAGGACTTCTGGCTTCTTTTACACATACTAATAACGTCCTTCAAGAAGGGCCTTTTTTAGGCGGAATAATGGACGTGACGCGACTTTAGATGGGTTATTTTGAGAGAAAAATTGAGACGCTGAGGCGATTAGGTGATTAGTGTTATGTAGCACCTGTTGAATCGATGCCTCTCGACTCAAAGCTTAAGCTTATAATTTCGTTTTTCATTACTCTAACCAGGGGCGGATCCAGAAATTAATTTTGGGGGGGGGGCTTCCAAAATTGTTTAGAATGGTGAAGCTAATGAATATTGAATGAAACTTTTGTTATTTTAAAATACATATTTAAATAAATTTGCACAAAATTTAAGCCCAAAAAACTTTTTTCCAAAAAAATTTTACAATGCCAATTCATATTTTCTCAAATAAAACACCCTACATGTTGTGCATTTTTTGGATATTCATAGGGAGTTGTTGATCATAACGTTTTTTTACTAGTCGGTTTCGCTAAGTTTTTGAAATAATTAGTTCTCATTGACAAAAACAACACACTCTTTTTAATTATTAAAAAAACAACAACATAAAATACAACAGGCAATGTTAATTTACATACAGTTGTTTAAGTAAGTTTAAGTAATAAAAAATTCTGGACGTAAAAAAATTTCTAAGCAACTTCCTTGTTTTACTTTTCGAGAATCTTCGCATAATATTTTATTAAGTGGTAATAATTTATTTTCATTGTAAGGAAAGGTATTTGGTATTTTTTGGCTATCATCTAAAAAAAATACAACTTTCTAGAAACGTTTCGATGTTAATTTAATTTTCTTTAGGCCGTCAATTGTTTTTTATAAACGGATTGAAGAAGATTAAATTAAGACGAAACGTTGCCAGAAAATTGTGATTTTTTAAGTGATAGTCTAAAAAACACCAAAGAGGTACCTTTCCTTATACTAAAACCAAACAAAATGGACACAAACACACTAGAAATTAATAATTTATGTATTTATTTATTAAAAAATGTGCATTAAAAAGACTTTTAATGTGATTCTTTAAAAAACATTTGTTCATTAAGCTTTTATATTATTTATTAAAAAATTAAAATTGGTGTTTGGGGGGGGGGGGCATGGCCCCCTGGATCCGCCCTTGACTCTAACTATAGCTTCGGATAAGGCTCGAAGAAAGCGATAGCAGGTTTATAAATCTTTCATAAAATGGAATATTCGTCTATTGTCGTTCACAGGATCACAAGGTTCCTATTTTACTGTAACTAGTCAAAGTCAACAGACCATATAAATACTAGCTTTCAATCCAGTATATGAGAAAATATGTAAATATTTATTCTGAACACATTGTTAATGAATGGTACTGAAAACATGTTTTTATAAAATGCAAATAAATGTTTCGTTAATAAAGCATTTCCAATTAATTTAGAAAGACAATTGGTGACAAATCGAGCTTCCAAAAAAACGAAGTATTGACTTTTAGGGCATAGCCACCAACATCATTTTTCCTAAAGGGTTGTCCTAAATAAATATTTCGGCATAGAAATGTTATGAGAAGTCCTACGTCAACAAAATAAAACAATAAATTTTAATTTATTAACATATTAGAGGACACATAGGAAACGAAAACAAAGAAAAGGTAATAAATAATAGATAGACGTCTTCTCTCAAATATTTGACCCAGTTTTTCAGTCACTATCATTTTTACAATGTTTATCAATTATCAAAGGTATTTGACTCATCGTTGTGTTAGTTTGATTATAATTTTAGTCTAATTTTTTAGTGATAACTGAAACCTTAAACTCGTTAACTGTCTTTATCACCAAATTTGAATATGAAATATGCATGGCATAATCGTTACTTTCACACTTGTAATATTAAGTGGCTGAAAATGTGCAATTAATGTCCGATGATAATTCTTAGAACAGGAAATCTGCGCTTAATATTCGTCTCAGGGATTTCTAAATTAAGACTGCGGGACGAATAATAACTTAATCCGTTGAATAAAGACGTTCGCATTCTCGTATTGGAAACAGCCCTTCATTAATAACAAATAACTTTTTAACGTCTAGTCTAGACGTTCTACTTAAGTTCCTTAACTTTAATTTTGAACTTGTGCTGCCTAACTTTTCGAAACTACATTTGCTGTTCAAGTTCTATTTGAAATGTAATTTCTTTCAAGGCTAGTATTTAGTATTTATTCAACTTTGCTCAGGTAATATCGCTTTGTGCGGGTCGTTTCCGATTCCAATTCATTAGGAAAGTGAATCCAGTAGTTCCAACTTTGATTAAATTCAGCGAACGCAACGCTTGGTGTATTAGACTAATTCATATTTGGTAATCTTGTTTCGTTTTAATTAAATGAGAATAAATAAGATCTCAAACGAGTCCAATAAACAACAACATTATGATTTTATCGAGACGTATAAATTTCGGGGGTTGGAATGACCTCGTTTCCTTATGACATTAATGTATTAATTGTGATAGTACAGTTGAGATCACGCAACACTCCTCCAAATTGTCCCAACTTTGTTCTGCAAGTAATTGAATTGGAACACGTTATTGTTTAAGCGTTTCGAGCAAGTGAGAGTTTCTTTCTAATAACGAAATATTTTATTTAGTAATAATCGTACGAGGAGTTTTAAATCGGGCTGATTCTGTGTTTTCCTTTGGATATCAAAAGTAGACTTCAAACGGGTGCTGCCAACACAGATGGCTTGAACAAGACTCCTTGTTTTCTCTAATAGCATCATCAATAAAAGTTGGCTTTTTGGTAAACTTTTTGCCTTTGATGTTTTCATTTTAGACCGAAATTATCTAAAGCAAATAGGGGATATTTTTGGATCGGCAGGCTTTTTGCGGGCTGTCACGTATACAGCATTCGAAATAGTCGCGCATTTTTTTCCAAAAATAAGTAACAAAAAGCAAAAATCCCACATAATACTACGGCTGTGCTTTCCACCTTACACAATCTCGGCTCATTATTGAGCATTAAATTTATTTTAAAAGAGAGTTAGAACAAAGCGCTGCTGTTACGGTTTACATAAAAAGTGGAAGGAACAAAAAAGTAATTAATATATTTTTTTAAATTAAGCTATTAAGCTTTTCGTAGGAAGGAACACTTTAAAGCAATTTATACTGAAACCGTTAAAGACTTAGATATTTTGTCGTTTTCCTCAAAGAGCAAACTTAAAAAATTTTGACAACAAAAGACAAGACTTAATATAATATGATACGGAAAAATACAGCAATATACGGTTAAACAGAAGAAAAAAAAATTATTCATTTTATGTTGCCAACCTAATAACCATTACTCGGTGATAGTGATTCATACCAACATGACAACACTGACAACTCTTTAGAAAAAAATAGACCTTAGTTTCCGATTAATTTTCACTATTATTTAATATGTACTAATGGTTATGATCATCACTAGTAATTTTTGTGTTTGTCTTATACTTACCTTTATTTAATATATCAAGTTCTTTTATCCCCTTAATAAAAAAACAACTTTGCTATCTGGTAGAACCTTAATAATCCGAACCGAACTAATTTATAGTGTGACGTTCTCTCGATTATCGTTTTTTTCTAAATTTAATGAACAACCTAAATAAGTCGTGGTACTATTATAATGGTTCGGATTATAGAGGCTTTACTGTATGTTAGTCCTCTGTGGTAGACTTTCTCAATTATTTAATTCCGTTGGGTATATAAAAAAAGACATTTCATACTAAACTACTTTATTATGTACATAATATGTACACACATAATAGATATAAAAACATATATCACAGAGCTATAAGTTACAAATTTTCAAGGACAAACTGAAAAAAGTGACATTTTTGTTCTTACTTATTGTACGGTAATACTACACATTCGTTTACTTTTATGGCAATAAATTAAGTATGGAGATGGACAAACTAACCTATTTGAATAATCATTGTATAAAAATAAATTAATTCGTAAAATGCACTCTTTCAAATCGGTAAAAAAATAAATTTAAACAATTGCGATTTCGGTTCTTAACCCCCCATATTAGGGTCAAAAAATAGGGCAGAAAGGGCAAACAGGAGAAACACAACACCACCAATTATAGTCACTGGAATTACAAAAAAAATATTTTTTTAAATTTTATAATTGAGAAAATACCTGTCCTGACTGAAATTCTTTGTGCAATCATACGCCCCCCTAACACGGCCAACCCTGTACAAATCGAGTGCCCCACAATCCCCCCAAGAATAACCCCGTAAACATCCTGTAACATTTTTTTAAGTAGAAACAAAAAACATGATAAACTGTGTACTTCTCGGGCTCCTAAAATAATCGTTGTAAGCTGCGACCTGTCTCCCCATTCGGCTAAAAACGTTAAAGTGAACGACTGCAAGAAAATCCTCGAAATAAGGGAAAAAATACTATCGCTTTTTGGTTTTCGGGGGGCGCCTGACTCAGGGTCAGGCAACATTGCTTGTTTTTCATACTACAAATTAAATTCAAGGATTTTTAATACCGGGGATTCCTTCACCTCTTCCTCTTTTTTGCGCAAGTCCGATTGGACCTCTTCTAATTCCTCCTGGCCTTCCCCGGGCGACATAGCGCAGCCCTCTTTCAACATTTTCAGCCCGAAAATTGCAAACAAAGCCGTGCTAATGTAAAAAGTGTAGGCGCGAGGAATAACATTGGCAAGCCATCCAAACAGAGCTAATAAAATTTTCAATTCAATTTTGGCCCAAACTAGTGACTTTGGAATTAAGTTGGCTGTAGCACGTGGCCAACTTAATTTCAAGTTATAGGTCACTTTGATTTGTAAAAAAAATCTGTTATCTGTTTATTTTCTTATCACATTTATCTTGATTAATTGCCCCAGTTGTGTAAATTCCTACCTGACAAGACTGTCATTAATGCAAGCGCTGAAATAGCCCCTGCAAAAACAGTCGTTCTGGGATGCCTCATTGCCATGATAGCGGCTATAAAAAATGTTTTATCTCCGATCTCTGACACTAGTATAACAGAAAAAGAGGCAACGAATGCGTGGATAAAGCCGAAATTTTCCACAGCAATGATCTTTCCTGGTCCATCATCCGACGAGGCTGCGCTCTAATAAAAATATTCATTTTGTTGACATAACCTCACTTGGGGTTACTTACAGGAAGGCCATTGGCTTCGGGACTTTCTTCCTTAGGTTCTAGCTCCGCATAAATTGTTCTTAAATAGATTAAATATAAAAGAGGCGCTACCCAAATTCGGTTTATTGAAGAGATTAATTTGCCCTTCATCGTTTTGAAATATTTTCACTAATAAAAAATAAGGAGATAATTAATTTCTGGTTGGAATCACATTCAATGACATTTTTGTTCAGAGAAATTAAAGGCAAGTTGGATTTTAATTGTAAAAAATAAATAAACTCATCAAACAACCCACACTGAACTGCGGTTATTTGACAACTGTCAACCAATGACAGGTTCGGAATGTGTCTAATGACACGAATAATAAAATTTGAATAATAAGTACAAACGCAACGTCTGATTCTAATTTAATTTATCACTGCTAACGATGGCGTTAACACGTGGCAAGTTAGGACAATTAAAATTATAACTCTACGGCGTGAAGCTCATGACTGGCAATTGTGGTGGTTAAAGCAACATGCCGAGTCAAATGGAGCGAAAATTAAATTTTAGGATAAAGAAAGTGAAACATTTCTCACGCGGAAGCTACAACCTACAATTTATTAATGTCTAATGTGTATCATATTCTCAAAATGTGGAAAGTTTGAACTATTTATTATTGGCGGCAATTATGCAACAATTCCATGTTTGAAAACGGTATAAAATGTAGTCAAATCTGGAGAAAAGCATCAGTTTTTATTAGAATATCACAATGAACAGAGTGGTATGTATTTGAGGGGCAAAACCTTTGGCTTAAATTACAGTTTCAGACAATTTTTTTTCTCCTTCTTGTGATAGCTGCTTGTCAGTCGTTTTTCCTCCAAAGTAAAGACATAAAAAGGATGTTGCGGTACTTCCCCAAAGCTTTCGATATTGAAACAACCCGAAGTCGGCCTCTGCGAACCCGAAATCGAGAACCAGAACCAACTCACCATGATTACATCGATAGTTACGACAGACAAGATAATGGAGAGGCCTCAAAATACACAAAAAATACCAAAGGACGCAACAGGAGACCAAACTACCATCACTGCGACCACCCCGACCACTATCACCACCATCACCATCCAGAAGATCGGGTGCAAAGCCATCGCAATAACAAAAATACGAAATATGAAGACAGTGAGGATTACGACACTGATAAGAAGAAATATAAAAAGAAAATGAATTTGGACGAAGAAAAGGACAATACCGACGATCAGAAGGACAAAAAAGATTACATAACTGGAGTTTTAGTGACCATTCCGAAAATTAAAGGCAGTGGGGACGCAGAAAGTTATTTGAAAAGTGGCAAACATAATGTGTTTTTCCAACAACCATTAAAGACTGAAGATGAGGATTATCACCCCTATCACCGGCATCACATTCCAGGAGACGAAGATTTTGACTCGTATTTTTACTAATTGTGAACTGTGTTGTGAATTTATATTGATCAATAAATAAAGCAAATTTTTATAACACGTTTTTTCAATTCAAATGATTTTACAAAACGCCGATTTTGAATTTGTTTACAATGGTAAAAAAACAAAACGATTTGAAACACATAAGTTGGAATTATTTCACAGTTTTTGGTTTTGTCTTTTAACTTGAAGCAAAAATTTTAAATTTCGTTCGGAGCGCTGTCTGGTGGCTGCTACACGTAGCGCAATTTGACACAAGTTTTTGACAGTGCTTATTCATTTTCTGATTTTAAAATCGTTTAAAATGGTGAGAAAAATTAATTAATTGGGGCACCTAACCAGGAATTATTTTAGAGTTTCGCACTTCCGTCTGTTAAGTCAAAGCCGGGCCAGCCCGAGGATTTTTGCATCAATGAGGGAAAGTTTGGTGTTCCTGAGGCATTCACTGGTGGTTTGTCCTCCCTAAGGACTAGCCTTGACGTGCCTCACCCCCTCATGTTGTCAGAATTGAATGTAAGAAGGGCGTTATGTAAGTCAAGTGTTGAATTTTTTGTTTCAGCACCGAAAAAATTTAGATAAAATGAACATGACAATACTGAGGAATACGCAAGGTCTGCATGCCCCTCTCAGAATTGCTATGGAGCAAAAGGCGGTGAAAAAAGTGGGTCATTTGCCGTTTTTGCCCTCACACAACGTGTTACATGAGTCTCTAACTGGCCGTGATATTGAGATGGACTCTAGTGATGTTTTTAACACTCCGGAATTTATTGAAGTTGCTGGATTACCACACGCTGTTGTGGAAAAATCTTTAGGGATTTTGTAATTAAAAACATGTTTTTTTAATAAAATATATTTACTAAACGTAATAAATAAAAAATTAAGGCCCTCGTTCTGGTGGTAGTACATTTTTTATCCACTCTAGTAATTTCTCCAGTTCATTCTTTTTCAACTCGTGTAAAGTGTTGGTCAGTGGGACGAACTCTCCTTTCACTCCAAGTTTCGTAAGATTATTGAACGTCTCCTCGCCCCATTCTTGGGGCACGAGCTCGTCCCTGTCCCCATGACACATAAAAAGTGGGGTATTCACCGCTTGAATATTTTTATAAACTTCCGATTCGTTATTAAGGAACGACGATAAGGCGAAAACCCCCGCCAAGCCTGGGGTGAACCTATAGGCAGTGTGTAGGGCCAAGGCGCCCCCCATGGAAAAGCCCCCAATTACAATCCTGTCTAGGGGAATTCCGGCATCAATTTCTTCCGAAATCAATGATTTAATATCATGTTTGATGTCTTCCAACGTCTCGACGTGTTCAGGGACATCAGGTGTGATGTCGTAGCGATTAAACCAAACATTACTCAACTGAAAAACAAATTGGAGTCATTTATTTCCAGTTTGAGTGTCATACAGCTCCGTCTAATGGTGTGTAGGGCCTCACGGGGGCTGTAGGAAAAATAAATTTGACGTGAGGTAGCGAGAAATCCCTGATTAGAAATTTGACCCAATCGAGAATTCCTTTACCAGTGTCTCCTATACAAAAACGTGAGAAAAAGTGCAACGTGATGTAACCTCTCACCTGAACCGTGTAAAAAGATAACAGATCCGGTATTGCTGGAATTTGTTGGCTTGATGATGCGCAAGGGCTTTATTCGGGACATTTTGTGCTTATTTAAGCTTTTGGAGCGAGTGATTGATGTGTAAAATGATAAAAAGTCATTTATTATAGGCTAATAAAGAAACACGTCGGGTGTATTGTTGGTCGCCTACATGCTGTAAATTTTAGGGTTAGTCAAATAATTATAATCAATGCTCTAAATCACGGGCTAACACATTAATGTTTAATTCGCGTTCCGTCAGGTTGTTTTTATTTTATTATTTCGTACTAAATAATTTTGTACCTGAGAGCGACAACAGCTTATTTTTTTTTCAAAAATTAATTAATAAGTAATGGTAAACATTTAACACACTTTCTATTTGAAAAATAATTCCAATTTTTTAATTTTTCATTTGTAACGACTGTAGCAATTTTATTAAAAAATGTAAACGTTCCCCTTTTAATGTGTATTTAATAAAATTAGAAGACTTTTTGGCCTTTTGTTGCATTTTTTTGAATGTAACATCACCTTGTGTTGCAAGAAAAAAAAATGTGAAGATGGAAGCCAATTCAATTATAAATGTTTGTTAACCTACTAGATTCACTTACAATAAAAAATTCCATAACAAAATAACCGCTCATAAATGTTAGGTAATATTGTGACAGAATTTTTGTTTTTAATTAGTCTTGAATATTGATCATTTTGGACTTAGTTTCATTTTCGCTAGAGGTCCAGAATTTTTATCGTAGTTTTCTCGTTTAGTAAAGATATTTAGTTATTATTTCTGAAAGTAAAATCCTTATGCAGTTACAATTTTAAGAACGGCTTATACAGGATCTAAGCGAAATAAGTACATTAATTTTAACCAGTGGTAGAACTCATCAAGACAAACACTTTTTCTATGTACCATTTTTTCAAAATCGCATTTTTTAAAATCATTTTTCCCCTACAAATTGACGAGCCTTTTATGAAATGCTCCAACAAAAGTAATAATAAATTTTATTTTATTTTTATGAACTTGCTTGGAAACGGTAATCTTGTCGACTATCAGCTGTTTCAAAACTATGAAAACGCCAACGTCGCATTTTACCGAATAATTTTTTTAAATAAGATTGATAAAATTATAAAATAGTTATTAATGATTAGATCTCCCATTGAAAGTATAAATTACATTAGCTATTATTTTTTTAAAGTACGTAAATAATTTATAACAGCTAATTTTGAGAGAAAATGCGACGTTGGCGTTTTTATAGTTTTGAAACAGTTAATAGGTAACTTTGCTTCCAGTGGCGTGTGTAAGATTTTAAAGTAATTAAAGTAAAGTAAAAAAAAAGTTATTAGGAAAAATTGTTGGTCTTGACAAGTTCTATTACCAGTTAAAATTAATGTATTTATTTCATTTACAGCCTGTAGAAGCAATCAAACGTTAGATAAAATGATCATGTGACCAAAGTGAGCCTATCAAATGCTCTGAGTGGCGGCCTAATCGCACATTATTTTTAATTCACCTTCTATCAAGCGGCCCTTAAAATTTATTGCTTGGTATTATCTGTTTCAAAACTATAAAAACGCCAACGTCGCATTTTATCGAATTATTTTTTTAAATAAGATTGATAAAATTGTAAAATAATTATTAATGATTAGATCTCTCATTGAAAGTATAAATTACATTAGCTATTATTTTTTTGAAGTACATGAATAACTTATAACAGCTAATTTTGAGAGAAAATGCGAAGTTGGTTTTTATAGTTTTGAAACAGCTAATATCAAATTATTGAAAATGGTCTGCTTATATATTATTATTATTGTTATTTAGGAATTTTTGTCGAATTTTTTTCCTAAAGATAATATTTAGTTATCATTACTTATTAAAGTAAAATATTTATGCAATTAAAATGTGTTATTATCGGGCGTATTTACGTTTTTATTGTAAAAGGAAATGTAATTATTTACCTACACAACAGTAAAATGTTTTTTTTGCAATGAAAATTGAAATATTTACATCTTCACATTTCTGTCTGCTTTAAAGTTTTGTTTTGATAAACAATAACAATCTGCTATCTTTTTCAATCAATTTTGCAAATATTAAACCAGAAATATTCAGTAACCGTGCTTTAAAAACGTCTCAATTCTAAAACATAAAAGATTAAGTAGATATTAAAATTATTAACGTCATTATTTAAATCGAGTTACTGCGTACAAAACTTAAATTATTTACTTAAATTATTTATTTACTTATAAACATCATCGTTATAATCACTCCATTATTCATTATTTATACTTGTATGCAATTTTATTTCTATTTACATCATTGTGGAAATGAAACGAATTATACCGCATTAAAGTTTTGCAGAGACATTTTCGTTCATTAATTTTTAATAGTTAGTGCGTAACAATGAGTTTACTACCTATTTCTTTACGTAACTAAAGAAGGCAAGGTCCAAATAATAGAAAATTTATTCCAAATTTTAAAACATGCTAAAAAATGTAAACACCTATAATTTTTGTCATTTGCTACAAGGGTCGTCAACCGGAATATATTCTTCAATCAAAGACATAAACTTTGATAATTCACAAAAAGCCTCACAGGCTGGCAGTTTCATTAACTTAAGTCCATCCTCGGTGTAATTTTCATAATAAATCTATATCATTAAAATCAAGCATTAAATTGAGTAAAATTATGCACATACTTTAATTCCGAATTCGTCGCCAATTTTATGCACTTCGAAAGTGAGATACGAGCCATATTCAGGGATGTGTAACGGTTCAAAAATCCCAAGAAGGAGTAACAACTCGGCTATGTTATTCTCGTGGCCTGAATACAAATAAATTTTTCGAGCATTGTTAGTCTGAATTTTTGTATTCGTATCCGTGATCAGTTTTTGCAAAAAATAACCAGACGCCATTTGACTCATTTCTGTGGTGGCAGTCGCTGTAAAATATTCCTGAATGCTTAAATCGACAATTGTTTTAGGCCACAATGATTTGGTCCATTCGGGTAAATCAAAACCCCATTCTTCCTCCGTCGATAATCCGAAATAGAGATTATAAACGTCGAGAAATGTGGTCACCTCAAGACCAGTATTGTTGGCAATGTAGGCGAATATTTCTTGGTGTTTACTAACTTTGGTTTGATATTTCTCGGACTCAAGTTCTTTGTAATACAATTCCATATAATGGGGACACGTCATCCCCAATAAAACCTAAATTGAATTAATAAAAAAAATAATGTGGCAGGTCCTGGTACCTTATCATCAGATCTTTGGTAATAATTGTAGGGAATGGGATGCCATGGCAGGTCCTGGTTCCACATTTCCTCCTTCTGGGGCGGAAACAAACCCGCAAAAACTAACTCTAGAGACATTTTAGTTCTATTGTAATCAGTACTCCAACCCTCGACTAGCTCAGGGTGGTAAAAAGGTCCCAAAAAATTATTATACCGCTTCCGCAAAGCTTTCCCAATTGAATATAGGCGAACTTTTCCGGCCTAAATTAAAAAATTATTCAAACTGCATTTTTTACACAGTAAATTACATTAGTGAGTTGGCCTAACCCGTATGGAAAATACGTCTCGTTTAAATAGGGGTCCTTGGGATATAATTCTTCCGGACCATTCGCAGTCCTGTTCCCATGTCTGAAAACCTAACGCCAAAATAAAATAATTTTTTATTTGACGACTTACGACGTGTAATAATACTAGTGTATCATCATTTCCCACATTTTCGCTCAGTTGTGAGGCAAACTGTTGGACTAGGATATAAAAGGACCAGAAAAAAACGCGGAACGAGTGAAACTGCATTTTTGGGATTTTGGAAGTCACTGAATCAAAAAGCCGAGCATTGACCATAAAAGTGTAACAATAAATCGGCTTTACTTTATATTATATTTCTCAAGATTAAGTCGTTTAATATCTGTATTAAAATGGTATTATAATTTACGATTTATTAATTGTCTGTGTGTACTTTAAGTTTTTTTATCTTGCAGGATGATGTTCATCTTGTCTGGTTTTGTTTAATTAAGTCTCAAGCGAAAAATTAAGCAAACGGAGCAAATCCGTCCTTATCGACACTCGCAAAACAAGTGGGCAGGTTGTTAATTTATTTATTTTTACACACTGTTACACAAATCAGGATTAGGCATGTATTCTTCAAACAAACTGGCAAACTGGTCGATTTTACAAAAACTGTCACAATTGGGCACCTTCAAGAGTTGTGGCTTGGTGTCTTGATAATTTTCGTAAAATATCTGAAACAATTTTCCATATGGACCATTTGTTTTAATTTCAATTATTCATTCACCCTAATTCCGTATCTTTTATTCACACTGTGCAGCTCCAAAAGCACGTAGGCACCATAATTCGGTATGTGTGGAGGCTCAAAAACCCCTAACAAAATCAAAAGGTCCGCAATATTGTTTTCGTGGGCCGCATACATGTAGATTTTCCGGTCGGAACTGGTATTGTTGATTTTGGAATAGGAATCTTGGATGACTTTTTGCAGAAAATAACCAGCCGACATTTGCATAAGTTCGGTGGTTGCTGTCTGAGTGTTGTACTCCTTTATGGCCAGTTCTGTGATAGGTTCAGGGTAAACTTTTTGGGTCCATTCGGGTAATTCGAAACCCCACTCTGCCTAAACCAAATTGTAGAACACATCTGAAACCATGCACACTTACCTCGGTTGTCAATCCGAAATATAAACTGTACAGGTCCTGAAACCTTGTTACATTGAGTCCTGAGTTCGTCGAAATGTAGTCAATCACTTCCCTATACTTGGAAAGTTCGGTCTGTTCCCGACCAGATTGGAGGTATTCGGTGGTTTTTTTCACAAAGTTTGGGCACATTGTTCCGAGCAAAACCTAAACAAATTAATAAAAAACCAAAAATTATTTATTAAAAAATAATACGTTGTCGTTGGCTTGTGGGACGTAATTGTACGGAACCGGCTGCCAATTTAACCAATAATTCCAAACTTCTTCGCCTCTTGGCGGAAACAGCCCTGCAAGGGCGAGTTCTAGCGACATTTTCGTCCTGTTGTAGTCGGTACTTCTTGCTTCAACAATTTCAGGATAATAGTACGGCCCTAAAAATTTATTGTATCTGTTTCTGAGGGCTTTCCCGATCATGAATTCGCGTTTTTTTCCGACCTGAAACCACTCAATTATTTGTGTTTATAAAAATGGTCAAATTACATTAGTGAGTTGTCCCAACCCAAACGGGAAATACTTTTCGTTACGGTATGGGTCTTTGGGGTACATTTCTTCAGGAGATGGGGTTCGATTCCCATGCCTGAAGAGCTAACTGGGGGTAATTTCGTTAGCAACTTTTTAAAACACTTACGACATGGACCAGAATTAAACTGTCGTCTTCAACTGGAGCACAAGTGATTTCAAAGTTGTGTAAAACTAAAGGCAATGCCAGCAAGACCGAGTAAATGTCTTTCATTTTGCGTAGGAACTGGAGCCAATTAACACAAATATTAATTATATGTGCCTGATACCTTGAGGGACTTTTTCGAATGGACAATTTGTAGTTCACTGTTTTGAATTTCGCCAAGCGAGTGAATAAAGGTGGTATAGAATATTTATCATCAGATTTAGATAATGGTTCCGCGTTACGGTAAGTACAATTTTATTAGTGTATTTAACAATTTTTTTAAATTCCTAATTAGAATTTTCGATATGCAATTTTCCACTTGGAACTGATAAAGTTATTTTGCTGTCGAAGTTATAATTACGTGGATTCCTGTAGGAAATGAATTATTTAGAAATTTTGCATAGTAATGTGCGGATGGATTCTTGACCGTTATTATGGTAATTTTTACCTCAGATCCTCAGAACTAAATCACTGTTTATTTTCAAAATTATACCAAAATGACAATAAAAAAATAATCTACAGGCTGTTCCAGAATTTGCAAAAAATATTTAAGCACTAATTCGGCCACTAAAAGCCTAATTACACTATCCAATTTCCTTCAAATGTGCTATCCAATTAATTGGACATAAATGTTGAATGATGTAGTGTGACGTAAAATTTTAAGAACCTTTCAATACTTATATTTAAAAAAAGACAACAAAGAGGTGCATTCAAGAAATTCATACAATTATTACTTGTACGAATCTTTGAAGAAAATTGGATACCTAGTGTAATTAGGCCTTTAAAGAGCATTTAAAAATGTTTCCAATACCTCAGCCTTTTTCGATAAAATTGTTACCCGCATTAAATACGAATTTGTGATAAGAACGACGTCTAAACAATTTTCTATTTATTTCAAATCGGAATTTTAAAACAATAGTTTTATGTGTAAAAATTTGCAACAATGTAAAAGAAATATTTACCGTTATTGTTTTGAAGAGTACTTCTTGTACACCACTTTTACGTACATTCTGAGATCGGTCGTAGGCGTTTCAAGCAAGTTATTAAGCCATCTGCACTCCTCACACACTAACTTTCGCGATTAATCTTCAATCTAGTCGAAAATCGGACGCTCTTCATATTTGGGGTTTCTGAGCCAGAAACTCACTTAATTCCAACTAAAACATCGTTTTAGTTCTAAAGTCTATTGAATTTTTGCTAGAGTAGGACATGAGGGATTTTTCCGAACACCTGTAGCTTTTTAATTTTGCCAACTATTCCCACCATCGAGCTATTAACCTCTAATCTTTTTTTCGGCTCTCTAATTTTAATTTTAAATATTTCAAGTTTCATTAATGAAAAAAGGGAGAGGGAAATTGAAAGTGTCAAGCAGTGTCAAGATTATTTATTGGCGATTTAAAATTACAACAAAATTCTTAGTAGAAAATATGCAAACTATTTCCCGAATTTACAGCAACATAGACGCACTTTTTCAAAGTTTGCCGACGATGACGGAGAGACAAGTTCTGATTTTGGTGGTTATTTATTTGGGATTTGACTTGTTGTCCTTCCTGATGTGGAGTCCAGACGAGGAAAGCTCCAAGTTAACAACCTGAATTATTTGTGATTTCCATTACACGCGTCCTGATGGGGAAAGTACTCGGACAGTAGGTCAATAAACTGGTCCAAAGGGCAAAATTCATCACAGGCCGGAAGTTTGATCGGTTGGGGTTGCGTAGAAGTGTAATCTTCGTAATAAATCTGAAAGCATTTTTTATTATTATTTTGCGATTTTTCAAGTCAAGTACCTTAAATCCAGGAACGCGGTTAATAACATGAAGCTCGAACAAAATGTAAGAACTGTAGGGTGGTATTTGAGGTTCGAAAACGTCCAAAGTGTGTAACATATTGGCGAGATTGACCTCATGTCCCGAATAGAGAAAAATTTTGCGATTTTTGGGCACCAACTCCCCCGAAATTTTGGCTTTCGAATCATCAACAATTTTTTTCAACATACCTCCTACAAACTTAATTATTTGTGGCCACGTTTTGTAAAAACTAACCCGAAGAAAGTCTCCTTAGTTCACTTGTAGCACTCATCAGTTCGTACGTTTTGATGGCAAAATCTTTGAGTGGTTGAGGATAGACGTTTTTCGTCCATTCTGGGAGAGTAAACCCGAACTCTTTCTCCGTCGTTAGACACAAGTATAAATGAAAAACGTCGAAGTAATTATTAACTTCAAGCCCGGTATTTTCCGAAATGTAGTCGAACGTTGTTTTGTGCTTTTTGAATTCCTTTTGCCATTTGGGTGCGGTGACAATCTCGGCAAATTTTTGCTTGAAAGTGGAACAAGTCAAACCGAAGAAAATCTAAAATAGTGGCATTGGAAAAAATTCGATTACCGTTAATTTATTACAGAATCTTGTCTTCGAGGTAAGACATTGAACGGTATGGGTTGCCAGTTTAAACCAGATTCCCAGATTTGGTCGCCAACAGGAGGAAATAATCCGGTTAAAACTAGCTGAAGTGATGTTTTTGTTCGATTAGTGTCGGAACTTTGGGCTTCCAGGATGTCCGGGGAGTAAATTTCGCCCAGAAAAGCGTCATATCTTTTGCGTAAAGCTTTCCCCACTTTGTAAGCTTTTTGTTTACCTTTCTGTGTTCAAAATTACAACTCAAACCAATTAAAAAATCTTTACATACATTTGTTAATTCTCCGAGGCCGTAAGGATAATACGTTTCGTTGATGAAGGGATCCTTCGGATACAAAGTTCTGGCATCGGTAGTTCTGTCGCCATGGCGAAAAAGCTTCAAATGATTCACTAAAATCAATTTCAAAAATTTAATATTATACTCACAACATGGACTAGACGTAAGGTTGAATTGGTTTCGTTAAAAGACGCAATTTTTATTAATTGTATAATTAAGATTGTCAGCGAAAATTTTAGAATTACAGTGTGATTCTGCATGGTCGTACTTAAATACTAGAAGAACCTGTTTCAAAGAAAGTCTTGTTGCGAGGTGCGCGGTATAATCGTTTTTTTTAAGAGCTATAATGACAATGCTCATAAATATTTATCAATTTTGATTATACCGAACCGTTAACAAATTAATTAGCCACATAATAGTTAATTATCTCCAGCACGGTGAAGATCTACTACGTTGCAAAATATCTGATTCCAGAATCAGTCTTCGTATTCAGTGACACATTTTATAAGCAAGATACTAGTCAAAAATTTAACATTAGGAACTTCATTAGGTGTAATTAATAAAAAAAACATAAAAACAAAAATTTGATTTATAATTGCCCAAAAATCAAACGAATGTTGAATGAATTCTAAACAACTTTATGTTTATTTTGAAATTTTCGATTTACTCATTTATTTTTCTTGTTTTTTTTATACAAAATGTAATTATAATTGAAACATCTTGATATCGAAACATTTATTTCTATACCAAAGTTTTGAAACACTACTAAAAAGTTAATTCTGTAATTGTAGAAATTTGTACATTAGAGACCTTAGTATTGCCACCCTTATTTTCGGGGTGGTTTTTTCAATTTTCCGGCTACGAGATAGCCATTCTAAAAAATTTGAATATCTTTGATGAAAGTCTATTGAAAATTGCGTGCATTTTTATGTAAGGGCCTCTCCACAATGATTTGCATATTCTTGGAAGTTGTTTGAGTAATTTCTTTCAAGGGTATTTTTTATAAACCAGCTTTGCGTCTTTGTGGTAAATAAAGCATGTCAATTGATGCAAAATCTGTTTAAAAAATTCCTTCTAATTATTGAAATACAGCAGTTATTAATTATTAATGTTTGAGATAATGATACACCGACGCGTTTTTTAACACGTGGGGATAATTAGGTGTTTCAGTTTTGTCTCCTGGTGGGAAAAAATACAATTGTGAATTGAAAAAGAGCTAAGATCAACCAATTTTACTATTGTATTTTATACTGTTGTAATATAGTTGTTGTTACAACGCTTTGCATGTATTTCTGAAGGACGTTCAGGCGTTATGACACTTGCCCTTTGTAGTAAATTAAAAATAAGGGTTGATTTTTCGAAATTCCATTCATGTAATATTATTATCATAAATAATCACAGCACGCAATTATTCCGACACTTACTTTTAATTACACATATCTGGATTGATATTTTTCGAAAATTATATTGTTATCTAATTAAATTCTTGGGAAATTTTATTATACAGTTCTGACTTTTCTTAAAGACAAGCAGGTGCAGATTTTTCCACTTGTCATTCTCCTCTCTATAATTGAAGGTAAATGTTAATCCTCCAAACGGTGGTTAAAAAAAAACGGAATCTTTAACCATTAAATAGCAAGGTTTTATGCTTATTTTAACGTGTCGTAATTCTTTTTCTTTCAGATTTTTAATTGAAGAATACGTTTATTCATTCCATAATTTTTAATACGTAAATATAAGCCAAGGAATGTTAAATATTTTACGATTACTTAAACATTTTTGTTGTAGTAAACTGAGTTATAAAATTTAATGTCCAACAATATTAATTTTCAACACTTGGCAGAAGTTATATTCGTGGTTATTTATTTATACATTAGAAAAAGCAGAAATATAAATTATCTTGCAATTATTGTCGTATAATAAACACATTAATTATCGTTCTTATTTAATTTTATTACTCCAATTTCCTTTGCTTTAAAATGGAACTGAGGTGTATAATGTGTTGCCTGGTGCGCTCTTTGTGCAATAAAACAACGAAATTTCCTTGAGACAGTTATATTAATCATCGAAGCTTTTAAATACAGCACCTAATTTGACCTAAAGACTAGGTTTCGGGTACAATAAAAAAAAGACACTTATACAATAAACACATGCACCGTACACGAATTCTTGTAAATTTTCGCCAATTCGGTGCGCTCCGAATTGCGAAAACCCACAAAACACACAAATTAAAGTCACCGTCAAATAAATTCACTAATATATCACTGGCAAAATTGCTTTAATTACACTAAATTTAATAATACGATTCATTTCACGGTCATTTTGCTAAAACTATCGAATTTCTCCTGTTTTCGTTGACAGCGACCCATGTGGCGCATATAAACCCCATACTCGCAAACCGGAATTCCGCATTGGTTCTCGATGATGCACCTGAAAGAGGGTTATTAGCTCGCTTTTAATTTGGGGGCAAATCACCTTCTGTCAGTGAGACTGAAGTACTCCTTCCCTTTCTTCATCCTGATGCAGTCCTGATTATACTCCTCGCAATCGCAACTGCATCTGGAATCGTACCGGAATTTCGGGGTGAACTCCTCCGGGCATTTACAGCTGCAACACAATTGTAAATCCAGGAAAAGGAGCATTAAAATTCTTACTTTCGCATGTTTTCCGGTTCGGAGCCCTGCTTGAGGGATAATCCATGAGTCAAATTAATATTTTCTTCGGGTAGTGTTGTCGGAGCTTTCGATTTTTCAATACAAGCGCATTCCGTGTGATTGTAAAAAGTCAGTTTTTCTACTTTGGTTCCGGGCATGCCTAAGGTTTTCGCCTGAAATAAAACACAGGAAATATAAATTGTGTTGGAGAAAATTGGAAGATTTATGGCCGATGGGAGATAATCTTGAGACACAAAAACGCTCCAACGACTTTAATCAAAACAAACATTTTTTCAGATTTTGTGTGAACAAAGAATTGCATCGTCCGAGCCTTGGACTTAACGAACATTTTAATTATAATCAGTTTGAGATTTATTACGTCTTGATGCAACGATTTGCGTAACAAATAGACTCGCTCATTAGGGATTATTAAGTTGCAAAATGAATCGTAAATACAGCCCACGAGTTGGCTTCAAGTGGGTTAAATAATATGTGTGATTACGGGCTGCGGTAATTGCTGACTAAATTTTTAACTCTAGCAGCCTTCTGTTAAAAATATTTTAAAACCGCTCATTTTTGGTTAAAAGAAAGGTTGATAAAATAATATAATAATAATGGAGATTAAACATGAAAAGGTATTACGAATTTTGCAGAAAAAATAACATAAAAATCTTCTGACTGCGCCAATTAATTTTGTGGAGAAACTATCTGTAGGTCAATAATAAATTGAATTAATGTCAGAAATTAATAAAATGGGATATGAACTGAGCACACCATAAATAACAGAAAATAAATTAATCTTAGGGTTTTGTAATCTTTTTTTTCAGTTATTTTCCGGGGTTCGAGTCCTGGATTTTTCAATCAACTTTTTAATATCTCCAATTAGTTCCTTGAAAAGTTATTATTAGAGAAGTGCTTCCAAGTCATTAAAACAGTTTCTGATTAATCTCGGAAGACAATAAACATGCTCCTCTCATAAAAACTTCCCTGTGGAATAAATCTTCTCTCACAAAAAGTTACGAACCGGATAAATCAACAGTTCGTTAACTTCGGAAAAGTCTAGTCGAAGCTGTGCGAATTACACAAATTAGTTGAAACTAATTTAATTTGCACGTAGGTGATTCCACGTTTATCTTCGTTTTTACAGCGAAACAAATCTCAGACAAGAAATTTTAATTTGATTTCTTTAAAGCCTTTAACTCTATTTCTGACATTACAAATTAAAAAGCAATCTTAATTTAATCAACAAAAACTTCAGCAATTTTTTCAATTGGCGCAGTCAGTAGGATTCGGCTTTGTTGTGGCGGCTTTCGGGCTGGGTTTATTAAAACGTCCCTCGTCAATCATCGCGTAAAATCATTCCGCGGTGTGATTAATGTGGAAGCAAAGTAGGAAGGCAGGCGTAATGGCTTGTAAAATAATCGTAAAATCGTGTTTGTTTTCCGAGTCGGTGTCGTTATAATTGCCCAAATCCTGAATTTAAAGTTTGTCCTCAAATTATAAACTTGCATGCATATCGTATTTTCTCCCATTTAACACTATAAATAGTTTCCGGAAATGAATGGCGAATCTGGGAGCATTGCACTAAAATTCACTCAAGACGTTAGCCAGCATTTCAGACTGTCTCATGAAAGTGGGTTTATTTATTATTCGTTTCAGCTTGAGACCACTGCATTTCCTATTCACTGCATGGTAATCGCGTCCGTCCGATCGATTTGTGATCACTTCACGTCTCGAAATAGGTGCTGTCCTATTATTTTATCAATATTCAAGACGGGAGACTAAACAAACTTTTAACAATAAATAACACAGAGGGTTTCAGATAGGCATGAAAATTGCCTATGGTCACCGTCGCGTCTAATCGCCAGACTGTGAAATGACTTGGCTTTTTATACTTTTTTCCGAGGTGTGCAGCGGTATTCCTGCATACGAATGCAATTTATGCCATGCAAAGAAAAGTTGTTTATTGTACCAACATTACTCACACAAGGATAAATCGAGGAAAAAATTTAAACCGACTTGCAACGATTAGATAAAATTGGAATAATTCCCACGTAACTAAAAATCGGACGTTGAATAATCACTGCAATGATTATAATTCTTGTAGCGGCCGCTATTACTGTCGGAATAATAATTACTCAAAGACTGTGTTAATTAGAATTTATATTGTTATAAGTAAAGCGTCTCCTGCTCCCACATGAGGGAGGGAAACCACTGCCTCCAGCACACCGGAAATTGTGTTTCACGGACGTTAAAAGACAAGCAGTGCAATTTCGGTCAAAGGTCAAAATATGAAATCCCTGAGAGAATTCCTATGTGGGTTGTGATGCACGCACTAATTTGTAATCTCGATTATGGTAATTAGAATGCTTCATTTAACTAATAAACCCACTTAGCAGGTGGTGACTCAAATTCTATTAAAATCTTGATGAAAAAGATATTTTTGTTAATTAAGTCAACGCTCATTTCACGCTTCATTTACCGAAGTGACTCTTAAAAGTTTAAACGAAACGAGAGGCCGGCTGATTCATTTTTCATTAGGTTTATCAATCACTTTGAATATTTTTTGATTGATTATGGTGGTAACGAGTTTTGAAATCGGAGGAATGCATTTATTTAATTTTATCACGCCAAACTGAATTAAAATAATGTCAAGCAGTCCGAGTCTATTCACCTATGACCACTTAAGTAGCCGTAAAAATGATTACCTCGAATTAAGTTTTAATAACAATGGTTTTAGAACGCACTTGTTAATCGTCGTTTTATGACAGAATTAGCTGTTACGAGCGAGATTTACATGCACCTGTGATGAAGGCGTACAAATCTTGCACGAATTAATAAAAATTGAGATTTATAACGTCCATAAATCGCATCAACATTGTAGTAGAAATGACCTCACTTTATAGGGTGCAAGCCAAAGAATGTCGTATAAATGCAAAACCTCGCCCCGCCTTGAAATTTTTCAAGAGTAAATCACCAGAGCGATCTTTGAACAATTGAGGGAGTACTTCATGAAGCCTCCCACACGAATAAGTGTGGACACATCAGCTTTGATACTTACGTAAAAGTAAAGGTGAACGAGGACTTGGGTTTTGGGCCCACATCTGGTCGTGTGGTTAGCGCAACATCCTGTATCTTCGGCGCAACGGTGCAGGATGGTGCAATGAGGAGTGTAGGTTTTGCTAGGATCGGGATGTTCGCTTTGGACTGAGATCACTTTTGGTAGTGGTTTGCGACATTGGCCTTCTTGGCGGACCTTCGCATAGTGCTCCAATGCGGCGTTTATTGCTCTTCCTGAAACGGAGAACGACCTCAATTCGGAAATATCGACAAAAAGCGAGATTTCAACACTAGATGGATTGCCAAATATTTTAATTGCTGCGCGGTTGGTGGTCGCGCGAGTTAAGTGGCTCAAATAGATAAAAAAGTGGACTAGATTACTTGAGTGTGGATTTTTTTCCCAGGCAAAAATAAATGTTTCTATTTGAAGAAAAAAATAAATTAAGAGTGTTAAATACGCTACCGTTTGATGTTTTGGTATTGTTCCAGTTTGGAAAACAATAAGTTATTGGCTTTGAGATTTTTAATATTAAAATGTTAATTACTCAAAACGTAGCAATTTTTACATGATTTTATTTTATCGATTACCTCCGTAAAAACTAAGGAATTTTATCAAACCAATATCTTAAAAAATTGTGCCCAACAGATGTATGTACAGCCTGTTCCAAGTTTTATGGCCGAGGCAAAAATAAATATTTCTAGTTGAGAAAAAAAAAACGATAGGGAATTAATTACGCTACCATTTGATACTTTGATATAGTTAAAAAAATTTAGGGTATTGCTGTCAGGCATTAAAAACCAATTTTGTCAATTTTTTTTTTAAGTTATTGACGTTTTTTCTTTATGGTAAAATTCCTCTAATTTTTAGAGCCGTAACTGCTTTAATAGAATTATGCCAAAGTTGATAGATTTTGTGTAATTAACATTTTAATATTGGAGATCTAAAAGCTGGAATAATTTATGATCGACTTTGTGGTATTGTGGTGATCAGGTCAGATTCCTTGACAATTCGGGGCTTTACCTCGAAAAGATTGTAAACATCATAGCGAAGCTTTTTCAATTGTCAAGGAATTCTGACCTGATTACCAATTACCACAAGACCTGCCATAAATTATTGGGCATTTCGATCTTCAATATTAAAACTGTAATTACCCAAAAGCTATCAATTTTCGCATAATACTAATTTAGCAATTACGGCTCTAAAAATTAAACGAATTTTAGCATATAGAAAATAACCCAATAACTTAAACGAAATTTTTACCAAAATTGGTTTTTAATGTCTCACAGTAATACCTTAAAAATTTTGAAGAATATCAAAGCATCAAATGGTAGCGTAATTAATTCTCTATCGTTTAGACTATTAATTTATTTTTTTATTCAATTAGAAATATTTATTTTTGCCTCGGCCATAAAACTTGGAACAGACTGTACAATATCAAAGTGTCAAATTGTAAATTCTCTGTCGTTTAGGTTATTGATTATAATTTTTTTAACCAATTTGAAAGAAGCCAAAAAATTTGGGACACAGTATACACAAGATGAGCCTACTGAAAGTATTTTGAATAGTATTTTGAAAACCGAGGTGTAATAATACTAGTAATCACACAGAAATCAGTGTATGTCACTGTATGCTATTAAATTCTGTATATTTATCAATGTGTTTGTGATTTTTTTCAGAATGTTTCTACAGATCCTTATACTAAACAATAATTAATTTAAAATATAAATTAGTAAACTTAAAAATATTAAAATATCTATTAATTAATCGAAATTTTATGATTTGTAATGTAAGTAAGTAACGCTTAATGTTTTTTGTAAAAAATATTTAAAAAATTGTCGCTAGCCCTAATATTTTGTTTGTTTGAATTTTTTATTTTTATTTAATTACTAATTCTTTTTTAGGGCTAGCGCCATTTTTTAAGTATCTTTCGCACAAACAAAATTAAGCATTTTAGGATAACATAAAAAATTGTTTCGCAGCATTTGAATACGTCTGAATAATTAATTAATTTTAATCGATTTTAATTGTAACGAAATACGAAAAATTATGAAGAAAATCACATGAATAGAACAAAATATAAAGTATTTAATACCAAACGCTCATTTTTGTGTGATTATTATTTTTCGAGATATACTTTGACAGATTCACCTTGCAGCGGCAAAATTGTGAAATAAGTTTATTAAGTCTGAAAATATTTTGTTTTGTCAAAAATGCTGGTACAGGTTAATTTTATTTTTAAACACTACACTGTTCTTAACTAAAAATAGAATTTTTTACCTTTTGGTTCCTGAACTGACATTTTTTTTAAAGAAAACCCCCAATTTTTTTAACCATTTAAAATAGATCTAGTTTTAAATAGAATCCTACTTCTTCTTGTTAAAGGTATTTTTTGTTGCAAAATAACTGGACATTTGTTCATTAAAAGGGTTCCCGTTGTCCCACTGAATTGAAATTTTGCATACTTACTTAATCTGCGTGACGATGCAATCCTATGTAGTTAAATACCCCCTAAAGGGGTTAAATGGGCTTTTGAAGTTTTAGGTTATGTTTACAAATTTGTAAATTTGAGAGGGTTCCTGTAGTCGCAATGAAATGAAATTTAACATGTTTACGTAATCTACGTGACAATGCAATTCTATATAGTTAATTACCCCCTAAAGGTGTTAAATGGGGTTTTAAAATTTTAGGATATGTTTACAAAGGGGTTCTCGATTTGTACATACCGTAACCGACATAGACGGTATGTTGGTCATTCGGACGTCACGGTAGATGCACAGTGTAATAACAATAAATCTATGCAATAAATAAAGTCTAAAAAGCAAAAAATAAAAATATATAAAAAAACTTTTATTTAAAAGATGCACTAAAATGTAAAAAATAATGTATTTCAATCACAGGAGAATATTTTTTCTTACAGGTTAAAATTCTAAAATTTGGGAGTTATAAAACTACGGCATTACGGAATTACTTTGTTCAGTTGACAACTCCCAAAGAGAAGATAGTCGTACACGTTTTTCTTTATAAAGACCACAATGTACATTATAAAGAAAATAAGTGTGTCCACAGGTCATAACATCACATTGTCAAGATTTATATGAAGAATTATTATAATTTTTTTCGAAAAGTTTATTATTTAACACTTTGTTTGCTATTTAGACAATTCAAAGATTGATGGAAAAGACTAAAGAGGTTCCCTTTTTTCTTTACTCAAAATCAAAAGGTGAAAAGTTTAAATTTCGTTGAGAATGGTGCAGTTTAAGAAAAAAACGGAGCCAAAACATTTTCAGATTTAATAAGATCATTTCATAATTTTGCTGCTCACTGTGACTTAAATACCATTTTTTTAAACCGACTTTAGTGTTTATTGAAACTGAACTGTTTGATAATAATTTGTCGAAAAATAAATTAGAAAATATTTGCTCCAGTTCTTCTCTTTCCTGTTTTGAAAACATGAGTCATCGCTGTGCAGTCCACGTGCCGCGTTATTATCGCTAAATTATTAAAAAAGCTTCATGTAAATATTTAAAGCTGTTGCATTGAACTATAAACCCTGACATTATGTAACCGTAGATCTCGCAGTGAATTCGAATAAGTCGAGAGATCATGAATTTATCATCACTTCCGAAACATGTGGTAAGTTTCTACAAGCTCGAGCGTAAAATGCATAAAATATGTGGATTATCATCTTTGCTTTTCATCACACCTGAATCCCACTTAATGTGTGATTTATGACCGAAACAAAGCTCGAATCTTCGAGTTGTGAGGTCTTTTTTGTGCGAGTAATGAGACACGAAAAGGTTAAAATTTGCGGGCGAGATAATGAAGCGTGAGGAATCTGACCCTTTTTTAACGAACGACAATCAAAGGGAAAGACAATTGTTTTGCGATAATTTGACACGAACTGTCGTCTCTCATGTAGGTAGAACAGCAGATAAGTAATAAATTAGAGGGACGGCAGCGTTGAAAGACGGAAATCGAGTTAATTGACTGACCGGGGGCTGCAACAAGACCGTGATCTCCAGACAAACTCTCATTACGGAAATTGAGTCATTTCGATTAACATGCGATAACCCTCGGAGATATTATCAATTTGCGAATTAGCATACCTTCGTTATGGGGCTTGAGGTGAAGTTGCTGCCGTCTGCTTTCTTCAACCCTTGAGCGAGTGCCGTAATTGTCCCACTTGTACTTGGTGAAGGAAGAGACAGGTGCTGGAGGTTCGGTGGCTTCTTCGTTTTGCCATTCGTCGGCGAAAGGGTCGTCATCATCGAAGGTTTCGTCGTCGTAATCATTGAAATTCTCGTCGTCCTGAAATTTAACGGGACTTGAAAAATATTGACACTTTCTTGGTATGTTTGGGCGGCTCATTAGCGCCCATATGGACGGATTTTTTCCTAATTTCACCCACGAGGACACTCCCCAGCTATCGTTTTCCAGTCGGATAAAAACAATACGATTCTCATCATGATTTTACGATGACGATCGGCGTAGGTCGCTGAGTTATGGATGAGAGCCGATGCCGACAACAGAACGCCCTTCTTTGGCCACGCACGCCTCATAAATCCGCTAATGATGGCAATTACACCCTGGCAAAACGAACACATTGTCAAGGAAATCCCGCCGCATTGAAATCGCGGAGGAATTCCATCTTCGACATGACAGACTTTCCCACTATCAATTATTAATTTGCCACCGTGTCTTGTCTATCAACTGGAAATTATTCAACGTCAGAAAGTAAAACTGGAGTCGCCGGTTCGTGGCAATAATACGCATTTGGAATAGCTAAGGGCGAAACGGCTCTCAAAGAACGTTATTAGTGTTATTACCGTAATTATGAAGACCACCACGGGTTGAAAAACGTACTGTATTAATGGTGCGTCTAATGCAACGAGCTTTTAGTGGGTTTAACGCCACTTTGTGAACACATACTGTTATTAGGGCTATGGAAATTGCCCCAATAACCGGCATTCCCGAATATTCAAGCCTGGACATTTTACTTAAAATTCTTACAACAAATTCAAATATAGCATACCTTTACCTACAGGGTGGGAAAAACCACTGTCTAATTTTTTAATTGAAATAAAGCTCGAAGCTCGCCTGCACAATTCTAAATTCCTACAGTACCTAAACAATAAGGATTGGAAAAAATAAAACAAAGCAGCAGCAGTCAGTACATTTTATTTTAACAATAAACAGAACCTTTGAGATTCGAATCGTAATATCAAAGATATTCAACGTTCCTGGCTCATTCAAGGGTAAAATGTTGCTATGCCCGAATATTATTCTTGGGGGTTGGAATGAAGAAAATTCCATGTTATCGAGAATAGAGTTGTTGGAAATTAGAAATACCAACATTTTTGCCTTATGCTTGTCTCTCACGACCGGATTTGGAGCTGGTCGAAAAAGCCCCCTTGTAAATATCAAATTCTTGTGAGAAAAAAGTACCTGGACAAATCCGATACGATTACCACATTTAAAAAGTTCATTCATGTCACGCAAGTGCTCCCAAGCTGTCTGCGTTCACTTTTAATGACTGTTGAGAAGAACAAGAGTTGGCCACCTCTTCTTCGACCGCAAATAACAACCAGTTTGCTGCATCTTCAAGGTTGCAATTGCAAATAAATGTACGATCAGTTGCATAATAAGAATTGCGTGATTTCACAATTTACGAGCGAACATGACAAAAGCTCTGAGCTTTTGAATTCTAATCTAAAAACGTAAACAACGTTTACGTGCTACAAGTGTTTTGCATGTTGATGCGAGGAGATAAATGTGGCACGGGTAACTGATTGTTTGAATTAAGTTTTTTCTTGTTGCAGACGTGCAAAATTCGACAAATATTTAGTCGACAGTTTCATTATTCCGAGAATTGCCGGCGGGTAATTTACTTGACTCGAATCAGCAATTTAACACAATGCACGCTACTGGAATCACCCTCTGAATTTTTAAAATCGAGTTAAAAGGCACATAAAATAAATGAAAACTTTATTTATTCCATCACAGTTACCAAAATTAGTCAAATAGTCTACCTGCTGAGGGAATTATTCATCGCTACAGTCGCTATAAATCAGCGTTCCTCCTCTGTTAATGTCTTCAGACAACGGTACCCAATTAGTACATGTTTAATAAACTAACATGAACATTGGCACGTCATTAAGACAACACAAAAGAATCTGCTTTTGCACACATTAATAGAACTGCTATTTCTGGAGCTGCATTTACGACAGACTGAACAATAAAATTTTGATCAGCTTTGGCGGAATTTTAAAAGAAATCACTGTTTTGACGTCTGTCAGCTTCAACACGAACAAATTTCCTCGCCTTTTTGACACACAAATTGAGGCGATAACTTCGTCTGGACTAAATCAAAATCCTATCTACAAATTTTTCCTTTGTTCGTTGTTTATTCAGTTTGTTCAGCAATCGCGGAAATACTAACTCAAATGCAAATCAAGCTGTTATTTATGAAAGCACACTTTAATTAAATCAAGAAACGGATTCATCCCAACAAGGAAAAATGCATGCAGGTGGCGTATATCACGATTTTTAAAGTGTGTTCGATGATGGATCAATTATGTAAACAAACAGAAATTGAACATTAAAACAAGTGTTATTTTTAGCACCGCCTTTCACAGCGATGTGCATAATTTAGACACTAATAAATCATTCTTCCTAGACAGACAGTCTGGCGAGAAATTAGAAATGAAACGTTCAATTAACGATTAATTAAACCGTCAATTAAAACAACACACAACAAAATAACGGGCGAAGGGCTAGGTCGATTCTTACAATTAAAATTGACCATGACGCAGATTTCACGAGCAATTTTATGTCGCACCTTTACGACAACGTATACATTTCAGTTATTTACGTTATTCAAACAAAGAATAATTATCTGTGCAAAATTGCACTCTCACTAACCCACTTGCATCTGCATTCCTGCTTGCTTTATGACTGGAGTAATAATTTTTTACAGAAAACACGCTTCGGTAGCCAATATCAAATATTTACATGAAACACTGACCTAGCACTTGCTTATTATCACTCCAGCAAACCACATTCTCGACTCCAGACCAGATTCATGCGGATTCTTTCGACCCGCTCTATAAAAACGTCGACTAATCCTGGAATTATGAGATACTAATCGGGCTAATAAGGGGTTTATGGATGCAGAATGGGGAATAATAAGCATCCCAGGCATTGTATCCTCAAGAGTCAAAAACAAAAAATGTTGTTGGTTCGATTCGATTAAAGAGGGATTCATTTTTAATTGCGTAAAACTCCTAATTGATTAGTTGTTATTAATTGTAGAATTTACTATTTTAATCGCCGGTTCGCATGTTGAGCACGCATTAATATTAATAATTTCATTCCAATAAAAAGTAACCTGACATTTCCAAGAGTGTGTCACGTCTGACTCGTGAGATCATAGGTATATTAAAATCCTATAAAATTGTATTTATTAATCGGAATTTTCTAATATGTGACATAAATTATGGGCCTTTGAAGTGAGGCATTTCCGTCACTTCAATGTTGCGCTCGAATTTTTCAGAACGAGTGAATTCACGAATTGTGTATTTCGTGCCAAGATTTCATCGTCTGAACACGATTCAGGTGCACTTGAATTTATTACTTGGTAAAATAGTGCCTTTAGCGCCGCAAAATCAGAGACTTTTCTCGGCTATTTATAGAAATTACTTCATAAATCTGAAAGTGCGTTATTGATTGTGTTATCGCAGACAGGTCTTGAACTCTTTGGCCATTTCCTTCAAGATTTTTGCCCAAAGGTGTTGACGAAGGAAAATGTCCGTCAAGTGTAATTAGCACGACGGGTTGTTCGAGACAAGTGGTCGCTGACAATGCCAGACTTACGTTTCTGACAACAAAACATGCTTGGCATACTCGGAGCGGATTTAAAATTATAACTAGATTGCCTGATATACTATCAAATATTCCAACTGAGTTATTTTATGGATTTATAAGCGACATAGTGGCTTTGCGTAATCAGGATTGGAACTGACACTGATATATTCCTGGAAGCTGTGAACTAAACTGCTTTCATGTCTTCATAAAAACAGAATAAAAACGCTCTGTAACCTGTTGAGGAAGAATGCGTTTGAAATTTTGATACGATCAGTGTTTGCGCTTTATTGGAACGAATTCCAAAGGGTTTGGTTACATTTTTTCGTCAAATCAATAAATCAGCGTAATTATTTTGGCTTTATCATAATTATCACTAGTTCAGAGACGCGCGTTTTTGAAGTGTGAGCAGATCATTTTATTTTAATTAAAAGATAAACCCTTTTAATCTCGAAAGTCAGTGACCTGTTTCCTAAATTCAATTACAAGCTCTTATCCAACATACTGACATTTAAAAATTAATTCCGGTTAAAAATTTACGTTTTCAAAGTCGGACGATAACTAGGCTTTATTTATTCATCCAACAATCCTGAAACACCGTTCGTTCGTTCGAAATGTGATTTCCTGGATAAAATTCTTTCGACATTAGAATTCAAGTGTCCGATTATGAATGATTCACGCATCTTCACTCCAGGCACTTCATTTCAGAAATAAAGCTTTGATTGAGGAAGTGTCAAGGGTATTGATGGTGTTGGACCTTTACCAAAACTTTCGCTGGTTGTCACGCATTTGGAAATTTATGCGTAGCGATGAACGGATGTTGAAGAAGTTTTCTTTTTTCCGTTGCCTAATTCCCATCGTTCGCAGCCATACGTTGCGAATTGTATTAGTTTACAATTGTTGCCATTTTAATTAAAACAGTCTTAATGGCTTGTTTGTTTTAGCATGAGATCATTGTAACATTAACGTCTCCTCAATTAGTATTTATTCGTTATAAATATGCAAGAGCAGGTCATAGTTGGGCGTGTTAACCAATTGAGTCGCCCGAACTGGGATGATTTAATTAATCCAACATTACGAGCGATTTGAAACGGCTCCACTATAATCATGATGAAATCACAGTGTTTATTTTTTTAACACTTCGGAAAACAAGGAGAGGCTTCTGTACAACAACACTTGACTATTATCAGAAAAATTTCACGCCACTTGAAACCTCCTCCGCTAATAATAAATCAAAAACTCGTTGGTTTATTAATACACCGAAAGCACCTGTTGTCTGACATACATTCCCTTTTTTTCACACGTGTTCATCGATGGTACCACGTGTGAAATTACCAACTTAATCCTTCATTGCTCCGACAGTTCCTCGCTTATCGAGCTGATTGTGCAACTGCTACACTTGCTGACAGTCCGAGATATTCAATCGCTTAATGAACCCAACGTGGGCTTATTATCATTATTGAAACTTGCCTTATTCGGCTCCAAATCTCTTACCTGCTGCAAGTGAAAAGTACGTGACTCAGATAATGTGGCCGGTATTTAACGCAAACTCAACCATTTGAATTAAACGCATTTTTACACGCAGCTCGGATTGAGGAGAGCCGAAATTTGACGAAACTGAGCCATTTATGGACAGTTTTATAAAATTCAGACAGAAATAGATCGTACAGCCGTTAAATTTAATCGCTTCTCCGAAATTGGAACGTTCAAAAAAATAAACCCTCTGTACTTGAATTTATTCCAGTGTTAACTGTTTTCCTAACCGGAAGGGCGCATAAACACCTCTATAAAATTAAAAATAGTAAGACAATAGCTAGGCCCTTGCCTCGGTTTGTCGGGTACATTAATTTAAAAATTGTGTTTGTTTGTCCTCTAGTTTAAGTGGCAATTAAAATCTTGTTAATTATTTTGTAAATTGAGATGTTTTGAATATTTTCATTTGAATGTAAAAAATGAGATTCATATTTGAAAATCCAGGGTTGTGGGTAATTTGAAAAATGAGATTATGTTCGTCAAAGACAAAGAAGAAGATCGAATTATTTCCTTTTGTAAAAATAGCGAGTTGCCGTTGTTGCCTTCAGCACTAATTACCTTTGAAATTCCGTAACTGATCGGTTTTCTGTCCGTAAAGATTATCTCAGCCGGCACAGAGGTGATAAAACATGACGAAATTGTCCAGGCTATGTCCTTTCTCGGTGAAAGTCTCCAATTAGTAATTACAGCAAGTAAAACATAAATTACATATTAAGTGCCTCGGAAAACGACTGTTCACATACCCATGCGTTATCATGTTTATTTGTGGATTCCTCTCAAGATAAATAAACCAAGCATATGTTGCTTCCCTGCTTTCGGGCATCAAAATTCTTATTAGCGGAAAAGCCGGTTTCGTAGGCGGCGCATTTTCCACCTCAATCACTGTCGATGTCTGTAATTATTGTGCGTGCTTGCGCAAGGAAGACTCTTTTGTTCCACTTTGAAAAATTAGGAAGGTGCAGTTGTTACTTGAGAAAGAGCATCAATTTTATTCACATTTAAATTGCTTTCTATTGTTGACTCTTCTTCGGTGGCACAAATGCTCGACGCGTTTTCAAACAACTTTCAAGCTACTTGACGGAAAATTAATACAAGTCAGGAGGGTTTCCATTAAATTGTCCAAATAGAAGGTATTACCGCAATTTGATCCGACCTAATCTAAATTATGTAAAAGCTTGCCTTTCTTTGGATCGTCTCTGAATTATTAAAGCGCTTGGCGATTCCGACTAATGCAAAAATAGCCCGACTGTCCTATATCCGAGAATTGTATTTACGGATACCGAATTTTATTAGATATAAACGCTTAAATTAACCGAAGCGACCTTTTTAACCTCATAAAAATACTCCTCGGTAATAATAGATCATTGATTTAAGTAATGTAAATTTACTTTCTAGGAAGTGTAATCTTATTAATCACAGCATTAGTTGGGTGTCCATCGTAAATTAAACTGCACTTTACATTTAAATTAACTCTTCAGGCTTATGCAAATGTTGGCATTGCAACAAACTTTGAAAGGAAAAATCGCGATAATTTCCCGCTATTAAATTAACTTCCAAAAAGTCAAGACTTTTACTTTTATTGCTGGTGATTTGTACCCATACCCCGCAATTTATCAGTTATTATGATAATACCAACACTGGTAAAAATAGCATGCGATATTTCGTGTTGATTTATCGTTTCAGATTTTCTGAAAATACACTTGCTTATAGATATATGGGTCCCCTATATTGCATCTGTCAACTTAAACCATAAAATTTTATTTGGAACGTAAAAAATGAGTCTGGAGAGGCACGATTGCAGTGAATCTGTATAGAAGTTTTGTTGTAAATAATTTCACTAAAAAATCATAAGTCGAAAACTACAAGTCCTAGAGTAAAACGGTTTGTTCAGGCGAATTCTACGGTTCATTTTACGTATTTCCTACTATACGATTTTTTCCCCAAAAATCTATTAACCAACACATTTATTTACATTAGGGTGATTAATTAAACAGCTTAGGTGATGCCATGTCCGGGAAATATAATTGGAAAATATAGGAAAATGCCTCATGGCAGTCATTTAGTGCTTTCAGGCTTGTTAATGGATTCTTTAAATGATGCGTTACGTTAATTTTTTGTTAGATGCGGAAAATAGCCCAGTTTTGTAACAATTAATTAGGGTAAAGATACTGCTAAAACGATACTAAAGAATTATAGTCGTCACTTTGGAAAGAATGAGGTGAGCAACTGTAGTTGTCGATTAACGTTAATTTGGGTAATTATTTTTAATAAATGGTCAAACACAAAACCATTTGCAAGTTTTTTTAGGTTACTATACTTTCCTATTTTGGAGTCACTCTACGAGAAATAACGCCCCATAGATGGAAATCAGATTGATCGTAAAGCGGATTTATGTATTAATCTATAGTTGTTTTCCTTAGTTTTTCCATAAACAATATTTATGTTTTCTCTCAGTGCCCATAAACAAGGTGGTAAAAGTTAGCTCATGATGTAATGCCATTTCGTTGACTTAAGTTGTATTGCAACGAATTTTTAAAAATTTGCAAGTCCAGTCACGTGTCTGATCTCCGAAATTAAAAATTGTTTCCGTAATCGCAAACTGGCTAGTTGTCAAACAAGAAAATAAAAAACGTGTTAGACGCTTGTTCACTTCTGTGACATTTAACAAGCAATTCTTCAGGTGGATACCAAGCTGTCGCAATCAATTTCCCTCCTCGACAATTAATTATTCTTGGCAATAACTCACAAACAGTTGCATTTCCCTGTGAGTTTTTGCAAAGCTCATCCTATTTTCTCAAAGATTGTTTGAATTCTTTGGGACGAGTTATTTAAATCTAGTTTCTTTGTAAATGTCAATGAATTCATTGAAAAATCCTGAAAATTCGTTAATAAATTTCGTGTGTTGACACGTTGCTGCGGTCTTGTCTGTTATTACCGAAGTATAACTATAATTTGCATGAATTAGATTCATATCTAATGCCTGTGGAGCAATTATCTAAGTCATTAAATTAAAATGAATAGTAATGGACGGCTTTGAGATCGTTTTACGACACTTTGTGTAGGACGGTCAAGTAGCAGCTTGATTGTATCAGTAATGCACCTTTCTAGATTTTGAAACGTGAGGAGGTTCATCCGATTGTTGCTCAAATTGTCGTAATTAACTGTTTGATGATCAGGCTGCAAGTAGTCCAAAAATATTTGCTCAAGCTTTCTCTCGTCCTTAAACACTTACACTTTTATAATGGACTGCGCATCACTTTTTATAATTTCTTTTATAAAAAACAGTCCTGTTGTAATAATACAATGTGTTTTAAATGATTCTCATCTAGTTAACTTTGAATTTGGTTTACACGTAAAAAAATTTGTGCCGCTCTGCTCAATTGACTTCTCTGTCAATAAATGTCAAAACTGTCACTTGTGAGATTCACAAATTGTCAGTTAATTAATTTTAAAAATTCCGTTAAAATGCAACTAAATTGTTACACTGTGCAAGAAAACACTTTTATTATCGAAGCTTTTAATTCCGAATTGGAGACTTAATAAATGGAGAATGGTAATATTCGTTGTTTAAATGCATGACATTAGTTCTACAAAGCGGCATTTCTGATTTTACATGAGAAATTCACAGACTACTAGGTGCGAATCATTTAAAAACACATTGCATATGATACTATAAATCTGGCAAAAAGTAAGTTGGAAGTAATGTTATGAATTTAATTGAAACTTTAAATGCATGCATTCCTACACAGTGAAGACTATTTTTTAGAATTTCAATAGGAATGTTTTGATTTTAATAGAAAATATTTTTTAATGATTTATTAACTTACTCGTACAAGGATCAGAGGCTGGTTTCCTGTTTCTGACTTAAATACTTGCTCCTAAATCAGTTTAACTGAATTGAATTTTTTTCTATAAAGCCCTAAACTATTGAAAATTGATCGTGTTACAGTTCATAATGATCTAGTTGAATAATTAAATCCAAATTTAGAAGTTTGGCTCGTTTTTCTTTTGATGTCTCCTCATTAAAAACGCGATTAGTCTGAGTGAAACAAATCGCTTTTAAATGATCCATCCCGAGCGAAATTTCAATCTTGCGATAAAGTAAAAAGAGCAGACGTCCGTTGCAGGTTGTGCAGTAGCAGTTGGTTGAGTATCTTATAATCTTATTAATATTTACAGCTCTCACGAGACGATTTTAGTTGGAGTGGTCGTCGCATCTGGACACAACTGGGTGGTATTGCACTTTTATAAATAGCAAAATAAATTAAGACGCTCGCATTTTATCAACACTCGTAAATTATTTCTTAGATTAAAGCGCGGTCACTTTTATTTATAAACGAATCACAATCAGTGTTTGACCTACAGCCTTTGGCCACCGTGGACAGCTCCTTGCCTTCGCGGAAAAGCCGGCTTACAAAACACATTTTATTTCTTTCTTGGATTAAGTCATCAAATGGACCTTGAAGGCATGGAGATGGAAAAATAGACTTGAATTATTGGTCATGCCTTCGGGACGTCAAGTTATTCAATTATTAGGTCCACGCACGCAGGAATGAGGAAATTTGCAGCAGACTACTGAAACTCTTTCAAATGAGAGAACAAAGATGTGCTTTGATGTGCCGCTCGAGGACGTTCAGTTACTTATATTTGTTCACTAAAGAAAATTATTGTGTTTGGAAAATCCTGACCAATCAAATGATGTATTTTTGAGTCTTGCCCAACTTCACGCTCACATTTGAAATATTTCTTGAAATAATTATTCGATGAAAACTATTTTAATCTCTTAAAGTGATTCGATTGAGTCGTCTTTAAGCCGAGTGTTACAAGAGTTGACTGTTAAACTTCCATAATGTTTGGTAAGCAGCTTATTAAACAGCTTTCGGATAGACAACATGTCAGGATGCTATGTTTCTGAAACTCCAATAAAACTTGGAAAAAATAGATTTGGGGTGGAAATAGCGCACCTCAGCCACTCGTAATTAATTAACTCAAGCTGACAGTTGAATGAGGAATGAAACAATTCGATTTGAATTATAAATGAACCCGAATAATGGACGATAAATAATGAATGAGCCTTTGCGGTGAGTTCGTATCCACTTACCCACTCATCGTAGTCATTGAGCTCATCGTTGTTGTCATCTTCGTATTCCGTATCGGAATAATCGTCGCCAAAAAGGCCTTCGTCTGTTGTTGTGGTTGTGGTGGTTGTCTTGTACACATTCTGGTGCCTAATCCTATTATGAACCGGTTGCACGTCATTTTTCTTCTGCAAATTGTCTATCTTGACCAAAACTCTGTCCAAATTCGGGAAGCGCGAATGGTGCCGCAGTTTCAAATTTTCGTAGTGGATATCGTTTGCACTAGTCACTGCACTCTCCGTCGTCGTCGGCCTCTTCGGAAGGAATCTCTCTCGCCATTTGATGTAATCCTGCTTGGATCCTTGGTAGGCCAAAGCCGTACAGATGCAAAAGCCCAGCACTATTCTCAAATCGGCGATCCACATTTTCGTGTTTATTTCTTACACATTATTGTTAGTTTGGCCGACGATTTATGACAAATTCCTGGATTTCGACTGAATTAAGGCAATGTTTGCCATATACCTGAGGAAGCTTATTTTTTAAAAATTGGCCCGTAATCCGAAAACATTGGGCAAGCGTTTCTTACACAATTTGGGTGTGTGTTCTGGTGTGCAAACAAAAATTGTGTTGGGCCTTTTTATTGCTTTATCAAATATTCAAACAACGTCGGAGGGAATAAACCGCCGGTGCTCTATAATTAATAACTCACTCCTGACAGCAAATCAAAAATTTTTCCAGTTCTGATCAATATGCAAACACAATTAATGGGAGTGCCGACAATACCTGTTGAATAATTAAAATCGCAGACTGATCTACAATTATTTCAGAAACGTCGCGTGAATATTAAAGCCGACTGACACACTCCCATTTCAATTAGTCCCGAATTTGTCCATAAATAATTCCTAGTTGTAGTGAAATTTAGAGGGGCATCGGATAACCCTTTTAATCCCGCATATAAATTGCCTCAGAACGATTCGAATTTGCACCTGAACACGTTTTGCCTTATCTCAATATTGAATTTACCTAGAGGTTAATTTTATTGGGGCAAGAACTGACGTGAAATATTGCCTCGCCGAAAACTACATCGATATTTAAATTGCAGCGGAGATACGCCTGCTATTTGGGAATTTTGAGCTTAAAAATGCAGACGGAGTTGCGAAACAATTTTGTCTAGACGTTTACAAACATTATATAATGTGGAAATTGTATTCAAACTGTCTGATTATTTAAATTTTTCCCAACTATCGGAAATTTGATATTTCAATGAAAGCCAGCTAAATTAATTAGATTTATTGATCCCAGGGAACACTGCACTGCCGGTGCTAACTTTGACCCTCCACATAAATAATTCGTTTCAGTTTTCAACTTTAATTAATTTAAAAAACTCGGATCAACTCCCATAAACACTTATTTATTGTGACACGCGGGCCAAAAGTGAAAACTTTACTACATTAACTCATCTCAAAATTTGATCAGAAACGAGGAATTTGCCAACATCAAGTGGCTCACTTAATGAAAAAAATTTCACTGAACATAATTAATGTTTAAAATATTGAAATGAAATTAATAAATTGTTGAGTAACACAATTAAACAAAGTAATAAATTGTAATTAAATCATTTGCAATTATAATTCTTCCAGAATGTAATAAAATAAGTAGTTCTTATATTGCTGAAAAACGGTCAAGCTCTCCTGTGCTTGGTTTCGCATGTTTAATATTAGATCGTTGATTCAGAGAAGTTGATGTCGCAAGACATAGTCATAATCTAGAAGTTACAATAAAAGTGAAGTTATCAAGATCTGAGCTAGCAAATTAGGATTTGAGCAACATTCTCGCGTTATGTAATTCGGAAAAATCTGAAAATTTGTCTCGCTCCAAACACACCTTGAACTGCTTTTACCTCGGCTTTTACTTCGTACCATCGAAAATAATAAGTGTAGTCATCTTTCAAAAATAACAAAACATGAACTAAGCCAACAAATTTCGAAACATTTTCTTTAAATGTGTATACAAAGTTGTTGACAGAGTGATACTCAAAAAGTGAATGAACGGATCTAAATTCAGAAAACTAGAGTCGAAAAATTGATTGAGTTAATTGATTAAAATAAATCAGTGCTAATGGCCCTTCCTTTGATGCACTTCGAGCCGAATCAATTAATCCGAATTCCGGCTTGCATTAAACGACCCATTTTTGCTAAGGTCGAGGTGACCCAAAAATAGTCGAAAACTGGCGATTCCACTTCCTCAGGTATGCAAATTGCTACTTACATGCCATTTTTCCGGCGAAAATTGCTTAATTTCGAGTCAGACCGGATACACACTCACACAACCGTTGCATTTTGTGCATTTTAAAAAATAATCGCGTGTTTGTGCGAGATTCCCGTACGCGTAGTGCTTTCGAAGTCGCGCCAACGGATCGACTGAGCCTGTGGTGTCTCTTTATTTGTTAAAGCGCATTCATTGTGGTCCATTCATCTCCCGAACTGTCTGATCTCGTATTTCAGGAGGAAGCATAAACACGTATGGAAGTATTGTAATTTGTCCAAGGATTTTTACCACCGCGCCATTGCGGCGTTATTATCCGGTCCCATAAAATCGGGACGGATTTGCACCAGGGCCATTAAATACGCGAATTTATTAAACGTCGCTCTTATCGAGACTTTGGACAATATTTTACGATTATGTGCGCTTGCAATTTACCCAATTTGCACTAAAAGTCAGCGGACAGTTCCTGGAATACGCTTCTTGTAAAATAACCACCTCAGGTCATTTCATTTTATTATCATTACTCGGAAAGCCGAGTTTGCATAAATCATAAAACGCACGTACGAAAGTCCATTTAAATTAATCAGACTCAAATATTGATCCCAACAAAGGTAGCACTCTTGGTCTCATAAATTCGCTTGAATAATGCGATTTTTTTCTCCTGAAATGGGCACCCCAGGAGCCGTTATGTTCTATTTTCATTAGTCAGATTTTCGAGCATAAATCACGCACTCTAGTAAACATTATCCAAACAACATTAGCTTCAAAATAAATTTTATGATGCGGTAGCAGTGGAAGGGTCACTCATGCAATAAACCTCTTCAAAACACATCAACACATTAATTGGACCAAAAAGATTAACGTATCAAATACGAATAATTAATAAATGGAAAATAAAAACAAGCAGATAATGTTGTTGTGGTATCACTTTCGTGTTTCCTTGTTATTCCAAATATGTTTTGTGTGTAAGAGCGTTGTAGTGTAAAATTATCTCATTTACAGACCGCTGTAGCATGACTTTCGGAAGTTGTGTTAGTCCTTCATTCAGTTTGTGTCTAGTTTAATGACAAATTCCATAAATGGGAGTCATCCTGTCATAAAAATATGCTTTGTTCATCAAATTAGGATTTAATTGATTTTCATTGTAAGAAAAAAGGAATTCGAATAAAATAATTTAACCTGTTAATAGTTTTGTTAAAAATTACTCATTATCTTTATGGTGCATTTAATTGTGGTTATTTTTAATAATCCTGAGCGTAATTAGTTAAACTAACATTACGTAAATTTTTCGAGATTTCAGAGTAATGACCACAGAAAGGTAGATAACACGCAAATATTAAATAAACAATGAAAAAACTTGCAAAAGTGTTAATGAATGACACACTTCTTGCAGTTACTCTATACTCTATTAGATAAAAAAATCAAGTTCAAGATTACACCTTTGTAAGTGTAGAAAGGATTTATAACCCATCTCAAAAGTTTTTTTTTGCTTAAATTTAACAAAAATAAGTGTTTACATTACTTAATTTGCCTCAGTCCTGTTGACCCCTTTTTTGTATACTCACACCATGAATATTAAAATCAAACCATCATCAATCACGGTTTTATGAATCGCTGAATTTTGAAATATTAAAATTAGGTGCCTTTTGAACAAACTGTCACGACCTTCGTATTGAATCGGTTTTCTAACACAAACACTAGCCAAAAATAACAGGTTTAATTGATTTATTGTATTAAGCAAGGTAATAAAGTCATAAATCACACCACAATGAGTGAATATTTCTTCAGAGTTGGAAAAATTCAATTTAATACCTACCTTATTCAAAATTAAATTAATGACTTTCCTTGGGTCGTCCATTATGCCCAGAAAATTATAAATTAAAAATAAAACTTTCCGGCTTTTAAAGTAATTATTCCAGCGAAAACATGAAAAGTGGTTTTTCTTTTGTTTGTTCCTTACCTTTTAATGAAAACCCACGTTTTTGCAAAAGCCGCAAACTTTTAATATAACGTTTATTAATTTCTCAGCCGCATTTCCATTTATAGACTTGTCAAGGTTCATAAGTTTGTTGGATTAGTAGCCAGATGTGCAGCTTTACAAATTACACGTATTTACAACGATATTGGGGTTTGGGGTGGAAGCACCCTTTGTTGAATCACCAAATCACGTACTTACATCTGTCATTTTATTGTGAAAATTTACAAAATTATTTATTTCCCAAGTCCAGGCGGTCGCGTAAATCCTTAGGAACGTCAACATAAACCCGCTTAATCCCATATTCAAATATCAAATCCCTTAGTTTTGGAACGTCGACTTCGTCTCCTTCGCTGGACCAAATGGTCAGAGTGCAATTATTTACTTCATCCTTCAAAAGCTTCATTTCGGCGAGGCTTTGAGCCGCAATTCCCGCCCTAACGGCAAAAGTTATCTCTTGTTTAACGTCATTTTCTTTTATCACTTCAATCATCGCATTTACTTGAGCGTTATTATACGCTAAACCCATCGTTGGTCGAGTTGTCGTCCATCCGAGTGATAACACAGACTTATCGAAAGCTTTCGCAGTCGATAAAAAGATGTTCGGGTCGACTGGAACTGTCTCAAAGTTGAGAGGACCCCGAATAATATCCGCGTTAATCCACAAGGGATAATCAATCTGATTGTATTGTTTTTTGATAAAGTCAACAGATTTGGTGAAAACCTCCGTTGATTTAAAATCCAGCTTTACACCTTTCCGAACCTTTCGGTTATTTTCATCCTTGTTAAAATTGTAAATCGTTGTTAGAAATTCCTCGAGGGAGAGGTCGGATTGGGTTGCAGGTGGATGACCCATGATGGGAATTAACTCACCACTTCCATTGATTTTGCCATAAATGACGTCAGCTTCCAGCATCATTACAGAACCTGGAAGTGTTTATTACTGGTTTTGCAACATGGTGGAACTTTTTTTACTGTTGAGAGATGCAGCAAGATAGGTTTTGTTGTTCACAGCGTGGGCCCAAGTGATTTTTGTTAAGTTACCGTTTATGTCAGGGAAGAAGTCGTCCATGTCTATTGATTCGACGAGAAAGAAACATCCTAGGAGGAATGAACACATTTCACAGCTTTGTACTAAATAAATAATTCTCAAGCAATACTATCGAGCAAAAACAAACATGTATAGGATGTCCAGTTTCGTTCCGTTTCATCGAAAATTAGCTTATTTCAATGAAACTAGCATAAAGATTACGTTTTTGGCCAAAAGAAGCTGATTTCAGCCAAAGCGATTTGGTTACTTTCTTAATTGGAAATCATTTCAACATTACTAAGTAAATCGTTGTTTTTTTTTAGGGAAATTTTGTTAGAATTAATCGAGAAATCACTATATTAGATGAAAAATTATATTAGTTCACCTTTTCAAGCTTATTAGCAGGTTGTTTCGCCAAAAAGCAGAAACGCAATTATTTCGACAAATTTTAAATCATACAATCAAAAATCAAACAAATATGCCCAAAAATTGCTGAATTGTGTCAGAAAAGGTGTTATTGATTTTGTTAAATTCGAACGAAAAAATTATTAAACTAAATTAACTACTAAATTTTAACACTTCGTTGTTTAACGACAGACGCGATTATTTTGCAAAATTTCCTACAAAATAAGCCGAAAAGTCGAAATAACATTTAGTTTTGCCTTTCTTAGGGGTTTGCAGGAGTCTCTCGTTTTATTTGGCAAAACAAAAATCGGCCAAAAAATCACTAAATTTCATCGAAAAGTTGTTTTAGCCTGGTTTTAGCACACATTTAGTCGACACACAGTTTCGTAAGAAATTAACCGAGAAATCTCAAACTTAGTTTATTGAGATATTTTTTCGAAATTTTGCTAAACCGGGCTGAAAAACTGGATTGAAAATGATGTATGATTTTACCATCTTTGCGTTATATTGTCACGTTTTCATTCAAAAACACAATTATTCACAAAATTTCGTAAAAAATTACTCAAAAAAAAACACGGAATTGGGTCGAAAATGGTGTTACGAGTATTTTTGCTCAAGTTAGTCATTGAATAAGTTACACTGATTAAGTTAGTGTAGCTCTTATAATTATTAAAATAAATTAGCAATTCTTTGTCGGTGATTTACTGATTTTATATCGATTGGTAAAGAAGAATGTAGTTTGGATTTTGATAGTTTTTCGTTTTATCAATTTTTCCATGCAGCTGTTTGTTCGAAAGAAAAGATTTTCAAGAAATGAATGAATAAGTTGAACACAAAAAAGTGTTATTGTTTATCTTTTTTCTTTTTATTTTAACCTAACATGCACATTGCGTCTGTGTCCATTGAATAAATGTAAATTTAATGAAAGCATTACAAAAAGCGATAAACATATAGCAATTTAAGAGCTGCAGCCAGTAATACAAGTCAGAATTCTCACCCATCAGCAGCACCAATCGATAAATTTTCGTGGTCATCACTCAGAAGAATTAAGATTTTGTTCAATTTACGTTGAAATTACTAAATTAAGTGACTAGAAATCAGGCTTACGATTTAATCAGATATGATGGCACTTCAGTTGATAAAAATAATAATCTCACTTATGGTTTAATCAAATTTGATTTGACGTACGATACTCACTGTTTTCGAACGAAAATAATGTTTAAAAATGCAGTGGCCAACTTTTACTATCGTTTAAAAAATTGTGAGCTGATTTTATTCTTTACTTTTTCCTTGGCCCATTTATTAAGTACATTGAATGAAAAAAAAATGGATCGAAATCGATGTAAAAACTTGCATGTTGGTGTTTTTATGCAAATAATATTTTTTAAATTATTGATTATTCATTGTAATTTAGTTTTCCGAGCCATTCATTTTGCATGAGCGTTAACAAAATGGATCAATGATGTTTTCGTTACAACACACATTCGACAACAAACCGTTCTCTGGTTTAAAGCCGCATTGGCGCCAAATAAAACAAATTTTAAATTATATTTTTTTATTCAAATAATCTTGGTACAATTGAATCAAACTATCCGGTGTCCTTGGCTTTACTATCGTCAAAGCTTTATCGAAATGCCTTTTTTCCACAAATTTCGCATCCAAACTGTCCTCTAAAGCCATCATTGCAGCCTCATGACACACTGCATTGACCTCAGCCCCCGAATATCCCGGTGTCAAACGGACCAATTCCTCAACATCCACGTTGCAAACCTGTAAAAAAAAATCAAAAAACTGGACCCACAACACATCAACTGACCGGCATTTTTCCCAATTTCAATTTAAAGATTTCTCGCCTCGTGTCATCATCAGGCAAAGGGACATAAACAATTCGGTCCAAACGGCCTGGTCTTAAAAGTGCCTTGTCAATGCGATCTGGCCTATTTGTCGCTGCTAAAACTGTGACATCTCCTAGAGGTGAAACACCGTCTAACTCTGTCAATAATTGAGCTAAAACCCTCTCTTGCACACTAGTACTGGACCCTGAACTTCTTTCGCCCCCTAAAGCATCGATTTCGTCGAAAAAAATCACAGAAGGGGCCACTTGGCGCGCTTTGCGAAATACCTCCCGAACTGCCTTTTCCGACTCTCCCACCCACTTACTAAACAACTCCGGCCCTGTAAAATTGAATAATAGTGTATTATCTTATTGGGAGTACAAGTAAAGTGGTTATACACCCAAAAAGATATACAAAGAATTTATGGTTTTTAGGAGTACCATTCTTTTTGAACGTGACAGTACTTTATCTGCTTAAGACTTATACGGTATAACCTTTGGAAAAAAATCAATGGACTCAATTTAATTAAATAGTACCTTTAATTGAGAGAAAATTGAGCCCACTTTCGGTGGCCAAAGCCTTGGCAATCATGGTTTTGGAGCATCCTGGGGGCCCAAACATTAGTACCCCTTTCGGTGGGGTCACCCCCAAGCGTACAAAACTCTGAGGGTGTCTCAAGGGCCACTCCACGGCCTGTCTGAGTATCAATTTAAGACTCTGGAGTCCCCCAATATCACCCCAACGCACATTTGCCACCTCCACTTGAACTTCCCTCATTGCGCTTGGCCTCACGTGCTTCAAAGCGGCTTTGAAATCATCAAAAGTGATTTTTTCGGCCTCGCGTTTGGAGGCGATAAGTCCGGCCCTGGAGCACAACGCGAGCAAATCAGCCCCAACGAAACCGTGCGTATTTAATGCAATTTCTCCCAAATCCGTCTCTGATAAATGATGAGTGACTTGTGATAGTAATTTCGAGAGTATTTTTTGTCGGTTTTTGGGGTTGGGAGTACTGATCTCGATTTCACGTTCAAGACGCCCAAAACGGCGAAACACTGGATCTATCGATTCAAGTTTATTTGTCGTTGCAAGGAGAAAAACACTATTTGAGTTTAAATTATCCAACATTGTTAATAACATTGCAGAGACTCGTTTTTCCGAATCGGTCATTCTCTGCATTCTTGTGGGACATAAAATATCAATTTCGTCCAAAATTATGATAGTGGGTGCCTGTTCGATTGCCTCATCAAACAAATTTTTGATCGTTTCTTCAACATTTCCGCTGTATTTGCTGTACAAATCTGAGGCATTTATTTCAATGATGTGTGTCTTAAATTCGCGGGAAATAGCTCGAGCTAGTAAAGTTTTACCAGTCCCTGAATTTCCATACAAAAGAATCGATTTGCAATGTTTGAGGCCGTATGATTTTTTTGTACTTAAACACGCATTTATTGCCTCTTTTATGTCTGCGATTTCATCATCCAACCCCCCAATTGTTGAGAGTAAGTCGCTATTGAGTGTTTTTTCCTTAAAATCGCTGTAATCACTAATTTTTTACTCATACATTTGATAAAATAATAATATGTGTGGTGAACAGTTACCTGAATAAAGTCCAGCTAGTCTTGGTCGTAATTTTATAAAACCGACTTCCTTTTATCGTCAAATTCCCGAAATCGTTGGCTAGATGTTCGCTTTCGATTGATTTGATTTCAAACATTAACACTTTACCAAAAAACATCAAACTGATTCTATTGTTTACACAAAATATTTTCTCTGCGAAAGTTTTTTGCAACCTGTTGGTCAACTCGGAGGTAAATTCGAGCGATTTTGGTTTATTTAACGCCACTAAAGTAACTCTGTAAGCTTCGGATAATTGTTCCGGAATTGTAGAAACTTTAACATTTTGATTTACCTCCCCTTGACACAATTTCATAGCTGCAACAATCATAATAATTAAAATTACGATTGATTCAAACCTGTGGTAAATACCATGTTTTGTTAGTAAAACCCCAGTTAGACTTTTCTCAGTCGTTGGCCAAACCACTTTAGCCACTGGTGGCAAATCATCGAATTCCAATAACCCCCATTCTCCTATTGAAAGTCCACATAACTGAATTGCACTTTGACTTAAAAACAGTAAACTGTCTTTGTCAACCACTCCTTTAATTTCTTCATTCACTTTGATGTCAAGGGTTCCGAAAAGGACTTGGTTTTGAATGAAATTGTAACTGTTTGAGTTCGGGGGGCAATCACTTGAATGTTTATCGATGTCTTTGTTGGTGACATGGATAAGACACTTTTCACACTGGAACCACGGGGAAGACCCTTTTTTGTTTTTTTGTAGAGCCATTTCAGTGAAAATGAGGGTTTTTATTTGAAAATTTTGAGGTTAGAAGCACAAGGACGATCTCAAGGTCGTTTGACAGGGGCACCAATAATAGGAAATCAAATATTTTGTGTTTTTTTTTCATAATTCTAATATTCTGCAAAGTTCTAATCATGTAGATGTAGTTTACAACATGTGGAACCCGTTTATTAACATCTTATAAGTAATATTTCTGTGGTTTAGTTAAAATGAAACTTTGAGCTGCAACCAACAATACACAGATGACTTTTTTGCTTAATGTAACATACCTATCTAAAGTTTGCATTTTAATTTATTATTATTTTCCGGAAATCATTTATTAGTTTTACACGAATTTATTTGCTAATTAATACGGATGGTGTGAGGAAGTAAAAATATTTTCTCCTTACATGCGTGTTTTACGAGTAAAAACCAATTGTAAACGTATTTTTTAAATGAAATAAATTTATGATAGGATAATGTGTGTTTTTTATTCCTTCAAATTCCTTTCAACGTACACAAGGTCCGAGCCTAGGACAGCACAATATTGAAAAATATGCATTTAATAACCAAAATTTAAAATATCAAACAAAACATTAAATACAATTATTTTCTTTAGTTTCTCACTTCTTTTACATAAAACATGAAAATAAAACGGTTATTTGTTCTTTAACATGTTGATAACATATGTTAATACGGAGAGACTATTAAAGATTGTGATTTTTGTCGTCAGGTTGGCAACTAATTTGAAATCTGAATTTGGCAACATTGACTATCAAATTTAAATGTCAAAATTTTATATTTAATTGTCATTCACTTCTGACTGATAGCAGTCAGGGTGAAACGGTTCCACATAACAAGCTAGCAGGGGCGCCAATAACTCAATGTTGCCAAATGATTTTTTTGCTTCAATCATTAAAAGTCACCCGGTATATTTATTATTATGTTTGTTTAAATCCCGGAATTTTTAATTCTATCTATCCATAAAGGAAAGAAGAAAACCAACCTATTTCTTTTTCAAATCGAATGAAATAAATGTATTTTTTTTCTAATTTTTAAAGCGTACTGCAATGCACAAACACAATTTTATCTGAGATCAGAAAACACATTGAGCATTTTATTTGCGTCACTTTTATTAGGAAAGTTCAACAAAATGTTTCTTATTGTTGCTAAAATATACCTAATTAAGTTCATTCGCACAAGAATTAAATGAGCCATTTCACCCAAATCGGATTTTTTTTTAATTTTTGGTTGACTCGATATTTTTATATTTTGTTTAGTAAGTTTAATAAGTTTAGAAAATCTTTTTTTATCACGTTTTATTTATTTCTGGTGATGAATACCTAATTTAATTCTGTTGCACATCTTAATTAAAATAAAAGTATTAATTAAAAATACTTTTACGTCTAAATTTTCATTATTATCTTTTTTGTCATTTATCATTTATTAATTTAATTATTAATCAAAATTATAATTCTGAATATTTTATATAAAAACAATTATATGTAATTAACAAATTGTGGAAAATAGTACATAATTGTAAAGATCCAACGACCAGTATGTTTTATAGTATCAAAAATCTTTGCATTGATAGAGATTTGTAATAAAATGATTTTGATTTTTTTATATCCAAAAGTGGTGTTATTTCACAAAAATGAAAAAAAAATCTAAATCAAATCCCACAAGAGAAGCATGTTGCGAACCAGTTGGTACATCTTCAGCGCTTTTTTTAAAAACTTTAAAAAATTACATTATAAAAACAAATTAATAAATTTAAAAGACATAAAAGTAAAACATAGGTAACGTATGACGTTACATTTAGAAAATTGATAAATAAATAAAGTGATTATTTGCAAAAACCATTAAAATGTAAAATTTAAATTGAAAGTATTTGAAACGAAAAAAGTGCTATTAGTTCAGGTTTGAGGTGATTTAAAAATAATAATTTAAATGTAATCAATGTCAATGACAAGTGTTTACCATTATAACATTATGAACTGAAGGAAGATACACTTCACTTTCATTTTTTAACAATTTGTATTCTTAATTTATCTTTACTTAACTACTTTTCGAAACCAAGCTGTTCCATTCCAAACTTGGTTTCCAGTTAAATAAATAATAAGATTAATAATTAATTAGTCGTTAGCTGCAGCAGTTGAATGACTTTACAGGTAGGTATAAATGATGAATGCAAGTCCCTCTTGTTCTACAAATAGAAGGATATTTATGTACCGTTCGTCTATTGGCAAAAACTTGACGACTTAATTAACAACATGTTTGGATAATGCCCCCTAGAAATTAAATTAAATTAATTTCGTTCGATAACAATATTATTCAGTGCAGTGGCAGTATTTTGCAAGTGGGACTGCCACTTTGAATAATTTATTTTTCACGCAATTCGAAATGTTACGTAAGTGAAACTAGCTCTAAATGAGGTGTGAAGCCTGAAGAATAGAAAATTCCGGTTGGAAAAATCGCCACCAGACCGGGCTTAATAATTTATGTCGGGCTTTGAAACTTTACGCTTTTCCAGTAATCTCCTAACAAATTAGAGTTTTTGTAATTTTATTGCACCTGCAAGCCAGACGTTGATCGTATCTCCTGGGGCGGCCTGAAGTCGAAGTGGGGTTCTTGTTGGTCGTCTTAACTCTCAAATTGCAGGTCAGATAGATTGTGACTGTGAAAGTCTTTAGACGTTCAAGTTCTCTCATATTATGCAATAAATAAATCAAACAGTGCTTGGTGAGATGATCGTGATCTTTATTTGAATTCGCGTAGAAAGTACAAGAAAGTTGGACGGAATATTATACGTGGAAAATGGTAGGTCTTAATCGGGTTAAGTTTTTAAGTCCATTCATTAGCACAGTCAGTCTGGAAATTTCGTGGTGAAATTTTGGTCACCGGTTGCGGAATTTTAGGTAATGAAAAATGCAACAGTTTCTCGGAAAATTATATAATTCACGGATTTACATTCTTTACGTAAAATGCCTCAAAAATAATAAGAGTAGAACGACAACACCACTTAAGTCGTTAGTAAAACGGTACTTTAAAGTATCTTCATTAGAAAATTATCTCCTCTTTATTAAGGATGAAAATAATTACATTAATTTGTGTCCAAAGCCGGTTGACATAAAAAATTGATTTCCATAATACTTAATTGTCGTAAATGTGAGAAAAATTAACTTTTGTTGTATCCTGTATTTATCCTTTTGTTTTTACAAAGCGTAACTGTCACTCTCATTATAAAAATTACTTATCGTTCAAGTAATACGCCTTGTAAACACGCATAATATAGGAAGCATTAAAATGAATTAAAAAAACTGACTTATATAACAGCACATCTTCTATTTCATAGCGTATTGTTTTAGCAACAAAAGACAATAACTTTCCGCATTAAAAAAGTAAAACTTTCATTGACAAAATTTTGTTCAGTTCGAGTTTTTTTCTTTTAGAATTTAGGCCGGTGATAATTTTCGCATTATGTGTCATTGACATCCGCAATTTATATGGATCTCACCGCTAATTGCATTAACGCATTGAATACAAATCTTTAGGTCAAAAGAACATGCCAGCCAATTAATAAAAGCTGCACCTTTTTCACTTGAACCTTCATCTTCAATTATATTAGAAAACTGAAAAATTTCAATATGAAAGTCAACAGCAGGTCTAAGGACTGCATATAATTGACCAATTCAGAACAATATCTCAATTGCAAGTCATGCTACATTCACTTCTAATTGCATAATGTTTTTATTGTGGATTTATTGTAAAAGTAAATACGTATATTATAAACTAGTTGCGTGATACGGAAAATTACGAAGAATTTTTCTTCAAACCGTTAACTTAAACGGAATTGCAATTACACTGAAAAATTATTTAGATACACTTAATTGGCATTTCTTTGCAACTTTCACAGCAAGTTCAAGGCTAAAAGAATTTAGTGTTTTAAGGAAGGCTCAATTACCAATTGTGTGTTGGGCAAGATATTTTTGAAAGTTGTGGTAGCATTGCACTATGAATAATTATTGATGATAGTGTCATTGTTTTAGATATCGTTTACAGGCGTGATCCGCTATGTCAATTTAAGTAGGAAGTGTGTCAGTTTAATTATTTACGGCAATAAGACATGACTTTACCATTTAAGTTCGGCTGTTACAACATTTTACAGGTTTGTGTTAACCTTAAATGATATTCCAATTATGTGTGTCAAGCTATTTAGACACCATCTCCAGCTAGTCATCGACCTGTTAGCACCCGATCGCGACCACAATGGAATTATTAAAAATAAATCGCCTATTTGCAAAAAGAGAAAGTGATGAACAACACAACAGAAAGTACTATAATCGAACAATTACTTTATAATAAAACGAATTAAGAAACATTATAAATCCAGGTTAATTTCAATAAACTGGTTGACCTAGACACCAAATTGCAAAAAAAGGGAGAAAGTTTTCTCATTTATTTATTTCCAGATGCGAATTTTGCTTTGGTCAACGCTCGTCCTGGTGCACTCACACCCAGCCCAAAAACTCAACTTACCAGATCTGGACGTTTCAACACCGGAAGAAGTGAACAGTCTAGAACGCGAGGAACCACTCAGTCGTTCCATTGACCCACAAAACAGCCGCAATAAGCTCGATGATACAGTGCAAGTGGTCGAAGAAATACTCAAAGCTGACCCCACTTTACCTCGCCTGACCCGTGGCGAAATTTTAGACTTACTCGAAAATATCACCAATTCGGATGACCAAAAAAAATTTTTGCGCGGGAATCGAGACCCGAAAGCTGTGATGGTTGTAATGCCCTATACACCCACCAATGATAAAAATATGGAAGATTTGTATACCAAAGCACCCGTGACTCATATAATCGGAGCTGAGCCTTTTAAAACCAAAGAAGAGGTGGACAAAGTGAAGCATTCGAGGAGAAGACCACCGGTTCAGTTTAACGACACTGATAATGATTTGGCAAAGAAACCGCTGCATTTGGAAGAGAAGAAGAAATATTCGGCAAGTATCAGTGAAAAGGTTACTAAACCAACAACCATTCCGCGAAACCAAGTGCGAAGAAAACGCCCAGAGGCCACAACTGAAGCACCAAAACCAACACCGGTAACCACATACCAGGCCAAATCGCGGCGTCCTGTTAGAAGACGAACCACCACAACCCCAACCACCTACCACCCCAACCATCGCTACCCCGAAGATTTTCTCCCCAGTCAAGGAATCCGCATAATTGAATCGCCGAAACTGGCCCAGAAAAACGATGTTTCTCTCCCTGATCTCGATTTTGAAGAAAACGTCAAACACGAAGTTTCGGAACTTCCGCCAAAACCACTCACTGAAGAAATCATGGTCCCGGATCATTTGAAAACAGTTATGAAAGACTTGAATCTGGAATCAGCCTTAAAACCACAAGAAAATGTAGTGGAACACAACCGGATTAAGACCATTCTAGCCTCAATTGGGGTTCTCCCAGATGGTACTACCACCACAACCACCACAGAGGCACCAAATGCCGAAATGGTCGCGGATTCGTTAAGTCCAGAAATGCGCGATCTTTTGATGAGTTTTGGTTTATTAACGAATCCGAACCCGAAACCGACTGAAAAACCGACAAGGGATGATCAGTACTTTCCCGACAAGGCTGAAGTCAAACCGGAATCGTACGTCGGATTCAAACCATTGCCTGACGATGGGCCAAGTCGTGACGACATGGACGCTCTTTTAGCCTCCTTTGGGTTAGGGCGAAGCGCCCGAAAGGGCAAAGCCCTCAAAGCTGAAAATCGCAGTGATAAACCGGACGAAAAGTACAACTTTGACATGATTCCTGAACACTTGAAAGGTGTTATCACTGACTTGGGGATCTCACAGGAACGCGACGGGCGAAAAATTCGAACCTCGGCGGAAAAACAACACGTCTTCAACCCAGACAACCAATACGCCACTGAGGAAGAATTGAAGAAGCTTGAACGTCTCATTGGCATGATCAAACAGTTGGAAAAAATGAACGGGACTGCGACTGAAGAAGACTTGAAGAAATTCGACTTGGAAGGTTTGAAAGAACTTGTCAGAAGTCTAAATGGGGATAATGAAACCCAAACTTTAGACCAGAAAGAGCTAGAATCACCAAACCCAAACAATTTTGATGTAGGGCTTGTGAAGAACGAAATCAAACGACAGGAAAGTACAACAACTAGTACAAGTAAACCAGATTCGGAAACTCCGTCTCTGACTGCTTTGGAGGAGTCTTTCGGTGGTCAGACTGAAACTGTGACCGAACCACCGGTTCCAGAAACCACAACTCGCAAAACTGGGTTCTACTATTTGGTGGATTGGAACACGTTTTTGGACATTGATGATACAAAAGGGAAAAGGGTTAATTTGAGGTTCCAGCCTACGATCGGTGACCCGAAAAGGTTCCTGTCTGTTAGTGTCCCTTGAACTTTGCTCAATTATTTATTAATTTTAAGAATGTACATAGTAGCAAACACGTTTGGTGTGGAAAGTGTTCTTAACGTACTCCAGTTATTGACAAAGTAGTAGTAAGTGAAAATATGTAATTAAAACTGGAAATTTTTGTAAACTGTCTTTAATTCCACTTCGCTGTCTCTGTGGTACCTATTGCTAATAAAATAGTTGATTTATTGAACGACCCCTGTCACAAAAACCGTTCTTCCCCCGATAAACTATCTCTTCTTCTTTTCGTTTTATCTCTAAGTGTGTGTGTGCAAAATGCTGCTGTTGTATGTAATTTTAGTGTTTGCAAGTTTTTTTAATTGTGTGAGTTTGGAACATGTTTGGCATTCTTATCAATACGATCCCAACCACCAAAATCGTGAAGGTACAATTTTTTGTGACTATATCATATTACACAAATTTTTAGAACTCATAATCACAAATATCACAGCCGATGACCAATTCAAGCTTAATTATGTTACAAAAGGCTGGAAAAGTCTGTGTGATGACCAGATTTGTTATCTTGTTGGTCTCTCAAATAATAACGTGGTCATTTCCGTTGTAACCCTTAACAAGGAAAAAAAACAATTCTTGCAAAACTCGCAAGAAATTAGTACGTTTAATAGTAATTTTCAAGACTAGTTTATTAATTTTTTTAACAGATTTAATGGAAAATATCACCGATATTGCCATTTTCCAAAACTGGAACTCTAGTTCGCAAGATTCGGAAATTATTATTGTGATTGCGTTAAACGCCGAACTGCTTTGGTATAAATTAAATAAACCTGATCCAATTCTTTTTTGGGTTTGGCCTATTCACAAAAATATAAGTCACATCAACTTTTTCCAAATCGAGTATGAGACCCACTTGCTGATAATAAACCAACATTTAGCACAAATCACCGCCGATTTGTATCAATTTGAACTAAAGGAATCGCCGAATTTTTGGCTTCGTCAGAAATTGCAATTGTCAGATTTTGCCCATAGCTCAGCTGTAGTCACTTCAGGCCCTGATTATTTCATCGCAATTCCGCAAAAATCGCTCAACCAGTTATCAATTTACAAAATGAGCGATAATCATTTTATAAGTTACAAAAATTTAACCAGTGGTGGCATAACCGGTGTTGTTTCTTTCTCCACTGGTCACAAATCATTTTTTGCGGTCAATGGAATGAATGCGGGGATTTACCGATTGGTTAAAAGAGGTTTCCTAAAGGAGAATTTGGCCAATAGTCACTTCAGCGGAGTGAATTTCTGGCTGCCTATGGATTTGTCCGTTTACGGTGAAGACTTTATGTTGATCGCTCAACGTTCGCTCTTTCACGGAGGCCATAAATCTTTTGCCATCGAAGTGATTGCTTATAATGGGGATAAATTCGAGGAACATGATGATATCCATTGTTTGTATTACGGGGAGGAGGTTTTAGGCTTATCTTGTCTGCCAGACGAGGGTGGCATTGAAGGATCTACTTTGATAAATATTGATAATAATTTAGGTTTGGTGGTTCCGCGTAAAAATCGCTCAAGCGATTTGTTTTTGGTCAAAACTGAAATTAGGCAAATTCCGAACCCTCTTGACCAACAATTACAAGATCTAATCAAACGAAAAAACGAAATTAATGTATGCAACGGGCCGTTATTTCTAGTTAAATAAATTGGTTTTGCAGAATTTGATAAATATTCAAGAAGAAAGATATAACGAATTGGTGGCAAAGTCACAACAGGTGTTTGATTTGGATTCAGTTAACGCAAAATTGGATGAAATGAATGCAAATGTTTTGATTATGAAAGAACAATTCGATTCGAGTCCGAAGCATTACAATTCAGTCATTTTTAACAATGTTGTTGAAATCAAAAGTAACGTAACAGCTGAAGAAGTACAAGTTGGAGAAATAGGCGAAGAAGTGGCAAACTCTCTCCTTGAAGATATTGTCTTGTATAAGTTCACAAGGTGTTGGCGTAACAGGCGTCTAATTTATTTATTGTTTTAGGAAAGATAACATTGGTGTCATTTCGGGCCCAAAATTTATAAAAAATTTGGAAACCGAGGATTTGCTTTTTGAAAATATCAACGGAATTAATTCAAATGAACTTCTTTACGATAACGAAACTATTACAATTGATGGTGATTTGATTGTAGAGAATCATTTAATTGTGCGAGATATCACAACTGATAAAGTAAATGGAGCCAAATTTGAGGACCAAATTATCAGTTTAGAGGCGCCTATTGCTGAGGAAATTATTTTCGAAAATTTGAAAACAGACAAAGCTGCTGTTCAAAAACTAAACGATCACTTTATTCCAACAGAGGAACAAATTAACGAATCGGGGCAACTTGAATTTGAGTCATTTTTCATTCCATTGAATGTTACAGTTGGTAAAGTGAACGGTGAAGAATTTGATAGTTTTTTGAGCCAGTTATGTTTGCGAAATATCAGGAATTATGTACCCGGATTAGTAAAAATCGAAGGGGTAATCAATTACGTTATTTTTTAAGTTTAGTGAAAAACTATATTTTTTTCAGGACGTAATCGTCAAAGGAGACGCCAAAATTGAATATTTAAACAATTTGAAATTCCCCTTTGAGTACGTTTTTTCAGATAACATTTTTCCAAACATTACCGGTAATTTTGCAATTTTATTAACTTGTGGTGCAATTTTTTCGTATTTAGGGGCCAAAACCTTCAACAAATTGGTAACGTCTGAAGTCAATTGTGAGGGAACGATCAATGGCATCAATACATCACAATTTATAACTCGCACAACTGATCAAAACATACCACAAACTACAACTTTCAAAAACCTGAAAATAACAGAAAGTCTGAACGTTGACGGTGAAATAATAGGCGAACATGCGAGTAAATTCCTCCCAAATCCCACTCTCCTAAAAACTGATTTTGTAACGGCCAAATGCCACTTTAAGAATTTGGAAGTTGAAGGGGTGATTGTTTTATCGGAAAATTTCAACGGGAAAAATTTCAAGTCTATGTTGAGTGATGTTGTGTACTCTAGTGAAGAGGAACCTTTTATTGAAGGCTTAAAAACCTTCCCTGAGGGTCTAACAGTTCGCAAAAACTTAATAATAAGTTCGAACAGTGTCAGTAACATAAACTTGGACAGAATTGTTACAAAAAACACCGATCAGGTCCTAAATTTGAGTGTCCTTGATGGAATTGTCACTTTTGGTAACGTCGAAATTGGAGGTTTTTACGACTCTGTCAATATCACTAAACTGGATGAGGATTTGGTCAAGTTAGACGGGGAACAATACATTTCCTCAACTCTAATTTTCGAGGATGAGTTGACTGTTAATAAACTTGAGGCGAAAATTGTGCGCCAAAAAGACCGTTTTTTTGATTCTCTTGATGTTGAAAATTGCGTAATTGAGGGGAATCTCGAGGGTAAAATTCAAGGTTTTGATTTGGAAGAATTTAACAGAAATCGGATGAGTTTCACTGAAGACCAAACAGTAGAGGGTGACTTCGAATTGGGTCATTCTTTCGTCACTTCAATTTCAGTAAATAAATTAAATAACGTTGCTCTCAGCGAATTAAGTTCAGATTCGTTACGCTTGAAACTAATTTCAAAAATGTTAACCGGAAATTTGGAGATCACAAGTGAGATTAATAATTGCTTAATTTTTGCACAAAATTTCATTTTTAGACTTGTTCGCAAAATCGCTCGAAGTTGATAAAATTGATAACAAATCAACTGTGGGTCTTGGCGGTTTTTTGGACATCACGAAGCTCAATTCGACCAAACTGGCCTTCAATGTATGTCACTTTAGTAATTAACAAAAGTGAAACCATTTTTCAGGATGATGTTCAATTTGAAACGGTCGAAATTGAAAAATTTGGTGGTGTGGATTTCAACAAATTTGTTACAAATATCGTTTACAAGAACGAAACAGATGTGACTTTTTCGGACGCTAAAACCTTCCTCAAAGGGTTCACAGTTCGCAAATTGATAGAAACTGAAAAAATTAACAACGTAGCTTTGCCCAACATTTTAAGAAATTATGGAGTTCAGGAAATTGCAGGTCCGATTACTGTTGAGGGAAACGTCCAGTTTGGTGAAAATCTCACTGTTGAAACTCTTAACGATATCTCAATTCAAGCAATAGCAGATTCATTTGAAGTCATCGATGACCAAATTCGCATCAAAGGTGAGACGTGAATTGTGATAAAAATTTCGCAAAAATTTCTTCCAGGAGATGTTCTTTTCGCCCGCTTGCCCCACATCCACAACCTCCACGTCAATTCGCTTCAGGAATTTTTAGACGGAATGATTTACACCGACGCCAATTTCAAATTACAGGGGCGGACCACTTTCAAAAACCAGGCAAATTTTGAAAAAAATCTCCGAGTGGTTGGAAAAATCAACAACATCGACCTTCCGTCATTTGTGTCTGACATGGTAATGATCACGAAGGACGCCACCATAAAGAGCTCTGCCAGATTCACTAAACCTACTTTCATCGACCACATGATCGTAAACAATAATCTCAAAACGCATGACTTGAACAAAGTTAATCTCACTTCTTGGGTGGCTGATGCCATCTTCGTAAATAAGGGATTCATAAAAGGTTTGTAACAATTTATATTTGAAAAAAATCAGTAAAATTCGTAGGCAACTTCATGTTTGAAAACGTTACAATTGTCGATAATCTACGAACCGATTTTATAAACGAGGTAAAAATCGAGACCTTAGTGCCATTAAGGACCCAACAAAACCTAACACAATTATCCTTCACGGAAATTAATTTATTTGAAGACTTGCCTGTGGGCAACTCCACTAATTTTCATAATTTACCTAATGAGTTTGAAAACACGGTCCTGCTTGACAGGGAGCAAGAAATTGACTCAGATGTTGAATTCACTGGTAATGTTTTCATCGAAAACGACTTGGAATTAACAGGTTTGCTTAACGAAATGGAAACCGATCGTATTGTTACAACAAACACGGACCAGGAATTAACCGGAGTTTACGATTTTAAATCAAAAGTTAATATCGGGGATGATTTAATTGTTGAAGGCCTAGTTAATGGGATTAACATCACAGAGTGGGACTCAGAAGGGGTTAAAATATCAGCACCTTACACCCAAAATATCACCGAAAATTGGGTCATTGAGCAAGATTTGTTGTTGGAAGAAACGACCGGTTCTGGAACAATCAACGGTCTCAACTTTGCCAAATTCAGTCGAGAAATTGCCGAAAAACGCAGCTATAAATACGCAATGGAAAAGGCTTTCGTAGACGATTACACAAACATGTGCAAAGACTTGACTTACATGCGTGACAAGTTACAAAACCAAATCTACAAGTTCAGTTATTTGGAAAATCTACAAATGCTCAATTTTCAAAACGAAATCGAGCAAGTTTTTAGTTTCGAGCACCGAGACAAGGTGTTTTTATTGATAAGTGAGAGGAAAAATTGCGAATCCCATTTATTCACTTTTGATGAAAAGTTCCGTTTCGTGCAAAGCCTCCACTTTGGTTTAGTTGCACAGATTATCCCAGTTCGTCTTAACAATTTATTGTATTTAGTCGTACGTAACCAGGCTTTCTATTCCACTTGTAAAGTTCAAGGGACCAATCTTTGGCAAGTAATCGCTGATCATTTCGTGGTAAGTTAACCAAGTTTAGATAATCACACCGCGGACGATTTTTTCAGCATGTTGCAAACATCGATGAGCAAGAACTGTTGCAAGAGTCACTAGCCCCTGGAATTTTTTACGGGATTAGTGGCAACGAAATCACCGAATTTAAAGTTCTAGCAGAGCTGGACACCGTTGCCAGGTACAGGAAGTGGCAAGTTGATGAAGGTGAAGGTAAGTAATTGTGGGAGTGATATTGCAATTATTTATTTTCAGACAACATGGCATTCGTTCCTAGAGGCTTAGCTACCGGCTTGGCGTTGCGAACTGGAAGAAAATTAATTAGATTGCATCGTGAAGACCCCATAGTTGAGGATTTCAACTACGAGACTGAAAAAATAATTAGAGGTAACTGTACTGCAGAATTCAATACGTTTTTCCCCGGACGTAAAGGCAGCGATCTTGTTGTAATGAAAGTCGGGATTAGAAGCAGTAAAAGGAGTTTACTGGCTGTTGCTAGTCACGAGGAGACCAGTGTTAGGGGCAGTTTAGATTTTATTAAGGTATTTAACACTTTAATAAATTCCTCACACTAATTTTTTCACCAGATTTACGAAGATGTGTTCGAGGGGAAAATGTTTCATAAAGTCGCGACTTACAAACCGTCCTCTCTACAATCACTCGAGTTTAAAAACGGCGAAACATTCCTAGTTTTCTTAGAAGATCAAAGCGTTTTACAGGTGTACGAATATAAAGGAATCGAAGGTTTCAAACATAAATTGTCCTCAAAAATCGAAGGATCGCATTTAATCACAATGGGAGTGTCGGAACGCAAACTAATAGGGGTCGTTGATAAGAACAAACTAAGTTTTATGGAAGCTATAATGTTGGGAAACCAACTGGAGGAGAATTTACACTGTACTTTGTAATCTTTATTAATAAAATTTATTGTTGGCAAGTTTAATCATTTGATTCACCCTGCGTTGATGAGTCAGCGGATTAAATTCCCACAACCCCTAAAACAATGAACCCTAAATTCAAGGGTTTCAGTCTCAGTATTTGCGAGTGCACTGACTTCTCGGTTCGTAAACCCGTTCCTTTTTTCAGGAAGTGAGGTGTTTACTGAGGTATTTATTATAACACAGAGAAGATTTTTTAGCCGAGTGCCAGGTTTATTGTTTCCCGTCGTGAAACGATTAGGAAAAATCGACATTCTTGACTGGAATTGAGCATGAATCATGCGAGTATAAGTAACTGAAATGAGGTTTAATATACGTGACTGAGGGAGGATAGAAAGCTCGAGGGAATTGTATTACGTGCAAGTTATCAACTGGTGAAGGATAAAATTTTGCATTAACAAAAGTGCAATAATATAACTTTTATAAAATCTCAACTGAAATAGATTCGAAATGTGCGATATCGGCAATAAATTCTTGACGTTTCCTGTCGCCGGAAATTAAATTTTCAGATGGCGTGATAAAGTTTACGATTTTCAATCCACTGCAAGCTGTAACACTGAGTTAAGAATTGTTTTTGTTAACGTGTTAACCGACGAAATAAATCGCTCTAATAATAGCCCTCAAGAGTATGTAGAGAATGTAGGTAATACTCCTGAAAATGTTTCAAATAGCCAGCTGTTTGAATAAACCCAGCGGAAGTGTTAATTAATTTTATAAATATTTCTTCAGTGACATATAATTTCAATTTTTAAGTAAATAAATCGTTTTTTCCGATTTGAGCTAACTGTTGCGCCTGGAGTTATAAGTGAAGTTTATCGTTTCCTCGGTCATTATCTTACGCTATAGTTAAAAGACTGTGGAGAAAAACTCGAATAATGTTAATCAAGTGGAAGCGACAGCTGGATTATTACTTTAGCATCAAAACTAATGTACCTATTTATTACTTTATAGCGCAATCTTTTATTTATCATAACTTTCCCGCGACTGTATTAGTCAGATTTTAAATCGAGCTCCGTTATAAATCATTGCAACCGTTTAAGAAGCTTAAGAAAATTTACGGCCACCGGCTGTGTCACCAATAATGAATCCCGCTTAATTGATAAGATTGTCATCCTGCAACTTGCAGACGAAACGTTTCAGTCACAACACTGAGATGTAATCTCTCGTTTCAGGAAAATCGATTCAGACGTGCGCGATCACACGGAGGACTCCGGGCCTGCGCTGAAAACCAAACTTTGCTCATTCCACTGCAGTTTACACGCAATTTTTCAGCACAAATACACAAATTTAATTAATTCAACCACAATAAATAAAAAAAAACGCACACTGTGTGAAATTTGAGACAGGGGACGCGACAAAAGCGCAAAATGAGGTAATTGTGATTGAACGGTGGTGGAATGAACGATACCGGACCCGGCCAAAAATGTTTGCGGTAGTGCAACGACCAGAGTCGGGAAATTTACTGAAAAGTGGCGGAATTGATTAGTTATGTTGTGATAAAAACGATTTTTTCAGTTTTGTAATTCACGAATCAATCTGTTTTGACTGAAACGACCGGAAGAAAGCCAGGTACGTTATTATGACTTTCACAGAATTTTACTTATCGAATCAAGTGTCTATTAATAGTGATATCACAAGTGCCAAACAATCAATAACTTTGTTAATTTATTATGTTGTGGTTCCAGTCGTTTGGTTTAAATTTAGAAGTTAGAACACGTCCAAATTCATTAATAAGCAGGTGAAATATGACTGGTCTATTTCGGGCAAAATCCAAAAATGTTAATTTTGGAAATAACTGTCTTAGTCGTAAAAACTGTTTTATGACGAGAAGAGTCGAGACGTGACATAAACTGACCTTCCAACATTGAAGTTGTAGGGAAGGAACGAAGATACAATTTGAAACATTTACCAAGGATTTTTAGTACGTCTGAGAAAGGTCAAGAAGACCATAAAACGAGTTTCATCTCGTAAATCATTTACGAAAATTGGAAAAGTTTGAAATTATTTACGATCCATTTCACTATATCACAAAAGATTGGATGCTCAAGTTCAAGTCTGTTTCCCGAGTGTGATAATCGAGTCCATTGTAGTTTATTTTTAGACTTAGGTGCGCTGGAATTCGGAAGAAATTATTTTCTTGAACTATAAACAAACATGGTTTTGCCACCGAACGTGCAAATGTCGTTTTTGTTTTGAATTTATTTACTTTGCAAATGTGCACAAATTCCTATTTACGATTTTTACGCGAAAATGCAAATTCATCATTGTTTTCAAAACGCCCCATCGTGCTGAAAGCAATGTTTTCGCCAAGTGACTGATGTTAATTCTTCTTGAGAGCTATCCCGTGTTGTAGATGTTTCACAAAAAGTTTGTTTGATTTGTGGTTTCAGAGACATTGTTACAAATCTCGTCTGACATGCGGTATAAAATTACGCAAAAGTGTATTTTTTTAAATATTGTGAGGCCGGTAACTGGAACATTGTCATCGTTGTGTGAGATTTAATTACTGCTTTTGTCCGCCTTGAGGACGATAATTATTAAAACATTGCACTGTCTGGAAATAGCAATAAATATTAATCCAAGTACCATCACGCTGCAGTTTATTATTTTTTTCCCCCGTAATTGAAACAACAGACGTTTGCTTGAAAAAGCTAATAACTAGGTGCAAGCAAAGCACATAAACAATTTAAATGACGATTTGTCGAAAGCCCCATCATTTACAATTAAATCCACCCACTGATTATAGTAGTAGTTGAGTGAAGTAACTAAAATAGCAACAAGATGCGTTTCGTTGGTTGGTTTTTATGTCCGAAAGTAACCACGAAATGAGTGAATTGAATGTTTATTTTCACAAGACAAGAATAGAAACGTTACGCAACTTTTTAACCATAACAACAAATTCGAGACCGACCCTCCTGCCAGATTCGACGTTCAAATTATAGATGGTATTGTGTTAGAGGAAACATGATATTATACCGACTACAATCGAGATGTAATTTAAAATCGAAGGGAACTCATTTATTATTCAGGGCTGGATAAGTCCACGGGGAACCGACTTAACTACAATGCGTAATTTACATAATTTGGGACGATTTGAATTATATCTCACATGTGGGATTGTCCGACTAGTTTATAAAACACAGTCACTTTGAATCAAATTTTATAAATTTCATCTTTGTACAGCCCTGCCTGACGCGTGCCATGGCATGCGGCCTTAAAAGGCAGCTGTTCATTACAGCACCCTAAAGCACATGTTTTTTACTTTTTGGCACACCCGATATTCTCACATATGTTCGCCAGAGCTAATTGCTTCGATAGTAGATTTGCGCAAAATCATCCTTCTTTCTTTCCCGGCATTCCTCTCGTGAAGAAAATAAACTCGCCGCGATACCAGGAAGAGCGTATTTAACCGCGATTTCAAAGGAGCTTCTTTGAATTAAACTATATTAGCTCTTATTAAAATAAATGATCTGGCAAAAGCTCGCTCTTTCAAAGCACCGACGACGAGTCATCAGCCACGACAAAAATCTTAATTACGAAATAGCTTTTATTTAATAATCGTTGAACAATAACTGACCCACAATTTCACAATGGTTTTTCCGACCCACATGAAGTGTTTTCGGGGGCCAACTGTTCATTCAAATTTCCATACGGTCTGGGGTTGTGGAGGGGCAAAGGGTGGCTCAAGAATCGAGGGAAGAGCGAACATACACGCACAGATGTGCATGCGTATCGTGTGTGTACCTTTAAACGTTCAGCATCAAGTCGGAGGTTTAAAGTTAGTGAACATGTGACAATCTCAATGACCGGCTGTTGCACTTAAATGATCAGTGCTCGTTTTGTGATTTTTTAATGAATGAGTGCAGATTTGTGCAGTGCTTGGGCGAGTGCACCATTGGGAGCTTTTTACCAGAGGTGAAGTGAGCTTTCGCTTTACAACCTTCTCTCATTTCCCATTTAAATAATTCCTCGCGTTTGTGGACATTCTTCGGGCAATCAATCGGCTGCTTTATCACTTCAGCGATAAGACATTGACTTCACGTCTCAGAACTGGCCTCAGAAAGATTAATTTTTAATGCATGAGACAGGTCCGGATTCTTTGATCAAATTATAAAAACTACTACTTAAAGACAATCACTTTTTCTGAGAATTAAAAATCAAATATTTTTTTTAAAAGTTTATTTACAAAACGACTGCAACTAATACTTTCAGGGGTTTTCGGCCCGGTTGTCCTTTTTGAGGGGTTCCCTCTCGGGCTCCCTCAAGTCCCAACTTTGCACTTTTCCCGAACACAGGACAAAATAGCTCACGGCTCCAAATCCATAAACCGCGGCCAAAATCCAAAACAGTGGTCGCCAGTTTTCGTACGTGTGACCATTTCGTATCAACAATCCAACAATCCTTGTTGAAAAATACACTGTGATTGCTGCTACAGTATTGACTAGACCGCAAATAGTGCCGGAAAAGTTCGGAGAAATGTCCAACATATTCGCACAGTGGCCGGCCACAGCAAAGGCATTTATGGCCAAACTGATACAGAACGAAACTAAAACAACCGTGGCTACATCTCCGTGGAAGGCCAAAATCACCATGAAAATGCTAGGGATGAGGAAGGCAATCGTTCCGAAAGTTTTTCGCACTGTTGTTGTCGACAAAGTGTTTGTTTGTAAAAGACGGTCAGCAATGAATGCACTTCCTAACGATGTGACATAAACCCCTGAAAATTATTTATTAAAACGGGAATTTTTATTGATTTAGCTGACCCCAAGTTGGCAGACTCGCCATAACACCATTCTCTGAAATATCGTAATGCAGGACTTGGTCCAGATAAGACGGTAGTTCCGTTGTTATGGTCATTGTGGTGAAAAAACTGGCCATTTGGGCAATTGCAATGCCCCAAACTGGACCAGAAGCGAAAATTTTACGCCAGGGAATATCATTGAATTTTAGTTTAATTTTCCCAAAATCTCGTTTGATTTTACTTTCAATATCTTCCCTCTCCTCAAGCGATATCCTTGGATGTTGGCGCGGCGAATCATAAATGAAATAAAACCACAAAATCGTCCACAAAAGGGCCACACTTCCCGCAGTGTAAAAAATACTAGGCCAGCCGTAATTAGCAATAAGGACACCACCTACAAGACAAGTCTTGTCTTTTTTTTCATTATGTCGTGTGTTCAGCCCTACCAACAAGAGACGATAAACCGAACCCAATAGAAGTTGACGCTAACGCAGTCATAAACATTGAATGTTCAGTTGGTCCGATCCAGTTGGACACCAGAGGCATCAAAGCGGGCCAACTGGCCCCAATCACAAACCCCATCACAATTCGGGAAACCAACAAGGCGTAGTAGTTGAAAGATGCGATAAATGGTGTTAGGACGGTTAAAACCGAGGCAACAGCCATTGAATATCCGGTCACTTTACGCGAACCGATTATCTCGGCTAACCTTCCGCTCGGAAATTTCGTGATAGCAAAACCCCAAAAGAAAATCCCGAGTATTTCCTGCTTCTGGGCTTCAGTCCAGTCAAAAGTGTTCGGTTGGTCTTTGGCGACCATTGCGACTATGGCGATGTTAAAAATAGCTTTAACGAACGTATTTACAATAAAACCGCTGGTTAGCATTGCGAATAAAATGCGCCGACAAGTGGCAATCTCTAAAATTAACAGTTTAATTGGGGTTTAATTCTAGTGATAGTTACCTGAAAGTTGGTGCCATCGTGGAGGCATGATTTTAATTGAAATGGTTTATCTAAAATGATACGAGCGGTTGCGGTTGTTGATGTGGAGGGAGAGTCAAAGCCGCGAATGCAGATTATACGAGTTTCGTGAATTTTGTTTACTGGATGCAATTATCGACATTTTTTGACTATATATCGACAATAAATTAATGCTAAAACATTTTTAAAAGATAAAGTCGCGCCTTGAGGCTATTTACCATCAATTGCACTAAATTTATGTCAAAGATAAACGACTGTTCTTTGCAAAACGATAACAATTTGTTTTGATTTATCTCCTCGCTGAGACATAGGAAGAGATTTACTATATTTTTATTACTTTCAGTGTCATCGAGACAATAACAGTGGCCTTACCTTTATTTGTTTTCCTGCAGGGCAAAGTTGTACTAAATGTAATTTCTGACATGTATTTTATTTATTACTCAAATATTGTAAAATTAACATAGATTATTTTTATAATCGAATAAAATTATAATTAAGTTTATGACAAGCCAAAACCTAGTGACGTTGTTTCGGTAAAATTAGTCCTTTAATAATTGTACATTTACATACACGTCAATTTTTAACAATTTTTAGGACAGTGAGCCGAATTTCATTTAAATAATGCAATGGAAAATTGACAAGAGAATAAGATAAAAAATAATACATAAATAATGTTAAAAAGATATTATCTTCAACTGAATATTATTATACCAATTATTACCAATTATAATTTTACAATGTTTTGGCAGAGCAGATTAATTAAAAAATTGGCCCACAAAAATTAAATATTAAAAGAGATTATCATGTTCATATTTAGCAATGTTTTATAAAAAAAAGTTACGGTTACGCCGATTACGGTGAAGTTGGGTCGTAGCGTAGGGCGATTACAGAGGTAATCCTAATTGCATTAAACTATCGTTCTAAAACAGTTTGCACAAGACAATTCTTCGGTCAGTTTTATACATTCCATTTCAAATATTTTAGGCTAACTTTATCTTTGATTGAAACAATTGTAACATGTGGTAAATAATTATTATACTACAAATAATTTAATCTTAGTTTATTTGAGGATTGTAAAAGTGTTTGGTAACTATTTTTTTAACTGAAAACGCGTTATCTCGAAAACTACTCATCATTTTTCAGGGATTTAAGAAATTTTTAATAGGTAATGAAAAATAGACATTTTTTTAAGTAAATAAGATTTTATTATTGAATACATAAATTAATACATTTGGAGTTTATGCTACAATAAAATATGTAGATATAAAAGCCTCAGATTACCTAATATAAGTAGATACATCAGTCTAAATCGAAAAACCTGAACATTATATTTATGGCACACTTTTCTCACTAAGCAGTTGCAGCTCATTATTTGCCTTCTTCCCTTCTTGCATTTTATGTTCGTCCCACTTTTGCAAATCGCCGGAGCACAAGACCAAATAAATAACAGTCGTGCAGAAATAACTCGCAGACAAAATCCCAAATAGGTATCTCCATTCTTGAAACGTGTGATCATTCCGCAACAGTTGTGCCACAAGTTTGGTGGAGAAATAGGCACTAAAAGCCGAAACGGTGTTCACTAAACCACAAATCGTCCCGGCATAGTTGTGCGAAATGTCCAAAATATTTGCACAATGACCAGCTGTGCTAACCGCATTGACGGTCAAACTGATGGTAAATCCGGTCAAAGCGACGGCTGTGGAGTCACCCCAAAGGGCCAGACTCAACATGCAAAGGCTTGGGATTAAAAGTGAGATTGTTTCGAATAGTTTTCGGATGGTGGTGGTTGACAAACGGTTTGATTTGCGCAAACCATCAGCCAGGTAACCCGAAGTGAGGGCCGCGAAATAGCCACCCCAGTAGGGCATTCCTGAGAATAGCCCGTTTTGTTCAATGTTTACGTGGAGCACTTGGTCCATGTAAGACGGTCCTTGGGTGCATAGGGTTGTAAAACCGAAAAAAGTGGCTGTTTGTCCAGCCACAATGGCCCACACTGGCCCAGAGGTCATAATCTCCTTCCAGGGGATTTGGCTGAATTGGAGTCGCTTCGGTTTGGAAGTTTTATCAATCTGGCACTCCAACAAGTGTTTTTCATGCAGCGAAATCCTTGGGTGCTGCTGGGGTGAGTCATAAATGAGGTAGAACCAAGCAAAGGACCATAAAAGCGAGACACCTCCGGCAAGGTAAAACACACTTTGCCACCCATATGCTGCTATAATAAAACCACTAAGATGGTAAGTCAGGGCTACTCCAATTGCACTGGACGCCAGGCATGAGATAAACACGGAATGTTCCTTCGGAGGGATCCATTTGGCAGCCAGCGGCATAATAGCCGGCCAACTGGCCCCAATCAAAAAACCCATCATAACTCGGGAAGTCAACAAGACGTAATAATTCCAATAGCAGATGATTGGTGTCAGAATTGTTAAAACTGAAGCCAGGACCATCGACCAACCTGTCACTTTACGTGATCCGATGGTTTCAGCCAGTCGTCCGCTTGGGATTTTCGTGAGGGCGAAGCCCCAAAAGAACAGGCCCAGAATATTCTGCTTCTCTCCTTCATTCCAGTCAAACAAATCGGGATTTGTGTCGTTTTCTTTTCGGACCATTGCCACGATTGTTATGTTGAAACTGATTTTCAAAACTGCGTTCATTACGAACGAACTGAAGACCATGAGGCATAATATGCGCCGACAGTTCAAAATCTCTGTAAACAAATGTGAATTTTCTGCTAAAGAAATGAGATTGACCCACCTGATAATTTTCTCAAACAAGACATTGTGGTCTGTTACTCGTGTTTATCTGGACGTGGTTTCTCTTCTTGTATCAATTTATAGCTAGACTATGGTGTAATTAATTTTTAAATTTATTGGTATTTTTTATCTTTGGAAATTAAATAACTCAAGTCTGGTTAAGGTTGGCGTCAAGTGGCCCTGCTTGCGCCTTTATCGGGCTAATTAGCAGTATTTGGCGGTACTTTTTCGTAGATTGCAGGACAATAAACAAATTAGAATTTAGAAAGTTTCGAGTTTTTTGAAAAATGTGTCGGAATATTAGGAATAAGTTCATGTAAGTTCTTCTCATAACTTGTTTTTTTTTTGTAAAGATTACTTTCTTCTAGGGATAGTACCTATCTACACATTTTCCAAAACTTATTTTATTAAATAAAAGCAAACGTTAGTAGTAACAACATTTATTAAGATTCTAGTTCACATTCTTCCTCTTTAGTGGCCTTATTTCTTCTCTTTCTTGAGTCTTGACAGAATCCCAGATTTGTTTTTCCCCCGAACAAAAAATCAAATAAACCCCAGTCGCAATCACCTCAACACCGAACACAATTGCAAAAACGAACCGCCACTCATTAAAAGTGTTGTCTCTTCTAAGCAAAGCTGTGACCATTTCCGTCGAAATGTAGGCGGTAAATGACGAAAAAGTGTTAACTAAACCACAGATAGTCCCTGCGAAGTTCGGTGAAACGTCCAACATGTTTGTGCAATGACCAGCGCTTGAGATGGCACAAGTTGTGATCGAAATTGTAAAAAGAGTGACCGCAACTGAGGTCAAATACCCCCAAAAAACTAAAAGTAGCATCGAAAACGCCGGAACTAGTAACCCGACTGCCTCGAAGATTTTTCGAACAGTTGTTGTGGACAATTTCCCACTTTTGCGCAAATAATCAGCAAAGTGGCTTGAGGCTAGGGATAGAAAGTAAGCCCCAAAGTAGGGAAAGCCGGCAAAAACACCGATTTGTTTGATCTCCAAGTGGAGGACTTGGTCCATGTAGGAGGGTATTTCGTTACTTAGAGTCGTGTAACCGAAGAAGACTGCGACTTGACCGGCTGCAATGGCCCAAACTGGACCAGACCTCAAAATACAGACCCAGGGAATTTCACTCAGTCTCACGTTTTGTAATTTTACATCTCTAATCTGGCTCTCGATCAAATCTTTCTCTTCTTGTGAAATTCGGGGATGTTGCTGGGGCGAATCGTAAATCAAACAAAACCAAAGTAACGACCATAATATTGATACGCCCCCAAAAACATAAAAAACACTTTTCCAACCTAATGCAGAAATGAGAAACCCGGAAACTTGGAACGCAATTCCTGCTCCCACAGCTGTTGAGGCGATGCAAGAAATGAAAATTGTCTGTTCTTGGGGTGGTACCCATCTTGCCGCCAAGGGCATAACAGCCGGCCAACTAGCCCCAACCAGAAAACCCATCAAAACGCGAGAAGATAAAAGTATGTAATAATTTGCGTACGAAATCCAAGGAGTTAGAATTGTGAGGATTGAGGCTAGTAACATGGAGTAACCCGTAACTTTTCGTGACCCGATTACTTCAGCTAATCGTCCACTAGGGATTTTAGTTAGGGCAAAACCCCAGAAAAAAATCCCGATGATTTCCTGGCGTTGGTTTTCGTCCCAGGCAAAAAATTCCACCGTTTGGTTGGTTTTTTTGGTCATTGCGACCACTGCAATGTTGAAAATGGTTTTCAGGACCGCGTTTACGATAAAACCACTTACAGACATTATGGTTAAGATTCGGCGACAAGTCAGCATTTCTAGAATATTTCGGATAATTTACCTAATTTAAAAATTGTATAACACAAACCAAGGATAGGGGACATTGCGTTTCTAAGACTAAGACTTGAATGTAATAAAACTACTAGAGTTATTGTCTGTTCGGTTCTTAAAGATAAGTTTTAGTGTTAGATAATTTTTTATTTATTACAACTTTTCTAACAAAAATTCCACTTTGCCGGTTTTGTTGAACAAAATATTGAGTAAAAACTGAACCCGATGAGGCAAATCCCAGCTGTGACCCAAAAAGTGTACTTCCATTCGTCGAAAGTGTGTCCATTTTGAAGTAGAAGGGCGGTAATTTTCGCCGATAAATAGGCTGCGATTGAGCCAAAAGTCAAGACCCACCCTGACACAAATCCCGAAAAATTTGGAGCAACATCTATCATACTTGGAAGGTGACCACCAACAACAGCTCCATTAAACAATTTTGCACTAATTAAAGTCAATAAAGATACAGCTAAACTTTGCCCAAAAATTGCCTGAATTGCCAGAAAACCGGCGGGAATTAGCAATGCTAAAGCTTCAAAGATTTTTCTCGTTGTACCAATTGACAATTTCCCAGAGTTGAGCGAATAATCGGCCAAGTTCCCGAAAAGTATCGTCGTGAAATATTTGCCTAAAGGTGGTAAACTCGCAAATAACCCGACTTGGGCAATGTCGTAATGCAAGACTTCACTTAGATAGGTTGGTACCTCGTTGGTTAGAATGGCATAAAGGTAGAAATGTGCCATTTGGGCTATGACTATAGACCAGACTGGGCCTGAAGTAAGAATGCCTTTCCATGGTATTTCAAATAAACTATACTTTTTTATTTCAAAATTTGCAATTTCTTGCCCAATTTTAATTCTTTCGTTTAGTGTTATTCTGGGATGTTCATTCGGCCTGTCGTAGACCAGATAGAACCAAAATCCGGTCCATACCAGTGTTACACTTCCAACAAAGTAAAAAATACTAGCCCAGCCACTCAAATCAATAAGGTATCCACCAATTAGAAAAGTGAAACCTATGCCAAAGGCACTGGCTTCCAAACTTGACAAAAATTTCGCAGACGGTGTAGTGGAGTACCAATTGGCTGTGATGGGTAGTAAACACGGATATATGCACCCTTCTAACATCCCAATTATCAGTCTTGACCCCAAAAGTGCGTAATAATCCCACCGAACAATAAAAGGAGTTGCAAGAGTTAAAAGAGCAGCAAGGATGGTACTAAACCCGACCACTTTTTTTGCCCCAAATGTATCAGCCAATCTGCCACTTGGTAATTGTGTAATCACATATCCTAAGAAATAAATACCCAAAACTTCTTGCTTCTCACTCGCGTTTAAATTAATCAAAGTACCATTCTCCTCAAACATCGCAACTATGGCTATGCTGAAAGCCGAACTAATCATTGAATGTGTCATAAATCCGAAAGCCAAAACAACGTATAAAATTTTCCGGCATGTTAATTCTGAAAAGATCGTAAAATAAATTAGAAGTAAACAAAAATACCGACCTGATAACAGTAATTTTGACAAATTTACCATCTTTAAGTCAAGTTCAGGCACACGCTACACATTTTAGTGCTTTTACCCTGATAAGAATTTTGCGTTGTCTGCAATTAAAACGCAAGGTGACTCGTGATAACAAGCAGTTAAAAGCTATGAAAATTGTGGATATTTGTGCGTGGATTAATTCCTGCCATCAAGTGAGTATAAAACTTTTCGAGAGCTTAGAAGACTAGTTCAGTCACACTTGGGCCTTTTATGATGCTTTTAACTGCTTTTAACAGTTTTATATTCTTCAAGTGGCTCGGACAAAAGCAACCTTCATTTAATTTAAGCAATTAAGGCCGAATTTTCAATCAGACCGCTGTGAAATTCGTCGCATCCAGTCGTTCGTACCCAAGGGTGTGTATTGTTTGCTCCCCTCTAGGGAATTTGTCCGCAGCAGACGCTCAAAAATCGATCAGTGGCGAGACTCGAATGAATGAATTTTGATCGTAAACAAATAGCATATCAAAGCAATTATCTGATTTACAAGCCGTGATAGAATTGTTGAGGCAACTACAATGTCTTTCGATTGTCTAGACGAGAGGTGCTCAACAATGGGTGCTATCCCACACAGACTGTGACATTGATTCGAACCATAATCCGGTTTATACGAATGAATATTTGTAATGTTACGACCGAATTTTAATGAAGGAAAAATTACGAATTGTTTTGTAAAGGTGATGAGTCGTACTGTTCCACTTATTTAAATTATTGTCTGACGCACTGCGGTCTTCTTTAACCAACAAATTGCAAAACCTATAAATAATTGATCGTTGAGTAGCACACATTCATTCTTAAATGCGTTTAAAACCAATAGAAGAGATAACACTGGAACTAGGACTTTTCTCAGATTCTGCTATTTATCTTTTTAATTATAAACAATTATTTATGATTAAATGTGGAGGGCACGACAATGAGAAAATGTTTAAAGGTTAAGCCGTTGAAAACAAACAATAGAAGCAGCAGGAGCCTTTCATTATTTTTCACAAATTTTAAATGTTAGACAAATTTTTGAACACAGTATGAAATATTTTCCGTCTTGAAGCAATTTGAATAAAACAATAGCCACGGTCGTAAATCAACTTATTTGTCTCGTTAAATAAATACTTTTGAACCTGCTGTGAGAATAAATAATTGTGTTAGTGCACGAATGGCTTGTTTTTTGTTTTATTTGAGCGTATTCCTACAAGACACAATTTCGCTAAAAATGGTTAAAACCTCACTAGCATCAAGTACAAATTTCTAAGGTCTTTGTGGTCTCTGTTAATAATAAAATATGACTGGCGTTTTAGCACAATTAGGCCGAACCCGAACAATAAAAAGATGCAAATAAAACGGTAATGAACTACAAAAGCGAGAAACTAGCACTTGTTGAATCGAAACTGAAGTGAAGGTCGGATACGTGCAGAATACCCGAAAGGTGTTTTCTTCGGTATTACGGTTATCGATTGGCATTGTTTTCTTATCACAGATTTGTGAATAATATGGGGTTTAAGCAGAAAATCGATTTTCCTGTCGATTTTTAATTGAAAGAAATGGGAGAAAATTGCTGTTTTATCACCATTTGCATAGCAATTTCTGTGTCAGATTGTCACACATGGAGAGAGCTTCTTGTTTAAATTCCGGTGGGTTGTTATTCAGTGACCCGTGAGCCATAACGTTCAAGATTAGTTCCGTGACAATTCCATAATTATTTAGAATTTGGAAACAGTGTCGGTACCTGCCGTGATTTCCAATTAGCAATAAAAACGGAAAACTCATAAAATTAAAAATAAATCATTAATTACTACCGTGTTTATTACGCACGATACACGCATGAATTTGGTTGTAAAAGTGCTAGATACTTTTCCCAGGTTGACTACCTGTTGAAAGCTTAGGACTGACATAATTTTAAAAAATGATAAATCATCGATTAACAAATCCGGGTCCGTTACAATTCTGTGGTTTTATTAAACAGGTGCGGACAAATCGGTGAAAGTAACTACAATTTTTCGGTTGTAACCTGACATTGAAATCTCCGATAAAATTCGCATTCTTACACAAAATGAAGAATTTTAATGATTCATAGTTCGTAGAAAAATTGTCACGAACCATTCCACATTTGCGCAAATAATACCTTCAAAGATAAGGTTCTAGTCGAGTCAATTTGGTCGTGAAAGTGTTATTGATGTTTTCATAAATTCGGTGCCGCATTGAGGAATGTGTAAGTAGTGTTTTTGATCAGCTTCCGGAAGAATGCGGTTGCTTTTGAACACTTATTGCGAAATTTCATCGAAAAAATTTGTTATCAGTGAAAGTAGTTGTAATGCATTATTAGCATTGACCTACTCCCTAGAGAAAAATTCTTTGCAGGCAGTGACAGTGTTTTGGGATGACATTTTTGTAAACAAACAAAAATTATTACAAATCAATGTAAAATTGAAGTTATGTTATTCAATTCCCTAGTCGCTTGACAAGAGTTGTAACTGAAAAATATTCAACAATTGTGAATATGTTTTTTCATGACTCTTTTCCACTTTACCGTCTGTTCGCATTCATAATACGGTAATTTGCAATAAATTACCGTTGAGCGAACATGTAAAAGGTGTTCCTCTCAATGCAAAGACTTTTACTGTGTTTATTATCACACATTGTCAATGCTCGCGTTTTAATTTCACTCCATCATATGGAAAGCGTTTTTCTCCACTTGTGATCCTAACCCAACCCATTTTTAATTGGCTAATGAACCGTAAAATTAACGTCGCGGAACGGTAATAAAATAATAATAAAAAGTTGACACTTTCACCACCAGTTTAATTTTTCAGTGTGATTTACCATTCCGAGTTGAAAAAGTAGAGATGATGCGTAGGTTTAGTAATTTATGAACGGTCTTCATTAAGCCTACGCCCGTCTAGGCGTTGATTTTTCCGAAAATGAGACCCGGAACGTCCAAGTTCAAGTTCAATGCCTTTTAGATATGCGATATCATCGCACTTCATTAAACATAAGAAATGTTAAAGTGTAAGCAAGTCCCAGGACTTAATGAACTGTTGTTTTATTGCAGCCTCGAGAACTCTCCCATTGAAAAAGTCCAGGGAAAAATATTTATCGACACTTTATTACTTAATTCCTTGTTGACTTAACGTATGCACATACAAATTAAATCAACTGATCGGACATTCGCTGCCGGTCTTTGGCACGGGCTCACGAGGATGTGGACGACATTGCAAGAACACAAGCAAAATTCCCTATTTGAACCAATTGTAAAATTTGTTTAGTACTTTATTAAAATATCTGTTATTCAACGGATCGATATTATTTATGGCTGAATAAACTCCAAGAATTTCGGAAATTGCATTAAATTATTGCAACGTTTCCATTTAATTTTCTAAATTAATTTATTAAAAAAATAGAGTGGATAATAAGTGAATGGGGACAATAAAAGGTGCGGCTCTGCTTTTGCCAACAGGAGACCTTCTATAACAAAATTAAATTTACGGTAGCCATAAAAGTACAAATGGGACGAATTAATTATATGAAATAGGTTTTAAAATGAATTTAATTACAAAGGTACTGAAAAAAATATTTACAGTTTTAAAAAGGTTCAATTATTTATCTGCTGTCTAGTAGGAATAAAAGTGAAACAATTTATAGAATAGCTGCTCTTCTTCAGTTAAAAGAAATTTTAGTTTTTACTAATTAATATTTGTTCTTTTAGGTTTTTTAAGCTCACCTAGTTCCATTTTAAGGTAAAAAGTCGATCTTTCTGTTCTAATTATTGTTTATTTGACAGTCGAGACGTGCTAATAAAGTAATATCACTTGCTATTAATTTTATAGAAATTCCAAGAATATTGTAGTCATAAAACTAAAGTTAATCTCTAAAGTATGTCACTTTAGTGTTAATGAAACTGTTACGGACAAATTAAAAAAGTGTAAAGCAGCAATGGCGTGACGAAGGATTTTCCTCTTTAATTGAATGAAGATCAAAATTTTTTCTGGTTTTTATTACTTGTGAAACCTTGTTTGGTTTTTCATTTGCAAAAAACAACTCTAAATGTAAATAACTCAAACATCTCTGGCGCCTAATCCATTTAGCCAAGCCTCAGGACAAATCCATCAGCAGGAAAAGAAATTTCAGTAACCCAAACCATTTCACCAATTCACAAAAATCCAAAAATTGTAGCAGCGTAACATAGACCTAAAACTCCTATTTTCTGATCAAAATCTCTTGATTTAAATGAGATTCTGTCTCAAAAAACGAACTGCATCTCTAGAAAATAGTGTAAATAGACCTAAGATAACAATTTGTTAGCTAATTTTGGCAGAATATCTTGATATTCTGGTTCATAAAACGAGCTAAATTGTTTGTAAAAGCGTACTTCAGACAAAACAACGGTGATTTACTAGTCAGTTTCAGAATAAACTCTGAAATTAGCTGAAATACGTAAGAAGAACACTTTTTCTTTTACTTTGACAAAATCTCCGAAATTAAGTGTTTTAAGGCTCAAAACGAACTAAATCGCTAAAATACATTTTATTACAAAAATCTTCTAAAATGAAACAGTTTCTGGTTTAAATACCCTACCAATGATTTACATAAAAATATTCAATTTTAAAAATTAAAACTCCTGGTGAGAATCCTCCTTGTACGACTTTTGTATAACAATTTCGTTTTCCTGGAATGAAACCACAGCGTGTGTGGGTGTGGTGACCATCAAGGTTGACGAGGTGCAATGTCATTATTTGGCCCACTGCCAAAGACTGCGAGTTCAACAACACGTCCATCACCAACTGTTGCAACATTTGCACACAAAGTCGTGTATTTCATCTCTGCATTTCCTCATTCTAATGACCGATGATTAATTACACCGGGGAGGTGCTCTTAATTTAATTAAAAACAGTTCAGTTTGATTGATCATCGTGTGTTAGACACGATTTTGAACTAAGATATGCGGCGTTTCTCTTGGTGAAATATCGGCGAATCTTGCAGATTACCATTATTATAATTATGTTGTAATTGAGTGGTGCTAAACAGATCGGAATTACATATTTATTACTTGTAATAAGCGACTGTCTATGGTTTCTTTTGTATGCATAATGCGATAATAACACTTCTGGAGTGATATTTATGAAGAAGATTTTTCAGTTCACTTATTGAAATATTATAAAGCAATTCTAAGACATTAGGCTCACAGGTAGTGGTTTTAAATTACCGTAAGTATTAAAAAGCGGAAAATTGCTTGACGAGGAACACACGCCACTGATCTCACTACCGCAATAATTCGTTGACTCCAGTTACGTTTTTACAATTTTTGAGGAATTTATATAACTTATTATTAAATTATTAATGAGTGACTTTGAGAGCCAATTTATTGTTTCTAAATAATCCTTATTTAGGCAAGTTATTTGTGTTAATTCTTACACAACTGTTCTAAAACTGGGCTTGATCACACCTTCAAGGCAGTTTACGGTATGTTGTTAATTCCCGAATCGATTTACACGTTTTAATTAATTGCAACTTTGGAGTGGTATTTAGCACTGTTTATTAAATTAGTTATTGAGAGCACTACTAAAATTGAGTCGTTCAATCCATAAACAAATTTCGGTCAGATAACAGCAAATAATAAAGGAGAACAGTGTCGTAATTGAGTCACAAATCACTACATCGGAAAGAACATGCATTTCCTCTTGAAAAATTAAGTCACTTAAAAGCTGTGTCAGGAAAGACTGTAATCAGATTAGATTATCCGACAGTGCAATCTGTTATCCGTCCTGTAGAACATTTTAAATGAAAGTTTCTGATTTTTCCTCCACCAATTGATTTTCACACCTACACGATTGTTTCAACTGAAACAGGAAATTATTTATGAAATTGCGGTGTGAACTAAATCAAACATTAACAAGTTCCAACTTTTACAAAAATGATAACTAATAACCATGGGAGATTTGTAAATTACAATTTTATAGCGTTCTTACAAATATTTTTATAGTCTTCTTTGAGTATAAATCTCGCCGATGTTTGTACACAATTTACCATAGAAGAGGCAAATTTTTTAAGTTTCTCATTACCATAAAAATCTTGTCTCATGTAAATTGTAAAAAATGGCCTTTGACGGCAGTGGTACAATTTATTCGTGGCTATTAAAGTACGACATGTTTATCTTTGCGATCATAACTAGTAAAGAAGCGCTAAAGATGTTGTTAACTGCTTGCTCGTTTCGAAGACACTTCATAAATTCTATCTTGTGCATGCACTTATTGAAGATTGATGCCAAGTTTTATTGTTACTGGATCAGGCACAGGGCGGTGTATTTTTTTCAGTTTCTCAACTGGAGCTTACATAAAACCAAATTTCGCGCTCACGTTTTCGAAGCTTTTTTAATCGGAATGTTGCAAAATTGAAGGAGCATTGTTCATTTATCACAATTTTTCGACGCGGCAAATGGCATCCTAGGTGTGTAAGAAGCAATTTGTGAGTGCAATGAATTGCACAATATTTATTTTGAAATGCATCGAGAAAATATACCGACACCTTATAAATTTTAATGCGCATTCTCGGGTGGGATGTCTATAAAATCCTGGCGATTTATCAACACTTATCGTCCCCAGAGACGAAACTAATTTAAAATAGTCAAGTCCGGAGTACAGTTAAGGGTTTAAAATTCCCTCCTCATTTCGATGGAGTCTCGACGTCTCGGCCCGAACATCATCAGGCTCACGTAGGCCTACGTGTGTTCCACAAAGACAATCTCAGACCTGATCTAGGCTAGGATTGCCTCAAACGTGCCGCGTTTACACGCGGTGGAAATTTTAATTAAAGTCGGGGTTTGATTATTTACAAAGCACTAGATATTTTAGAACAAAGTTTCAATGGTTGACGTAATTTCTCGGCTCTTTTTTGCCTCATCTCCACTCACGCCTGAAGAATATAACAGAACACGATTTTAGATTTCGCACCTACTTAAAATTTGATCACGTTCGAGTGATTGCTGGGGTAATGAGGAAATTTCAAGCCCGCCTCTGCACTTGTTACTGTACTGTTCACACCCTTCCGCTATATTTTTACCACGGTGTAATATGTTGGCGTTAAATCCTGAATCTTCGCCATGAAATTCCACGCGAGGTCCTTGAGGCTTGTCAACTGGATCAGAATAATGCAGAATACAAATTGTATTGACTTTAACACACTTCACTCAATCACCTTGAACGGGAAAGGATGAAGCGGTATTCTTTGTAGAATTTGCGATTCTGTTGCCTCTAGGTGCAGCTTTTTCCAGGGCATAAATGTTAAACAGTCGCATTTATGCAACGAATGGCCAAATGTCAACGATTCGCACTGTGTCGACAGCTTGAATTGATAAGAAATTTGATTTGGTTCAGAAACGCGGTCACGAGCTACAATATGTGTAACTCTTAACTGTGGGCACTAGAAATGTCACAAGAAATCACGAAATTACCCCAAGAACGAGTGAAAGTCTAAATTGTTGTTGTGACAAAATTTTCAACAACGCCCAATGATACGAACAGATAAATTATTGTCACTAATTTGATTTCCATTTCAACAATACCGATTTGGCGAACTGATAAGACTTTCTGACCTCAAAAATAAAATAGGTGTGATCACCATTGTGAGAATGCGGAACTGTTCTTATCTTATCTCCAAATTTTCCGCCTTCTGCTTAGATATTTGAATCGTCTCTTTGTAACGACAGTTCAAAAGTAGCGATTTAACCGATCTTGTTAAAACAAAATTTTGACGAATATGTAAGTAAAAATTGTATTTATAGACAGTAATTAGTGTAGCCTTTGGCTCTTGTTCTCCAATAATTGTCAAGAGAAATTCTCCATTGATGCAAGCAATTAGTGGTATCTTCATCAACACGAAAGACCTTGTTTAAAATATTTATCGTGGGCAGGACAATCAAAAATTTTCTTTGGGTTTGACGCAAACAGCTGTTGTAAAGCAAATTTGCGAATTTTGGGGTGCAATTAGCGAACCTAGTAATTAAGACATTAATAAAATTTTTAGAAAGCTGTTGATTTTTTGCCATGAGGAACACTTCAGTCCTGATTCAGCGTAATGGTATTTACCATATTTAGATAAACTCAAGCAAAAATTACCGGAACGAAAGCAGTTTTCGCTACTTTAATTAGTATTATTGTCGTTTTCAATTTCAATTCACTACACAGAGACTCAAGATGCGGAAAATTTATGTAAACGTATGACTTACACTATTTTCTTTGTGCCTTATATAATAATTAGCGATATTTTACAATTCTTACGTTTGATTTATTAGAGTGTGACACTACACCGATAATTGGGTTTTATTGAGGAATCCGCAGCCCTTAAAGTTTCGAGTGGAACAAAGCACTCTTCAGCATCTGCTTCAGAAATTTAGATGATTGTAGAAAACTCGTTCCGAGCAATTATGTTAATTTAATTTGTTTATAATATTGGAGGCCCCCCGTGCCTTTCTCTGCGCAAATTCCGGACGTAAACAAACATTTTTGTTAAATAATCGTTACGTTGTCATTGTATTTCAAAATGATTTCAAATAAATATTAATATTTAATGTTATATGTATTCTGAAATGTTTTTGTTGAAAACAGAGTCATCAATCTCTTGTTTTCTTCTGCGGAACTTCCTCCTGAAACAACCGAAAGTATTCCGGTGAAAAATAGCCCGTGATCAATCTCCAAATTTACTTCTTTAATTATTCAATCAAACTTTCTCGCGATGTGGCGCCACAATCGCAAGTGGGTCATATTCTTCGGCTTCTTCCATAGGTCTTCGTACACCTGTTCAGGTAAATGGCTCGTGTTACTAACTCTGGTGTAGTTCACCTGTTGTGTTCAGTGAACGCGCTGCTGCGCTCCAAGAAATGTCAAACGCGCGATAGTTTCAAAAAATGAACCGGCGTGAAACACTTTAGTTTTTTCCACCGTTTTATACAGAACAGTGTGGGTGGGTTCAAACGCCAAAATGTGCAGCAAGGAGCAAATCACCGAAATTATGGATAAAATTCACATGGTAGGGCATTATTTCATTAAAAAAATATATCTATGGAGTCGATTATTTTAATCGCGATTAAAATAATCGTCGATATTCTGACCGCGATATTTAATGTTTTCTGCCTCACACCTCGCGAATATTTTATTGTGCAATCTAAACTATTGTTTTAGTTTATTGTTTTAATATCGCAAGACATGATACAGAAACTAAATGTTGACAATACCTCTGTTTACCTAGCGTTAAGTAAATATTACGCCTTCAAGTGTTTGTATTGAATATTAAAATTTTATTTGTGAAATGAAAGTTACCTGAAAATTTGCATTGCTAGTTTAAAAAGTATTTTATATAGTGTTGCTTTACTTATATTAAATTCATGATTAAATGTCATGATTTTACAATAAAAATTGTTTATTATGTAAGTGCACTCTTTTAGGACCATATGTCGCATTATGCAATGTGATTTGCAATTATGTTATCAGGTTCTTCCGTTCTAAAATAAACCAACTGCACCAACAAAACACTTTATTAAAGCAAATAGAAGACGGGACAAGTATTAGGGGTGTAGAGCTATTTTTTTAATAACCTGCTTTCAATTTTTAATGCATTAAAAAATAGGAATTACTATAGACATAATTATGTGAAATCAATTTTATATAAAATTGTTTAAATTCACGACAGATAGAATAAAACAATGCACGGCAGTAAAAATTCATAGGTAAGAGAACAAAATAACGAAATAAAAATACCTACAGTCAGTGTATCAATTATTTGTACATACCGATTTGTTTTCTGTTATGTATTTTATTTCATTTTTAAAATAAGTATGGTTTCGAAATTTCATTTTATTTTATTAATTTAGATCAACTAAAGTAATACTTACCTAGTGTGATTTATTTGTTCGTTTCTGTTATTAATTTGAATTTTTTTTGTTGTGCAAAATATCTTTTCTTTGATGTTTGTTCCTTTTTGTCGTTAGTTCTCCCGTTTTTAAAAACAAAAAATAAAATTTGAGTCTCATGTTTTTTGTGGTTTTCTTTGAATCCCAAGTGCCCTTCACTTGTAATCTAGTTGATAAAAGAAGCGACACCTAAAGCAAACTTTCAAAATATGTGAAGGTTTCGCATGTTCGATTATTTGCATGCAAATGGTAAAAAAATATTGCCAAAGAATAGAAAATACCATCTGCATACTAAAAAATTTGCTAACAACGTCTAGTAATTTTAATAATGTGGTGCCTGGGGGTTCGGCAGAGTCACCTAAATATCAACGTCACTAATTAAATTTTGATCTAAGAGCTTAAATCGCATTACAGAAACCGTATAAACGCAACTCACAATCTAAAATTATGATAGAAGAACGATCAATTTAGTAATATTATTGGCAAATTGCCTTTGAGTTGAATTAATGTCTCAGGGCGACAAACAGCTCGAGCGATTCCCAGAGATTTTAACGACAGGAGCTCGAGCATAATCTGCCAATAAAAGTCATGCGCAAGCGACTAGGAAGTGATTTAATTTCAAACTGATAAGAAGCTGAAGGTTGACTGAAAAAGCGTGAAAAATTTCAGCCACGTGATAATTAAAATGCATGTAAATGTACAGTTAGCACGTGTTTAAGTATCAAGGAAAATAATATAATAAATAAGTTAGAAGTGATGATATTATCCCAAGTGTAAAATTTCGTCATTTGCATTACAATAATTGTGTCCACGTGACGTTATTATCAATTTTTATCACGCCTGAATAATGACAAATGTCACCTTTCATTATTTGCATGCGAAATACTGCCCTCGAGTAAAAGTTGTTTACTTTAAATGGCTTACAAAATGCACCGTTAATTGAATCATTAAAAATTACGAATTGAAGCGTCTTTAAGGTCGCCGTGTCAGGAGTTTTTTCCTCCGAAACTGGTATCTCCTTATATGAATGAAATGAGTATGAGTATTAAAAATCGAATCTTGTCTTTCGTGGCCTTATTTCTCAAACGATAAAACACTGCATAACTGTCCTACATGCATCCGTTTATAGGTTTCGATCAATTTGTTGCGCCTCAACGAGCTAAAAAACGATCGGAAGACGGTGTCTTTTACACGTGCTGGCCTAATTCTTGACCTCAGCACCGATTTTTACGATTGGAGGGAAAAGCGTGATAAATTACAGTGACTATGTTTGGTTAGTGGCGGAAAATCACTTCAGCTTTTTGAAAAATTTGTAATTCATCACCGGTTAGGCTACACCTTGCAGGAAACGACCGCCTGATCTACTTACTTTAAATTCCAACGAAAAATTATTGATTACAAATAACGAGCTTCCGAGAATTGTTTATTAGACCAATTATTGGCAACGTGTGGAAAAATAAATCATCATAATTGCAAAAACAACCATTAAAATGACTTACCTTCAAGTACAACAAGAAAAAATAATTGCGGGTTAGGCACGTTATTATAAGCCCACAGTGGGAATCTTAGGTAATTTGGCTTTTGAATGAATTGTGTCGCAAAGCTGCTGACAATTCCGACAATTTTATAAAATAAAACTACTTTTTGACCCAATATGCTCGTATTATTATAACTTATAACATACAATACACCTACTTTCCCTCTTCAGAATTTTAAATTAAGTTTTTCTTCTTTTGCACTAAAAAAATGTTGATTTCCTACTCCTTATTGTAAGTGCTATTGAATATTTACTTCAGAAATGATTCTCTTTATTTTTTTCATTGTAACACTAACTTGCTTTCAATAATACGCACCGTGTTATAAAAAGGAGCATTCTTCCAATGCTTTTAAAGAACAATTTTAATAATATACGCTTGTTAATAACCCTTTTTACTGAAAAGAGAAAGATTGCTTGAGGTGTTGCAAATGGTATCTTAATTACTCGATCCATTCGTTCTAGACTTTGGCCAAACATTTGGTAGAAAACAAATATGAAATCTCTCAAATTATTTGCTCCTTTAAGGAGAACAATACAATTTTTATGCACCTGTCGGAAAATTTGAGAATGAGTTAGCGTTAATTTTATCAAATTAGTCTAGATTTGCGTTAGTTTGTGCGAGTGCAAGGTCGTAATTCGGAAGTGTTTCTTGCGAAACCATTGCAACACTAGAAATGAAAAGTGGAGGAAGCAACGGAATGGAAAACGTTTGTGTTCGTTCTGAATTCATGTCATAATCTCATTAACAATTATGCTTAATAAGCCTCATCGCAGGAATTTATTACATGTCAATGAGTTAGTGGTCTAACGCCCAGTTTCGTTTTCTTATTCTCCTCAACATGCCATTTAAAGCTGCATTTTTTCCGGAGATCGCCTTGTAATTACCAGTAGATATAAGCAGGTGTTGCTTGACACTTGAATTATTTACCAGTCTTTCAGCGAGATTTGCGATTCTTACTGTTGAGAATGCGTTTTCAATTGCTGAACTACACGCCCACAAGAGATTTCTATCGAGTGCTGTGAAATGAACGGCATAAAAATTTAAATATTTGAAGCAGATCCTAGATTCTGACTTTCCCGATGATAGCGCACTTTCGCTAGGTCGATTAGTGGAGTGCGTTTTCCTGTAAAGGGTGTAAATTTAAGTGCTTGGATTTCCCTCATTTGCGTATTGTCTCGCTTAGTAGGTTTCTGTGTTTTCGTGATTGTTGGACTTTCTTTTCCTGTTTCAGGGGTTGCCCAAGTGTTCGGTCAAACTGCCTGCCTGGGAAAATATAACTAACGCCCTGCCTCGATTCCACATACCAGCCATGCCGGCCGTGCGATCCAAGCGCGGCTGGTGCGGCTGTCTTCAAGTAAGTATTGCTTTTTTGCAAAAAATCTATCGCCAATTTGTAACCCAATTATTTATAGACGCTGAAAATACAAACTTCCTCATGCTTCCTGCTGCAATGCAATTTTATGCGAGAGTTAATGATCTGAAACCGTTTATTAAACTGCGGTGTGTGGATCATAAAACTGAAAAACTCGAGGCATTTCTTATAATCTCTCACTCAATCAAGAATTACAAAAATACGGGAATAAATTGAGTCGGCAAGAGATTTAAATATAAATTAGCAAAATCGTAGCCCAACAGGGAAAAATGTTGATGCATTTATAATGTTATTTATAACTACAATTACACCAATATCTACATCATAATACTATACATATTAAATGAGCAGTTACTTTAAATACCGTTACCATTAACAGTTCTGTATGTTTTTACAGAAGGGTGAGACCAACACGTGTTGACAACAAGGACATTTGTGCCAATCTTATCGCATTGAATTGCAAATACAACGAATTTATCTGAAAAACACCCTGACCCTCATCACAAATAAAAAATACTTGGAATATTTTTCAGCCGATATTTGTGAATGTGCTTTTATCAAATTACAACAGCTAGGCATTGATGTCAGTTTAATTGGGTTACAACGGGGTTTAAAATGTCTGGACAATAAAGTTGACCATAAAAGGAATAAAGTACTTTTGTCGAACGAACCGGAACAAACGGTATACATTAACAATGTAACAATCCATTTAAATTTTTACGATCATTGTAAATTATCTTCGAAAGACAAAAAGTGAAGCTATTACGTTTTATACAAAAGCTATAAAGATATGCAGGAATTTCATTCAGGTTCCTTAATCCACTAAACTCGAAGACACAAAGAGTATGAACGTGATTCAAATGTGACGTCAAGATTGAACTTTAACTCATTGTTACGTACCTACTTTCTTTTTTATTGAACTTAATGTACCTTTGTGACTAGGTGAAACTACTGAAATATTTCAGTAAATCATGATAAAATAAGTCTGAAAGCTTGCATACGAGAGAAAAAGGAAAATAGTAAACAGATGAAAAAAACCAACCCGTATATGGGCTTGATGTAATAGATTTTTTTGCTATGCCAGATCCAGATCGATATTCCTACCAGCATCATTATAGCAATTATTTTTATCAATACCCACATTAAAATGGTGAAAGTTAATTGAAAATATGCCATTTTGGAAGTGACACAATGCAATTAGAAGTAATTCAGGTTATCTAATAATTGATTTGTATTGTGTTTTGCAATTTTTCTCCTTGCTTTGGAATAAATTGTCCTCGATTCCTGTCAAGTTTATAAACAAGTCTCCTAAGAAACGAGTTAATTATAGTTAATCACATTTCAGGATATGCAGGATATTAAATCACCTAATTGCTTAAGCATCGTGTTTTTGCTGGGACTTTGATGCGAGCGTGCAATATTTCGTACAATAACAATTTCTAATGAGTGAAAATGAGAGGAACAAGCGAGTAATTTGTTGAAAGAAGAAACCGCAATTTCACTCAGACGATTAATCCGAACATTGTCCGGATTATAGAAAATATTTCGTAATACTTAAACATGTAATAATTTAATAATTAAGTTGTTACATTCCTGGAGTTATTATAGTAATTTGGTGTAAAGTTGCTGTCGCTTATCTCAATCCTAAATTCCTGGCTTTAGATAAAAGATAGTCATTAGCAACGTCCTTGCTTGATGCCGTAAGCACTTGTGCACAAATTTCCTGACCCATGTCACTGCAGTTCATGTCGTGCCATATGCGAAATGCCAGGAAATGTTGCCATAAATAAATATTTGCCATCGTAGTCCATAAACATACATTTCCATTTCATGAAAAACCAATCCACTGACACCATTTAATACAATATGAAAGCATTGAAAATCTCTTCACACAGATTTACATTGTGAAGCGATTATTCAAATCGAGAGGAATGTGAGGTCAAAGAGCAAGAGTTAAAACGCTTCAAAATTATTTTACTTTTAGCCCCAGCACAAGTAGCATGTTTCGCAATATAATTAGTTTTCTTAATTGGACAGCTACATGGCTTGATTTTTTGTTGTGATCAGTTCTAATTTGCCAATCGGTTATTGTTCGAAAGTAACTTCCTCAATTAGGCCCAAGGCTGTTTCGAATTGCCACATCACACCCAAAATTAGATTTATTTTCGAATCAGATGCAATTTCAAATAGAAATCTTCCAAAGATCGGCACGCGAAATACCATGAGTAAGATTCTTAAATTAAAACGAAGTAAAAGCCTGGCTGAAAACGGAGAAAGTCTAGATAAATAACACCAAAACGCCTAGAAGAATACCCCAATTACAGCGCTCGTAATCGGAAAATATGGCCCAAGCGATAAAAATCGACGGGCTTTGAAGAGATTCTGGCCTTGACAATCGTAATTACGCTAATCCTTTATCTCTGAAATACCAATAGTGAAACCACAAATCGCTCAGATTATGCCGAAGAATTCCCGATTTTTATTATTGTCTTTAGGAGTAAACAACCCGAAGCGATGAGATTATTACGATCTATCATAGGAGAATGCAGCCGAAGACTTTCTCGTCTTGGTTTTTTCGTGATCTAATCTTGAATTATTGTCGGTTTGTAAATCTTGAACTTGTTAATACCTTGAATCAGACAATAATTCAAATTTTATTGGACATTTAATTGTTTTTGCAAGGTCTTGCTTATTAATTTGATACATATTGTTCGATCATTGGCTGACCTTTGGTGCAAATCATCGTCATCGTGATGGATTCTTGGGAATTTGCGGGAACGCCTCTGGACTTTTTGTTCACCAGCCTTGAAAATTTTTTTGTTAAACAAAACCAGCTCACCTCCTTTTTTAACATTTTGCAAAATTGCAAATTTCTCTCGGATTATTTGACAGTTTGGGAACACAAATAAATGTAAATTGCAAATTTTTGGAGAAAACAATTAATTGGGACAAAGTGTTTATTGTCGTCATTTTTGCATCAAATTTATGCCAATGATCTTGACAGAGAAAGGCGAGTGTGTGCTAGTCTCCAATTATACAATTACGCAAACCTTCGCAAGTTCAAAATCGTCCCAACATTTCTAAATTTAGAATATTGGAAAGCACTGTATGAATACAACATTACCAACACCTTGGGTACCTGACCTGCGTGTGGAAAATATTTTGACAATTTGTCATTCATGAAAGCGCTGAAATTTTTCATAAAACACCGGTTTCAGGATGACGAACCACCTGAAATAACCTACTGTGTGGTGGAGAACACCGGAACCCTCACTCTTCAGGCCATCACCCCTACACAACCAATGCCCTCACAGGAAGAACTGGACGCCAAATTTGCTGAACTTGTGGTATGTTCTGCCGTCACACAGCTGTTGCGATTTAACGGCAAAAGCCTTTTTCCTCATTGCTCAAGTCATCAACCTCCCTAAGATTTCCGGTGAAATTAATTATCGAAAATCGCAGTTTTGAGGCTCACAGGAAGGATTTTCGTGCATATGTCGTGAAAGTTATGACCGTATAGCGCAAGAATGTTAATTTCAATGTTTGATTGACCATAGGCTACCGCCAATAAATCTTTAGAGCTTTCAGCCTTATTAGATTCCATTGTTTGATTGGAAATTACAAGACAGTTAATGATTTATTATAAGATGATGCAAATAAGTGGGCAAGACTTTCTCGGGATTTTTTACCTCAGCCCTGCTGCATAAAAAATGTGAATCCGATCGGATTTGCGCACGTCCGCTAGTTTGTTATTAAAATTTGAATCTAAGATGCAATTTCCTCGCAGCTATGATATCCTATACAAAAGCTTTAACGGTAATGAAGATGCTTTAGTAATATAGATAATAACTTATTGCAGGAAGAGCTCGACTTGACAGCCCCTAATAAGGCTGCCATGTTGAGTTTGCCGTCGCAGAAAAAATGGCAAATATATTGCTCAAGGAAAGGAGGAGAAGACACCGTGGACCAAACGCACGCACCTGAACACTACATCGAAAGACTGCGAACTTTAGCAACAGTACGTCCCCAAAAATTTAAACACTTGCTGAATTTTTTTTACAGTTGCAGTACCCTGAAACCAACACTGAGGAAGAAGTAAGGACACGGACGAAACAAATCGATGGTTTGAAAACGGCACTTCGGACGTCAACGCACAGTTTTGTAATAAAATTTATCGAATTGGATGGCCTGTCGGCACTTTTAGACTGTTTGGAACGTATGGACTATTTCACGGCTCAAAGCTCGATTCATACGAGCATCATTGGTTGTGTTAAAGCTCTAATGAACAATTCGGTTTGTGAATTTTGGTTTTATTAATTTTTATGTTTAATTTTTCTTTGTAGACTGGGCGAGCTCACGTTTTGGCACATCCGACAAGCATCAATACTATAGCTCAGTCTCTAAGCACTGAAAACATCAAGACAAAAATTGCAGCTCTCGAAATTTTGGGAGCGGTTTGTTTGGTTTCGGGTGGCCATAAGAAGGTGTTAGATGCAATGCTTCATTACCAAAAATATGCGTTCGAAAGGACGAGGTTTCAAGGAATCATCAATGATTTGGATCGCTCGACTGGAATCTACCGAGATGAGGTTAATTTGAAAACCGCTATAATGTCATTCGTTAACGCTGTACTGAATTATGGCCAAGGGCAAGAGAATTTAGAATTTAGGTTACACCTCCGATACGAGTTTCTCATGCTGGGTATTCAGCCAATCATCGATAAATTGCGAAGTCACGAGAATGAGACGTTGGACCGCCACTTGGATTTTTTCGAAATGGTGCGAAACGAAGACGAGAAAGAGCTAGCTCGAAAATTTGAGCTTGAGCACGTTGATACCAAAAGTGCAACCGCAATGTTTGATCTCATTAGACGTAAATTAAGCCACACTGCAGCCTACCCTCACCTCCTCTCCCTCCTAGAGCACTGTCTTTTGCTCCCTCTGGACTACGGCTCCCACCCCCAACACTGGCTCCTCTTCGACCGAATCGTCCAACAAATCGTCCTCCAGCAAGACAACGACGTGAAAAACCCCGACATTTCCCCCATCGATATCAACGTCAAAGAAATCGTCCACCTCCTGGCAAAGGAAGAAGAACTAACCGAAGCGCGGAAAAAAGCCGAAGAACTCGAACGCGAAAACACAGACATGTCAAACAAACTTGCGAAAAAAGAGCAAGAACTCGATCAACGCACCCAGGAAAAAGAGGATATTGAGTCGAGCTTGGCCCGGATTAAAGAGCGCCTGGAAAAGGAAACAGCAGCACATATTGAAACCCAACAACGTTTGAACGAACTCGAATATCGAGCTGCAGATCTAGACAGACAAGTGTCGTGTGAAAGGGGTGAGAGATTCCGGCTGGAGCGCTTGGTCAGCTCTGGGAGTATTCCAGACGATGCTAAAGTGCAAGGCTTGAAATCGACCGTGGATGTGGAGTATAAGAGTCCACCGCCGCCTCCACCGTTGGCGCCGCCGCCGCCGCCACCGGCCCCGGGGCCGCCACCGCCTCCGAATGCCCCCATGGCGCCGCCGCCCGAACCCTTCAAGGTTGAGACGGTCAAGAAGAATATTCCGCAACCGGCGAATCCTTTGAAATCTTTCAATTGGTCGAAATTGCCCGAAACTAAGCTAGCAGGGACGATTTGGAGCGAGTTGGATGATACCAAATTGTACAATACGATGGAGTTGGATTGTATTGATAAACTATTCTCAGCATATCAGAAGAATGGAGTGACGGTAGGTTCTTCTCTAAAAAGTAATTCCGGACCAAAACTTAAAAGAGAAACTGGTCTGTCTAATAATAAAACCAAAAAAAAAGGTATATCTCACAAATAAATTAACTTATGCAAATGTGGTTGTTTTTGTACAAGTATCTAAAAGAATATTTTGTGGACGAATCATTGTCCACACTCCACAGACATTTTAGTTACGTGTTACTGTTACAAACAACATTTTTGTTGTTGTATTGAACAATTATGCGTTATTCACTTTATTTAAATGATCTACAAAGTCCGAAAAAAACTAAACCTAGACATTTTTCGGAGCGTATAAAAAAAGTTTTTTTGTAAAAATATTGCCAAAAAATATACGAATTTCCATTTCCATCTAATTTAGTAACTTTTTGGGATATTTTGATAAAACTTCGCTCAAAAATCGCTAAATGAATTTTGCCAAAATCTGTTCCTAAAAGTCACGTAAAAAAGTTTTAACTCCAAAACATTCTGAGACACTCGAAAGTATCAACTCCATTTGGCGTTTCTGACAGAGAAATGTGCTAAAACGCTTTAACAAGGCAAAAAAACAATGTAATTTTTCATTATATTTTAGAGAAATTTTGCGGAAAAAGGGTATTGTTAGCTGAAAATTATGAAATTCTTTCTTGCTCGAACTAAAAACCCGTTAATCTGTTTGTAAAATATTTGGTTATTTTCTACCTTGTTTTGATACAATCTGACGCAAAAATCAACAAAACGAGTGAAACATGCCACAGTAAAGTTAGTTTTGATCTAACCTGGTAATTTAGCAAAATCTTGTAAAAAATTGGATTTTTTGCTCACAAACATGTTCAAAGGCCCTTAAACAAGGCATTTTCGGTAGAACTATGGAAAATAAAGTCAATTTCGATATAATTTGCAATTTTTTTTTAATTTGTCATGAACATGTTTTGAAATACAAAAACGTGTTTATACGTTCTGTAGGAAAATGCAAAAATATTCGTAGGAGTAGCATTTTCAGTGATTGTTGTAGCTGTTTAGGTGTAATTTTTTGCTTTTATGGTTGAAAAATTTATTTACACGACCGAAAAAAGCAAAAAATAATGTCATTTTTGACTCCATTGGACACATTTTTGACCAATTTTAACAAAATCGCCGAGGACAACTTTTTTATGTATTTTTATGTATTTTTTATGTATTGTAACGATATAAAAAAGTAAAAATATAGTTATTTATTTACCGAGTTTGAGTGTAAATCGGGTTTTTATTTCACGAGTGGATTTTTAAACGTCGAGTGTTAACGAGACTTTTAACATCCTCGAGGTGAAATAAATAAACCGATTTACACGAAAACGAGTTGAATACAACATTTTATTTTTCGAATTAGACTCAACAAGGCTTAAAATTGCTTTAAATGTGCAAAAAATCTGACGTTTCGTATTGACAGTTGTCAAAATTTCCTTACACAGGAGAAAATTCGTAAATTTTGACGGTGTCGAAGAATAAATGTAATTTTGGAACGTAAGGATAAGTAATTTTCGAACGTAATTGGTATATTGTATATTGAAACGATCTAAAAAACAAAATAATAAACAGTGTTAAACATGTTGAGGAAAAACAACATTATTAACTCAAAAACGTATTTAATAAACGGTAGAAAAATTAAAAAAAAAATTATTTTACCTAATTTAATAATTTTTAGATCTGTTGGAGTACAGTTTCTCGCTTTATTGGATGAAAAATATACTATAACGATCGAAATAAACCAAAATAATAACGTCATTTTTGACATTATTGGGCGCTTTTGTGACCGCTTTTTCAAAACCTCAGACATTTTTCTAAAGAAAATATGGTGATTTTTTTATCTATACCGCTTGTTATTAGTAATTATCGGTTTTTTTGATGTAGTAAAATGATCGAAAAATAAGCCACATACTGCACCGTTTTCAACCAATTTTGTCAATTTTTCTTAACAAAATGTAGTAGCAAAAACTGGGTACCTAACTCAAAAACCATTTTGAATGATAGTAAAATGCCAAGCAAAAATAATACAAAATAAATGTTGACTTAATTTGATGATTTTTCGGTCTTTTGATTAAAAATGTGGGAAAACGACAAAAAAAGAATCACTTTTAACGTAATTTAACGCTTCTTTGGGCAATATTGGAGGAAAAACTGAATATTTAGCTCAAAAACGTGTTAAAAGGTACAAACATACCATCATTTACGTAATTTGTTTGGTCTTTCTGCCCGCTTAAACGTTGAAAAATATGCACAACGAAACATTTTAAATCTAATTTGGCGATTCTACGTCCTGCCCTGTTTTAACAAAAATATGGAAACAAAATGCGCTTTTAGTTCAAAAACGCTTAACAAGGGCAAAATGTGACCTATTTGTAACTTTACGTGCGTAATCAACAACTATTACTGTTTTACAGAATGACGGTTCAATTGAAGATTTGCGCCAGATGGGCAAGAACCGAACCAAAGTATTATCAGTGATAGACAGCCGTCGTGCCCAAAACTGCACCATCCTCCTCTCAAAACTGAAAATGTCCGATGAAGACATCACTAAAGCGATCTTAAGCATGGACTGCAAGGAGCAACTCCCAATCGACATGGTCGAGCAACTCTTGAAATTCACTCCAAGTTCCGAAGAAGCCGCTCTTTTGGAAGAACACAGCGACGAAATCGACTCGTTGGCTCGCGCCGACCGCTTCCTATACGAAATTTCCAAGGTGCCTCACTACGAACAAAGACTCCGCAGCTTGCACTACAAGAAACGGTTCCAAGTCACCCTTAACGAAATCATTCCACGCATCACTAGCGTAATGGAAGCCTCCCGGGAAGTGTCCAGATCTCGTCGTCTTCGACGACTTTTGGAAATAGTTCTAGCATTAGGAAACTACATGAACAGAGGGGCTAGAGGGAACGCTTCCGGCTTCCGTCTCGCGTCACTAAATAGACTTGCTGATACCAAATCAAGTGCTGCCAAAGGCACAACATTGCTTCATTACCTAGTACAAATAATCGAGAAGAAATTCAAAGATATACTGCGTTTAGACGAGGATATTCCACATGTTAGAGTAGCAGCCAAAGTGTCCTTAGGCGAGCTTAGCAAGGATATGGCGCAGTTACGACTAGGACTGAAGGACGTAGCGAAAGAAATTGAATTTCACCTAAGTCAGAGTCCTTTAGCCAACGATAAGTTCGTTCCTGTCATGAGGGAGTTCCAAGCTACTGCCACTTGCCGACTGGCTGAAGTCGAAGACCAGTATCAAGACATGAAGGTTAGTTAATTAATTTGAGGAAATTGTTTCAAATTGGTTTTTTCCAGACGAGGTTTGAGCGCGCCGTTCGCCTCTTTGGCGAAGACCCAACAAACGCGCAACCTGACGAATTTTTCGGCGTTTTTGACGCCTTTTTGGCCTCGTTTACTGAAGCCCGCCAAGACAACGAAAACATGCGCCGCCGACAGGAGGAGGAAGAAAAGCGAGCGAAACAAGAAGCGGAATTGAAGAAACTTACCCTTGAGCGAAAGCACAGTCGGGAGGGAATTCTCTCATCGATTAATAAAAGTTTGAGTCTGAAAAATGGGGAAAGTGCGAAGGGAGAATTCGACGATTTAATTTCTGCGCTAAGGACGGGCGATGTTTTCGGCGAAGATATGGCGAAGTTTAAAAGGTCGAGGAAGAGTCGGGTGACTGGAAATTCGCCACCGAGACGAAATTCAGTCAATAGGGAAGATAGCAGGGAGAGAATTGTTAGTAGCGGAAGGAGGCAGTAATTTTTTTGCTCATTATACAGCTTTTGGATATTTGTTGTGCTACTTCATATTTAACGGTGCCCTGGCCTAAATGTGTTTGTTTCTGTTTTTTTTGTGATCGATTTTGTAATATTTGGACCAATACTTACGATGTAAGCAATTGATATATTTTTTATTATACTAGTGCTGCCAAATAAGCTTCACAATTTTTATCTAGGTTATCGTTTGTATTATATTAACACCAATGTATGGATTTTATACATTATAACAAGATTGTATGTTTGTATGACGTAGCTGTAGTCCATGTTTATATATTGACTAAGGTTTAGACAGATTGTGCTCTGCTGCATTGAAATGGAACTGATTATACATTTTAATGTTAAATATACTATTGTTAATTTATTTAACTTTTTGTTTTATTCTTCTCAACTCTTCTATACTTCAATCCAAAAATTAAAAAAAATAAAAAGCAAAAGAAAAATCTTACGATACGTAAATTTTTTTTAGCTCAAAGCACAAAACTCCACAGTGACTCTGTTGTAGCTAAGTACTGAAAACCTAAAAGCAGATTGTGCGTTTTGTTGGTTGTCTATAACAAAAACAAGAAATTAATTTAAAACTGTTTTTTGAATTTTATTAGCTCAACCATTTTTCCAAACTAAAAATATTGACGATTGATAATAACCTCACCTTCAACATCGATTTTTTTTAAACTTGATCCAAGAAGACTTTTTGCACTAGTTCCCACAATCAGTGAAATTAATTAGTAATTAGAGCGATCATTTTAATTTTTTTTAAACAATTTTTTCCAAAACTAAAATTTGGAGGGAATATTCTGCGACCTAAAGTTGATCGAAAATTTTTCTACAGGGTTAGTCTGCTAAAAACATTTTTTATTATATCTTAAAAACTAATTGTTTAGTAAAATACATTTTTTTTCTATGCTTGTAATTTTTTTTATAATTGTTCTATAATTCATGTAATTTCAGAGTAAACACTAAATTCTGTAATTATTAGTTTTTGAGTTATAGTAAAAATATACTTTTAGCAGACCCACCTTGTACGACGCAAAATGTGACAAAAACGTAAATTGGATATATTCTAAAATCTATTCTATTCTATTGAATCTATTCTAAAATTTCATCAAAAGATCGTTTTTTGTACCAGAATTGAGTTATGACTGAAGTAAATGACCCACTTTCTTCCTCAATTATAAAAAGACTTCATGATGGACTCTAGTTTAATTTAAAAATTGAAACTGATAATTAGGTGCGCATAAATTGGCTCCAAGCCCACACAAAGGGACCCAAAAAATCCTTCACAATAACACAGGTAGAAAAATGATGAAGTCACTGCTTAGCTATGACAGTTGTAACCTATTGAATGCAAATTTTATTGGAAAAGCAAATAAATCCGCCTGGAATTTTCGTCATTTCCGACTCGAGATCCACATGTAATTTGCAAATGTCATTCATCTTAGTTTTTAATATGACGGATGTAATTAAAATCTAAAACTTAATTATCTTGATGATAACCGCAAAATTTTTCATAATTTGAACTAGTTCTTGATCAGGAACTGTATTGCTTAAAATGGTGAAAGATCCGGTTGGCTAATCGACGGAATTAATCATTGCGAATGACATCACTTCAGTAATTAAGAAGACTAAATGTTGACATTTGATGCGCAGAAGGTATTTGCTAATGAAGAGCTTTTTGAGGAAGTAAGAGTGGAAAAAGAGCAAATAATTCAGCTTTTTACGGCTTTAATTGAGGATTATAAGTCATGATGTTACTCAATAAATAAATTATTATGGTAGTTTTAGCTAATAGTAGGACGGAATGAAAGAAACATGATAAACCGCAAGATCATTACTATAATATTGCGGTAAAATGATTTCCTTTTCAAGACGAAAAAAAGCAGAAAATCTGTGCCATTTACGGAAAATATGGACCGTAAATATTCATGTTTATTAGATGATTCGTTATGATTAGATTATCAGCAATCACGACGAGCTGAATGATAAACAAATAGGAAGTTCTCTCAAGTTATGTTTTAATTAAAATTTTTCTCGCAGTTATGAAACCCGTTTTAAATATTTAATAAATGTCATATTATGATTAACTGGCACAAAATACACTCACCAAGAATGTGTCAAGTCTTAACAATTCAACATTTCGAAAAAAATCAAATAAATGCCGCATTTGCAAACAAAGTAGCGATAAATCAAGGATATTTTTTCAATAATTATTAAACATGGGAAAAACAATTTTCAGATCGTTGATAAATAAGCACAAACCCAGATGTGCTTACAAAGAAAAGTAATAAAACAGTATTTTGGTCACATGTGGGTGGAACACAACGGAACTTGATATTTACAACAGTCCGAAATAATAAATAAATAACATAAATTGGGTTGAATAAACTCCCACTAAAACCGAGATAGATCCAAAATTTTGCATCACCACCTTATTTATTAGCTTGTCTGGCGACTGGCCTTCACCTTAAACTTTTTTCAAACATTTTTGCCTCATTAGCCATGACCTACAGCAAAATCGCAAATTTTGAACCTAGAACTTCCACGAACAAATCTGTTTACCAATACGGAAATGAACTCAATGAAATAATGAGCCGCAAAACCTAAATAAAGAGGTCGTGACTCGAGAAGAAACAACTCATAACAACAGCCATCATAAAAATGTAAATTTTAACCGATGACCCTGCCTTAAAGTGCAGCGAATGCATCAACATTATTTTTTATTTTGCAAAATTCAATTAAGCGGAATTCTTTCGGATTATTCCAACCACACGATAAATTATAAATGTTTTGCTACGTAGAGGTGTTTTTCAGCTTCCGTTTAAATGTCATGAAAATGCACGGTTCTGTAAAGCGCTCAATTAATTCAATTATTTAATTAACGAGATCAATTAATAATAACACTGACAGGGTATGACATATTAGCGGTTAACGCCAATTTTTATCAAAAAGGTGCGAAATATTTTAATTCACATCCTTGTCATGGATTAGTAATTCATATTACGCCCTATTTCCTTGGTAAATTAATTGCAAAGATGTTTTTCTTCTCTGCAATAATTTATTCCAACCAGTTTCTGTAAAACACAGAATTTTATGTTTTCCTTTGTTAAATTTTGTTGTTGCAGTGACACACTTATTCCTAACAGTCTAACATCTGCGAAATGCATCATTCGCTTGCCATAAAGACACATTAATGCAGTTAAAAGAGTTTAATTTGTTGATAAATTTAAAATTTATGGCGTTGTAAATTACATAAAATGAAAGCTTGAATCCACATTGTAAAATATTGAACATAAGGATATCAAGTACATTTTAATGTTCCTATATTTTATCTTTTTCTCTTGAATAAAACAATAATCGAGCCATAACTCAAACGTAACTGTACTTTTTTAAATAAAATTGCAAAAATTGTCACAAGCTCAATCAAGCTGAAACCTTTAGTGGGTGTATTTTTATGTTAATTGATAATGAACCAATCAATTTGTTCCGTTTCAATTGTCGCTTAAGAAATAAAACGGCTTATTGCTTTTTCTAGTAACATTATTAGACAAGCAATCACTAATCAGTAATCATTATTTAATGCAGTTGTACCAACATTTATGAAATTTATGCTGTTAATAGTTGTGAATATAAAATAACTTGTTTATTCCAATGAGTTGCAATTAACTAGTTCGCAAATTATCGGCGAACAAATTGCGGGAGAATATCAATAAATTTACTTATTTTCCACAACGCAACGTCGGGCCTAATTAAATTTGAAAAATTAAGTCTCTTTTCTGCTCAGACGTGTAAACACCAGACCACTTTTTCAGCCCTGAAATTAAAAACTGCAACGCTCTGTTCATTGAAACACGCAATCACCATAGTGGTCTAATTTTCTCGTAACCTTGAACCGATTAGCTTTTTTGTACACGGAATCGAGCTTTTGGCTACCGAATTGACTGCAATAGAGATTTGAATGCCAAAACTAGTCCTAGACTTGGTTAATTGGAGTACTTGCCCTCGTTTCTTTTTGGTGACTCAGCTAACAATTTGGAAACGTTCTGTCGCAAGTTTCCGTCAAAAAGCAAGACAATACAATGTTTCAGGACGCATAATTAGTAGTATTAGATGTTCTACGCTGTCTATGCCTCTTCAGGTGGGGAGAGCTTTCATTGAACGCTCTTTCAGTCATCAGTGGTTCACCCACCAGTCTTTGCCCGACTGTTGTAGTGAGTGTTCTACAGATTTGCCGTATTTTTGAGCGCTCTGACATGTGGATTTATCTATGAAATCGTATGCTTTGTGATTTTTTCCGGTAAGTTTGCACTCTCTTACTAACTGAAAATTGAATTAAAAAGCTGGACATGTTTCATCGTTCGATTCAGTTCCTTTCACTGAATCCGGGCATTGTTTCGAAAAAATTGCGTATAATGCAATTACGCAAGGTAATGTTACACCTCGAGCCTCAACGGATTTTTCTAAATGAAAACGGAAATTCATTTAAAAGGCGACCTGTTCTAACGCACTGTTGATATCTCCGGAGAAAAACTGATTGATAACCAGTTTGTAATGAATTTATTGTTCATTTTGTGGCCGTTAGTTATCCTGCGTAACAAGTGTATCCGAATCCACCTGCCAAGTTCATGGTGCAACTGTCATTTCCGGTCTAACAGAAATTAAATGGCACTCCGACAATATAGAGAAACGTGATTATTTCTCGTGTGTGTTACTTCCCATAATGTAGACGGGAGGAAGTCTCTTATTCATCGCCGTTTCCGCTAATTGACCGAAAAATCGTTATGATTTCCTTTGACATTCAAAAATCGACTCCGAATAATTGCAATTGTTTATTCAAGTGGAAAACCACACAAAGGACGAGATTTTTCAAAATTTGGACGTGGTTCATTTCTTCGAACAAATTGACTGACAAATAAAATAGTAACAGTTGATCGAACATTTTAAAGTAAATCGTCACCGCAACGGAACGTTTCCATTTCCATTGAAAGTGAATTTTATAAAGAATTTTATCTCCAAGCGGCAGATGTTGATGCATCGCTAAATAAACATATTATTTCGCGTACAGTTAGTTTTATGATCGGTTTTTCAATAATGAAGAGCTAATCTTCCAAGCATTGCAAGTGTTGATATAAAACTCCTCCGACGTTTACGACACAATAAAATAAACTAACGGATTATTATATTTGCCCAAAAAGTGCCAATAAAACATTGAAACTTCAATCGTAAAACACGCTCGTAAAATACGGGAAAACCCTGAAAATGTCCTGAAATCACGCCTCTAATTACGCACGCAAACTGCATTGTCTGACTGGATTTTTCGCAAAAATATCGGACGTTTAAGGAGAAAAGATCACTTTTTCGATGAGTCGCTCCTGGCAATGACCTCGCATTTAAATCGCTCTCAACTTGGAAAGGACTAATCCTTCAAAAGATGATTGAAATTTAATCGTAATTAAAATCTCAAATAGACGAAGTTTAGGTCAAGTTTCTTGGAACTTTCAGTCACCGAAATCCTGTTTCTTGCCAAATTGCAGGACACCAATTAAGTAAATGAAAACGAAAACTGAAAACCTTCACTTAACAAGCAAATTAAATAATTAAGTCTTTTCTGTCATTCGTTTCATAATTATTGGCCAATATAATTGGCAAAATTGCTGAAAAACGATTTTTATTTTGTGACTCTCCTTGGATGGAGCGCGACATTTATTTCTTGCTTTTACGACTACATGTTGTATCTATTAATCAGAATTATTAAATTTGGGATGTGGGTCATTACGATTCAAGCGGTTAAATGTGCGCAATTTCCAATATGACAAAATTAATAACAACCTTCAGTTAACTGTTAATTTTGATCATTCCTATCGTCTGACAGTCGAGAGCCCCCATAATTTACCTGGCACGAACGGTATAAACCTATCCGCGAAGAATTTCAGACGTTTAGTAGTGAAAAGTGAGCACACAATAAAATTTCAGCTCAGCTCAGCCAATATGACCTGGAATTCTCGTCTGTTGAAACAAATATTGAGGAACGTGACGGTATTTTACTGCTCGAACAGCTCATAAATCTCACAAATTATTTACGAATTAATTAATTTCGCCCAGACTTGGAAATTATTTATTAGTGTCGTTAGCACGAGCTGAAAATTCATAGACAATCGTAAGGAAAATCAATTATAATTAAGTCTTTAAAACAAATTCGCATTTGCATATTCCTACTGTAATTATGCTAATCGCACCATTACTTAGAAGGTGAAATTACTCAATTACTCAAATCAATTAAATTAGGTCGGGAATCGGACAAACATTAGCGTTTTTGTGAAAAAATCACGCAATTGTAATTAATCCAATCGTAGTTAATTAATTATCACTGATTACACATTAACACCCAACTATTCTGCCCCCAGCTCTGGTAATAATTACCGGATATCGTTCTCGGAAAAGAAACAAACATTTCAATTAGTACTAACACGACATTTTTCAGATTTTGCAAAATTAATATTCCGGAAAGTGAATAAATAGCGACTAATGACAGCAATAAGGCAATTAATAACCAATCAATTTAATAGCGTTTGGCCATTACGGAGCGAGATAATCGCTAGGTGTTTATGGTTTTTGAATGACAATTTTGAAACGTTGTACAAACGGCCTGGCAGGTCATTGGCGTGGTGTCACCTTAATTAAACCTACGTGAGGCAAGTCCAGTAGCTATTACCATTAATTTTTATGAAAATGTTTATTTTTAATGTTACTATGTCATGTAATGCTTATAAGTGTCGATTAAGTAGGTTTGTAGAAACCGAGTTAAATCAAATTCAAATCAAACAACTAAATAATATGCAAAAGAACTCGTTTAAGTCATGCAAGTCGCGTGATAGCAGCGTATTAATTAAAACGGTAATTAGCTGATATAATGCAGGTCTGTATCGTTATTAAGAAATTGCGTAAGGCCTGCCTCCAACAGAATCTGCGAGGAACTGTGAGAACGCTTCGAGATATCAACGATAAGTCAAGTCTCGCATCACGAATTTTTCTTTCGATAGATCGATAGTTATTTAATTAGTTGAGGCGAAAACCAGCTGCTTTTTTGGAGGGCAATAAAACCGAATTTACTTTCGTATCACGGAAAAATTCGTACATCACGCAGATGTCATCTGCTCGGCCATAAAACCTATTTATGGCAAAATACAATGTTACATATATGGGGAAACATCTGTTGACTACATGAGAAACAATTTTGGTGGAAAAATTCAAATACAAGTTATTAAAATTATCATAAGTGTCTAATTTTAATAAACTTGGTTTATTAGTGAGTCTATAACGTCAGTGAAGGTGCAAAACTGCATATAAATTCGAATTTCCCCAGCTTTTATGATTATTCATTGCATGTAGTCGCTGCTTTAGCAATTGAACAATTCAAGACGCACTCGCTTGCGTAACTGTTTTCTACCCACACAATTAAATATACGTACAATAAATATACAAAGATCGGAATTCTATGTGAGCTATATGAATAAATGTGGAATGTTAAACGAGACAAACGGGCCAAGACAATCATTTATCTTGCGATAAATCGATGGGAATTTCGAATGTGATACAATGTATTACAAAACCGGTGGCCTACACTTTTCTAATTAACCAGATCATGGTGGTACGGCTCTTTAATGCTTTTCCTCCATTGTTTTATATTAGAACAAAAGATCGGTGTGTGTGGCATCACGATTATTTATTACACAATCGTTGCCGTTCCAAATAAAATCAAATATTTTGCATTCATTAACACCAAAAATAAATACAGCAGACTCGTAAAAGTAACGGAAAATGTGGCCCATTATTTCCAAAAAATTCACAAAGTTTGTAGATTTCCCAACCGATAATTTCCATATCTTGTTTGTTTACTTATTTTAATTGGTAGGTATGCAAATTTTTGATAATTTGGTAAAATAAGAACAAAATTGAAATAATTTCCTTGGAAAGCCTTATGAGAATAAAAATTAATAGCCGGAAACAATGTTGCACAAATTTCTACATATTGTGTGAAAAAAAGTAACGGTATGTCATGTTGTTGCGTATTTTATTACGTTTATACATAAAAGATTTTCACTCACTGTAAGTACGTTATTACATTTTATGCATATAAATATTGTTATTAATGATAATAAAACACTAATGTATGCAAAAGGACGTTTTTCAACTCGCATTGCAGACGCGAAGTAAGAAATGGCAAAAGAATATGTCTGCAACAATTTTATTGCAGTTGCAACATTTTCAGGCTCATCTTTGGGTTTTTTCAGAAATTATGCAATTAACATTTTCCGTAAGTTTTTAGAGGTGTTGGCTGTAGAACATTATAAAAACACTTAAAACTTGAAAGAAATATATCTTACAATAGGAGTGTTACTTTTTTCAACGGTAAAAGTAACAAATCTAAACAAAGTACTTACAAAATTTGGAGACTAAGTTTTTAGGAAATTAGGAGCAATTTTTCCATGTTTTGAAAAAGAAAACCAAATGTGTGGAGAAATGTCTTCAAGATACACAAAAATACATAAAAATTCTGATGTGAGTCCTGATAATGCTTGCAACAATTTCAGAAATTACAAATCAATTTTTTTAGTGTCTTGCGATGTGCTGGGTTCAGAAAAAATAAAACATTCAAAATTGTGAAGAAATATTCTGTAAGCAACACTCAAAAAACTGTATTTTTTTTAAATTTATTTTTCCAAATCTTGTATTTTTGAGGAAAAAAAATTGTAACAACAGTTACCTGACCATTGACCATTTTCAGAAATTATTGAAGTCATTTTTCAGTGAATCAGTGGTGTAGAAAAACATTAAAACCTGAAAATTCGAAAAAAACACAAACATTTTATTTTATTTTGTTAATCCTGATATCACGAACAAGGACCTCTTATATAAAACACTTGGATTGGAAAATTGGAAAGAATTAGCTTCCAAGCAGTGCTACCTACTTATTTTATAATTTATTTTGTTACGTATCCAAGCGCCAAAAGAAAATATCTCCAACAAATTACCTCAAAAATAAACAAATTGTTTATAGACAAATTTTAAGACTGCATTTTTCTTTAAATCACAACACAGTTTTATTTTTTCCCTGTTTTGAGAGGTGCTGGCATTGGAAAGAAGATAAAACACTCAAAATTACGACCAAATGTTTTTCAGGATACACAGAATTATTTTTATAATTTTTTCAAATTTTCACGTTTTGTGTCCAAATAACAAAAAAAATGCCTGCAATAATTTCTTTCTATTTGTAGTTGTCTCAAGATTTAACACATTGCTTTCAAAGTTTTGCGAGATCCCTGAAATCCCTGAAAAAACACTCAAAATTGCGAAAAAATATTCTGTAAATCAACACTAAACATTTTTTTCTAATTTATTTTTCCAAATAAGGAATCAGGTGAGCTTTTTCAGAAATGAAGAATTTTTTCAGTGATTTGAAATATGCTGGCTCTAGAAAAAAATTAAAACATTAAATGACACAACAAAGCATTTTTTTTATTTTTTTTTCCAAATCTTGATGTTACGTGTCCAAACCTGTCGCACATAAACCCATTGTGCCATCTGTCGCAAACCCATGATGCTATCCACTTCGCGGAAAATTCATCACCGCTATGCCGTGCCATTATTCCGTCACTTGGCATTCCTTCTGTTCAAAATTTCTAAATAAGTAGAACTTTAAATTGTTCTTTACTCAACCCATCGCCAAAATATGACCGAGTAAAGGCCGGAGGACTTACGAAGCTTTTGTTGGCCGTTCATTACGTAATTGCTATTCTTAAAAAGAATCGCTTGTGGCAAAAACTTAATGTGACACTGCCTTTGTGTCATCCTGCATCCGTCTTCTTCAAACGTAATCATCGGTTGCCTAATTCCCAGAAATATATAAATATAAGTAGTGGTTGCAAGGGCGACTTGCATATATTTTTTAACCGTAATTACAGTGCAATCAAAGTTTTCAGGGAAAAAACCTGTCGCTTTTGTACAAGTGTACAAAACGTAACGATCTTTTTACACAACGACAGTTGGGGAACGGAGGGCCGCGCTTCGATGACTTTAGCCCTAAAACAGGTGTATTCCATATAAAAAACTCGGAAAATAATTAAAATTCGTTCGAGTTTCTCTCCAATGGCAGGAAGTAAAAGTGGCTAAATACTTAATTGCTTTAGTAGGCCAGTTGGCAAAAGATTGCTAACAATAAAGAGTGAAATGTCACCGAAAAAGGAAAGAAAAACAAACATTACGCATTATATGGTAATGCAGGTTGAGTGCTTTCGACGTGACTCATAAATTCTTTTGATATTGGGATCGTCTAACAACACTCACTTTTATAGTCGTGAGGCATTGTCTCGTTAGGCAAAAACCAAAACCAATTTTACGCCTAAATTAATTAACCAAACCTCGAATTTCTCTTTCTCCAAATGCCAAGATGAAGTATTTAATTATTTTTAAATTTGAGACACTTGACCTCTCCACGATCATCAAACACAAGAAACATTCCATCCATTTGAGTAAAGCTCAAAATTATGGTTTCGTTGTCCAATTAATTCCTTTAATTGAAAAAATCAAATGTGTAACGTCATAAATGGCACACACGTACAACATTGCAGCTGATTTATCAAGTCTCTAATCGATAATTTATTTCAACAGTAGCACTTTACAGCGATTTAATGTGCGTTTTTACAAGGCCCAAAGTCGCCCCCAACTATCTAATTGAATGTTTTTCCACTCATTTGTAAAGTGATCGTGACGAAGGAGATTTATGACGATTATTAAAAACCGCACCTGAGAACCGTTTCAATAAAACCAATGCGTACGCAACGATCATATTATTATATTGATACGTCCATAAAGTATCCTTTCACTGACACTTTGGGTCAGCAGTGGCGTAACGAAGGGTGGCACAAGGGGGCCAACAAGACCATAACTCCTTTTAGAGTAATTTCGTTCATGTGAACAGCCAACAGGTGTATGTTACATTTTTTCCAATTTAAAATACTAAAAAATAAAAAACGAAATTCCTGAGTCTATCTGTGTCAAGTTCAAATTCGCCCCGAAGGCTTTGGTTTTTTCAACTGAAAGAACGGTATTTTGCAAAAATCGACACGTGAATTGTTTACAAATCATAAATTTTATTCATTTGTAACAAAACAAGAATGCAAAGTAGGCATAATTGATATCGATATGTAAATGTAGAAAAAGTGGAATAATACACGTCTTGTGGAAATAAGAAACTATGAACAAATTATGAATATAAATTGTTTAATTATATGCAAAAAGCATTAGATAAGAGCGTAATGAAAGATCACAAAGATGAGGAAAATTGGAAAAAAGATAATGACAGTGGTTATAATCAAAGCCAAGAAACTCTGAAGCATTTCGGTTATTTATTTTCCTTGATCGTTTAATGGCATTATTTGTGCCCAACCTAATGACGATAAATCCCCCAATTATGCAACACAAATCGTCGCAGTCTAATTTGAATAATGCAATAATTCGTTTGAACGTCTTCATTGTCCAAAGTCCAAACGTATGGCGTCCTTTCGATAATGAATTTCAGATATTTGTGGGAACCTTTTCTAATTAAATGTACCATTGTTTCGTAACAAGTTCGACGTTTGAAAAGCAAATTTTTAGAAAAGTTTAACGGAAATCCGACTGAATCAGGCATACAAGCACGTCTCGTGATGAGAACAGCGCTATAAATTTGTAAGCCCGTCTTTTTTCCCCTTCTGGTGATAAACCGATGATATGTTGTCTGCGACACTTGGAATTTTAGTTAGTCCATAAAAATGTTTTATCGTCAAGGCATTTCTTACATATTTCAACAGGTCACCGCAAAATTAAAAAAAATTTCGCTTTTTGTTGCAGGTTTAAGAGACCTAAGCAAGCTTGGTAAGTAGTGTTTTTTTCACTGATGATTTACATAATAACGGCATCTCGCGTAGAAGTAAACGCGGTAATTAATTTAATTCCAGGGTTAGCGATTACAAAATACAAAACATTACTGAAAATTCGTGATCAGTGAATGGCACCTTTGGTACTGCTGACATTTGTTATTACAGCCCTCCTCTCTATTCGAAAGTATTATTGTTCCCTTTTTAATGCTGGCATCTTTTTCTTAAGCATGCACAAGTGAAACAACAAATCGGGGATTTTCTGCACACATGGTGGTAATGAAGGAGGAGGCGTGCAAGACATTGTCTATTGCAATCGGAATGTAAATTAGACGTTTCATTATATTGCTCCAAAGACAAATTTTAACACCACCACTTGTCACACAATTCATAAACAACTGGAATAAAATAAGTGTAAACGCAAGATTAAAACTTGCCGTGTAACCAGGGGCGGATCCAGAAATTAATTTTGGGGGGGAGCCTTCCAAAAATTTTTAGAATGGTGAAGCTCTTGAATGAAACTTTTGTTATGTTAAAATACATATTTAAATAAATTTGCACAAAATTTAAGCCCAAAAAACTTTTTTCCAAAAAATTTTGCAATGCAAATTTATATTTTCTCAAATAAAACAACCTATATCTTGTGTATTTTTTGGATATTTATTGGTAGTTGTTGATCATAACGTTTTTTTACTAGTCGGTTTCGCTAAGTTTTTGAAATAATTAGTTCTCATTGACAAAAACAATTCTCTTTTTAATTATTAAATAAAACTACAACATAAAATACAACAGGCAATGTTAATTTACATACAGTTGTTTAAGTAAGTTTAAGTAATAAAAAATTCTGGACGTAAAAAAATTTCTAAGCAACTTCCTTGTTTTACTTTTCGAGAATCTTCGCATTTTATTAAGTGGTAATAATTTATTTTCATTGTAAGGAAAGGTATTTGGTATTTTTTGGCTATCATCTAAAAAAATACAACTTTCTAGAAACGTTTCGATGTTAATTTAATTTTCTTTAGGCCGTCAATTGTTTGTCAATTGTAAACGGATTGAAGAAGATTAAATTAAGACGAAACGTTGCCAGAAAATTGTGATTTTTTAAGTCTAAAAAACACCAAAGAGGTACCTTTCCTTATACTGAAACTAAACAAAATGGACACAAATACATTAGAAATTAATAATTGATGTATTTATTTATTAAAAAATGTGCATTAAAAAGACTTTTAATGTGATTATTTAAAAAACATTTGTTCATTAAGGTTTTATATTATTTATTAAAAAATTAAAAATGGTGTTTAGGGGATCCCAAACTGGATCCGCCCTTGCGTGTAACAAACACACCAAAGCACGGTTCCTTATTTCACTTTGTTTAGGTCCACTTCGAATAAAGATTAAATAAATTCTTCCACGATTTTTTGGCTTATTCTTGACATTTTTTTCGAAATAATTACCTACTAGTTTGTTGCCTGAATTAGTAGAAAATCTCACTATGTTTAGACTTTTAAAGACTTTAAACAACTTTTTCTCGAAAACTATTAGACCTAGAACTAATTAAGCGGTTTGCAAGGTGAATTCTACGCTACGTATTATATTAGTTTTTTCCAACATTTGAATTTTTTACCTAAAATTAGAGCAGTCGTTTATTCACTTACCTTAAAAAAATTAAAAAAATCCTTTTTGTAAACTCGCTATAGCAAAGTTTTATGAACTTTTCTGTCTTTAGAACTCTCTACAACCATGAAAAGTGTAAAAAAGTGAATTGGTTCGATTTAAAAAAAGTATTTTTATCGGACGATGGAATTATTAACTATTACCCCATTATGTTTATTATCGTTTGAAAGCTCTTAATTATCTATGGTTTAATAGACCGACCATCTGTCTGTGACGCATAATTTTCAAAAAAAAAAAAAATTGCTACTTTTGAGCAGCCTGTGTCACACACAAAACAAAAATAATAAAACACTCAACGGTTTTTTAACTTCTAACGGTATCAAAATTAATCCACGACGAAGTTTATAGACACTTGTAAAATACAAAGAACCGGAATGTAAAAAATGGCTTTTGGAATAAAAGAAAAACAATAAAAGAGAAAAAGGTTTTTCATAATTTATAAACGTAGTCGAACAGCGAACAAAATGACCGGTTATTACAGTAAATCATTACAGTTGCGCTATTTAAATTTCACTTCTTTTCTCAATTCGAAACTCTATTGTTTCCGTCTCGCTAGAATACCACGAGATAAAGTAGAAGATTAAAGAAGCAACAATAAAGTAAAAAATAAGAAATTAAGCACAAAACTGCTTCTCACAGTCATAAAACAGCCTGAAATGATTGATAAGTCGTTACGCACGACACTTGAAAATTTCCGGTGAACAATAACCAATTTTTAAAGCAGGTCACTTGGCTAATCGAAATGGAAAGTGACAATTGGAGATTGATTTCCGTGTTGAAGTTCGTTGGTCCTAATTGCTTTGTGTACTTTATCAAATGGCATATAATTTGCGTAAATGACCGGTAAGTATCTAATCTTCTGAATTGCTGAGTAATAATAAGTTCGCGGGTAATTACCCGAGCTTAATTGAAATCGAATTTCCGGTCGATTGGGTCCGGGCTCCGGAGAGTCCGCCAAGATTAAGGACGGAGTTTTCAATAAAACAAATTTGATTTTTCGTATTGCCAAAACGCATGTTTAAAAATGCGTTAACGCATTGTTGCAAGAAATGAGATTTACAACTCTTGGGTTTTTTCTTGGTTCACGGGCACGTGCCTCTCGCGCTTGGCCGCCTACGATGTAGCTACGATGGCCGGAAGGCATCACGGAACACAGAAATCTACGATCTTTATCAGATGTGTTCCTTTTTGATTTCACAAAACGTAACGTCATCGGTGCACCACATCGCGTGCAAACCTTTTCAAAAATATCAGCATAACGTATTTACATTCAACTGTCATGTCGCAATTATCGTAATAACTGCGATTATAATATTGCAAAATTTTATAAGTTTATGTCAGGTGCATTATCACACTGATCGCTCATAACTCATAGGCTAATCGCTGCGTGGGTGTAATTTGCACTTGCATGCAATTTTTTTTCGGAAAGGATCACGAATTTGGTCGTGAGCGATGATTTCACTTTTTATATCCCCTTTCATTGACATTTATGGCGATTTTTACACCTATAATAATTATAATTAAGTTTCACGAGGCATAGAGATGTTAAAGTTATCACGGCGATCTAGAATGTGAGAAATTTAAAATTCCTCTTGCAACACCGGCGTTTTCATATGGTAATACTTTTCGAAATTATTACCCACGTCTGGAAAAATAGCCATCTAATGTAAAAAGAAAGTTTCACTACACACGTAATGTAAATTTTCACAATTACACCACAAGAATAGCGCTTGTAGCGACAGGAAAATGACTTGTAACGTACCAACTAATTTCTGCAACAGTTGCAAATACTGATATGATAAATACCGAGCTCACTAAACAATAACTACATCTATTACAGTTACAAGAGTGAGGTAATTTGAGTCTTGTCAAATTGATTGGTCTCACAATCCGTTTTCACACAACTGTTAACTCATAAAAATCTAATGTTTATGGCTCCCTGTGATGTCTCTCCGATAACATCTTTAATTTTTAATAAATTTCGGTCTCATTTTTCACTTTGATAACCATTCTAATTTGTTGTACAGTTAGTAAAAATATCCTCAACTGTAAATAATTGCGACAATAAGCAAAATATCAACACCATAAAATGTTTGTAACGCCAGGAATCCACTGTCTTGGATTATGGAGTTTTCTACGGTCAGGTGCAAGGAAAATACACCGCAAAAATCATGTTTTTAACATTCTGGGAATGGCTAAGCCAAATAAGTGTTCCTTTTTTCAATAATTTTGCATTAGATACCACAATGCACCTACATCTTCCAAGAAAAATTTCAAATCTTCATTGTCCTATTTTTTGATGAAAACTGAAGGCAACATTTAATTTATATGTCTGTCTGTTTCATATTTTGAGAATTTGAGAGGGTTTTTGTTATCCTAATAAGTTGAACTTTTGCATACATACAGCGTTGGGCGAAAGTCTGGAACCAAGCGTTTTGTGTCTAAACTATGTACTTTACGAAAAAACTAATTAGTACATCATCAACTACTTTAAAAATGTGATGATTTTTCAGGAATAAATTTTTTCGAAATTCCTTTTAGTTTTCGAGTTCTACAAAAAAAATTTTTTTTTCAAATGGCACCCTACTATGGCGATTTTTTTGGGAAAAGATAATGCCTTAGGAATTACATCTAAGTCAATAATATTGTTTTTGAACCAGTGTTTTTTTTTTAAATAAATTATTAAAATTGCGGTCCGAACTCAATACGAAGATTTTTCGAATTTGGCCGAAGTGGTTGTATTCATGGATGTTTTTTATCCACTAATTTGATTCGTAAAATTTTTCGCAATTATAAACATCCATGGATACAGCCACTTCGGCCAAGTTCGAAAAACCTTCGTAATGAGCTCGGAACGCAACTTTAATAATTTATTTAAGAAAAGCCACTGGTTTAAAATTAATTTTATTAAAGTAGAAGTTGGTTTTAGAGCTTAATCTTTTACCAAAAAAATCGCCGTAGTAGGGTCATTTGAAAAAAAATTTTTTTTTGAATAACTCGAAAACTAAAAGGAATTTCGAAAAAATTTATTCTTAAAAAATGCCCAAATTGATGTACTAAATAGTTTTTTCGTAAGGTACATAGTTTAGGCACAAAACGCTTGGTTCCAGATTTTCGCCCAACGGTTTATATAATCTTCATGACAATACAATAATATTTAGTTTAATTAATAATTTATAAACAATTATCTATAACGTCTGAAAGTTTTAAGCCAAAATTTTGCGCCATTTCCGAAACATTTTATATTTTTTTAGGGCTGCAGTATCTTTGTATCTGCTTATTATTATTATTCGCAGTTTTACTTGTGCTTCTATCCACACAATTTAATAATATGAGAGCAGTCTTCTGGAACGAAGGAGAGGCAGAAATAAAAGGTTAACGATTCTCATAACAATACCAATCAGGCCGACATATGTAGCTACATATTATGTTATAATTTTTACGTCTTAACGAGTTGCTGTAGGTAAACAATGTGTAATTTTGCCATAATACCGGTTAAGCTCCTGAAAAGCGTCCAATTAACGGCTTGACCGGACGTTTGTAATTATATTTTTTCCCATGGGTGACAAAAAACGTGAATTTTTCCCGATTCTGTGTGAACTAAATGAATCATTTGGAACAAAATTAAGTCCGTACATAAACACATATTATTACAGTAAAAGCTGTACGTCTATTACAAGTTGGCCATCACAAGTCCAATTAAGACTTAGTAATAATTACGACTTAGCAAAGCTTCACCTTGGACTACCAAATCTCGTTACGCTTTTTCAGCCTGTAGTTTGCTTTGCTTGTCACACACTATGCCATATTCGTTTTCTCTGTATCGATTTGCATATTTGCTCAATAGAATATTTATTTGCGTTTGCTCAGTGACGAAGTGCTACCGAAAAATCTCCTCATTCAGGTGCTAACTAATAAATTATTAAACGACTCAGTAAACTAACAAACATCAAAGGACGTGGACACCGTTATAATCCGACAATTTCCACACTAGAATCGATAATAAACTTGTCCCAATATTTTATTGTCACGCTAATAAGATGCAGGATTTATAGGGCTACAAAATCGGATCACAAAATCGTGAACTCCAACCTTCACCCACGAATTATGACGCAACCTGATTTATGAAAAAATTAAATAAATTGCAAATTTTATGCTTGTCATTGAAACCTACTTTGTTTTACAAAGAGCATTTGCCTTATTTTCCGAGATTGATGGGCTTCCTAAAAAGGAACTTCGCCCATACGACAAATTATGAGACAATTTAATCGGATTAGGAAGCGTAGTAACTTTGTTCTTTGTCCAACGAGGGACGAGTTATTGTCGTGTTTAATTAGTTTAATTCCGAGCAATTTTTCTTCCGTAATAAGAAGCTGATTACACTGAAAGTCAGTGTCATGTTCTCATTATGTACGCCACAGTGGCTAATGATTTAGTACGCACATTTTTGTGGATAAGTTTCAAGTCAACGCACTCCGAGGGCAAATATGGACTACAACTTTGGTGCTAAATTTGAAGCAACAAAAATAATTGTCTCCTTGTGGCTTTTGGCCAGATGTTCGGCTAATAGCTTGGTTTGTCGGCGTCGTGATAAAATCGGTGAAAAGGTAGTAAATCAAAAAGAGTTCAAATTATTTATGGCAATAGACCGCTTTGTTCGCCAAGAACCGTAAGAAATGGGCCAAATTAAATAGCAGAAAGCAATTATTTGAGCGAAACGTTTAAAGACGATATAAATCAAGCAAATTAGTTGCCGAGAAAAGAGAGATAAATGTGATTATATACGAACTCGATATTCGTAATGCAACTGATGCCGGCCATTTAAAGTGTTCTTTCCGACGTTAATTAACAAAGACAATTTATGATTGATTTGATTAATAACTTAATTGTAAAACGCTGGATTAAAAATAATCCATAATTATGTCCTTACAAGTCAATACTCACTCAGGACTGTCTCCGAGCTATGGAGTAAGCGAAATTAATTACCCCAAGTGGAAAAAGGCACAATTTACGACATTGTTTATAGGTTATAAAATCAAATGGTGCATTAGTCCTTTCCAATGCTGTTATAAAGTCTCGGTAATAAAAAACAATGTGACAAGCTCGCAAAACCTCGTTGTGATGAATTTATAATAATTTCGGGTCGTTTCCCAAAACCGCTCTCTATTGATGTACGTTAGTGTATAATCAAAGCTCGGCCACAATTTATGGTTTCATGAAATCGTGAAACGGCGTTTTTGATGTGGTCAATGTTTTTTTTATAAATTACAGTTATTTGGTGGCCGCTCTAGTGCTTAAGGCCTCTCATTCATTTCTTATGTTAATTTACGAGAAGCGCTTTGACGTGAGGAAACTCCATCTCGACATATTCTTTTTCGTATTTTGTATATGTGTTGTGTTTATTTTAATGTGGGTTTTTTAATGTTGCCGCGGGATGATGCACGCGATCACACACCTGGTCTTTAGCTACTGGGTATATGTTTCAAACTGGCCTCGAAATTTCTCTCCGGATGGATTTACTGATTTATTATTCATTGTTTCTGCCTTTTTCATACAACCAGCCTTCGCGAAAGTTTTAATTGACATCTTTCTAGGTTTGTCTTTGTCGTTTCACACCAAGGATGAAACAATGCATTCGAATGGAAAAATATTCGCCAGCTTTGACACTCCTTCCATAACAAATTGATTCCATAATGTAATGGAAATCGAGTAATTGAAAGCTTGATCTTTATGCCAATTGCTTAGAAGGCTAATAACACATCAACAGACCTCCCTAGTTGCAAAAAAATTGACTGTGTCGTCCTAAATTTAACGGTAATCCTGTTGCATATGAACAAAGACTCGTTATTATTGCACTGAGTAATGAATCAGCAGCTTTGTGTGTTGGCAAACGGTAATTTCATTCATTATTGGGCCCTATTGTACCTTCATAAACACAGAGAGTGTCATCAAGATTATGCAACAAACTTGTGTTATTCAAGCGAACTAAAACTGTTTTACTAATTGGATTGCTAATAAAAGCCCAGAAACGACATCTATATCCTGCTGCAAGCCAATAACAATAATAAAGCTCTTAATTAATTTTTTAAACAAAACTTACTTATACGGTATTGAAGATTAACTCGCAGATAAGAACTATTACGACCCACCAATAACCATAACAAAATTTTTCTAATAAGGTAAACGGGGAATCCACTTCCATTTCAGCTATCTTTACTCTTGCATTATTACGTAACACTTTCTAACTAAATGCTTGTGAGAATGTTTCATTATCTGATATTAAACTTCAATGGTTTGGCTTTTAAATGAAAAGTTTAGACTCGCCTCACCGTTATGACCGCGTGAGAAAAATAAATGTTTTCACATCATTTCTTTGCACAAAATTTTACGAATGTTTTTTAAACAGAAATAACAACAAATTTTCTCGGCTGTGTGCAACATAGTTTTCAGAATCAACAAACTCTGTTTGACTGTCGTTCTGATTACTATTTATCGGTGCGAGTCATCCAATTAGAATAAGCGCTGGGTAAAAATCGCTTATGATACTTCCTTATTTAATAGATGGAGGCCGAGAACTTGTTAAACACCAGCTTATAGAAACTGCCAATTGCAGAAATTTTTTGTTGCCTGGTATAGGAGTACTAGTCTCGAATCTGCCCACTGTTGTCAAGCCCCGTTTCATTTTATAATTTACATCTCGTCCTTAATAAAAAAGCTCGTCATTACGAAAGCAAATGATAGTTAACAGACATTTGTTGGTTTTAGTAGCAAGTTGACAGGCTTTCGTTGCACTATAGGAAGTGAGATAAGTTCGATAATGTTGTTTATTATGCGCGACGAACTATGAAATGCTTTTACAACAGTACGTTGACATTTTTGCCAACATTAAAAGGCTTTAACTGTTGGACAAAGCGCGATTTTCCCATTAGTTTCCCGTAGTACGAAATTGAGGAAATAATTGCCAACACATGACAAGTCATCCGAGTTCGATACAAGATATTATACAGGCGGCCTTTTTAAAATGCACATTATAAATCAAGAGGAGCACGAAATTAAAAAGAGGCATAGAAGCACGTCCGATATTACTGTAAAAGCTACTTCACATGTAGCAGCTAATAATATTAAATTAAAATCGCATTTACACAGTCTACGCCCATCGGTATTACCAAAAAAATCAAAGCGAATTTACGCACTAACCTAATAATCATCTTGGAGTCAGTGTTCCCAAAGTGGAGATCCATCACGTGAGTTTGTCGAAATACACGTTATAGAAGCTTAGCTTCTATAACATCCAAATTACTGGTTTCGCTTTATTTGTTTTGATTTTTTTCAACAGAGTGATTACAGACCACTACCGTTGAACTACTTTATTCCTCCTGAAACGTCTAAGGACCACCTGTGCTTTGTTAAATGCCTCAAAATAGGCGATCTTCACGCAAGCGGCCGTTCACTGTCTTACCTCGAAATGATAAATTATTTATGGAACAACACTACAGCGGAGTCTTTGCCAGTGATTGCGCCGATTTTTCCCATATCGATGATGAAGAAAAGATGTTCCAGACTAGACACTAATTAAGAGCAATCGGACGGCTCTTGTACAAAACGAAGAGCTCCATTTTGCACGATCGCCACTAATTCTAGTCTTGTGCAAGCACTGGCCCCGATACATTATTTTCTTTCGACACGTTAACACGTAAAACTAATCGCTAAATAGCAGAATATTTATCTTTTTCCCTGTTAATTATTACCAATCTGTCCATTTTAATTATAACGGAATGTGTCATTTTACTATAAATTAATCTATCAAGGTATGTCACTGCTAATTAAACTTAAATTGCCTGTCGGTTGAAAACCAAGTGAAAAATCGAAATTATGACAATTACTACAGTTTACATTGGCATTTTGCATGTTTGTTTAACTTAATTTATTAACGTGGCGCAATCGCTTGATTAATTACTTAATTCCCAAGCAAGGAAAACCTCCTCGACTTCGGCCATAAATCCCACGAGTGTGTTGACAGGTCCTGAGACAAAAGTTTGCGAAAATTACCGCTAGCTAATTTGTTTAAGGAAACAAATAATAATAATGATAATAAACGCTGAATGCTATTTTTGATACTAATAACACTCAGCCATGACTTGCAAAGTGTCTTTATTGTAGTAAAAGTGGCAGAGCATAGTAGGTTTTTGTCGACGAAAGTAAGTATTAATATAATGGCCAGATTGAGTGATACGGCTCGTTTGACATAACTGTCTTATTATGCTAGAAAAAACTTGTCGCTTGTTTATGCGAGACGCTGCCTAATTAATTTCGCAATTAATATGAAACAATGTCCAATTAACAATTTTCGCGATACGGCTCTGTAAAACAAAGGCGCCAAGCTTCGGATTATCATTGCAGACATGTCCCGTGTTGCAACCTGCTGAAACGGAATATTTTACGTTTAACTCTTGCTTCAATTAGCCAATTTTCGAAAAAAGCGATCCCTGTTTTTCGTCCACACATTGTAATAAAGTGAAAAATGCTGGAATCTTTCGCTCCGTGTCTGAAATTTTAAGATGGTGCTTTACCAGCAAGTGTGGCTAAAGACGTGTTTCCGGCGAGACGTTACGTGCTCAGTAGTCAGAGCAAGTTCCCACCGTTTAGAGAAAAAATTCTTTCATGCTTCTGTAGGACGGATTTCTGCGTAGCCAATTTTTTTTTCCATTTTATTTTAATTTTTTCCCTACATTATTTGGTCATAGTTTAGCATGTAAATAATTAGGGTAATTAGTCAGTAAAGTTCCGAAAAGACTCCGAGACTTTTATTTCGAGAAACACAAACACTTGAACTTAATTTATGAGCTAGCCAGGGTGACAAGCAGGCCACCCCCGAGTCGACCGTAAGAAAGACGCCTTCGAATCTGCATATGAGTTTTTAGTTTTTATCCACACTTCAGAGGGGTAGTTTGAGTTTCAAATCAAAGTGATTTAAGTTTGTGAATAACTGAATCAAGGTGAGTTATCACTGAGTAATCCCAGTTTGTTGGTGTGTGAGGTTTTCCAATCCAGTAAGGTGTAGAGATTTATGATAATTACCATATCAACGGTAGGGTGAGTCGTTTAATAATTATTTTAATCCCTGAAATGTTGATATTCATCATTGTTGATGATTGATGCGCTATTCATCAGTTGATGGTATTTATTTGGTTGATATTAAAGTTGATGATATTTGATGAGATTGATATTGAATTGAGAGTTGACGAATTATGAATAAGATTGAGTTGAGCCCCGACATGTCGAGCTAAACTTTGTTAGTCTGTCTATCCTTAATTAATCCAAGGTTAAGCTTGAGGCGGGGCAGCGTTTATAAAAGCCCATTGCACGCCGAGATTAACCCAACAGGGGACGCTGGAGGATAGCGGCGTCGCGAGGCCTCCAGGTCCGGTTTATGTTTATTTTTGGACGCGGGGGATCACTAGGTAGCCGCGCTCATTGCACCCCAGGTCTAGATTGCAGAATAGATCGTGAGGAGAGCGCTGGAAGGTGATCATTGCACTTGCTCGTTGTTCCGTGAGACGGCTTCGGCTATGAGGTTAAGGGACTTGTTCACCACCTGCGCTATGAAGAGGGCTTCCATTGCACGCTCAGGGCTATGTGTGATTAGCAGTTGAGCAGGTTAGCCAAAAAGGTGTTCATTGCACTGCCCGGAACCGCCCCTGAGATACGGCTGCGGCCATGAGGTTTATAGGGACTTGTTCACCACCTGCACTATGAAGAGGGCCTCCATTGCACGCTTAGGGCTATGTTTGATTAGCAGCTGAGCAGGTTGGCCAAAAAGGTGATCATTGCACTGCCCGGAACCGCCCCCTTTTTTTTTGGTCATAGGCGAGTACCATGAACATAATATCCATTGCACGCTTGGTGTTGAATGACCTTCGGGTCTCGAAGTAGACGCTGGACGGATATTACCGGGGTACTCATTGCACAACCTAAGACAAGTGGTGGATGACAAGGCAGCGTTGCCTATTGCACGTCAGAACCGCGAGGTGGTCTCTCGATTGCTGCTGATTCAGAGACAAGTGGACTGGATGGTATCTATGAGCAAAGGGTTAACCCTTCACCTGGTTTTCCCTGTGCTCCTGGAGTCCTAGCGACCAGGACTGCGTTTGTTAACCTTTTGAACCCTTTGGACAGAGCTCAACCGATTCTATTCGAATTACATATTTTATTGATGGTAGATTTGCATAATTATTTTGGATTAACGACTGTTAATTTGTGAACGACTGTTCACAAATGGTGATTGTGGACGTCTCACTCTGATGGACTGGATTGCTCACACCCCCATTTTATTTTTACAGGCGTTGCCTTAACTAAAATTGATGACCTGACCCCGACACCTCGGCACCAGCTCTTCTGATAGGATTATTTAAAGTGGTTGAGTACATTCAAAATTAGTAAAGTAGTGAGTTGCTAAAATTGCCGCCGGTCCAAAGATTTTCCTGACATTTGGTAACCGTATGTTTGTAAATTACGACAATTACGCCCCTTTTTTAAAAAATAAGTTCCTCAAAGGCCATTGTAAATAATTTTGCATAATTTTGCACGTGTTCAAATCGGCTTTAACTTTGTGTTTCAAAAGTGGCCCTACATAATTTATTTCAGAAGTGGGATAAAAGACGCACAACCACATGTTTGACCAGGCTAACTCACACCACATGTTAAAATTTGACAAATTTATGACCACTTGAAACCACCCCCAGATAACTTTACATTTCAAATGTGCTTTTTCCATTACCTTGAAATAACATTGGCGACAGAAATAATCCAGCTGGCAGGTGTTCGGGGTGATTTTGTTTAAACAATTGTTGACTTTTGGGTTTTGTTTCTCTTTATTAAGATGAGCGGAAATAAGAGGAAGCAAACTCGCGGCGAATCGCCAATTAATGCGCGAAGGGTTAGAGGTAGTACTGACGGGTCTGATCAAACCGTCTCGTCGATCGACCGCCTCACCGAGGTAATGGCAGATTTTCTCGAGCGGTCAAACAATCGTCCTACCGCGTTTGCCACAAAAGAGGAGGTGGTGCCACCATTCAACCCGGAAAATCGTGACCAAAGCGCCGAGACCTGGTGCCGCAAGGTAGACGAACTACGGGGTATTTTCCGTTGGACGGAAGATGCCACAATTTATTACGCCTTAGCGAAATTGCGGGGACTCGCTGAGGTGTGGTATAAAGGGTTACCCTCCGTAAATATGTCTTGGGCGGAGTGGAAAGAGAAACTAAGGGTCGCGTTTCCATCCACTCGCGACTTCAACCACGACCTCGCGAGAATGATGCAGCGGCAGAAACGTCGGGATGAAAGCTATGCCCGGTACTTTTATGAGAAGCTGTCGCTCATAAACGCTTGCCGCATCAATGGCACCGACGCCGTGTCATGTTTAATCGGAGGCATCGACGACGTTGTTGTTAAAACGGGCGCGAGAGCAGGGAACCACCAAAGTCCGGAATCGCTTTATGCATATCTCGCGACGATTAGCGACTCCAAAGCGCCACCCAAACCCGCTGCAACGACCACTTCATCATTTACGCGAACGCCCCAGGTGTCTCGAACTCACCACCGAGTGCGAGAAACCAACGACAGACGACCTTCGGTGCCGGTTTGCTATGATTGTGGCCAAGAAGGGCATTATCGTCGACAGTGCCGGAAGCCAGCACCGGAAAACACCCGGAAAACGGAGCTGCGCTGCAACTATTGTCGTGGTACTGGTCACACCGACAAATACTGCAACAAAAAGAACAAAGACCCGAAGACGGTAGCATGACTATCTAACAAAGCGCGCGACCCAGCCAACCAAAAATACTTTAAATCAATTTTAATTAACGGTATAGAATCGACGGCGTACGTAGATTTAGGTAGTTCATGTACCACAATTCGTTTAGCGGAGGTTCAGAAATTAGGGTTGGATCACGATTGCAATCAAAAGACAGCGTTAAAAGCCTTCGGGAACGGGGTTGTTGCGACGCTAGGGTCTACGACCTTCGAGCTAACAGCTGATCGGGCGACAGCAACCGTTCGGGCCCACGTGGTCCCAAATTCCGTTCAGGAAGTACCTGTTCTAATTGGTCGCAATTTTACCGAGATGCCCCACATTGTCATCGTAAAAGATCAAACTTCGTTAAACATCATCGCCACCGACCCAGGACCAACGCTACCAACGATCACACCGGAACCGACATTAGCAAAAATCAAACTTCGAGTCGCGCAAAACACAATTATTCCGCAAAATCACGCCGGTCATATTGCAGTTTACGGGGATGATTATGAGGGTGATGTCCTCATTGAAGCTGCAATAAGACCCCAAGAAGGTCATGAATATTGTCTACCGCGTACAATTATCCACGTCGATGCAAATGACACCGCCTTTTTACCATGTATCAACCTATCAGACAACGACTTAAAATTTAGAAAAGGACAGACAATTGCAAGGGCCTGGCCCTGCATTGAAGAAGAACCACCCACCGAGACGGTTTTGCGGGTAAATAACTCACCCCCAACCGACCTACCGCTCGATCAGGTACAAACCGGACCCATTGACGAGAAAGAAAGGAATCGTCTTTTTCAATTATTAATCAATTATCGCGATTGTTTTGCCCTCACGATCGATGAACTCGGATGTGCAAAATCGGCGGAGATGGAAATCAAACTTTCCGAGGATAAACCCTTTACTTATCGGCCGTATCGAATGGCGAGATCGGAGCAGGACACGGTCAAAGACATTGTACAAGAGCTTTTGGACAACAATATCGTAAGAGAAAGCGACTCCAATTACTGCTCACCGGTACTCTTAGTCAAAAAGAAAAATGGCGAGCAAAGATTGTGCATTGATTACCGCAAGTTAAATGCACAGACAGTCAAAGACAACCACCCCCTGCCTCGGGTGGATGATCAAATTGATCGACTGCAGGGTGGCGTGTATTTCACGAGTCTTGATTTGCGGTCGGGTTACCATCAAATCCCGTTGAGTGAAGAATCAAAGAAGTTCACGTCATTCGTCACCCCCTTTGGTCAGTACGAGTACAATAGAGTACCCTTCGGACTGACGAATGCGCCGCGGACATTTCAGCGATTCATGAATAAGATTTTGAGACCAGCACGAGAAAACGCCGCCGTGTATCTGGACGACGTTTTGTTACACGCCAAAAACATCGACGAAGCTTTGCAAAACTTGCGAGAGGTGCTTGAGATCCTTAGAAACGAAGGATTGACCCTGAATTTGAAGAAGTGTTCGTTTCTAATGACCTCCGTGACGTTTTTAGGCTTCGATATCGAGGACGGGAAAATCAAACCCGGCCAAGAAAAGACAAAGGCCATAGAGGCTTACTCCGCCCCGAAATCGGCGCACCAAATCAGGCAATTCATCGGCTTGACAGGATATTTCCGTCACTTTGTCAAAGATTATGCGCTGATCGCAAAGCCGTTAACAAACCTGACGAAGAAAAGTATCGTTTGGAATTGGGGAGACAAAGAGGAGGAGGCGTTTCGCAAATTACAGGCGGCACTTGTGACGCGCCCAACATTAGCGTTATTTAACCCCGATCTAGAGACTGAAGTGCACACCGACGCTAGTGCGTTGGGTCTAGCCGGAATTTTACTGCAGAAACAATTAGACGAGCGACTACATCCAGTGGCATATTATAGCCGGCAAACAACCGACACTGAGCAGAAATATCATTCGTACGAGCTGGAAACACTAGCCGTCGTGGAAAGCCTAAAGAAATTTCGGTCTTACCTGCTCGGTGTAATTCACCGTCGTGACGGACTGCAATGCGCTACGAGCAACTAGCGTCAAAAAACAAATAATCCCGCGAATTGCCCGATGGTGGCTTCAACTGCAAGAATTCACATTCGAGGTGAAGTACCGCCCCGGAAATCGAATGAAGCACGTCGATGCGTTAAGTAGAAACCCGGTGGAATTCGGAGAAATCGGCGAGGTGCTTCACATCGAAGAGGCAGATTGGGTACTTTCGGGGCAATTAACGGACGACAAAATAAAGCGCATCCGCCAAATTCTGTCAAAACCGCCGACAACCGACGAAGAACGGAAAATCTATAAAAATTATGCCCTACGTGATGGACGCGTGTATCGCATCACCGTGCGTGGAATTCAATGGGTCGTCCCTAGAGGGATGAGACACCAGGTAGTGCGAGCCGCACACGACGATTTCGGGCACTTTGCGGTTGAGAAGACATTGTCCCGGCTGTGCGAGCATTACTGGTTCCCCAGGATGCGCAACTATGTGGAGCAATACATCGCTTGCTGCATCGCGTGCTTGTACAATAAACGTGCATCGGGCAGGAAAGAAGGATTTCTTCACCCCATCAAGAAGACCGCGGAACCGCTAAATGTGTTCCATGTGGACCATTTGGGACCATTCCCGAAAAGTCGTCGAGGTCACACGCACATCATTGCCGGAATCGACGCGTTCACAAAATTTGTTTTTCTTCGTGCGGTCAAATCCACAAAAGTCAAATACGTAACGGAGTATTTTCGCGACATTTTCGCTACGTATGGCAGACCGAACATTTTAATATCCGATCAGGGAAGTTGTTTCACTTCCAAACGATTTAAACAATTTTGCCGACAGAACGACATTCGCCACGTGATAAATGCAGTCGCGACGCCAAGGGCGAATGGCCAGGTTGAACGCCTAAACCGAACGATTTTAGCGGCCCTTTTATCATCGACCCTTGAGGAGGAACGTTGGGATGAGCACATCAGGAATGTGCAATTCGCGATTAATAATGTTGCAAATAAATCCACCCAGAAAACACCATCACAATTGTTGCTAGGGTATGTACCGCGCAACGGAACCGACGTCGTACTTCGCGATGAAGTCGCCCAGGTGTCGTCCGTTGTGGAGGATTTGATAGCCACACGAGAGGAAGCACTTGCAAAAATGACGCAGGCACAGGAGAGTCAGAAAAAGAATTTTGACAAGCGACGAAAACGACCACGACGCTACAAACAAGGAGATCTGGTGTTAGTGGAAAAAAATGTTGCGTCCAACACTGGCACTAGCAGGAAATTAATACCCCCTTACAGCGGCCCGATGGTGGTAAAAACGGTCTTACCGAACGATCGCTACGTCGTGACCGACATGAAAGGGTCACACAGAACTTCCAAAAAAGCTAATTACGAGCGCGTCATTGCTGTCGATCGGATGCGTCCATGGCGCGTGCCAGGAGGAGTGTCAGACGACACCGACAGCGAAAGTGGAGAAGATGAGGTTGTCCCAACTGACGAGGACCCGGAAGTGACAGACGAGTAATGTCACCTCGGGACGAGGCGAATTGCAGGATGGCCGAAGTTGTAGGACGGATTTCTGCGTAGCCAATTTTTTTTTCCATTTTATTTTAATTTTTTCCCTACATTATTTGGTCATAGTTTAGCATGTAAATAATTAGGGTAATTAGTCAGTAAAGTTCCGAAAAGACTCCGAGACTTTTATTTCGAGAAACACAAACACTTGAACTTAATTTATGAGCTAGCCAGGGTGACAAGCAGGCCACCCCCGAGTCGACCGTAAGAAAGACGCCTTCGAATCTGCATATGAGTTTTTAGTTTTTATCCACACTTCAGAGGGGTAGTTTGAGTTTCAAATCAAAGTGATTTAAGTTTGTGAATAACTGAATCAAGGTGAGTTATCACTGAGTAATCCCAGTTTGTTGGTGTGTGAGGTTTTCCAATCCAGTAAGGTGTAGAGATTTATGATAATTACCATATCAACGGTAGGGTGAGTCGTTTAATAATTATTTTAATCCCTGAAATGTTGATATTCATCATTGTTGATGATTGATGCGCTATTCATCAGTTGATGGTATTTATTTGGTTGATATTAAAGTTGATGATATTTGATGAGATTGATATTGAATTGAGAGTTGACGAATTATGAATAAGATTGAGTTGAGCCCCGACATGTCGAGCTAAACTTTGTTAGTCTGTCTATCCTTAATTAATCCAAGGTTAAGCTTGAGGCGGGGCAGCGTTTATAAAAGCCCATTGCACGCCGAGATTAACCCAACAGGGGACGCTGGAGGATAGCGGCGTCGCGAGGCCTCCAGGTCCGGTTTATGTTTATTTTTGGACGCGGGGGATCACTAGGTAGCCGCGCTCATTGCACCCCAGGTCTAGATTGCAGAATAGATCGTGAGGAGAGCGCTGGAAGGTGATCATTGCACTTGCTCGTTGTTCCGTGAGACGGCTTCGGCTATGAGGTTAAGGGACTTGTTCACCACCTGCGCTATGAAGAGGGCTTCCATTGCACGCTCAGGGCTATGTGTGATTAGCAGTTGAGCAGGTTAGCCAAAAAGGTGTTCATTGCACTGCCCGGAACCGCCCCTGAGATACGGCTGCGGCCATGAGGTTTATAGGGACTTGTTCACCACCTGCACTATGAAGAGGGCCTCCATTGCACGCTTAGGGCTATGTTTGATTAGCAGCTGAGCAGGTTGGCCAAAAAGGTGATCATTGCACTGCCCGGAACCGCCCCCTTTTTTTTTGGTCATAGGCGAGTACCATGAACATAATATCCATTGCACGCTTGGTGTTGAATGACCTTCGGGTCTCGAAGTAGACGCTGGACGGATATTACCGGGGTACTCATTGCACAACCTAAGACAAGTGGTGGATGACAAGGCAGCGTTGCCTATTGCACGTCAGAACCGCGAGGTGGTCTCTCGATTGCTGCTGATTCAGAGACAAGTGGACTGGATGGTATCTATGAGCAAAGGGTTAACCCTTCACCTGGTTTTCCCTGTGCTCCTGGAGTCCTAGCGACCAGGACTGCGTTTGTTAACCTTTTGAACCCTTTGGACAGAGCTCAACCGATTCTATTCGAATTACATATTTTATTGATGGTAGATTTGCATAATTATTTTGGATTAACGACTGTTAGGTTCATTTGTTCACAACTGGTGATTGTGGACGTCTCACTCTGATGGACTGGATTGCTCACACCCCCATTTTATTTTTACAGGCGTTGCCTTAACTAAAATTGATGACCTGACCCCGACACCTCGGCACCAGCTCTTCTGACAGGATTATTTAAAGTGGTTGAGTACATTCAAAATTAGTAAAGTAGTGAGTTGCTAAAATTGCCGCCGGTCCAAAGATTTTCCTGACATTTGGTAACCGTATGTTTGTAAATTACGACAATTACGCCCCTTTTTTTAAAAATAAGTTCCTCAAAGGCCATTGTAAATAATTTTGCATAATTTTGCACGTGTTCAAATCGGCTTTAACTTTGTGTTTCAAAAATGGCCCTACACTTCATTAGCCCATTTTAAGCAATAACTTTATTTCAGATACGATGATGTGGTTGGATGAAGGCAAAAGACGCGTCTTGGGCGATTCGGATGATGATAGTGTCAGCAGTGGCGAGGAGGTGCCCATATGGGTGCGAGGTGAGCAGAGATGGGTGTCTGGAATCACCGGTGAAACCACGTGCCAGGACGTCATCCAGGTGCTCCTCCAGGACGAGGAGAGCAGGGTAATTATTTGATATATTTTTTTAATTTATATCTAATGTTTGGCTTTAATTTATTAGGGCCGCCACATCAGTTCGCCAGAACAGTACCACATAACAGAGCGTTGGAGAGGCGTGGAGCAACCTTTAGACCGCCAGTCTGTCATTTTAGACATTTGGAATGCTTGGGGAACAGCACAGCCTGAAGTGAGTCATTGTGGGCTGAAAAACCGTAAATAATTTTTCTCTCCAGGTCAAAATATCACTCAGACGGATCAAATACGACAGGCCACCAAGTCGAAAAACCCGCTGCCGGTCCGACTCGAGCACTTGGTCAGATCGCAGCGCTTGGAAGACCATCCACCCGAAGAGACTCCACGCGTTACAGAACGAAAAACAACCATCAAGTACGGAAGAATTACTGAAACTAGTTCTAGCTCAAGGAGAAGTTATAAGACGACAATTAAAGAAGTTGAGGTGAGAGGTGTAATTAATTAACGAGTTTCTAAACGGTTTGTGCAGACACAGCGAACACCAAATCGGTTACTTAGAGGATAAGACACACAAGGCCCGTGTGCGCAAACACGGCAGCAACTACCTCCTGGAGACGTACCTAAAGGGCCTATCCGAGGCTGTAGACCCCGAAAATGACGCCAATTTGTGCGCTGACAAAAACAGCGACAGTGGAGTCATGACTGAAGGTGACAGCGAGCAGTCTAATACCAAGTCGAGACCAACGGAAGTGAGTTATTTCCACTTAGCTCTTCCTTTCTAATAATAACGTTAATTTCCAGCAGACGTTTGAGCGCTTCTCTCCCTCGTCCGAAGAGTTCAGCAAAGACATAAAAGACGATGACACAAGCTCCACAGTGAGCGAAGCGACAATTAGGGAACAAATCGAATTATTCGAGTCTATAGCGAAATTGAACAAACGTCTTCTCAAGGAAGAAGAGAGTTTAGTTAGGCTAGATGCGAATCTAAAGAAGTATGATAAGCACAAAACGGACGACTTGGCGAAAGCACTCACTAATTTGAGGACGGAAATGACTAAAAGTGCCTGCGAAATGCAACATAATGAGGTGGTTCTCGAGGAAACGATGGAGATGTTGCTTAATCGGAGGCATTACTTGGAGAATCTTCACAGGGACCTTGCTAATGAAGAGCAGGAGCACGAGATGCTACAAGCGCTGATGTTCAGCACCAGGAGGCAGAGGCACAACCCGGACAGTTGTAGTCCCTACTACTCACATACCAAAGAATTGTTAGATACCTTAGTTTAGCGCTTTTAATCACTAATTAATTTAATACCAAATATTTTGTACCTAATTCACGTTGGAAATTTGTTAGTCATTGATCTGAAATATATGTTTTTTACAAACTCGACCTTCAAGCACTTTATTTGAACGACTGAACGATTTACAACAGCAAAATTACGACGGGAGACAAACTGCACTTAAATTAAAATCACTCGTCTTCCTCTTCTTCGTCTCCGCCTTCTTCTTCATCACCACCTTCCTCCTCATCGTCTCCCTCTTTGTCACTTTTATCACTTTTGGCGCTCGCTTTCCGCTCTTTCGTGCCACATTCCTTGCCACTTTTGCAACATTCGCACTTTCCTTCCTTGCAACACTCGCATTCCTTTTCGTCACATTTGGATTCTTCGGCTTTTTTGCTCTTGGCACAGCAGGGAAGATGTTGGCAACATTTTGACGGTGTCATGCAGTTGACATAACAAGGGGGTGGGCAGTAAAACGCCCCCCATTGGGGGAACATGAATGGGGGTGGAGGGTAACAACCGAACATTTGGTTGCCACCACAAAACTGGGGCTTCATGTGGGAGCAAGGGCAGTGCGAAACGCTCGAAGAAGAAGAGCTAGAAATGCTTGATTTTTTTTCGTCCAGAGACATTTTTGCAGCTTCTAACACAATTAATTTTAAAATAGTAAAAATTTGGTAATTGGGACGTACCTGCAGCAATTAGGTCTTCGGAAGCACTCATACTTGATTTTTTTCTGAAATTTCTTCACTCAAACTGATCGAAAATCATTGGCGCGGTTTTTATAGATAACGGTGACGCCGTGTGCAAATTGGATGCAAAATGACGTTTTGTTTTAACTTTGATAAAATATTCCAGAAGGTTTATGATGTTCGTGATCCATTTAACTAAAAATTTAAATAAAATGCAATAAATCGCATCATACACTTAATGAAAAAGTAACAATTGTATTTTTCATGTCAATACTCAATAATTTCAAAATATTGTAATGGAATTTTTTGATCATGTAACTGCAATGACAAATTTTATTACCAGTTGTTTGTTTTTTTAATAAGTGCAGCCTGTCAACAATTTAATATATTACCAAAAATTGAGAGTTTTAAAGGAGTTGTAAAATAGCTGAACAGTATCTACTTATACTGCTATTAGATTTTTTTTTCTTACGAAGAAATTTTGGCTTTTGGAGAAGTAACGATAAACCTTTTTTAATATTTTGTGATTATTTTCTTTATATTTTTTTGTACATTCGTGTTGTACGAAAATATGAATTACAAATATAACCTTTAATTATTTTCATCAATCATCATTTGTCCATTTCATAAAATTACTAGTTCTCACCGTTTTCGTTTTCACAAATGTATAGCTAACCCACAATGCATTTTACAATAATTGAGCAGAAATGTGTGTTGCCTACATAAAACCTCTTCATTGCAAAGTAAAAAGAAAGATAATTTCATTGAATTCTTTGTTTTTTTTATTCACATTATTCCATTAGTTCACGAGAAAATTTAATAAATTAGCTAATGTGGCTTTAAATGTAGTACTTTTTGCAATTAACGGTTAAATTTTATTTTCACATTTGCCGACACGTGGATTTTCCATCTTCGCGTGACTAGAACCCACGCAACGTTACTTTCACAACTCGGCTAAATTATCAATAAGTCCTAAACATCTGCAAACATTTACGATCAAATTATTAGAATTCTAGAGCGTTTTTTGGTGGCAATAAATCAACATTATCCGGCTTCCTGAATAAATAAAAATTGTAAAAAAATTGTTTATCTCACAGCTGCTAGAACTGTCTAAAGTAATTGCTTCACATTATGCATCTTATCTTTGCGAAATCAAAATGAGAACAAAAGCGCCTAAGTGATTTCTCCGCGAAGAGAACATCTACTGCAAGACAATAACAATGTAATTACTAATTACGAAAAATATTGATAACTTTATCAAGCCGAAAATTTCCGTTAAAACATTTTATTACTGATAAAAGTAAAAAAAACAATTGGATTAAGTGCAGTTCAAGTGCCTGAAAAAGTAGTAAAATACTCAAAGAAAATAATAAACGTAGTCATTAGTGGCTTTGCTAACTTTCTAAAAAAATAAAACTTAAATTCAAAGACGAGGAAATTTAATTTGATTCACTCATCACTCAAATAATTTACAGCAATGCCATCAGTATTCATCATCAAACCTAGTTTACGAATGAGAATATTTAATCGAAGTCTGATTCATCACTTGTTCATTAAGGAATGCAGATTCATTGTTTAAAGCTGAAGAAGTTGACTAATGAATGAGTGATTTTTTACGATAACACCTGAAAACGTAGCTGTTTTGCCTCAGTTATTTGTTTATATGAAATAAAATTCTTTGCTTTTTAGCAATTATTTTAGTTTGCGTATTTTTTGCTTTCAAATAATCTTCGTACAGTAATAATTGCTCACGATTCGTGGTGAATGGTAACCAGCTAATTATTAGCATAGATCCAAACATGAATAATTAGGTTTATGATTAGTTCAGTCTCAACACATTTAAAAAAATTAATCCTGTAGCTGCAAAAATCGAAAAATCTTCGCAGCAACTTTCGAGAACTTTCTTGTGCTAGATCGCAGACGTAGGTGTGCAAAACCTTTACTTGGTGCTAATGATAATGGCCAGTAATGTCAATAAAATTATTTCTTGCAACACTGCGGAAAAAACCATTTTTCAGTCCTTGTGCAAAAATGCGCACGGACTGATTTATGCACGCGGCACTAGATTTCCGATGGTTCATACATTACAAGCATCTGTGTGGTGCCGTGGGCTTACAAACTCGTATAAAAATCGAGTCAGGCAACACATTATCCATTCATTTACTTCCTTGTGATAAGTAGGTGTACGTTATTTATCTAACCCACACTATGGCGAGCACTGCATGCTGCAAAATTGGTATTTAAGCAACTCCTCCTAGTTTACTCCTTTTAATAAAAAAAATTTGATTTTACACAGGTTCTGATGGTACTCACACCGTCATTAAGCAATGCATTTTGAAGACGGACGAAGGGGAATTTGACTGCGAATGCATATGCAAGTGTGAATGCACCGGCGATTGCAAAAATTGCACCTGTGACTGCAAATGCACTCCAGAGACTGCCCAGAAGATCCAAACGGCAGATGGTGTCAAATACCGATGCGAGTGTAAATGCAAATGTTGAATTTTGTCAATAAACGAATGAAATTTTTGCTACTAGTTTCGTTGCCCTCCGGAAACGCCAAAGAAAACGGAAATGTCGATACAATGAAATAGTGTCTAGATACGATCGCATTGTTCCTATTTGGCTTCGGTACTGCCCCGGGAATATTAATTGCAAGCTGAGATTCTCCTAACGCAATCTGTCATGCGTAGTGTCCTTGATCTCGGGCAAAAATTTCAGATAACTGCTCTATTAGAAAGGAAGATAAGCCCATGAATGGGAGAAATGCACCCAACCGGAAAAATTCCAACACGACGCGACGTCGTTCACCCAATTAACGAAATTTTAAAATCAATACCGATCAAAATAAATAAAAATATTTCGCGAAAATGTTTGAGAACACGACTTCACTGTAAAAAATTAACCTCGTAACAAAAATCACTGAAGCAGAAAAACCTCCTTGCTCGTACCTTTGCAGCAATTAGTTACCTAAACACCTTAATGATAATTAATAATTATACATGGTCTTATATACAATTGAAGGGCCTAGTTCCAAAGTACACATCTATTTTTCTAATTTTTAAGAAAAATAATATAAATAGGCTTCTGGTGCAACAATTATTATTAACGCAGATTTAAAACTAAAATTATTTATTAAAAAACGTTAGGTTATATCAAGTCTATTTTTCATTCAAGTTTTTATTATAGAAATCGCAGGTAGTCCCAAAATTATTAAAATAGAATGTTCAGTTTACACGGCATAAAATTAGTGAGTAAAATTCGTTTGAAACCATAATCTGACTTTTTACAATCGTCAGACAAACTCCGGATAAGTTATTCGTGGTATAATTACTATGGTTACAATTGTTATAACAATGTATTTTTCAAAATTTATCCCCAGGATAAAGTTATCCGACGATTGTAAAAGCGGCCCTTAATGTGTTTTTAAAACTTTATCGAACTAAACAATCTCCACCACATTTACTTTCAAACAGTGCAATTTCCAAAACATTTTTGCTCACATTTTTTTTCTAAAAAATAGTTTTCATATTTTTGAACTCAACCAGAAAAAAATCTTGCCAAAAGGTGAAAGCTTTTTTCCATTTCCTGTGAAGTTATAAACCTAGAGGTTGTACATTTTGGAATTAGATCCTTGTGATGTCCAATCTTATTCAGTTTGTTACTTGGTGTTGCGAACGAAGGCCTCATAAACTTATTATTAAATTAAAATCAAATTTTCAAAATGTAGGTCGTGTGAATTTTCGAAAAAGTATACATATAATAATTTTTTTTTAAATAGCCCTGTAATGTTGTCATCCTGTATATTTGTTATACATCAGAAGAATTCCATCGATGTGTTCCTTCAGGATTTCCCGCATTCTCGTTAAAATAATTAGCTCTAAAAGAGGACAAAATGCTCAATTGTGTTACGATTCTTGCAATTCTTTCGTAATTGTTAAATCTAACTGAAGCATGATGTTGAACATGGGCCACAAGAAGGTCGGTGAACTACAAGAAATGCAACTCTTCCTAGATCCTTTTCGTGTCTAGATTTGCATCCGACAGTAAACAGGGAAATTACCCCACTTTTTCTTATTACGAAAGTGGAGCATTGCCTGACCTAAATTCGAAAAACAACCCTTTAAAAACTGAATTAAAGCACAACGAGACGTAGAATCATAAAAAAAATTAATTTTTGATATTTTAACCGAACGTTAAAATTTATCACCAGTCGGTTTGTGAAATTTTTGCAATTAAAAATTGTTCGCATTGCTCATCCCCACCCAAGCATACAGAGCAACGTTCGATCGTGGGGTCAGGTTGGCTTTATAATAAATACCGGTATCCAGAGAGCGTCTTTCCGATTCTACAGTTCGTGTGTCAAAGTTGTTTCACTTGTGGGTCAAAAAGCTTTGCAAAATGCCTTCTCCTTGTGATTCCTGCAAAGGTAAGCCCGGATTTTTTCACTCGCGAAGCGGAAAATCAATACTCTTGTTGCGGGATTGTAATTAGCAGTTTTTCCAGAAACCTGCGGAGATGGGCAGTCCAACTGCGGCAAAGACTGCAAATGTGGGGACGACTGCAAGTGCTCCGCTGACGGCAAAGGTAATTTCGCCAGAATTGGGCGAAAAAAATTATTAATTTTTGGTGTTGCAGACTGCGGTTGCGCCGATGGCGGACAGGCCTGCGAAAGCAGCGACTAAACAACTCCCAAGTTCCTTTTTTATTTATATTTTTTGTAGCATTTTTACCCATGTATCACCCTATTAACGCTTGTTGTATTTATTGCTGGTTTTGTGGATCAGGCTAATAATGCGAATTAAATTTAATGTTTTTATTACAGTTTTTAGGAAATAAAATACATTTCACTCATGTTAACATTATTAAATATCTTAAATCCGAATGCAACAATTATATACTTTGAAAATCACACTCCCTACAGAAACTGCACAATCCATACCACGTAAACACTGGACTTAACTAAAAATGCAATCAACACGTTAAGTAGAAATTAAATACGATATATAAAAAGTAACTCAGTCGATAATATCATTCTGTTCCAATTATTGGAAAACAATAAGGTCTCGCCTTGAGATGAATTTCCGCGACAATCACAAAATTTGTACAAAAGTAATTTTAAATCAAAAATTCGAGTCTCGACTCAATTCTTGATATGAACCCTTCATTCAAAAAATTAGCAGTTTGAGTCTCCCGACACGACCGGTTCCTCATCAGTCTCATTCTCCGAACAATCTTCATTTTCCTTCGACTTCAATCTGCGGCGGTACTTCACTTCACACTCTTTAATCTGGAAGCCAATCAGTGGATGCAAGGCCGACCGAAGACTTGTGAACAGTTTCGGAAACAGAATTTCCTGCTGCGTCAACACTTGCTTAATCCGTTGCCGCTCTTTGGTCAAGTCTGGCCCACAAACGTTGGCAGAGACCGGCAAATTCTGGTTACTGACAAACTGGCGTAAATATTTTTCCCGAACGTAAACAAACGGCCTAATGACTCGAAGCTTGTGATCTCTGAAAAAAATAATCAATCTTGTTGTTTAAATGTATTGAAATCGCGTACTTAATGTAATAGTGAGCTCGCATCGTGCGCAATCTTCCTGTGTGGAACACCGAGAGGAAGAAGTTTTCGCAGAGATCATCCAAGTGTTGGCCAATGGCCAAGACGTTATACCCCGAACTTTTGGCTGCGGAATATAAACGTCGCCGAACGCTTGACGTACAAAAGCTATAAAGATTCTCTTTGGCCTCTTCTCTTTGTTCTAAATAGCACAATTAGTAAAAATAGGCGCACAAACAATCACAAACCTGATTCATCCCCTGGATCGCTCTTCTTATCATCAATAATGTAATGAACACCTAAGCTCCTCAAATGCGGAATGAGAATACAAGGGTCACACCCTGACGTGTCCGGATCGACGGTCACGGCCCCCAGACTGAACAAAATCCCCTTATTTTGTGCATAGTTTTGGAATTGTAATAGTGTGTGTAACAAACTGAGCGAATCTTTCCCCCCGGATAAACAAACCATTACGTTATCCCCATCTTTGATCATTTCGAACTCTTGGATGGCTTCCATCGTCGGTTGCCAAATACTTTTAGGTGAACACATCCATTTTGAAGCGGCTTCCAAAGCCCCGCTGTCGCTAGTTGTCCTGATATATTTCTGTTTCTGTTTTTGCAAAGTCGAAAATTTGACTTCGCTCTCCGACTTGCGGGCCAACGATTCGGAGTTGCTCCGCGTTTTGGCGAACTCGTTACTTAAGTACTCTTGCTCGTGGAATGATAAGTTTATGCCGCTGTCTTGCGAACTAACACTAGCCACAGTCGAGGTTAAAATCTTGTTCTTGTGAGTTTTCTCCGGTTGGGTTTCCTCGTCACTCAGATTGGCACTGATTAGGTGGATGACGGTTTCGCTGCTTGATCCGGGAGTGTAAACCTCCCTCAGATCGGTTTTTTCCTCACTCGAAGTTCGGGAATACTTCTCGGGACAATCAGGAGTGATAAACACATCAACAGCACTAACAACATCCCTTATTTCCGATTTGACTTCATTAGCCATCTCAATCGAGACTTTTTCGATGTATTCGGCAACTTCATTGGCTGAGATTGAGTCGCTTCGCCCATCTTCACTCCCACTACCGTGTCTTTCGTAACAAACAATACTGTCAGTGTTTTCTAACACGTCTTCAACCCGAGAAATAACTTCTCGGATCTCCGACTTGATATTAGTGGCTAGTTCTTTCGTCATTTCGGTCACATAAGTCTGGATATCGGGGGCTGGAGACGCTCTCCCAACTTCATAACTACCAGTGGAAAGGACGTTCAAACTGTGAGTTGGCGAAACGTTATTTTCCGATTCCAAAGAATGTAACTCGTTCTGACTACTGTAACTGAAATTTCTTTGCCGAAAATGCCTCATTCCTAGACTAGCGCGTGTTTGGGGGCTTAAAACAGGTGGCGAAATATTTGGGGCCCCTAAACTTAAACACCTCTCCCTTGCAAAGTTTTGCAGATGGTTCAAGTTGGCCGAATTTACCGTCTCTCCAACGGCGAAATTCACAGTTTGGGGGTAGTATAACCCGTTTACGTCTTGTAAAAAGTAAGGAACAGGGGATGAACATGTGAGGATTCGTGGATCATCAATTGAGGGTAGGCTGAAATGGCGGGGCGAACCTGAATTTGAGACAGGATGTGGGTTGGGATTTTTATCGCTATTTTCGCTCCGCTTGGAGCCGGAGTAGGTTACAGGGTCGAAGGGGACCTTCTGTTTAATATTTTGTGCGTTGCTTGTGAGGATATTTTGCGCTTCGTGTTGTAACATAAACCAGCGGAGTTTTTCGCCTCTTGAATCAAAACTAATCCCTTGGTCGGTGTAAGGAGTGCGATTGGCAGTTTTGCGAGCTCTGTTGAATAAATTTCTGGCAGTTTGTAAACACTCTTGGTAGCTTTGAGGGAAGAGACCGGGTCCGGACACCCGTCTTTCGTTCATTGTCATTTTACCGTCAACATAACGTATTGACGATAGCCATTTCCGGTCTTTTAACATTGCGTTTGTGTGATGGCGCCATTGACCACTTTCAAGCTCTACCACGTATTGTGGTAACAATTTCCAGCCTTCGGTCGCTACCATCTTCACAGCTTCCATTATAAAAGCCAGTTCTGCGTCCGTGATAAAGTAGGGAAGACTGATTCGGGTGAAGCCAGGTCTGAGTAACTCCAAGTTTGAGTTATCGACCCCCAAATCTAAACTACTGAGTCTTCGGTCTTCAAGGATTATGTTTTCGTACTGATCGGCAAGACACGGGTCAATTCCTAGTAAATCCTGGGCGTAGACTCCTGAGCAAGGACAGCCAGCTCGGGCTTGAATCCCGAACACGTCGTTGAGGACGGCAGCCACGAAATTATGGTGCAGGAAAGTGCCTCTGGGGTGTCGCACCATGAAACTAAAAACTGGAATTCTGCGCAAGTTCGGTGAAGTGTTTCCTAGGAGAATTATCTCCGGAATGGTGCGAATGTGTTGTAGCATTTGTCTGGAAATAAACCGTCCGTGACACGATTAATACGTAAAAAAATATTTACTTGTTAATCTTCTCCTGTCTTTGCACAATGTTGGCAACGGTGACGGTGTCTTTCAATTGCATGACAAGTCCAGCTCGGATTGATTCGACCACAGCTGCACAACTCCCTTCCTCTTGCATCTCGAAGCTCTAAAATTCGATTAGTCAAGTCAAAATATTTGCGGCGTTTCATTTACTTTATTGTATTCCTGTGACGTGAAGAAGCCGTCTGTTTCGCACGAATTTAGCCGTCTAAAAATAGTTTTTTTGGCAATAAGTATTCCTATAAATATTTGGTTATTCAGCGTTTCGGTACAAATCACAATTTACCGGGAGTTTGAACACCACCGACAAACTTGTGACCGGAGAAATAAATTGCGTCCTTGTTCGCCGAATTTTCCTCAACTCCGGGAACCACCGGATTCATATCGATGTTAATCGACGGAGCTGCAATGTTATAGTCCCAGAAAGCGAGCGCTTGGTACTGGTGCAGCAAAATAGTGCATGCCACATCATCAATAACAATCCCTGTCACATTGGACGCCACTGAAAAACACCCAATCATCTGGCGGCCGTAGTTCTGGTGGAATCGCAGCTGGTTTTCCAAATCGACCAGATCCAGGAACCCTTCTTTGGTCTCCGCAATCCGAATCATCTAAACAATAAAGTTGTAAGGCAACAAATCGTGGGCAAATTGCCAGTCACCTTTGCCCCGATTTCTTGCCACAAGTGGATGTTGTCGTGGTGTTCACTTGAACCAGTGAACACGATTGGGGCTTCCCGAAGATCCAGCGCACTAATTAATTTTTGGAGGGCATCCGTGCAACCGTGACCGGTGAAAATAACCGCATCGGAGTCAGAAGCATTCGATGCGTTTTTAATTATATCGCGGGCTTCTTGTCTGAAAAAACACGACATGAAACTGATTTGATTAAGTTAAGTGAATAATGTGATCAGGATATCCTACTCGCACTGCAAATGCACCGTATTATTAAATTAAAACTCCGACTCTAATTAGTGCAATTAAACAAAACCAAACTAAAATAATAAAATTTCTCCAACTTTGTTTTAGCGATTAGATAACTCCACACAATGGGACGATGCTTTTCATTACCGCACCCAAACCGTAAACAAATTACTTTTCCTGCAATACCAGTTTGTGTTTACGGATCCAATAAAGCTATTTTGCGAAACGAAAGAAACAAATATTTCTCAATTGAGATACTGTTAATGAAACAAATTTGGTATCGACATAAATAGCTGTGGAAAACTACAATTATTATTATGCAAAAAAAAACAGTTATTTCCTCAAAAGTGATAAAAATCGAGTGAAAAAACCAATAAATCATCTTTACGCCTTCAAACTCGGACAAACTAGATAAAAACGGTTCGGTCAAGGATTAATTCCTCTTGATAAAAGTTTTGTTATCAATGTTTTGACCATAAAACATGCAAAGAAGTCGCATTGTCGTTGACCGAATTTTTGCATTGCACATTAGGAAAATAAAGGGAAAAATAAAACGCATTATCCATGTTGTTTATAACCGGATAAAAATCGGCTTGAAATTCGATCAGTTTGCTTGGAGTCGAGTTCTGTTTGTTTACTTCCAATGTTTGCATTTTGTGCGATCCACTCTCACCTAAAATTAGTGGACTGGAGAGACGTTATGGATGTTGTCGAATGTGTATTTCCATAACTTGGAAGAACCTCCCGTGTGATATATTCTTCGATGAATTGAAGGGATCTCCCGGAGGCCGCATAATCGCAATAAACAGCTGGAATAAATAAAATGCGTTAGCCTGTATGCAAAGAGGGTTCAAGAGGGTAATGGATGATAAGCGCCGTGCACTAATTAAAATATTGCACGTTCTGATGATAGTGTGACCTAGAAAAATAGCTTAAGAACTTATCAAGACAATAACATTGTAAATTATGGATGAAATTAATTTCGTAACTTAATTTGTTTGTTACGTTTCTGATAAATAAGTGTAAGTAGATTTGCGATTCAACAACACTTGAACCTTCGCTTACAAGAACAGTGTTTAAATACGCCCACGATTTGTTAATACCAATGGCAAACTCCATTTCACCCTGTCTGATTTGCATCAATGTCAAGAAGAAGCCTTGGCACTTCGACCACATCAACAAAATAAAAGTCAATCATCCCGACTTTCCACCACTCTATGTAAAAATATGATTTGCATTAATTACCGGAAGCAATATAATTCAACCTTCCGTGCAGAAATTTAAAAAACACCCAGTGCATAGGTTGCAAATTACATTCAAATGCGACTAACATCGATTTGAATTCTTTTCAAGTTTTACGCAAAGGTTAACTCGTCGTTTTTTAAATCATATGACAATCAACATGCAAATTAATAAAACTCGATTAAAAATTCTGCAAAGGTAAACCAATTAATTATTTGCAAACTTGACTAAATAAGATAAAACAAAACTGGTTATCGCCAGATGGAAACTGATAAGTCAGCAATCAGCACTAAAGGCGAATTTTTAATATTTTTGTACTTTACATAAGTTATCAATCATGAAGTGTCCAAACGGTTGTCACAATGTAGAGATAAAATTGCGATTTTTTAACAACAAAAATTTCGAACCGGTTTGGTACATGGCAACAACAAATTCATTGTCACTTGCAAAATATTGACTGGAAACAATACACTTGTCTTGTAATCTATCAGTTGTTTCCAAGTTAAAAATACTTGGCTTATTCATTAATTAAATTCTCTACATGCTGCAGGTCTGAGTAAGTTCATCGAGAAGCGATTAAGTAATGAAGTTATGAAAAAAATTCCATAATTACAACCCACACCTTTACACGTGTCGGTCTGCATTAGCGCGGTATTCGTTTCGTTTTTATCTCAAAACCAACAACAAAACGCGAGGAAACTTCCAAAATCGGGTGCTTCAACCCATTGTGTTGCAAACAATTTCGAAAACTGCTTGAACCCACTACCAAGCCTTGATCTAATAAATTTGCAAAGATATTTAGAAAGTTGTCTGCAACTAAACTTCGAAAACCGATAATTACGAAGCGTTTAATTCAGTAATAAATTGATCGATGAATTAGGAATTGATACCTTAACATTTATTTAATTACATGGAGTTTAGTAGGCCGCCGATTTTCTTGGAAAAATTAAACTGCATTTATATAACGGTTGTCCTATAAAATAAAAGAAGGAAGTCGCGGCGATGCAAAAAATCGCACAAATTTGAAAAATCACGAATTACTCTGTTTACTACGTTTTACAAATGGTTTTGTTTACAAAAATTTGAAACAAAATTGGAGATAAGACATGAACGTGTGTCAAACGCACCTACGAACTAATCGAGACCTTAAACTTGAAAACCTTATCGGCTCTAAAATCAGCATTGTTTTAAAACGTGGCAAACACATCAAGGACTTTTCACACTCTGGATATTTGTTTGAATAAACTTTGGGCGGAAATAGTGTGAAAACAGCTATTTTATGAATATTTTATTTATAGACCAGACAGTATCGGGGCAATGATGATGATAAAACAAAGCCAACGTCAATATTATCTTGATTATCTAATCCGACTAAACATGCAAAATAGTTATCATCCAGCAACGACAGTAACAATAATTTTGTCTTGGTGCTGCTTATCAGAACTGTTGTTACAGATCGATTTTACGATTTTGTTTGTTCCAAGCAATCATTAAAATTTAATTACGCTGAAACAAAAGCGACACACTTAAAAAGTGGGACGCTGAACCTACCCCTCAAATTTCAGGAAATTGAAAGTAATAATTAACTAACACTAGACCAAATGTGTTTCCAGAACAAGGCTTTGATATTTTAACCCTCTCATAGTTTTAATCCTGACCCACATTTATATCAGTCCTTGCTCATATCGACAGGACCTTAAATCCTTGGTGTTGCGAAGGTGAATGAGATCCTCTTATCACGAGTAAACATTAAATTTTAACGCCGGTTCTTGAATGATTCGAAATTTACGGCCGACGTCTAATTTTTTCAATTACCGTTAGTTGTTTATCCGAGCGCGATTTTATTGAAATTTTATAGCAACTCGTCATTTTATCGCACTGTTGTTAACACTTGGCATATTTTATGCAAGCCATGTGTAAAACCAAATGTGGGAGCCACGTGGATTGGTGATCTACGTATCTACCCATCACAGTTTAGTATTTATTCAAGTGATTGTAAGCACGTGTTGGATTTTGGTCCCGAAACTTGATACAATAATCGGATCAGTTTTACTTGAAACTATAGCCATCATTTTACAAGTTAACAAGGCTGGAAAACGGCCAAAATACAAAGTTGCACTACAATTAATCTAATCCTTGAATTAGTGATCTTTCCCACTCTTGGCAAGTCGTCAATATTTTCTAAAAGTAGACAACATGGTTCGTGATCTTGAAAAAGTGCCATAAATACAATATGAAAAATATCGGACACGAGCCCTTACGAAATCATCGGTATTTTGAGACACAAAGAACAATTAGATTTGGATAAATGTGGGACACTTTTTGCCACAACTCATACACGAGCAAATTAGACACTCTGGCCTTGTGCGATTTTTATTAGCGTCTGCTAAAGACTTAATTGAATACATGAATTGTTAAGCATTTGGGTTGGGTAAACGTTATATAATCAAAAAGAAATTTCTCATCAAAATGCATGAGCTTACCAAATTTATTAGCTGAAAACATACGAAAAACACAAATAAAACTGTTCTCTTAGCCCATTTTTCACCTGCAAAACAAAAATATCGCTTGATCCATCGGCGCACACATGTCTACAGTGTGCAAATATATTAATGAATTCGTGTTACTTGACCACAAATGTAAACTTATCGCAGGATAATGGAAGATTCTAGGACAATCTGACCCTTCACAATGGAAATTAACGTTCTAATAATACGATTAGTCTTAAATTGAAACTAAATCAGTTGCCTGTTCAATTGCCAACAACGTATTACAATCCCCAATAAATTTGCAATGTGGTGGAGAAAATTTCTTGTTTTGACGCACATTTCGATTGGAATCTCAAGGTATGGGTAAGCCTTTGTTATCAGTGATGTTTTTTAAAGTTATCATTATATAAATTGACATTTCCTTCAATTTTTTGCCTATCGTGAGATAACATGATGCTGTCTTCCCCAAACACTCACTTGTTGAATGCTAATATCCTTGAGCAAAAAATCGTCTTAGCTGAATAACAATCAATTTATAAATATTTATATCTGTCGTGAGTTATTAAATAGCTTTTTGAGCTCGGTAGCCAATTTGGCGTCAGTCAATCGTTGAACTGGCCGTCCTGTTATGTAAATATCATAACAAAAGTATTATCGTCTCGATAAACTTTGATCTTAGCCATCTGTATACGAAATTGTTTTTCCAGCTGGTAATTTGCAAAAAGTCGTTAATCATGCAATTGGTTGCGTAAGGAGGGCCCTCGAGTAAATGTCAAATTGTGCCTATTACGGTTTCGTAATGGTTTAGCTAGACATTTGGTCGCCTTTCATTCCCTCCAGCTGTACTTGTTTTGATCAACCTTATCAAAGATTTATTCAGTTATGACGATGATGTCATCCGCTTTTTATTCAAATTAATAGTTTGGCGTATGTAGAAAGTTGGGAATAATGGTCGGAAAAGCCTAATTTATGACACTGTTTGTCCACGCGTGGCGAATTTGATGGCCATGTGGTGGCCATGAGACAGCAATTGCTTCTTTTCCCCGCCGAAATTTATTTGAAATAAACTGATGCAATGTCAAGGCTGAAAAATCGCAAAGAAAGTTTAGTAATTGCGATTTTCCGGGTTCGAGCTTTCTATTTTTACCACTTTCTCGAATTGTCTTATTCTCGGATTGAAGAGGAAAAGGAAGTCGCATTAATAAAAATTCTATTTTTGATATCATTTGCATTGCTGTGCATTCTAAAATTAATTTTCCGCTTTCATGGGACAAACATAGATTTCCGTGTGCAAGTCTTGCCAACACTTTTCGAAAAAATACCAATTTATTAGCTGGTGACGTTATTGGTGTTATTGAGACGCGTATTCTTCCCGATTATATTAACTGAATTGTTTCATCAGGGTCGGTTTTCTCTTTGTTTTTCTATTCTACTTGTTCTTGACTGTTTCCGTGAATTAACTCATTTAATAAATTTGTCCTGTTGGTCATTCGAGGACAATTAAACCGCGTAATCTCTCCAACAATCAGTCAATGTCAAAGGGTTCCAAAAAACGCGAGGTCAATGCCTTTTCCCTATAATTAACCCTCAGGTAGACTATTAATAATATGCATCGTTTCCTGAGACGTTCCACTGCATCATCGTTCCACAAAAGGTCTTTTAACGTATCATTACTACTGTTTCCTTGAAAAGCTACGTCAAAACAACTCCTAGACATGCACTTTCCTTGAACAGTCTAATCGATTCCAAGGGGTTGTCGCACTTCTTTCACACTTTTGATTGGTCAATTATAATGTCAAGCATCCACCTTCGTGTTGTTCTGAATGGAGTTGCCCCTTTTTCAGCGTCTATTTTTAACCATGACCAAGTGACTGTGAAAGCGCGCATTTTATTTCTTTTTGCCATGCGAACTGGTTGGACTCCACATGCCATTCATTGAAAATAAGAGTAATTAATTTAAATTTGCACAATCTGAACCATTTTTTCCACTTGACTGTCGCACAATTTGCCAAAAAACACGAAAACAACTTAAAAACAGTTTCATTCTCATTTCCACTGACCGTTCATTTTTTTAAATAAATCGCTCGTAAAGCCAAGTTCCAATTAGAGGCCCACGACCTCACTCGTAGAAAAATAAGAAAAAACAGGTGGTCATCTAGTTGGGCCAATGTGTGCAATTCGCTCTTCCTTCAAACAATAAAAGCGTTTGCTTGCAAAATTGGCACCGACTCAAGAAGCACAAATTGCCAAACATGTTAAAAAATAAATTAATTGCAGTCGCGATTCCAAGAACAATATTTGCATACAAGCTGACTGAAAACTTGTAAAATAATTCGAGAAAGGGCGATGAACTAGCCCATTTTTCACGAAATTGATCAAAGGGTAATAATATATTTGTGATCAGAGACACGAATTTCGGGGTTATTGTACGACGTAATAACAGTGGTCCCACCAGCGATGGTGTGAGGGTAGGTCACCCCGCGATCGATGCGATGGCACGTGCACCCCATTGCCGAAAACAACGAGCATCCCTTGCCCTACTTTGGAGAAGTGTAATTTTTGTTTGCGTTTGAATTTCTCAAATTGTTAAGTGACATGACTCAATTTTTTGGCACTTTTCGGTTCGTTCAACCTCAAATTGCTCCCACTTGAGTTATTATTGCAGCGACACACTGTCTAGTTACGCAGGATGAAAGGAAAATCGCGCCTATTTTTATGAGGCAATTAGCGATTCCGCGAACGACAAATTATTTAATTGTCTGAACAGATCTGGTGGCCTATTTGACCAATTTTTGCTTGGCCTGAATTCGCTTCGCGGAAATTCGCGACAAGTGTAATGGACCGATTTTTTCGTAAAACGTAACATAAATAAATATTGGCCACGATATGCGGTATTTTAGGAATTCAAATAGCGCGATAAAAAACGGTTTATTAGTCACAAGTGTTTTCAATTCGCGTTACCTGTACTATTACAAACAAATTTAACCAAATATATTTTTAAACTGACGCAAGTGTAGACAAATTGAGTGCCGCTAATTAAATACATAATTTTTTAAAATAATACGCTTCCATTGTGGTAATTATGCATGGCTTATGAATCACTTCTGCAAACAAAACACCATTGAATTGAAGCATTGCTGAATTGTGCAAAAATCGATTTTAAATTCAAATTTTCCGATTCAGCCTTCGATTCGACCAAAAATGCGAGGCTAAAGTCCGGAGTAAGATTAAAAAGAGTGTGAATAAATATTTCGCGATTTTTCAAGTTTTGGCTTTGAAAAAATTCTAATTATTTGGCAGGAGCGCATCACGTGCTTCAATAAAACCAGAATTCAAGGGCGATCAGTGCATTTGTCGCAAAATTCATTTATTAATAGCTAAAACAAGCTACGAATCTGGCAATGTCACTTCACCGGATTTATTTGTTTACTATAAATCCCACTCGCGATTTAAAATTACCTTTTCTGCGCCCGAATGGTCCCAAAAAGGCGTTGTTTTTGCCGATGATGTTGTCATCAATGTATTTAATTAATTTCGCGGCTTCTTCATTCTTTCTGGGAAGATTTGCCGAACTTGGTCTTTGTTTAGGGGATCGAAGGGAATAATCTTCAGGAAAGGTAAAGATCTTTCTGCTCCCGTAGGATTTTCTTATTGTAGTCGTCGATGTCATTTTCTACTCATCATATGGCACAACATAAACATACGCCGGTATTATGTCACTCACACAACCGTATAGCACTGAACACCGATTCCTACTATCAAAACCAGCATCGCTATCGCTGGGAAGAAACAACAGCAGGAATCACTGAAGCCAAGCTTTGAAGACGATCGATTGAGGCGAAAAGTACCGAACGTAGCAGGAATTCAAATACTGCTACGCGCCTGTATGTATGCAACCAAATATACACCAATAAATCAAACACGATTTAATTATAAAAATTGTTTATTGTTACGCAATAAATACAAAACGTGCCCCATAAACAAATTATTTAACTGGTTTCATTTGCCATAAACCGTCGTTTAAATAATGGCAGTTTTCAACTCCTATACCTTTATTAATTTTTGCTCTAAAACATTTTGGTATTGGTCTGATTTGGACCAAAGTTATTAAATACTTACATGTCGTCGGTTGATAATGTTGTTTTGCCAATGGCCAAAGCATGTTGTTTACCTTCGGCCATAATGGCCTTAATTATTTTTTATTAATTCTTAATTGATTGTTTCATTTTTTACTTACCACGACTGTATCTTTGGGAACTTCGGTCATTTTTGCCCCCGGTGATGTGAGCCCGGGGCACATGATATTGGCCCCACTTAATACAAACCTAATAGCCCCCTTATCAACTTGTAGCATTGGTAGGAAAAACGGATCTGCGATACTTTTGTTTACGTTTAAAATTACAAAATGAGACAAAAACGTACATTTATGAAGTAGTCGTAATGTTGGCATCCACTGGCCCTCCCTATGTCTGAAAAAGAGAAGCTCTCCAGCTGAATTCACAATAATTTCTACATGATCATGGCTAAAAATAGAAATTCAAAAAAACGTTTTTACGCCAAATAAATTAACACCATTTGACTATCCGTAAAGCATCTTTCTTCGGTAAAATATTGTCGATAAAACCTTCCAAATGGGGGTAACAATCTACAAGTTTCGACCGTATCCCTTTCTGAACTGAAGATTTCAACTGCAAAACACCGGAAATGCTTTCCTTCTCATCAAATCTACAAGAAGTGATTTTAGCACGGTAAATTAAAGAAACTGCCGAAGAAATACTTTTTGAACATATTTTCCGAAAGCAAGGCAATTTGTTGGTTAGGTTAGTTCGAACTGTCAACACGGTGGCACCACCAGCGGTCCAAAAATTCAAATCATGAAATTATCAAAACGACAAAAGCAAAAATAGACCAATTGCTTTTTTACTTTTTAGTGATTTCTACAGCTTCTATCTGAACAATGACAACGCACCTATTTTTTTTTGGTAATTAGTATTTATCAAGACAAGAAACTTGATTATTTTACCCAATATTTTTTTTTAGAAATAATGCGTAATCAACCCTCTGATGTTAAATTCGCCAGATTCCAGTAACAAATCAAATGGTGAGTCTAATTTAACAGCAGGGGTTGGTGGTTGGAGTACGCACATTTTCTAGACTTTTTATTTACGAATATTTAAAATTGCATTTATTTTCTAATGTATGTGAAGTGAGGAAGTGGGGAGGAAAAAAAAGAGTATTAAAATTTACGTCGATAGCAAAATACCACCGAATAGTTTATTAACACAATCATATTCACAAGGACATGATTTTATAATTTATGTGAAACATTGACTAATCTAAGTGTATTGGGAATTTAACTATTTCTCCATAACAAAATACTTGAGAAAAAAATAATAGGACATTCAATTACATAAACAGAGAACACATTGTTATAAAAGTATATATTATAGTTTGAAAAGCTCATGAAATATTAATTTATCAACACAGTCAAGAGTGGTAAGTGCGGGTACAGAACCACGTCACATTCAATTTAGGTGGCAATCATGCAATAGGTATATAAACTTACAGATCTAAATCACTTTTCCTATTATTCAATTAATCAATTAAAATTATGTTATAAAAAACATCACGCACACAAACAATTCCAACTTGAAGTTGTTCGGCGCAAAAAGAACAAAAAGACATTATTTTCATCGAGGCTTAACGACATTTTACCGACTACTAAACCATTGTCGACACCAAAAACAAAGTAAATACAGGACTAGAGTCCCTGTGTGTATTTAATAACTTAAATTAGATTTAACTTTTCCTAAACGACGGGCGTCTAATCCTCGCCCTCTTCCTCCTCAGATTCGGCCTCCTGCAGCCACGTGAGCCACTGATTCACCTAACGAAAAAAATGGTAAAAATTGTAGAAAACTTATGAAAAAATGCACACACATGGACAAAAACTTAAAGTATTTAACAGCAAACGCTGAATCCTGTGCGATTATTAGTTTTCCAGATATAGTAAGAATTTACTTTTAATAGAATAACCCTGTATACAAAAATGAACACAAACCTGGAACAAGGCTTGCCCTTTGCCAGGGTAGGCGTCAGTGACGTCCTCTTTCCAGTTCAAAAAGGCCTCCTCATCAACAATCTCCAAATCGTACAGGGCCATAAACCACCTGAGCAGTTGCCCTTTCGGGAAGTTCAACGAATACAAATGCACCTGCAGAGAGTACACAGCAACGAGTTGAAGATGAAGCTTCTCCCTTAGAAAGGCGTGCAAAATCGGCTGGTAACGCTCCAGCATACTCTTCTCCTTCTCTGCAACGGCTTTATCATCACCACTTGCTGCCGCTTCTTGCGTTATGTACTTCAAAAGAACGGTCATAAGTGCATTAATGAAGCCCGGATCGTTGAAATGGGCCGGATCTAGATTCTCTTTGATCCATTTGTAGTACGATTGTGGATTCGGATCGACGTTTAGCTGTCTGGCTAATTCAGCTTGGATGCGCAACAATGGATATAAAAATGTCAAATCGCGCTCTTCCAAAATCTCCGAAAGACGTTCTTTAGTCTTGTCGCTTTCGGGCAACTGTGTCAAGAGATTAACTTTGCTCTTATTAAACAATTCGGTGATTTCGGGTTTGCCACGTTTCTGGTGTAAATGTTGCAACACAACGAGGAAAAGTGGATAATGAGCACCATTATCAGTCAACGATGCCACCTCCGATAGCAAAGTCAGATGTTCAGTAATCGCAAATGAGAAGAGATAAGCTATAGCGTTTGTGGTTTTCTCGATTTCGTTTTCTCGCTCGTCTAGAATGTTACATAACGACTTGAAGGTGTCTTGAAGGGTGTTGCTATTGACGGCATTCTCTTCTTTCAAATTACTCAGTAATTTGATCAGCTTCTCTTGTTCGACGTCTGGGAAAAATGATAATAAATCAAGTTTCGCTTCGTAATTTGTTTCGATTTGAGACCTACCCGACTTATCAACAGCGATCGACAAACCGTGCAACATCACATCCTTGGCGAATTTATCGGGGACTTTATGTTCTTTATACAAATTGACGGCTTGTTTGAGGTCGATGTCACCTTTCCAATACTCGTCCAAAAGCGAGCCAAACCTCTTCAAAACTTCATCCTTTGTTGGACCCTAGTTTTCACACCATTCATTTTAATGTACGACCAAATAAACAAAGTAATAAAAAATCACCGGCACTGAACGATTAACCGGTGACCAAAGTGCAAAAAATATTTGTTATGACTGTTATGAGTGAACAATAAAAATTAAACTATTTGCGTCACAGCAAATTGGTTCGTACATAACTTTTTACATTTATTTCAAACAAACAAACACTACGATATATGATATAACAAAGTCGTTGAAATAAATAAACGTAACTAAATGTTTTGAGGACGTGACATGAACAGGATGTAATAAAAAACGACCTCTCATCTTTTAGCAATTTTTTTTTTGAAAATTTAAATATGTGGTTGTGTTAACTGTTAATTCGAAAGTATGAAAAGTTTTTAGTAAGAATTATTGGCAAATTGTTTTTGGAGATTGCTGTTTGAAATTAAGTGTGGTGGAGATTGTTTTTCCATAAAAACATTAAAATTATTAAGGTGTTTAAGCCGTTAAAACTTTGTTACAAATGTTTAAAGCGAAATTAGAACTGGTCTGTGAGGTAATATTTTAATCTAAGAACAACATCCATTAGTAAAAAAACGATTTTGTTTATTATTTTTCTTAAAAACCGAGTTTCAAATTTTTGCATTCGCACGGCCGCTCGGACAGTGTGCCAACAAAATTTTGTTATTCCCACACGAATTTAAGAACAGTATTTTTTTAATAATTCAATTTTTGTCGAAATAATTTACAAAAACATCCAATTAATTTATCTGAAGGATTTTTTCCGTACGTAAATTAGGTTGATTTGTAGTTGATTGAAAATTCCGTCGAAATTGTTTTCATTATAAACTTACCTTCCTCTGGATTGTATAATTCTAAACAGTAAAAATATTAAACAGCAGAAAATTCTGGAAACTTCTTCCATAAACATAAGTTTTTTTTTAATGTTCCGCAAAGTCGAATATTTCTAAATTTTGCCTATTAGAACGCAAACAATGACTTGGTTATTTTAAGCATCAGCTTAAAAATGTCAAAACTGTTATATAAGGATAAATTTACATTATTTCCACAAGAATAACTCCGTATTTAATTATATTTTTCTAGCAAAAAAAGTGCAATCGATGAGTGAAAAAACTAGATAAAAATTACGAACAATTGTAGGAACCTACCTTATCCTTCTTTGACTGTTTTGGCTTCTCAGAGCTTACTTGTTTGATGGGTAGTGGTTCTTTGTGTAAAGTAGCCGGTGGTTGTTTCATACTTTGAGTATACGACGGCTCTATACTTCTACTATTCATCATGTTGTTTGTTTTGACTGAAGCTTTATTGAAAAGCATTGACGTTGGTCTGAGTTCCACGTCTTCGATTTCTTCTTTTGGCATAATGAAGTTCTTCTTGAAACGTGGGGCGATTTCTTTGTTGCTTTCTGCGATTGTTGAATGAAATAAAAGTTAGTTTAATGTAATGTGATACTAACGGTTGTTATATTGCGAATTGGCATTGTTCTGGTTGTGCTTATACTGTCCACGTTGGTTGGTGTTGTAGTTGTTGTAACCGCCACTGCGTTGGTTGTTGTGTCCTCTGAATCCTCCATCTCTTTGATTTCCGAATCCGTTAGTTCCGAACGTGTTAGTTGGTATTAAATTCGGCGATGAAGTGGTCAAGTTCATGCTCATGATCATATCATCAATACCACTTCTGGTTTTCATCGGATGTCGGAACAATTCCGAGAGGTTCGATCTATCAGAGTCTCTATCATGATTGTTTCGATCCCTTCTGAAGCCCGGTCGATCGTCGTCGGCCGGTCTGATCTGATTGATGGGCATGGGGCCTTCCACAACCGTTGCCTTTCTGGGCACCCACCCATTGTGTCTCAAGTCGATCGTGTCTTTCAACATGAAACGAATCCTGGGCTGCAAATCTGTATTTGCTGCTAGTAGTTTCATACGATCGAAGTACTGCTCCATGAGTTTCTGTCCCTTGTCCGTGTCCAAGATGCGACCGCATGTGCGCATGATTTGACACAAACACTCCAAGTCTTCGGAAGGATCGTCGCCGCGGCGCACCAGTAACTCCTGGATGCACCGGTGGAGGATGCCCTCGGACAGTATCTCCAATTTGCCGAGTTCGCCGATGAATTTGATATTGCCAAGCATTTTACGCTTGGCCACCTGACGACGCTCCTCATCTTCGTCGTTTAAGCGGGAACTGATTGATTCCAAAGCCGCCGCGCGGTTGTCGAACTCTAATTTGCACTTGTTGAGCAGAAGGACGCGGAAGGTGCACGTGCTACCGTCGGACTCGAAATTCGGAGCTTCCTCTGACAGGCGCTTGCACAGCTGCGCGTACATAGACGAGTACTTCGGCTCGTCGAGGGCCTTGTCAAAGATGAGCAGGATGACGCCCTGCAACAAACACAACACCCACATTTATGATATTCCTCCAAAAGCCAAAAGGAAATAAAATGGAAGAAAAAAATCAAAATATATAAAGAACAAAATTCAACATTTACGAGACATGTTATCCAATAGAAAGCTTAACAACAATCCAAAAATTAAATGTAGGCATTTCAATGTGAGTAAATGATAACGCAGTCTACATTCTCCAAACTTGTTACCAGACTAGGGTTTCTGATTTCTCGACATAATTTTTTTCTCGAGACCCGAGAATTCTCGACTGGAAATTCTCGAGACTTCTCGAATCTTCGAGAAATTTTTAATGTTGTAAATAATCAAATATTTGTTAATCAAATTCAAAATAAAATATCGCTTAATAATCAACATTTATTATTTAAACAGTTTTTTAAACTAAAATTTGAATTACTTTGACAAAATCAACATCAACAAAATTAAACACTGAGTTGCTTCCAAAAAATAAATGCAGTCTTATAATTGTACAAAATTTAACGATTTAACAATTATCAACATTTACAGGAACTAAATTTGACTACAGCCTTACATAAATAAACATGAGAATATTGAAATAGAGAGTGAATTTGTTAGCGTTGGAGAAAACTATGAAATCAAGCGTTTTGTGCCTAAACTAAAAAGGTACCTTACGAAAAAACTCATTAGTACATACATCATCAACTACTTTAAAAATGTGATCATCATTTTTCAAGAATAAATTTTTTCGAAATTATTTTGGTTTTACAGTTATCTTTTTACTAAAAGATTATGCGTTAAAAATAGCTTCTACTAATTAATTTTAAATCAGGGGTTTTTCTTAAATAAATTATTAAATTTGCGTTCCGAGCTCATTAGGAAGGTTTTTCGAACTTGTCCGAAGTGGTTGTATTCATGAATGTTTTTAATTGCATAAAATTTGACGAATCAAATTACTGCAGAGGGGTGGGCGGGAAGGTATAGCACAAGTCGCAATTTCTCGAATTCTCGAGTTTCTCGACACTTTTCTCGTCTCGAATAAGGCCCGATTTCACGAGAATTCTCGCTTCGAGAAATCTCGAGCAGAAACCCTGTACCAGACCTTCTTTAGTATAGAAAAAAAAACGAAATTTACCTTTTGCATAATCTAACAAACTTAAAATTCCAAAATAAATTTTTCTTGTTTATAAAATAACTTCCCCAGAAAATAAAATTGAAATAAAAAGAATCATTTAAAAAAAATCAAAAATAAAAAGTGTTCATTATTTTTTTTATAACTCAAGTGAGGATATTGAGAAACGAATCTGCCTCTCTGTCTTAAGCGCGAAACCAGAATGGAGCTAAAAAGTCAAATGATACATTGTTAATCGAAAATTCATCAAATATCACCAAAGAAATAGTAAAGATAAAAAATTCGCAAAACCAAGCGCAGAAATGCCATTACTTTGCCAAAGTTCGTCAAAGATAAACTAAAAAATTACCGGATAAGATAAAAAATGGCGTTATTTTTGAGTTTATCCACAAAGTGTCTAAAAAATGGTGAATTAGATCGAAAACGGTGTTTCTTAACTTTTTTAAAGAGGGCCTGACAATCAATCCTGTCCGCAAAAACTTAATTATGATACAATGTGTTCAAAAATGGGTGTTCATCAAGCCGCCTTTGAAATTTGAACGTAATGTGCCACTTAATTTAAATTGTGAATAAATTCAAAGTGACAGATCCGTCAAAATCTGCAAAAAGGCTTCGAATCCAAAAACGAAAGAATACACAACAACAAAAATCACGGAAATATAAAACACAAATCAAGGCAAACCCTACACTTGAAACAACTTTGGCGAAAAATGCAAAAAAGTGAGTAAAAAGCTAATTCAAAGATTTGACAGAGAAACTACAACCGTCATGTGGACGAGGCGGCACATTGAATTTGAATTCCACAGTCAATTTGATGAACAGCCATTTTTGAACACATTGTATAAAAGTTCGTCAAAAATAAGCCAAACAATTGCTGATTAATTGGCTCCGAAAGAATGTTATTTTTGCAATTCACGTCCACGTCTTTGATGTAAAAACTCAAATATTTTGCAAGATTTTCTAAAAATTATGTAAAAAAAACCGTTGGATTGGTTCGAAAATAATGTAATTTTTACTTTTTTCGATCTTAATTTAAAAGGACCAGAAGAACAATATTGCCCTCACATTTAAAAAAATTGTGAAGTTCCGTCCCTTTAATATTTATTTACGTGTCAAGCTTTGTAAATTAATCTTTTCGGACGAGCTGAAAATTTGTGACCCAGCAAAGATTAATTGCAAAGCGTGTCGCATACAAACTTTTATTTTCACCTTTACATAGCAATTTTTTAATTTTTCCAAATTCAAAGGCGCTTATCCTGCATTGAAAATAACACTAAATAACTGGTATAAAACACTGAACTCCGCTGAATTCTAAAATAATTATCACAATAAATACTACCTCTGTCCAAAAATATGGTGGAATTTTTGTGTGAATTCAGAGTATAGTTTTAGCTCAGTAAATTGCAAAAATAAGTAATAAAATATTATCTAATTAATAATAATAATACGAATGTATCATTCATTTACAAAAAAATATATTCAAATTTATGCCGAGATTAAACCATATGTTCGTGCAGATGTACATAATTGTAAATTATCCTGAACGACAGATATTTTTAAATTTTGCATAAGAAGATTTTATTGTTCTGATTTTAATACAAGTTTTTTTTCTTGCTAAACTGTTTGTAAGCCAAGCTTTCCTTCCAGCTGGAAATGTGTTTATATTCGTTCGATCTTATTATATCCAACTCTGTCAAAAAATGTTTATGTTTGGTAATCTAATGTTTTAATTTACTAAAATCTAAAAACTTTTTTAGGAACAATAAATAACCAAACACTCAAGGTAAAATTTGTCAGGTCACTGCCCCAATACAGAACTTTGCGAATGTTCACAAAATATTGTTCTTGACGCTCACATTTATCCGTTATTAGAATCGTAAAGAAAAGTGTACAAATATAAAATACCTAAGACAAAAAAGTCTATGCAACAATTTTTCAGAAAGTTATTTATTAAGATTGTTATTAATAGATTGTTGAGGTGTCAAAATTAACGTTTGACGCAAAAATCTTAATACTTCTGCCATAACCTTGATAAAAATGATCAATTAACTCAGGAAAGAGATTGATAATGATTAGGATTTTAACATGTGTAGCGCATTTACCAAAAAACGTTAAAACAAAGCGTCACAAATTATCAGTTGTTACCTAAGAATTAATACCTTATTAATGTGCTGTAAAATGTAAATTAGTTGAGATTTGACCACCGAATAAGCATGTTGTTAATAGCAGATTGTTTTAATTTTGGCAAGAAATTTGTATCAATTGTGGTTGTCAGATAAGGTCAATGTTGCCAACTTAATGTTATTGTAATGAAAAAAATTGTGCGGAGTGTTGTTTGGTGCGGCCTTGCCTTTAGGATGACGCTCGAGGAGAGCTCGATGCGGAGGAGGTCATCACTCAGCTTCTGGAACTTCTCCGGAGTGAGCTTGTTGAGGATGCCGCGCACTTTGCGGAAGACGAGGTCGTTACGGGACTCGGGGGTGAGCGCATCTTGACGTCGCAATGTCGATGGAGGGACCCAGCGTCGCTTCACGGGGGGAACAGCGTCCTTCCCCGAATTACGAGCTTGTGGCCCCGTCTGCCTGGGGCTCTCCGTCGTGGTGGTGATCGGGCGCGCCTCGAAAACTCTCGCTTCGCACCAGGTGAATTCACTAAGGCAATACGGCCTCCGCTGCCTGTGTGCACAAAACACAAATCATTAAGCACCTGGCCATTGCACAAAGACGCCAGGTCAAAGACCCGGACCGCCGCCAGAAGGGGGGATGCACTGATCTTCAAGGTCCTTGCCACATACCAAGGATGTCTCGCACCACGGCAGGTGGCCGTTGCGGACAAAGGACCACAACCCCAAGCCAATGCCCCAAACTAACCAATCGCCCATCACGGACAAAGCCAAATTCAAACCCCAAATGCGACAATTTCCACTTATTTATCGACTATACATGACGCATTGCATTGTTCGGGAAGAAAAAACCTCCGTCCTCTAACTCAACGCTTTCGCGAATTTTACAACGCCAAAACTACGACAAGCACTACTTACCAAGTTAAAACTATTCAAAAACTAACAAATACAACAACTCTAACTAAAGTAGCTTCCAATAAATGCTAGAAAATCACAAGAAAATCACTTACTGGCCGTAGCTTGTTGTTTGTAAGGACACTGACTGTCGTATGAGATCGGTAAGTTTCGACGTTCAAGAGAATGGAACTTTTACCGAGAATTTTTACTAAAACCACTCAATATTTAACCCACACACCGTGAAAAAATTGCCAACAATTAAAGAAACACTTTTCGTTCACTTTATTCTTTACTTTAAAGCTACTTTAAATATTGACAGACAAAAAACTTTCCAAATTGACAATAATGAAAGTTGAATTTAGTGCTAAGCAGGGCTACCACGCGCCGAAACTCCCTAGACCCACAATCGATTTCCTTCCTTCCACGAAATTCGAATTAATCATTCAAAATTCCGGCTACTTATTATCGCTAAAAATAGCTTGGAAACATCAACTATTTTGTTGCTCTTTCTTTGAGTCGCAGCTAACAAATCAAACACTTAAATACGCAGCTGAAATAACCGATTTTTAGAACTAAAATGACTTGGATTTTGATGAATTAGATCATCGATCATTTTTCAAAAAATGCATTCCGGTGCAAAACATTGAAACTTTCATTACAAGTATTTATCGTAATTTCTCTTACGTTTCTTTGCTTATGAAATGATTGATTGGGTTGTTGTATGAATTGAAACGCGCGTTTATTCTAAATGTTTATTAAAAATCGTAATACAAATAAAAAGAGAATAATATTTTGTACAACAGACAGTGCTAGCTAGTTGCCTAAAATCTAGAAACCTAATTCTTATACACTTAAGACCTATTCTAAAAAATAACAAACACTAAAAACATGTCATAACTAAATTCAATCGATTGTGGTTTCCTTGCCCCCGCTGACGATGCTACTGGCCGTATCATCGTCGAAATGTTCCCCTGCGGTTAATTTTCTAGCGGCAATTTCTTGGGCTTCCCTGAAACCATTCTTTAATTCTAGTTTGAAGTAATTAAACTGTACCTTTTCTTGGCCTCGTAATTCAACGCATCTTGTTCCTCTTCGTCCTTCTCCTGTTGTCGCTTTTCGAAAAATTTATACGCGATATAAACGAATAAAAGGACGAGTGGGATAATAACAGCTAGGACGATACCGGACGCGATACCAGCCTGGCGTTGCGAATACTCTTGTTGTCCTGAGAGAGAAAATGTTTGCAAACTTATCGATAAATAGTGAGAGAAGGCGCATAAATAAAGCCATAGTAAATGATCCATTCCACACATAGGAAAGCAGCCGTCATTTATACCAATCTTACAGTTTTCTCCCAACATGTGAAATAGACCGTTTACCATTCCCAACGTTGTAATTTACAAGTTTATTTAAAAAATTGTACAGTTATGAATATGAAACAGTACAGCATATTCCACATGCTAGGGACTAAACATCGGTTATTACGCTGCTCTGACTGCTCATTCGGTTCTTTTTCATCGGCACTGTGTAATCATCGGAGTTGTAAGTGAACCGATCCAAATTCGGATTTGACTGAAACTTGACTAAGTCAGGTTTACTGAAAGGTTGGGCGTAAGTGACCGAAGTCGGGCTTGTTGGTTTACTGTCGGGTTCAAACTCATTGGGGTCCCACGGCTTTTCCTCAAACTCTGTCTCAGGTAACCCTTCCAAAGGTTCATGAGTGCGGTAAACTTTATCGTAACTTCGCCTCTTTTTGCCCAAACTGCTCGTACTTGACCGGTCACTGGGAACAGGACTGCGAAGCGAAGACCCATCATCCGACATCGGACTCAAGGGTCTTGAGCTTTTAACCGCATTGTATTGCCACGAACTTTTATCATTCGCAAGTCTTTTGAATAAACTGAAGGCGCAAAACGCGATTATTAGTAATATTGGTATAATGACGGCTAGTACTATGCCCCCGGTTATGGCCGCCTTTCTCGATGAATATTCCTGATGGCCTAATCACCAATTGAGAAACGTGAAAATTATTTTGATACACTTACGTAAACATTCAGTGTAGCCATATTCCGGTATGTTCCACTCGCCGGTCGACAAACACTCGCGTCTTTGGTCCCCAACCAAAATAAAGTCCTGGCTGCACTCAAACGTGACTTTGGTGCCTGGCACAAACAGGAACGTGTCCTTGCGTCCAAATCGCGGTGTTTCCAGGACGCCACAAGACACAATATTGTCGCGATTCGTCTCCTTAAGTTCCTTAATCGAAGCTTTGTAATTTGCCGAAAAGTGGGCAACATCTCTGTTATAAGTCATGGCATAATCGTACAAGCATTCGTAGTTTGATGCAGTGCATAAATCGTACGCTCTATTACGATACTCGGAGCGATTTTCAGGGATTAAGTCTTCTATGGACATCCGGAACTCAGGAACGAACGTTTTATTGTTGTACGAAGAGGCAGTCTTGCCGTGCTCTCGGAAGAAAAGAGCGGCGCCTTTCTGGTCATCTCCCACATCGTCCAACATCCATTTCATGCCAAAGTCGGTGTAAACGCTTGACATGTCGTTCAAATTTGTCACAACTCCTTTCTTGTCACCGTTCGGGAGAGTAAAATCGTCCATGATATCGAAGCTCCAATTGCCGAAAAGACCGCGCGTTTGGTTCTGATACAATTATTTACTAACCTAATTAATACAAAAAAATAATACTTACGATAAATGACCAGGGAAGATAAACCCGCGCTGTTAAATACCCGTTGTTTTCCACAACTTCAAGACCCGCCCCTGAATCAAACATTACGATAACTTCCGACTGGTTGAAAATATAAGTCGGGGTGTAAACTGTAACTCCGGGAAAATGTTGGAATTTAAGTGAGGGCCTATCGAAGTAAATCCTCTTCTTGTTAGCGATCACATCAAGCCTGTACCTCCACCTAGCCTCCTGTGGCCGTCTCCTAATCTCTATAACCGTGGTACTGTTGCCTCTAGCCACCACCGAAGTCAACTGCGTGGCTCTCACTTCACCGTACGCATTCATGGGCATTTGCTCGAATCTGGCTTGGATTTCCAGCCGATTTCGCACACTTTCCGACTTGACCAAAACAAATTCGCCTTTTCCGTTGAAAGTGTAGGGGAGATCGTCGAAAGTTAGTATGTGGGGGTCGCCGTAAACACCCGCAACAGCAGGGGCTTGGTAAGCAACGCAGTCTTGAGTTGGGCGTCTTTCAAATCGGAGAGTTTCACAACCAACGGCGGTTTCCTCCTGCCATAAGCAGCACACGAAGCGAGGGATCATGTCGTTGTACCATTGGGATAAAGTGGGGACTTTGGTCGATTCGTACCAGGGGAGGTAGCCGAGGTTGTGGCTACGGCGCGGGTAGGAGCCCCATTTCTGGTCGTAGGATAACATCAAGTAGTGGTTTTTGTCGTAGCAGCATTGCTGTTCCGCACCTTGCAACCTGAATTGAACGCATTACTTCAGTATTTTTTCGTAATTTTAGCTCTTCGTAATAAATATTTGATGTCTCTACCAACGCACGACGAGTAAATTTAAATTTACCGAATTTTAAAAATGTAGTACGCTAGAATATTAATTAGTTTCCGTGTTGCTAAACTTGTGAAAAAGAAGAAACATAAGCTTTGTTTTGTATTTTTTTTATAAAACTAGGTCTTGCGTTTTACCAATTTAATTGGCGCAGTCAGTAGAGGCGAAGGTTATGAGAAGGATCAAATTAAATAATCGTAAATAATTCAAAGTCGGTAGTTAGCCACCTGTTAACTCATAACCTGTCTGAGACATGATCGTTAAATAATTACCGAATTTAATTCCTTGTAAGGGTAAAGCTGGCTAGACACTAAAAATCGTGCAAAAGGGACCAAAAATTCCAAATTTTTGTCACTGCGACTCAACCGACATGAATTGTAAGGTTTATTCAATTTAAATTCTCTCTCTAAAATGACGACTTACAAAATATTTCAAATTTTTCCGTACGATTTCTCGGACTTTGTACGTGAACAGGTGTACAAAAAACATTTTTCCGCCTGATAATTCTTATTATTACACGTGATTATTATAAACTTAATGCTTCTGAATAGAAATATAATAATAAGAAACATGTACTTTTTTTGTAATGTGTTTTTTATTTAAATTGTTTATTTTTTTTTAATTGCAATTGTAAATGATTTAGTGATTGCGACCAAAACACTAAAATGAATTGTACTAATAGCATTGTAGTAGTATTTTTTTCCTTTTCATATGTTCCATTGCAATTTCGTAGCGAATTAACCAACAAACATCTGCTACGATGGTGCGTCTGACAATTTTCTGTTTTTTCGCTAAAGAAACCTAAGTGAGAGTCCGCCAAATAAAGTTGTCGCATATTTCAGAGCTTTATAAAAAAAAATCTCGGACGATTTCCTGGTCGTTTTCACCTTTTCTATCTTTCTATGTCGATTTCGGTAATTTGACAATGAACTTTTTTTGTTAAAATTGTTCATTTTATTGGGCTCAGATACTTTAGCAACAAATAGACAAATTTTATTAGATTTACTAGTACGTATTTAAAGAATTAAGAAAAGTTTAGCAATCATTCATTTGATCAAATTCAAATTATTTCATAACTGAGATCGTTCAATTTGATTTTAGGTGTTTAAGATTTAATTAAGACCGATTTTTGCCTGCTATTTTTGTTGAATTAATAATATAACATTTTTTAGTTTTGTATTTATTGTATTTTACGTGGTTTTTATTCATTTTTATTGACTTTTGACTTAGTTAAGTTCCATTAAGTTAATTATTTTTATGCATAGTTGTTGGGACTTTAATTTAGTTTCTGATTTTTGTTTATAACTATCTGGATTAATTTCGAATTTCTTTACTCGGATCTTAAAGAAAGGGTTAAATTTTTACAAAATTTTTACAGATTCTAAACTTTTATGACTTTTAACTATCATAAGAACGCATAATTTTTTTTTATAATAAATTGAGAAGTACGTACGAGGGTGAGCCCGTTTTGACGCAGTGCACGGCTTGTCGATGGAAGTAGCACTTGGGATTGGCATCTTTATCGCAGTCAAAATCGGGCAGGAAGCGCCCCTTGTCAGCTAAAGCCTGTTGCAAAGTGCAAGGACATTGCGGCAGTTCACTGGCAAAATTCTTCAAATATCTGTCGTCTTTCAGCCAATTATCGCAGAGATACTTGGGCCAGTTTGTGCCATATTTGCGCTCCCATTGCGGCCCGAAGTACCAGCCTAAAGGTATAGGTCTGCTCCATATCAGAGGGGTTATCTTGACCTCGCCTTGTCCGTTCTTGTTAGTCACAGGAATGGATTCAGTCAAGTTGATTTGAATGAAACCAAACTGGAGATCTATCAATTTTTCATTGTTGCGGTTCTTGTACGTCGAAGGGATAATTTTGTAAGAGCCCGTGTTTTGCACATTCTCGGCCAAATCAGTAATGTAGAGAAACTCAGGTCGCACGCTTGTTTCCCGGTACCCCCACAGCGAAATTCGGATATTGGCGTTTTCGTTCGTTGTTAAATTCTGCTTTTCCCACGTAAAACCAATCTCGGCCGGCGATTTCTCGTTGTAGTTCATATCGTCGAAGAAGATTTTTTGAGAGGCAGTGGCCGGGGTTTCTATCATTCGTTATTAAATCAAACTTTGAGAAACCGCTAAAAATTTACCGAACATTACTTACCAACATAATACTTCCCCTTCCATTTGTACGTTCCGGGCCCAATTGCAATTTCAAGATTCACATATCCTTCGACTAAAAGTTGCGGTTGGATGCAAATCGCCCGATTACTACTGACCACAACGCCGTAAACTTCGTCAGCAGTGTCAAATTTGCAAATAATCTGATCGGTTGGTTTAAAACACGGACCTGTAATGTTAACAATGGTCCCTCCAAGCATGTTTCCGCTTTCTGGTGCGAAAAACAGGTCTAAATTAGCACCGTCTATGTCTTTATTGCAACTTCCGAGATAAATATTTTCGTCGATTCGGAAATAGTGACGCCCTTTCTTTTCATTACCGAAACCAGTCCCAGTCAGGTCACGAATGACCGAATTTTGACTGTATGGCACGTATTGGTACGATCGGGTTCCGTTTCCTGCGTTAAAACCCACATAAGCTGGAATACCACCTTCACCATTGATGGTTTCACCACCGGCTTCAGTATGACTGGTCCAGTCAATGTTCAAATAATTAAACATAGCATAGGTGTAGACTTCATCAGTGGCCAAGACCAGCTGGAAGGTGTTTGTTTTATACAGCGCGTTGGCAAAGCCTCCAGCGAAAGAAACGTTCTTCCAAGTGACAATAATGGCATGTTTTGGTTTGAAATTATCAGCCCCAATGACTCCCTCCCGAATATCCCACTTCAAGCGTTCCCTAATCTCAACACCCATCTGGTCATTTCGCTCCCTCAAATCCCGTTCAAGCCGAAAGTAAACACCGGGCATTCTCTGGTCAATATCCTCAACCCGCAAATTGCCAATCCGGCACTTGCTGTAAAAAATCCCAATGAAAGCCGGATCGTTCTTTTTCGGCCAGTCTTTCACCGGGAATACCAAAGGGTAGGTTTCGTAATTTTGAGGCGGGTCACTGAATTCCAGATAACCGTTTAGAGAGACTCGAGTGTAGTTGTATCTAAAGCCGAAGAAGGGCAACTGGAAGTTGAGATTTTTGTGTACTTGGGGGGTTGATGTTTGGATGGCTTTTTGATAATCGCCTTCGTTATCAGCATTGCCACCTCGGTCGTAGTAAGGGTACATGAAGTGTTCACGTATTTCTTTGAGACGGGCTTCGGTGATTATGTACGGGGGCCCAGCGCGACCTCTTTGACTGTCTTCCTGAGGGGCGTAGCGCGAGGTCATTGGGTCTATAAAGAATTGAATCATCAGTTCCTTAAATTACTTTCGCTGTTTTCGCCCTACTATTAGTCACTAAACAAATAAAGATAACAAGTCGAGTGTAATAAAATTTTGATCGAAATATTGCGACGTGTTGTTCAGCGAATTCTTTTATCAGATATAATCAATAAAATGAATTTTTTCTGTGCTGGGAGCAATTTTTTGACCACTTCAATAACTCAATAATGTCTTAAAAAAAAACAATAAACAGTACCAATCAAGAATTTTTGGTAATTTGTAACAAGACAAAAGCTGTAGAAAAAAAAACAAAAACTGAGATTCAGACAGAAAGACAGAAAGTGTAAAGAACGAAAATAATAAAAAATTGATACACTTGAGGAAAAGTATAGAAGGATTTACAAAAATAAAGCCAAGAGAACCGCCCTAAAGATGACGGTGACTAAGCCGATAATAAGCTGATAAGCCATGAACAAAGCAGCTAACTAACCGTAATTGTCGCCATAATCAAACACATATTTTCCGTTAGACCCTTTGCGCAAAATTACATCTGGCGATTCGAAAATCTCAACCGCATCGTCAGACGTATTTAATTTGGTGGTGTTATTAGGGACTGATTTTTCTACAACATTAACACTGTTAGTAACAATTGTCTACATGTTTTACCCTGGCTTACCTCTTTCGTTTTCCGGTTGTTCCGGTCTGTCGTCATTCCCACCCTGATTGGGGTTTTCGTCCACTTGATTAATCAGCGGGGGTTGCGGATCACTTTTTGATAAAATTTCTACATCGCTGGTGTTTATTTCTTGGGCTTGGTTGTATGCACTTAGGAGAAGAACCACCAACAAACACTTTGTCAACATGTTCGGAGACGGCTGATGCCGATTTTCGAGTTTCAGAAAACAAACATGTACGAGAGAAAATTCGAATCTTTTCTGTTTCAGGTGCTCGGACTATCTGATTCATCTAATGTTTCCTTTTTATCATTATGACTGATAAGAAAGATACAGGCAACGGCGATGAGGCATTTGTGTAATTCATCGATTAATTTAGAAAATTTTGCAATGGCTTATCGGAACGATTAGGCACTCAATAAGACTGGGAAGGAACTATTTGAGACAGTTTCGAGGCTTTGCACCTGTTAACAATGTACATATTTAATGTTTTAAGTCAACAGAAAATGTAATTGAATCTGGGGCTTTGACACAGTTTGATAACGCTTCTCAAACAATACGTGATCTGAGAACTTAATAAAAAAATAGGTGTAAGTGATCATTTTGATTTTTCATACTGCAAAACAATTTGATCGTTTCAATCAAATGATTCTGGAAAAAGAAACATTCAAAGAATAGCAATATACGAAATAATGCGCAATCACTAAATTCGTAGAAGTAAACATTTACCAAAATGTTTCGAAACAATAGAGATAACAGTGATAGGAGTGACTAAAAAATATTTCTCTCTTTGATAACACAAAGTAAAATAGCTCTATTTCCTTATAAGTTTTTTCATCTGTGCCTTTTTTCATTTACTTTTATTTAGTATTTCAACGAAGCATATTCTCATTAGTGGTAATCCTATGAAAATATTACGTTTTGTCGCTTCGATATTCCATTAGATTGGACTCCGTATTTTTGCACTCGAACTCAATAAATTTGTTTTATTTTATCTTAAGTTTTATTTGCACCTTGAATAATACCTCCATTTTTCTGAGCGCTAAGAATTATCACGTAAAATCGTTCGTAGAATCAAAATATGCCAAGAGCATTACTGTAGGATCCATTAATTTCGAGTTATAATTTTTTATTTAGGTAAATGACAAAAAGAATAATAAATATTATAAAGTATTATAAATTATTACGCCTCCTGGAACCACGTCACAGTTACAGGTTTAGTGATAAAAAATAGGTGATAGTATCTCTGAACTTTGATGAATAATGTAATTATTGTAACACTTCGATAAGGTTATTTGTTTTATGATAAAATTCTAAACTTATTTGTTTATCTCATAAATTGTGTAAAAATCCTGCTAATTTAAATTTGGTAAACGCCTATATTTGTGTAAAATATTTAAGGAATTAGTCCTTAGGGCACTTTATTACTGTTTGTTGACCTGCAAAATATGACCTCTTCCGCTCCCAGTTTTTCTTATTTAATTCGAGATTTTATTGATTCACCATAAAAACCGTCGTAAAAAGCAACTTATTACCTCATATTTAGAGAATGATCGGAAAAAATTCCGCTTACTCTAAATTGTGTTAATCGAAGAAAACCGGACAAAGGTTTGAAATATGAAAAAGCGTCGCTAGTAATATATAGATTTATTTGTCAAATTTAAAGTACATTAGGTGAAATAGATTTGTCAATAGAATGAAATAAAATATAAAACATAAACGATAGTACGAGTGAAAAAATCGCGTTTATGCCAATTTCTATACAAATAGGTGATTGCAAAATGTTGCGATTGCAGTATTTAGGAACCAAATGAAAAATGAATATTCTACAACATTTAATGACCAATCACAAAGTCTTTGGCTGGGCCACTTTATGATGCACATGGAAATGCAAGCAAGATAATTTAACAATAGTTTCTTTAAATAATACACCAATCACTGGTCTCGTTCCTAAATAAATTAATAATTGCATATATTTATTTACAATAGAAATACGAACAGTCAGTCAAAAGAAAACTCCTAATCAGTCAAAATAATCACAATTTAATTAAAAAAAATGAACAAAACTAAATAAATATACAAAATAATAATACTTCAACACAATGCGACTGACTGTCTAGCAGTATTAGAGAATAAACGTTACAAATGCATTAGTTGAATAAAAATGAAAAGAAGTGTCAATTACTCGACTTTATTTCTTTTTAGTTGTTGGGTTTCTCTGAGGCGTTGAGGGACGTCCTGAATTCACTCCTTGGTATTGATACTTGGCTTTCTTTTCCGACGGCTTCAATATCTACACAAAAAATTACAAACCGAACCAAACCAAACACCTAACTCTCACCTGAAAAGAACACATTAACGTTTCATCTACACTCATCATCCCTCCAGCGTTGTCAAACTCGCCGCAATAATTCGGGGCTGAGAAAAGCGTGACTAGTTGTCTTTTTGCGAAAAATTCGTACCCATCCTCCACCACTTGATGGGCGCGACAGATCAAATCTAGATCGTGACGGTTCAAAAATTTACTAACGACATCAGCGCCGAAAGTAAATGACACTCCGCGGTCGTTTTCACCCCAACCTTGCACGTCTTTATCAGGGTCGGACCACAGCAAATCGCACAGCAGACCTAGTTTTTGAATTAAATCGAATCAAATGCCAACCGATGACTCTGAAATTAGGTTGGCAACACAGGCACCGACTTTTTCAATTCCAACGGGTGCCACAAACAATGGTGTTAATAAACACCTTTTTTTCACACTTTGGAACTCGAATCAAACATAAAATAACACAAAAACAACGATTTCTTCTTTTTATTCTTGCAAATTTATAACTGCAACATTCTTATTAACCTATATTCCGGGGACCACTGGAGATTTAGTTTCAAAATGCAAAAATCTGGCTCCATTTTCATTGTAAGAAAATTTAAGTGAATTGGAAAAGAACATCGATCTTTTAGTAAAAAATATGCAAAAAATGCAGATGTTTTAATACAGTTAGATCACCTAGTATGTTTTAATGATGATCTTTTTCTGTTGAATTAGTTCCACATATCGGCCGAAACGTGTCATATTTAAAAAATCTCTATTTTCTTGTCTATACACTTTTAAGTTTGAATTTGTCGGCATATTTCGTTTGAGTAAATTTATTTTGTGACGAAAATGTCCTTAATTGAAAAAAAATGCCAATTTTTGTTTCCAAGTCATTGCCATTCGTTTTTCTCTAAACCTCTTATTGGCCCAAACTTTTATGTGTTGCCAACTTAAGTTACGTGCTTCAGAAATGAAGCCAAAGCAGTAAAAATCAATTAATAAAGTTACCGACCTGTGTCAGGTACATCGGTGGGGCGCATTATACGGCGGATCTGCTCCATGCCTTGCAGGTCAGGACTGAGCCCCCCGTGACAGCAGAAGATTTTCTCGTCGATTATCGCAGCTATTGGCAAGCAGTTGAAGCAATCGGTGAAGGTTTTCCACAATTTGATGTTGTACCGTCTCTTGCCTGTAACTTTTTCTATAAAAAAAACAGGCAAATTTTGCGAGTTTTGTGATTACATTCATCGTAAAATCCGTATATTCTGTTAATCGACGCGCATTCGTGGTTTCCTCTGAGGAGGAAAAAGTTTTCGGGATATTTAATTTTATAGGCCAGTAGCAGGCAGATGGTCTCTAGCGATTGTTTACCACGATCAACGTAGTCGCCAAGGAACAGGTAATTGGCTTCAGGAGGAAAGCCCCCATATTCAAAAAGACGGAGCAGATCTGTGTATTGGCCATGAATGTCCCCTGGAAGCTTAACTTGAAATTGAAAGTTTGGGGTGTTTGGAGGACCTACCGCAGATTTTTAAGGGGGCTTCCAGTTCCAAAAGTATGGGCTGTTGGAGGAAAATTTCTCGAGATTTTAAGCAAAGTCCGCGGACTTCCGCCTCGGACATTTGTACAGACTTTCCGGGACGACATCCTCGTACTGAGAACAAAGTTTTTAAAATACCCTTCTGTGTCTTTGGGTCAAAAACAATGCAAATAAAATCAAGTGGTTCTGTTAAGGCCGCATGATACCTCTAGATGAGTAAACTTGTAAATAAAAGTGTAGAGCAAGCAAAACTGAACTGATAGATGTGTGCATCAAAAATCTACTAAATCGGACGACCTTACTGTACTGTATGATAATAACAAATATCTAAGCTAGACTGCTATTATAGATGTGACCTTACGTTCGGAAGATATGAACATATCTTTGAATTTAGATTTCTTCTTAACATCCTGGTTTTCTTGTAATTCTCGTAGAGTTTTATACCCTGTACCCACATCACACGAAAAGCAGCACAAAAATAAACACTCAAACTATTTATTTATACAAAACTCAACCAAAAGGTGTTAAAAAGCACTCAGTGTCTTAAGTAACTCCCTCAATAGTATTTGTGCACTTTTAAAGTAATTATTTTGGCCGAGTAAGTCTATTTTGACTGGTCAAAAGTCACAAAAACATTCGACCATGCACTTGTACTCTAGTAATCCCCAACTTCCTAGTCTAATACATTTAAGCAAAAAAACATAATTAAACCCCTTTCTTACCTTCTAATAATCTTTGTATTAAATTGTCGACGTTTAGATCAGGCTCCGCCATTTTTATTTTCCACTAATAAATGAAAATTAGCGACAATTCTACCAACCCAACGATGCACTTCGTTCCTAAAAACGCACGCATGGCGCTAAGTTCAAACAAGTCTTTTTAAGTAATCCAAACGATCTCTACCAGGAATTTTGTCACTTACAACACCCAGACGTCAAGAACGTGTCAAAATCAAATTTTCGCCAAATATTCAAATCGTTAATTCCACAACTTGCAAATTTCAACTTCAACACCTCATTTGCACACTCACTGAAGATCTATTTTTACGTGGACGGATATGGGGCGCAAGTTACGATTTTAGACTTGTCAAACAAAAAAACATCCACTAACTCGTTATGTCGAGATGAAAATGTAAGCATAATGCTATGGCATAATGTAACGGTCAGTAACGATTTTTTAATTTTTGTAAGTGTCAAAAAACAATTTCAAACAAAAACATCCATTGGAAGGGTTTTATTCAAATCGACAACAAAACTACATATCTTTAAATTCTCCACTGCCACTAAGCAACAAAATATTCGGATTTTCCTTCTCAAACTCACTCGGCTCTCGCTCACGATCTTCCTTACCCCATTCACCCACTGACGACATCACATTTGGCTCTTTCTTTTTCTCTTTTTCTTCCCTCTACACAATAAAACCACACTTTATTAAAAACATTTATTCAAATCACCATCGGGACAATAATTCAAAATTAATTGTTTTTCACCTGAGCATCCACTTTTGCAAATCTGTCAAACATATTAGCAAAAACCTTCTTCTCCTTCTCTAACTGTTCTTTGAGTGTTTTCACACAAAGGGCTTTCTGACTATGTGCAGCTGTATTTCCAGGATCAAGCTTCAAACACTGCTGGAAATCTTCGGAAGCAAGCTTTGGCTCTCCTAGTTTTAGTAAAGCCTGACCTCTTCTAAACAAAGCTTTAACATTGTCTAGATCTAATTTCAAGGCGGCGGAAGCCGAGGCTTTAGCCTCGAAATTATCGTCAATTTTCAAGTAACATAACGATAAATTCAAATGTGCCGCCAAATTTAACGATTCGATTTCCTTATCCAATTCGGGGTCTGGAAGGAATCACAAAATTAATTTCTGATCAGAGTGGCCAACTTAATTCAGTCATACGTTACCTTTCTGAGATTCCAAATACTCAATAATTTTTTTGTACATTTTAATGGCTAGTTGAAATTTGTTAGCTTTAAAATAATTCGTTCCTTTCTCCTTGAAGATTTTCGACTGTTCCACTCGTTCTTTCGTGTCCAAAGCCCAACTTTCTTTGACTCTTTCAAAGTTCTTTAACGTGACGGTGTATTCAACCGTTGCGTTTGGTGGAATGTTGAATTCTGAACAACCCTCAGTTCCAAATGCATATTGTGGCTTGATTACAAGTTTTGAAGTTTCGCCTTTTTTGAATTTTTCAATGGCAATGTCAATACCGGAGATAACATTCTGTTCTGAGGCTTCCCCAACCGTAAACGTGACATCACGAACATCAAATTCCTTGCTTGCGTATTTACCAATCAAATGCACTAGAATTGTTGCAATCAAAAAAATTGTTTTCAATTAAATGAGAAAATTACCTTCAACGGTGGCTCCATCGTTGGGGTACGTGTAGCCTTCACCCGCCGTAATTTGTGCCCTTTCAATGCCCCCGTCTTTCTTAGGGCTCAAATCTTCACACTTCCAACTAATAACTTCAACCTAAACAAAACTGTTAACTCAAGCTTGTTAAAAAATTAATACCGACGTCAAATTTTAGCGTGGCGTCTGGTGGAATAGTTGGGGGGCTTCCAGACTTGCCGTAGGCGTATTCAGGGGCACATGTGAGCATCGCTTGCTCTCCCTTTTTCATAGTAGCCACACCAATGTCCCATGCTTTAATCACACTTCCTACAACAGAAATTATCAATTAACTGTTGGTTTAATTAATACGAACCATACCTTTGCCCAAATCGAATTCAAAAGGCTCGTTCCTGTCTCGACTAGAGTCGAATTTTGTGCCATCGGTTAGAGTGCCGGTGTAGTGAACTCTGACTTTGGATCCAGGTGGAGGGCATTCGTCACTTGTACCCTCCCGAAGGATTTCCTTGAGGACCCCCTTGTCTTGATTTGGGGAAATATCGATAGGTTCAGGCATGGTTATGGTGGAATATTCTAGAGCCGGCTCTGTAATTATAACATGGAGGAAGTATAGAGAAGTCGATGGTGTTTTTTCCCCTCAAGTCAAGATAACACATTTTGTTCCTACTCACTTTAAACAAATCGTATTTCTTTGCAAATTGGGTTTTTATTCAAAAATTAATCGGAAAAGCACAAACACACCTTTCAAATTAATGAAACGAACTGAGACGAACTTTCGAAGACGAAACGACAAGAACCGATCACCGTGTGTTTACACCACGTAACCGTAGACGCAACGTGGGTTTTAAATTATTTGGCGCCAATTCAAATTTATTTAAATTAATTGAAACACAAAAACCACTTGGATATTTACTAAAAGCTGCAATTTATTTTTAATTAAAAAATGTAAATAAAACAAATTAAACGTTAACACTAACAACGTTTCCAAAAATCATAATAATAAGTAATAACGCAATAAAAAATAATCTCTTATCAATATCATAGAAGTTGTGCTTAATAGTAATGATTTAATAAAACAGCTGGTGACTTGACAAGTAATTGAGTATTGTTATCTTTTAATAAAAAATTGCAAAAATATTTATTTGTTTCAATTATTAAAAAATAATAATCACTTTTTTAAGTTTGAAACAAAAAGTAGCGAAATAAGTTTAAACTGTATTCAAATTTCAAATTACATAATTTTATACAAAAAAAACGCATTCATTCATTAGTTCATTACCTCAATGAGTTTATTGAAAATTGTTTGATTTTTTTTTTCAGTAGTATGTAAAATATTTGTGAATAAAATGTTCAGCAATTAAGTATGAATAAAAGACAATTTCGATGGAGATTTGTTCGTTATTTATTATTATAATCTGATATCTAAAAAAATGTGGTCCAAAACAAATTTAAAATCTGGGGTTTTTTGCGCTTTGCTATTGTTTGACAATTGAGCACATGCGCGTTAACCTACAATTTTGCTTCAGCCATTTATGTTGATAGCATATTATCAAGTGTAAAACGTTATAATCAGGTAACAGCCAGTTTATCGAGTAAAGAAATGCAAAAATATCGAAAACGGACGTAACTTTGATTAAAGAAAGTAGCTTTTTTCGGGGCAAACCCTTGCATTAACCCGACAATGTTGTCACTTTCAAGTGCCAGCTAGACCTAGCCTGGGGCTTTTGTGTCGAGTTCATGCTTTCCAGATACAGTTACAAAATTACTGGGTTTCGAAGTTTAAGCCCACATCTTCAGCGACATTGATTAGCGGTGATCTGGTGTTTTGCTATAAATAGTCACCTCCATTTTAGTCCAAAATATGGCTAATTCAGTTATGAAATCTTCGTTCTGTTGCAGTATGACCGATTCCTCAATGAATTTTGGTCCGGCGTGGATCCGCAACCTTCGATCGGAAGGCACCACCGGGGGCGGAGGCCCGAGTGGTGGCTCGCGGTATCAGTTGGCAGAGTATAGGTGAGTAAAAAATTTCAAAAAACCTCCACTTCATATCCTCTCAAGATACGGCAGAGAAGAAATGCTCGCACTGTTTGAGCGCAATGCAAAGCCCCCTGCGTCCCTCCTCACTTTCAAAACGTTATATTCGGAACAAACAATGGTCCCCCTGGCCCTCCTCCCAACCAGCGAGGAGGAGCAGAGGGGCTGGCAGAGCCGCCCCACGAGCATCAGTGGGGCACCTCGGGGCAGAGGCAGCTCTCTGGAGCGCGGGGGGCGCGTCAGCAGAGGTAGAGGGGGCTATCAGGGCTACGGACGCGCGGCCTCGTCATACGACAGCGGGTGGGGCAACGGGGAGCAGCCCGACTGGAGCCCCCGCAAAGAATTCGCCTCCAGATCGGCCCTTATCGATAATTGGCGCCGAGTCAGGAGTAATAATGAAGAGGATGATGGCTGGCGTAATATCAGCTCCGGTAGGGCTTTGCATGAAAAATGGGGGCGGTCGGCGAGCTGGCGAGGGGAGGGCGACTCGGAGGAAAGGAATGGGCCTCCCGAAAGGGGGGCTCGGGCCAACTGGCATGAGAATAATAGGGGGGGCACTTTACGGAGGTCTTGGGACAACGAGGATCATCTGCCGGAGTGGGCCACGGAGAACCCCACGGAAGGCGGGGGCACGTTTGATGAAAGGGGGGCGTTTCACGGGTCAGACGATGAACAGGTCAGTTTCAATCATAGTGGCCTATGACTTTGAAATTAAGTTGGCAACACTTAAGAATATGGATTTCAGTGTTGCCAATTTAATTTCAAATTCTTATTTAGGAATGTGTATTTTTTTCTAATAGGATGGCAAAAGGGATAAAAGGGATATGTTGCAAAAGTCCACCTCACAACAACATATTCCGAATCGGGGTAATCCCCCGTCTTTATCCTCTTCCAAATCTACGACATCACTTTCGAGGTCGGAGGATAGTGATAAGTATAAAGAAGTAAGTTTTTTGTTTTTATTTATAAGATTTTAAAAATTCACGTGCGAATTTTTCATTTCGAATAATTTCGATTATTTGGATAAAACTAATTACAGTCTATATTTTTGTTCAGTCCTAGTTTCTTAATGACTTGTTTCTGTAAAAATACAATACAAAATATAATGCACTTAATTTCTTTGAATGAACATTGTAAAATGAAAGGTGGAAGATTGAAATCTCTGGATCATTATAGTCAACTTAATGAAAAAGAATACTTTGAGAAGTTGTTTTTTAATGGTATACTATTAGCTGTTTCAAAACTATAAAAACGCCAACGTCGCATTTTCTCTCAAAATTAGTTGTTATAAATTATTTCTGCACTTCAAAAAATGAATAGCTATTAACTGTTTCAAAACTATAAAAACGCCAACGTCGCATTTTACCGAATTATTTTTTTAAATAAGATTGATAAAATTGTAAAATAGTTATTAGTGATTAGATCTCACATTGAAAGTATAAATTACATTAGCTATTATTTTTTTGAAGCGCCTGAATATTTTATACTAGCTAATTTTGAGAGAAAATGCGACGTTGGCGTTTTTATAGTTTTGAAACAGCTAATAATGTAATTTATAGTTTCAATGAGAGATCTAATCACTAATAACTATTTTCCATTTTTATCAACGTTATTTAAAAAAATAATTCGGTAAAATGCGACGTTGGCGTTTTTATAGTTTTGAAACAGATAATATGTGTTTCAAATTTCTGTGGCTAGTGAGTCAAATGTTTGGATTGTCTCATTAAGAAGAGCAAATTTAGAATTGACTACCAGAAAGTCTTAATTTTATTACCGAATAGTTTTATTCATATTTTGTCTTTTATTGTAGTATGTACATAATTTGATTTTTATCTCACATTTGATTACGTCATTACGTTCATATTACAGTCGATTTTTTTTTATCAACTGTCAAAAAGTCAAGTTGGTATTACCCTAAATAGTAATTTTTATGTTAAGATTGGTGCCCTTTTTTACGTGGAAATTTTAATTTAAAAATCTACCAAAAGTAAAATGAACTATTTGAAAACTAAGACACTTTGACAAATCCAAGATTTTATTTTTTTAACTATTCTCGTTGAGCCCGCAAAATTTGTAGCAGTTTTTGCTCGTATTGCAATTACAAAAAAAAATTAAGCACATCTTTAATACACTGTGAATTTTTAAAATATTAAATAAGAAAAGTCAATATCTTAGTTTTCAAGGGCCGTAACTGTTGTACTTCTCTTAAGATTATTATTATTTAATAATCTAATTTAATTATTATTTAAAATCGATACATGATAGAGCGTTTTGGGTGCTTTTTGCTAGCTTCGTTGAAATAATCTCAAAATAGATAAATTTATTGCAATTTAAAAAAAGGGTTTAAAATTGTGGATGATTTTCTACAACTTCTAGTAATCGTGTGACCCAAAGCCAATCTCACGCCTCCTGTAATTTAATAATAAGGTTACGAAAGTTTTTTTTTGGAAAGCAAAATAAATCCAGGACACCTCCAGGACAATGTTTTTGACAAATGTCAGTGGTTTTTCGTTCGTTTTTTAAATGAGTGATTGTAGATATTTTTGTAATTAATAAGGTACCTTTAAAGTGTAAAATACTATGTTTCAAATGGAAATGCCAACATCGCTAATGGGCTAATGTAATTTATAGTTTCTAATCATTAATAACTATTTTACATTTTTATCAACCTTATTTAAAAAAATTATTCGGTAAAATGCGACGTTGGCATTCAGGTAGTTTTGAAACAGAGAGTAGTAGAAATTGGTTTTTCAAAAAATATTTTATTCTTTTTTAAGTTTGCAGTACCAAGCAGCAATTTTTTAAGCGACTTAATTAGATTATTTGTTAATTTAATTCGTCATAATTTCGTAATAACAATATCATCAATGTATTATATCGTAAATAGAAAAATTACTGACAGATTTGTTATTAGAAAAAGTGTTTGATGAAGTAACTTCATTAATCTTTGTTACGATAAACTTGTTCATTAAAGGACAAGTGAGGTAAGATTAGATTATATAAATTGTAACTCTGTGAAGCAATTACAATTTTTGTTGTATCCTGGTCACAGGATTAAAATCCAATTATTTAGCGTCCGATAATACATTCATTTTGCATAAAAACGCATTTTCTTGCCCTACGTAGGAACCTAGTGGAAAAGAATTAAAGGAAGAGTTTTTCAAACAGAAAGAGAGCAGTTGTCCGGAAAACGAAAAATCCAAAGCAAGCGACGAGAAAGACGATCGAATTTTCGAAGAAAATAAATTTCAGTCGTGTAATAACACTGCTCAAGATCAAATAGCGCCAAACATGTAAGAAAGCATCCGTCTCATGAACCAAACCTAACCGAAAATTCCAGAGACAAAGCGGACGAAGATTTCGATCGTCTCCAAGAAGATCTCGTCCTAAAACTAGTCGTGGACGAAGAAACGCCCAAGTCCCAACAACCCTCAACAAACTTTGACGTGGCAGGGGTGCAACCACCCCCAAATCTCGCTCCACCCTCTCAAGATAAATGGTACTATCAAGACCCGCAAGGTACAAGACAAGGGCCGTTTGCAAACGTGGAAATGGCCGAATGGTACAAAGCGGGCTATTTTAGTAACCAATTACACGTAATGCGCGAATGTGACGAAAGGTATTTTCTTTTGGGCGAATTAATCAATGTGTGCGGGGGCGAAAATCCATTCTTATCGAATATAAGATTTCCCGTATTGAAAAACGAAGCGAAATTACCCGATGACATGTTGCCATATCAGTTTTTGTCACAGTTGGCGTTCAAACAGCAAGTGTCTTTGAGGAATTTAGCCGAGCCTTGGAGTGCCCTCACACTGCAACAGCAGGAATTAGCCGCACAAAGGTTGCTAATGCAACAACAGGTGAGGGTGAGGGAAGTGCGTTTGCGAGTGGGATTTTTTCGATTTTTTTATAGCAACAACAATTACCGCCTGATTTGCCGTTTATGCAACAGAGCACGCCGTCTAATCCGTTGATGTTTATGATCAACCAAATGCAACAAGTACGTATTTATTTCCATAATTACAGTGGCCTGTGATTTCGAATTTAAGTTGGCAAGATTGAAACGCATTGCTGCCAACTTAGCTTCAGTCACTGGCAACTTTGATCTAAATGATCTTGTCGTGCTGAACTTCGGGGATTTTTTGCTAAATCGGCGATTTTTGGCGTTCAAGAAGTTCAAGAACTTCAACACATTTAATGAATTTTTGGCTTATTTTTGGCAGTGTTTTCAAATTAAAAAAATTCAAGAATAACAGATCTATCTATTTCGGCGTTTTTTTTATTATATTTTTGATGAAATTTTGTGATATAATTTGCTATCTAACTAAAAACTGTCTCAAAACGCTCGAATAAGACAAATTAAGGTCATTTTCGACGAAATTCTATAATTTTTCCACCCGATTTAGTTAAAAAGTCGGAAATTTGGACATTTGCCACCAATTTTCTTATTTTTTTTGAACGCTTTATCCAAAACTTGCAAAATTAGTTTTAGCTCAAAAACGAGCTTTACACAGTCGGAAAGGCAAAAATAACATAGTTTTTTTTTATTAAATTATTTATAATTTGGTAATTTTTCGTGTCATGACATTTTTTTATGATATAATTGCATTTCTGATGCAAAATGTGCTGAGACGCTTGAAAATAAAACCTGATTTAATAATTTTCTGCCTTAATTTAATCGAAATAGTAATTTGAAAAAAAACAGCCTTTAGGTTGTTAAAATGCATAAATCCTCGTAAAAATAAAAATTACTTATCTTCATTTTAATTCGGCGGTTTATCAAATCTTTCTAGTGAAATTTCGTAATATAAATGTCTGTGCCTGGCCAAAACGTCTTAATAACTTAAAAAAAAAGCAAATTAAGGGCCTTTTAGACACAAATCGGTAATTATTGCCCCGGATTAGTGTAAAAATATTTTTTTTAGATTAAAAACCTGCTTGCATTCTCGTAAAAGTCGGAAATTAGGACAAATTTGTAAAATCAGTTAGCTCAAAAACGAGCTTTTACACACCCAGAAAGGCAAATTATTTACCTATTTAAAAAAAAATTAATGTAAATTGTTTTGAAAGAATTGCGAATTTCTTAAGTGACTGAAATATTGCTTATCTTTTATTGCTCAGAGTAATAAGCTCCCGGGTTCAGTCCTGGTGGACAAACCTCCCAGTAGTGTGCCTAATCAGCTCGATCCTCTTCTTGTTCAAATGGGAAACATGCATTCGTTGCAAAACCGAATGCAAACCCCCAGTCTCCACAATCACCTCCCAGGAGGTGGTGTTCCTTCAAATCTAACATCATCTCTACCTCCCGACGGCTTGGGTAATACTTTGCCAAATTTACAAAACCCACCAATTCCAACATTACCTGGAATGCATGGGAATTTACCGACGGGTCTTCCCGGACCTATTAACGTAAATCGCCCCTCAATGGATCAGTTACCACCAGGACAAGACAACGATCCTATTACAAATTTCCTGAAACAGTTCCAGCAACAGCGACAAATGCCTGTGAGTGTTTTTGGTGGATTTTTGCAATGTTTTGTTGATTTTTGCGATTTTAGTTGGACTCATTGTGGCAGAAACAAAATCAATTCGGTGCACCTCCAGTGAGTACCCCAAACCAGTGGCCTCAACAGACTGATGCGAGCATATCAATGTGGGATATGCAAACACCTGAAGGGGTTGAAAAGCCAGTCCAGGACAAAGAACAAGAGAAAAAACCAAAAGAAGAATTATCACAGAAAGAATTAAAGAAACGGAAAGAACAGGAAGAGAAACAAGCGAAGAAAGAAGCGGACGATCGAAGAAAACAAGAGCAAAAGAAGCAAGAAGCTGAGCGCAAAGCCGCCGAAGATAAGAAGAAAAAGGAGGAGGAAAAAATAAGAAAGGAACTAGAAAAGGCAAAGAAAGAAGCAGAAGAGAAGCGACTACGGGAGTTGGACGAGAAGCGAAGACTTAAAGAACAGAGGAAAGTCGAAGAAGAATTGAGAAAAAAGAACGAGGAGCTCAAAAAAATCGAAGAAGAGAAACACAGACGTGAGAAAGAAAAAGAAGAGAAAAAACTGGCCGAAGTTGCAAAATTGAATCAGAGCCAGGCGAGAGGTGCTTCCAAAACGGCTCCATGGTGCCAGTCAAACTTCACATCAAATTTAAATTTGACCGACATTCAGAAAGCCGAAAAGGAGAAACGTGCAATGGAGGCGGCTCTCCAACTCCAAAAACAACAACTTCAAGAGTTGCAACAGCAACAACAAATTGAAAAAACCGGTGGTATTCAGTTGAATTGGGCCAAGAAACCGATTGAACCGAGGAAAGTCAAGTCTGTTGCTGAGATTCAAGCCGAAGAGCAGGAGAGATTAGCAAAGTTGACAGCTGAGGCGAGAATGGCTGCACAACTGAAAGAGAAAGACGCTCCAGTTTCGAATTCGGGGAGTATTTGGAATGGGCAAAGTCTGACTTGGGCAAACGCTTCCTCAACCTCTCAGTGGTCCTCGAATTCTGGTGGGTATCTGCCAATTCATAAATTTTAACACACATTTCATCAATTCTGGACATATTTTTTTGAATGCAAATATTTGCGTTTCTATTTGAAAACGTATTAAAACATCCGAAAGTTGAAGAAATAACATCATTTTTGTCCAAATTAGCCTCGAATGAGACAAATTAATGTCCGGTTTAGTGTAAAAATCAATTTTTTGCTTAAAGGCATTGGCAACTTATTTTACCTATTTTATGTTTTAACGAAAATTGAAAATGTGGTTCATTTTATGTCGGTCCTTTTCAAAATTTTCTGCCATGAAAAATAAGCGAGATAATCACTTCGAAAGGAAGAAATCCTGACGTCACAACCGCCTCTCATCACAGAGTCCTCTTATCACTGAACCCTCTCATTCACTAAAAACTTGACAGATATTTGAACATTTTCCACACATCTTCCACAAAATAAAAACATAACTACTTTCTCGACTTTTTTCTGTTCTAAATTTTGTCTTGAACTTCGCGAAAACATCTCAGAAATTTTGTCAAGTTTATCAAAACTCTGTCAGTGTCACTTAAAAGTCAAAAACTACTTGATCTTACAAGTGGACCAAATGCTCAAAAGGCGGTTATGACGTCATAATTTCAACTTTAAATCGAAATAACTCGATTTAGGGAGCAGATACAGAGAAACGGTTTTCACTACTGTAATAAGCGTTTCCAGTACTATCATTTAAGACAAAGTTGTTTTTTAAGTTGCCAATGCCTTTAATAATTGCTCGAAAAAAGTCGAAAATTCCGGCGTTTTGTTACAATTTTTTTTGTTCGGATTTTGGCAAAAATTATTTACAAAATGACCGAGCCAAAAATAACATAATTTTTGTAGATCGAATTTTTATATTTTTGTTACATTCCATCTTACTTTTGTACTAAATTTTTTGAGATAATTGCTGTTTCGGTGAATTACTGGCCTGATTTATCGAAATTTTGCATACAAACATAATCTTTGTCTTTCAAAGCTTGGAGATTCGTTGTTGTGCTTTTGATGAAATTTTGTGATAAAACTGGCTTAAAAAATATCTTTAAATGCTCTGAAAAGACAAACTAAAATAGTGATTGTTTGGCCGATTTATTAGTGTAAACGCTCGAAAAAGGTGAAAAACTGGGTGTTTTTAGTACTTTTCGGGCCTGGTTTTAACGAAAAGTTTGAGTTTTAGCTCAAAAACGACCTTATACACTCTGATAACGAAAAAATGATATAATCTTTTGCTAAATAATAATAATAATTTTTCGCCGTATTTTTGACTAAGTATTTCTCGCCAAAATTTGCAATTTCGGACGAAAAACGAGCTAAAACGCTTGAAAGAAAAATAATGATCTACTAATGTAATGTTTTTTTTTAGCCAGATTTATCGAAATCTTACAAAAAAGAGTCTAGCTTCAAAAACGTCTTAAAAATGTAAAAATAATGCAGCTTTCGATTCATTCTACTGATTTATTGTCCTAGTTCTTTACCGAAATCTCAACAATTTTCGCTTAAAGATTTTTTTTTTTGAGAAATTTTGCGTTACAATTGCGAAAATCGTGCTAAAACTTTCGAAAAAGGCAAAAATAGCGTTGTTTTCGCCCTAAAACGTTGTCATATTTGGTATTTGAAGGGTGTTTGATTGGGTTTGGTTTGGTTGTTTAGCTGGAGGTTTCTGGGATGAGGTCCCGACTAAAGCCTCTAATAAACCGTCCACAGTATCTAAGAGTAATTCAACTAGTGCCATGACTAATACTAGTAAGCAGCCGAAGCAACCGAAGAGTAAAACTAAGAAAGAGGAGTCACCAAAATCGGTCAATAATAATAATAATCAAACCAAGGACGAATTTACGGATTGGTGCTACAAGACTTTAGCTAATATTTCCGCAGACGTAGATAGTGAGTTTAAGAGTGTTTCGAAGTTGAACCAAACTGATCAAATCAATTGTAGTTCCTACATTTGTTACTTTCCTACGTGATATTGAATCAGCTTACGATGTAAGAGACTACTGCAAGGAGTATTTAGGCGAAAGTCCCGCAACGCAGCAATTTGCGTCGAATTTTTTGGAAAAAAGACGCTCGTTTAAGCCTAAGAACAATGCTCACAAAGACGATATGTGTTCGCCGGCACCCGCAATTACCCCCTCGTTGCAACACAGCACTGAATTCCAAGAAGTTAAAGTAAGTTTAATCAACAGAGTGACCTTTTGATTGAATTGTTATCACAGGGTAAAAATAAGAAAAACAAAAAGTCAAGGATGTTAAAAGTCGACTCTCGAATCCTGGGGTTTAACGTCACTTCAGCCCCAGACCGAATTAATGTGGGTGATAGAGATTATGGTGATAACTCGTAAAATTTTGTTTCTGTTTCAAAAATCACCAAACTGTTATTGTACCTTTATATAAAATATATTATATTAATATGACTTAAGTTTTAAGACGTTTCTAAGTTCATTCGCTTATTTATGTGTTGTAATACATTCATTTCTTGTTTTTAACGATTTTACTGTTAAATACTAGTTTTACATAAACTTGAGCCTTTTATTTGCTCGCCGAGTTCAGGTAAGTCTTTGTCAGGTATCTCAAAAGAATAATTTATTTGACTTCATCTACAATCTTCTACTAATAATAATCAATGGTGGGCCTGTTTTTTGTCGTGCTTGTGATTTTTTCCACCACTTCTGTATTTCGCATGTTTTTTCGTAGCATGGTTTTTTCCTTTTTTCCTACTTTGTGTGGTAACTTCCGGTGTTTGACTCGTGGTAGAGGTCGAACCGCAGTCTAAAATTTTCATCAACAAATCGCCAAATTTTTCTACTTACTCCCCGGATTCTGACCAGCCGCAATAAGATTCTCTAAGGGTCTGTCTGGATTTGCGTTCGCAATGAACGACTGAAACGCGTGCCACAGTAGTTGGGGCCCATCTGGCGGTAGTACAACCGGTAATATTTCCTCTGGTTGATTGGAAGAGTCTGCAAAAATTTATCTAACTGACGATAAAACAGCATCTTTTTACCGTTCTTAGCAAAAGTTGGGGCGCAAATCGCGCAAAGAACTACCACAATGAGCTTCATTCTTATTACGAAAGTTTACGATAAGTCTGCCACTTATAAAGCTAATTTTTGTAATTCCACGTGTGCGAGTTATTTAAGTTATTTTTGCGTGGCTTTGTTAGATTACAGACGAAACGTTTCTCTTGAATTTTTGCAAAGATTACGAGACATTTTTCACATTTTTAGTTATGGAATTTGCGCGCCGTTTCGTCACAAGTGTTCCAAAAGCAAAAATCCCTAGATTCAAAATTATGTTTAATTAAATAATTAATTGTTATTTTGAACGGTAAAAAGGAGTTTGGTCAGAGTTTTAGCAACATTGTGTGGGTTAAACATTTTTAATACAATCAGTGTGGTTGAAATGGTACGATTTTGCGAGTTTGAATTTTTTCTAAAATTCGTAGCATGGCGTCATAAAACCAAAAATCCCCAGATTTAAAATACTGGTTTTGTGTTCCTTTGACTTGTCAGTACAAATTTCAAAAAGGTTACTTTTAATATTAATTAAAAAAATGGAGCTTGATGAGTTTGAGGCTATAATAAAAGCCATTAGTCAATCTTGCATTGAAAAACTTGTATGTTTTACCGAATCCTTGCATCCACTCGATGAGTTAACACCTCATGTGGAAGAAGGTAAGTACAACTTTTTTTTAATCAATTTTTGTGTTCATGTTGTTTTAGATGGATATTTGTTTAATGTATGTGCAAACGTTAAATCCTTGATAGATTATAATGTAGATAGGGCCTTTGAAATCGTGGATAACTATACCCACCTTTTGAAAAATGATAAGACTGAAATCGTAAGTATAAACAATGATTTTGCTTGAACTGTTTTGTAAAAAAAAAAAAATAGAATAAACTGGAACAGGAACTTTCATGTTTGACTGCCGAATTCGGTGCAAAGCAAAATAAACTTCGGGAGGCAACAAAACGGTGCGAAACTTATAATCAGAAGCTGCAATCACTTAAGAGCCTAAAGTATCGAATTTAAATTATTCTCACGTAGGTCTCTAATGAGTTTATTTCAGGCTTTCCTTAAGTTTGTATCAGTTATTAACTGCTATACAATTTGATTATACAAGACCTAATGCAGGCTGTATCCTTTTCTATTAAAGAAAAACACAAACCGTTCATTTTAACAACTTTATTCCTTATAAACTAACAGATATGGTACAGGCGAACCCTTCAAACTGTGAAGTCTTCAATTACGGTGAAATGAGCGAGGAACAAGTAGCACGAAAATTATGGGCATTAATGGAAAAAATGGCACAGAGAAACGAATAAAACTATCAAATTTATTGCTTTTTCTTTATCGTGACCGTTTTAAATATTTTATATGAATGAAAAACACTCGCGCTTGTTGCAATCGTAAAACCAACAACGAATAAGGCTACAATTACCATAGCTAGCAGCATTCCTTGGATAAATATGTTGTAAGTTATGTAAAAAATTCCCTGTGACGCCAAAATGCCCGTGTAAGTGAGCAATAGCGCAACGGGCATTAGGGTGGCTGCTGTGACTACTGGTAGCAGGATAACGGCCAAGATCACCACCAAAGACATGGACAAAATCGGTCTCTGCACGGACCACTTCAGGAACATACTTCTAACATTCTTCACCAAATTTCTCACTTTATCTGATAAAACTACGATTAGTAAACGCAATAATTGGCCGTGGTCTCACCTGGTAAAATAGGCATTGTTGTTATTTTACGCTGGACTGAGAGATTAAAATAATGACTCGAACATGTTGGAATTTGACATCGCTTTTTATCAGTTTTAGTATTTACAAGGCGTGGAATTTGTACCGTCTTCTGATATTCCTCCACCTTATTAGAGTTTATTGTTCTTCATTCAATACAAAAAAGGAGATTTTTCTTTTTGGCAAAAAAATTGAGGTTAGGTGGCAAAAATTTGAATTTCGAAAACCATAATTAATCAACTCTAATTATTTACTTATCAGTTTTGAACGAAAGTACTGTGCGGAATTTTCCATTCGGTTGATTGTGTTCTAGAACGTATTAAAATGTAAAAACTAATTTTAAGGTTAGGTTGGACTTGTCAAAGGGGAAATAAAAACATTTTAAAGTTTTTGATTTTCGTCTATTAACAATATAAAAGGCCCACTTACAGTCAACAATTAAACGCAGCACATTATTGCTTTTTGAAGCTTTTCAAGATCGGATAAATATTATCAAATGCTTCGTAAATCTCCTGCCTGATTTTGGCGCCAGTCAAGACAACTTTACCCGAGACAAAAATCAATAATACAATTCTGGGCTTAACCATTCTGTAGATTAAGCCCGGAAACAACTCGGGTTCGTACGAACTGAACGAACTGTGTGTAAGGACAAGTCCTTCCAATCTAATAGGAAATTTAACGTCGCAACTTCCCACCATATTTTGAATCTTGAAGTCCAGGAATTTCGCGGGGAAGCCCAGCTTTTGGATAATTCTCGCATATTTCCGTGCTGCTAATCTGGAATCGTCCTCACTTTTAGCCCCCGTGCACACCATTTTTCCCGAAGAGAAAATCAGAGCTGTAGTTCTGGGTTCCCTGATTCTCATTATAACAGCAGCGAAACGTTTGGGGTTGTACTCCGCGTTACGTGCGTGAAGGGCGATTTTTTTCAAGTCTAACTTGCAGCTGAGGTTTACGGTGGAGACAATATTTCTGGAAAAAAAATTCAAACTAATTTTACTAAACTTTGGTTCATTACTGTAACTGGGGGACAATGTTGGGGTCAGCTGAATGCGGCGTCATGGGGGTCAGGGGCGAAGGCGTCGCCGGGCCCATCGACGGGGTGTTCGCTGCACCGCTTGAGCCCCCCAAATTCACCATGGGAGACATCATAGTGTGTTGCTAAAATTTTTATTAAACGTTTCATTATTCAATAATTTGTTACGTACTGGTGTTTGCGACTGGATGCTCGTTATGGGGAGGGCGAAGCCCGCATATTTCGTATGGGGCATGGACATGCCCATACCCAGCCCCAGAGTTGGGGTTAGGGCCCCCATTGGGGCTAGAGGGGGCACCTGTTGGGCCTGTGATGTTGTGGAAGGTTGCTGCTGCTGTTGTTGTTGCAGAGCATTGGGTAAAATCATCTGGTCTTCCTCGGGCTGGTGCAAGGGGGTTCCTAAAAACACACTAGAAACTGTGTCGGAAAAATCGAGACTTACCTATGCTAGGAATGCTGAAACCGGGGCTTGGCAACATTTGATCCATTTTGGGGCTTGTTGTCTTTACACTTTTTTAATTAACAAACTAATTAACTCCGAACAATAAAATCATGGTTAACGGTCATAATTTTTTAAAACTTGAACTTGGACATTACAGACACAAAATTGCATTCCCCGATTGTTTTCTTTCAGAGTTTTCGTCACAAAAACACTATTTTCACTGGAAAAACGAATTTGGAAGCAATTTTTGCTCCTCTTCTTGTAGCATAATTTTTAGGGAAAAGTCAACCGGAATGTTGGCAATGATCGTCTTAACCTCACTCAAACTTGCAATGAATTTGAAAATAACACTCTCGAAGTGGCTTTTTAAGAATTAAATTACGTGACAGAAACCCTATTTTTGAAAAATTAGTTTGGGTTTAATTCATGCACCTCTCCCTAATTATTGTTAATTATTTTATTGTTGTATTGTAATGTTGGCAATGCTTAGTTAACCTCACTTTTTACATGTGTTGTGAACTGATTATTATTTAATAAACAATGGTAAAACGTTTGCTTTGGTTTTGCACGGAGTATAGAAATGTTTTTTAGGGTAAGGCGAAAAAGACGCGAAAAATCGCCCAGAAGCGGTTCGCTAAAATGAAAACAATGATCAGCCCCAGCGACCCTCGCATAAAAGCCAGTCACAGGGCCCCCCCTCGCAAGAAAAAACCTGAAGACCCCCACGAAATGAAAGTGCGAGAGGTGCCACAAGTCAGCTCGGCGCTCTTTTTCCAATATAACACCCAACTGGGACCCCCATATCACATTTTGGTTGACACGAACTTTATTAATTTTTCGATCAAGAACAAGTTGGATATCATCCAGAACATGATGGACTGTTTGTATGCCAAGTGTATTCCGTATATTACGGATTGTGTTTTGGGCGAATTAGAGAAGTTAGGTCAGAAGTATAAAGTGGCGTTACGGATAATTAAGGATCCGAGGTTTGAGAGGATTAAGTGTATGCATAAAGGGACGTATGCTGATGATTGCCTAGTCCAGAGGGTCACGCAACACAAGTGTTACATTGTTGCAACAAATGATAAAGATTTGAAACGCAGAATTCGGAAAATTCCGGGTGTTCCTATTATGTATGTTGCACAACATAGGTATACAATTGAACGCATGCCTGATGCTTATGGGGCTCCAAAAACATAATAAACTACTATTTTTTATTATACTACAAGTTATAAATTATCCCAATTTTTTACAAGTTTCCCATCATCTAATAACGACCAATTTGGAGACTGTCTTTCAACATTCAACCAGTTAAAATCATCGACACATTTCCAATTGTTTGTGCTTTGATCCAGCCCTGAACTTTTAAAATCAGACTCGAGATTATCGTACTTCCAGTTATACGGTGCTAGAAATATATCGTGACAATCTTCCATAATGGCCCGACTTGTTACATGCAAATAAATATCGACATCACTCGAAGAATGCAATCTTAACTGTTGACAGGCTATCACAAAAGTGCAATTTGTGCAGTTTTCTGCAAAAATTGAAGTTGAAACTGGACCTGTGAAAACGCGACAATTTTTCAACTGATTTAGATGGAGAGTGGACGGCGAACCGAACAATTTGACAGTACAGTTTTCCAATTTTTCCAGTGTTATATCTTTCTTGAAAATCTCATTTTTCATAATTAGCATTTCTCCAGTTTTGTTCTCAAAACCACAATCTTTTGCCATAATCGCTACTCTATGAAAATCCACTTCATCCTTTTCTATTTTTGTTTCCACAGGTTTCACGTTTTGTTTGTTTTTAAAGCCGAACTTTTTCTTCGGCAAAAGATTCTCCTCTAGTTGTTTCAATTTATTTGTGAGTTCTTGTAAAGTCTCGTGACATTTTTTGATGTCGTAAGAGCGTAAAAATATGTTAGAATTAGCGACGTATTTTTGCAAAAGCAGGATTTCTTTCGAAATTGTGTCAAAGTGTTGGGGAAGCGCAGCTTTGGCCAAATCACTTGATTGGGTAAGGGAATTTTCGATTTGTTGGCGCTTGCTACTGAACGTTTCGTTGAAATATGCCAATTTTTCGGTGTCTGCACATTGACTCTCTTTAGTTTCTTTTTGTTTTTGTAAACCTAATTTTCGGTCATAGTCTCTCTGTGCTATTAAACTGATTTTATCCACACTACCCTCCATCACTTGCATGTTTTTGACACTATTTTCGAATTTCTTTATCAATGCCTTCTTTATTTAAGCGGTATAAAGGCTGGGATGAGTTGGAAGCTGATTGTAATACGTTGACAAATTGTTGTTTTCTGTTGAGTGAATCTGGGGACTTGTCGATTCCTGGCAATTTCTGGAAAGAAGAAATAGTCAAAAATAAACCCGATTTTTTCTTATAATCAACTGTCAGAGCTGTTGATTAAAATAAAATAACTTTACGTACTTTTTTCAAAGTTTCTTCATTTGGTGTCACTGTTACGAGCAACCCGTACCCTAAACCTGTCCCAGCTATGAGCCACAAAATCGACTTAATTATCCTCTCGGCCATCAATGTTTGTCTGCCTCCCAATAGGCGTAGTCAATTTGGCGAATTTTGTTGTCAGAATCGATTGTTTCACCAATCTTGTAATAATATTCCAAGACCGATGGATAATTATCGTGGAGATATTTGCGGTATTCTGTTAAAAAGCTGTTACATAAAACCAAAAACTATTGATGTTTACCTCGCTTGGTGTTCACACTGTACCAAAGTCCGTAACTAACAGCAAAAGCAATGCCTTCACCAATAAACATATAAATTGCCCCACGTTTTAACCACCTGCGAATGCCAGATTTTGGGGTCTTAAGTAACATTGCACTTGGACTTAATTTAACAACATGTGTGATTTGTGAAGTCACACAGTTTGAGGTTACGTCATATGTCAATTTATTACAGAGTTCTGTAAGTTGAAGTGCAAAATTTTAGATGGTTTTAGCAATTTTGTTGTGTTAATTTAATAAATACTCAGATTTTGGGGTCCTACGTATTACATTGTATTCGAAATTACGCAATTTGAGGTTGCGCTAGAGTGCAAATTATTACAGGATCCTGTAATTTAAAGTTCGAAATTTGAATGTCTGTTTAACAAAAAAAAAGAAGCGAATAGTGCCAAATCAATTATTATCACAAAAACGCAGTGTTATGGTTGGTGCAAATGTATTTTATGAGTTATTAGCTATTTCAAAACTATAAAAACGCCAACGTCGCATTTTACCGAATTATTTTTTTAAATAAGGTTGATACAATTATAAAATAGTTAGATCTCTCATTGAAACTATAAATTACATTAGTTGTTAATTTTTTAAAGTGCATGAATAATTTATAACAACTAATTTTGGGAGAAAGTGCGATGTTGGCATTTTTATAGTTTTGAAACAGCTAATAGTAATCAGTCCAAAGCGATAACGAAATTGATTCAAGTTTGTTGATGCAAACCTTTTTCATTTCGCGTGTACATACGACCCAAAGCGGAATAATTATCGGCATCTGATTTATGAATGTTTGCTTTTAATTATTCCTCAATTGAAAAAATCACTGATATGAATATGGGAAAATTCGCCACACCAACGCTCGAGAAATCAAAGCTATGATAAGTTAAAGGCGGTAGTAAAGTACAACAACAACCCACAACAGCAAGATGAATAACTTTCGTTAATAGAGGAAACTCAACACAAATGTTAGATTAAAGAGAACTTGCTCATGCTGGAAGTATGCGACCAGTTTTTTTTGTAATAGAATTTTAAAAAGTTCATCCGAAAACAATAAAAGTGATTTAACGACTTGGACTGCGATGTTTATTGAAAATATTTTATTAGCGCTCCCACACGCGCTTTATGTAATAACGAAATAAATGCAAATTTACAATTAAAAACAAATGTTGCCCGCTTTTCATCATAATGAAACATCGGTAAACATCCATGTTGACTGTTTTGTTCATGATTTGGTTATTTTTTGTAATTAATTAAATTAAGACTCGTGGCGCAATTTAATCAACCACCCCACACCCAACTTTTTCATTGAATAATACATTATAATTTCTGTTTGAAGAAGAACACTTAAATGAGGTAATAATTATTTTAGAGATCAATAAATGTGCCGTTGGTACATAAAGACCGTAAGATAACAGCACAAAAATTTATTAAACAGATCGTATCGAATGCCATAACTTGATCAGCTTACTCCTGAAATGTGCAACAAAACGTAGACAAAATCGAATTCTGTGAGATAACAATCACGAAAATCAAGGATCAACTTCAAAAATACGATTTTTAGAAAAGAAGAAAAAACTTGACTTTCTCCAAGTATTGCCATTCAAATCGGTTCAAAAATGGGTGGCTGAATCTTTTAATTTTAATTGCGGTTCGAAAGCGTTTAATACAATTCCACCGACGGCTTCCTTGCACTTCCTCCTAAAGACCCATCGAATGAGTCACGGAAAATAGTAAGTAGTAGGTTGCGTTGTAGGCCAATCATGTGTTCAAGTTCGAATCGCAATCTAATAGCCCCTCTGTTTTACTCACAAATCAGCTGTTCATCGCGAATCCGCGTCTCAAACGAGTGGCTGTCTTCAGTTTCGCGTGCTGCCTTCGCGCCGAAACACTTTGAAATTGTTTGACCTTGCGGAGTCTGAATTTTCGAAAATTCGGGTGTGAGTGTGGTGGCGGTGTTGTGACAAGTGCTGGATACTCAAAGAAGGATAAATCTAAGGCAAGTGTCCAAAAAGTAGTCAAACAATTTCCAAAAGAGAAAATTTTTGACAATAGAAAGTTTCGACATGTGTGAAAGTGATTGATTTTTCCTGAAGGTATCGTAGGACGATGCTAGTTCTGAGAAGAATAATTTGAATTGAATTGGTGCAGAGGCGACTGATTATGTAGTCCAGTGGCGTAACGACCCCAAATTCCGGGGGTGAACGAGCGATATGTTTAAAAGTACAAACAAGACCCGGTTTATGGATACTTTTGCACTTAGCGTGCTATTTGCACGGCGATGTTTGCGCAAAGTCTGGCTTCGAGATGGCATTTTACACTCTGCATACAAACAACTACCATAATTACATAAACCCCGAAGAAACATTTACAAATGTACAAAAAATTAGCCCATCCATTACGTTGTGTCCAAATACATAAAAAAGTGGAAAATTACCACGCCAAAAACAAATGTGCAAAATCTTCCGCAAGTGGAAGGAATCTAGCAAAAGTTGTAAAAGAGTTTGCCAACTTTCCCGTCACGATCATTCCAAAACCAACATCGCTGTCTTAAAATATCATCGTAATTTGTTATTGTAGGAAGTCTGTGTTATGTTGAGATATTGCATGAACTGCCATTGAGTGTGTTGACTTTGGGAAACTGGGATTTCAATGATAATCTAACGGAAACTCTCCAAAACATGATCGGATGTGAGACATTCAGTTAATTGGAGCTGAAAAAGTCGAACTTCGGCCAAATTAGAGGTTGCCTCAAATGTCAAATGGGACGGAAATTGCTGTTGTGAAGCTTAATAGATTTTTTATTTGACCAAGGCATCTGGTTATAGTTAGCGTTATCAAAGCAGCAACGTAATTAAATTTTCTTAAATTTTCCTTGCTGCCCACTTTTCTGCTTTGTGTTACTGATAAGAGAAAAGCAACAGCATTATTTTTGCTCGGCAAAGGTCAAGGATTATACTTGGATATTAATTTTTTTGGGACTTGGTAATTAAGATTGTTTCGTTTATTTCGTGAGCTGTCCAGATGTGTGCGCTAATAAAGCTGAAAAGTCGCACCAAATATTGGTTGTTTCTTTCGCTTGAATTAATTAGTGGACTGAGCTGGGAATTAGCATAAAAATATGTCCTCGCAACTGTAAATGGCCGAAAAGATTTTGATGTAGCGACCTTGCGTTCGTTGTAGTAATTAATTGTTGTTTTTCTCCCTAAAGTTGTATAACAAGCCTATTAGCATAAAGTGTGACGGTTCTCGATCGTTAATTGCAAAAATACACTGGTCACAAAATCGGTAGCACCGTGACGAGTGTTACGCCACTGATTGTTTGAAAAATATCGTCATTAAGTGAGATAGTCATTAAACCGCGTTACCTTGAAAATGGACGTCTCTTGCATGATGGTAAAAATTCCATAAATATTCCCAACAGCGAGCGTACTAAATTCGCTAATTTGCCGTTCCATTCAACAGTTCTATTGGCGTAATCACAATATGAGAGGTGGTTATTGAATTATGGACGATGCGATAATGGGTTCATAAACGATGGGTTTTGAGCTCGCACAGACTTATGCAAAAATTTCACAATTGCCCAATTTAGAAACGAGCCGGATTCCTCACTTTTTATGCAAAATTCCTGAACCAACAGATGGAAAAATTCATTTCGAATATTATAATGAATGCAAGTGATCTTGATTTGCCTCGATGGAAATTTCGAATATGTCGATAACTGGGTGATGGATGTGGAATGTGATAAGAAATTGATTCAGGCCTGCCGCTAATTAAAAACCAATTCGATTTGTATTTCCGTATTTACGTGGACAATAAAAAATTAATGTGTGCGTCACCAAAATTAAAAAATAATGATATACAGCTAATAAATAAAAACACTTCAAATTGGACTTGTTGGTGCTAAAAGTAATTTCATTTTACGACTCTTGCCTCATAAAATAATCACTCAAAAAATAAACGGGAGAGTGATCATTTTTAAATATTAATTTGATTCACTCAAATTTAAAATTCACTAATGAATTTCGGTATTTTTTTATTCAATAAAAATAATTTTGTAATTTCATGTTGAGTTTTTAGTTGACAAACGTATTAAGGAACGTCAGAAACGATATTTCTTATCTTATGGAAGTTCTAATTTAAATGTCTACCTCATCTGTACCTCAAAAACTACAATTTTCATAAACATTAAAATAAAATAAAGGAAATTTTTTTCCACATTTGGCTCATTTTAAAATTGCGGTAAGTTACCTACAAACTGTAATAAGGATAGAGACTGAAAGTAATGATTTTGAATTTTTGAAATGATCGAAATGTGGACTGTTGGTATCTTAAGTCGATAATTTCAAGTCCGATTCAAAATGTTTATAAATAACACTTCCACAAAGGTAGACTTATTCTTGCAATCGGAAATCGGGTGACCAAGAGCTAATTTGCAATCCTCACATGATAATTATCCGCACACAATTAGATTCAACTCACATAACATTATATTATTTATTTTTGTCGACTTTTCTCCCTGCTAAATCCGCCACTGCATGGGTTTGTCCAGTCCATCTGTTTAATCTGTTTGAACAGACAGATTTTAATCGGATCTTTATGTCAAAAATTGTTTTTAGCCCATGTCACGATCATCCATGTCTAGCAGATCAAATATTTAGCTTAGCAAGTGGGTGTTAAAATAAATACCTAGGTAGGTATAGCGTTTTATAATTGTTATTCTTTTTAACAAATGTTATTTAAAAATACATTACCACTTTTAACATTTAGATTATTTTACCTAGCATTTACAGTAATGTTACTTAGAAAATAACTATTATTTACGTAGCAGTTTATGAGTATCTCTTATTTAATTAAAAAACAACACAACATTTTTTAATTTTTTTATTGTTTATGAACTACTTTATTACAGTATTTTCATGCGTTTCCACCATTTTTTTTTATAAAAAAAGTAAAACTATGGAGTTTGTAACTCATTAAAACTTGGTGACAAATTAAAATGTTAAAATGGTCTGGTCGATAATAATTTATTAATATTATCATTTAGGAACAAGATACAATTGTGAAAAAATGTAGTTCAAATTTCAACTCTCAAGTTAAAGGGCGTTAAAGTTCAAAAATTATTTTCGTTTTCTTTAATAACTTCGTAATGGAGAAATTTATTTTTATATTTGCTGCACGCCATTTGCTATTTCTTTTTTTTGTTATTGTAAAGTACTCGCTTATTAACAACTTTACACATTTGAAGTCATATAGGTATTTCTGTTATGCGTTGTCCGAGAGCCGTATTTTTTTTTATTCGAAAGGTCCATTGTTTTGAACAATTCTTGTACCTTATAAAATTTCTGTATAGGTTTAGGAGTAAAATTATTTAAGTAGACGTGTCAAAAGTTCGGACTTCCGCTAATTATTATAATTGATTTTAGAAATATGCAATTATTTAGATATTATTATTAATAATAATACTATTAACACAGATATTTAATATTTTTTCCAAAAGGACAAGGTAGATTTTAATTAGTTGTGTAGGGTTAAATTAATTACAAAATTGTTAACAACTATGTTAAAATAACGACTTGCTTATTGTTAATTGACATAAACGTAGATGACGAAATAAACAAAAAAATAGAAAACAATAATAAAAATTCCTTCAAAATTTTGAAAAACAAGGTTCTTGAAAAATGCAAGAATTACATTGCGATTTGCGAAATGAGTTCGAGTTTTTAGATAAAAATAATTCGAAATGAAACAAATACTATTCACTCCGTTTAAATCTACTTGGTAGGTACTATACTTTATTTGGCACTTGTATAACAATTTAGCGACTTGTATTCCAATGAATGAAAAACTTGTAGCATAATAATGTAAACAAAAAACGTTTAATAAAATAAAGTATAAGTAAAGAGAAAAACAAGTCCACTATTTCTTCTTCCTTATCTCCGCATTCTTCCTGTAGATCTTCCTCCTGTTCCTCATAACATTCTGTTTGGCTTCATTGGCCGCTGACGCCGCTTTCCTTGCCGCCTCCTTCGTGCTATTCAACTCGGCTTTGGCCACTTGCAGCTGCTTCTTCAACTGTTCTAACCTCGTAGTTGCCGCATCCATCAACTGCTCCTTCTCACTCAACTGCTGTTGCACCCCGTCCTGCGTCTGAGCCTCATTCCCTTCATTTCCCTGTGCTAGCTGCAGGGCAGTCGTCAGCAGCTTCACCTCGGCTTGCGCTTCCTGGAGCGCTTTGGAGGAGGCCTGAGCTGTGCCTTGCAGCTGCTGCAAACTGGCTTGCTCTTCCTGGACCACAATCTCCGCTTCCTGGATCTCCTTGTGCAACTGCTCGACCAGCTCCTGTTTTCCTGCAAGCGCGGCTTCTGCGGCTTTGGACGCCTCCATGGCCTTTTCAGCGAGCTGCTCTTTGACCTGGTGGGCGGCTTGTTGGCCGGCTTGTTGTTGGGCGTCTTCGGCCGCTTTGGCCTCCTGAGCGGCCTTCTGAGCTATGTTGGTGGCTTTCTGAGGCGAGACATTTTTGCTGCTACAAGAGCCTTCTTTGGAGCGCTCGCCTTCGGGGGCACAGTGCACGAGGAGGAATTGTAGGATCAGGAGCCCGAGTGGTTTCACGTTCATTGATTGACTTTAAAAAACATTGATTTTTTGAGTGGAAGGTGTGGAATGTCAATTGCCAAAAGTGACAGGTTTGATTGGATAGTAGCAAACTTTGGTTTTGTGTTGAAAAATTTACAAACGAGGCGCTAAACCGAGATTGAGGCCACTGGCTTAGTGGGGTATGCGTCTCAAGGCTGCACAGGTGAACTTGCGCAACAATCCACAGTCCGGAGGCCCTCTCCTCAGGCCAAAATCGGTTTTGGGGGTCAACAAATAACGGGATTTATGTAATCTTCAGTTGGACTTTTTCGTAATAGTAGAATTTCGCCATGGTCTTGGACCGGAAATTAGAAAGTCGGCCGAAATCAGAAAGATGTGGTTTGAGTGGGAGGGGCCCACGTGTTTCTGCGATCATTTGTTTAACAAAAACAGTCATTTGCATAATTGCGAAGCTTTTTTTCACGAGAGGTTCATTGAAAATGACCCCAACTCTTTCGTATTGTGTATGTGTATCCATTCAAAATTTCGCTTTAACACTTCTACATCTTGCGATTTTCTCCATTTTAAAGACTCATTATTGCAATAACAACAATAATCTTTCGTATTGGTATGTGTATCCATTCAAAATTTCGCTTTAACACTTATACATCTTGCGATTTTCTCCATTTTAAAGCCTCATTATTGCAATAACAACAATAATCGTAAACATAGTTATTAATAAGTATTCAGTCGCAGCAGGGCACCGCAAAATTACATAACGTAAAGATTTTTTGCGTTGTTCGAGCGTTTAAGTACTACTCTAAATTTTGCTAAACTAATTTGGGTCAAAAATGAAAATAAATATTTTGCGGCGTTTGCTTTTTATTGATAATCACATTTTCACCCAAAAATAAGGTGACCTACTTCAGATTATTCACAATCAGAATGATAATGAAAATAAAGAGTGTAAAATACATGCTGACATACGTCCATAAGAAAACAATGAAAAACTTTTTAGTAATACCTTTTACATGGTAAGCCTGTTAAATGAACTTTTTACTACAAACCAAAAACGTCTTTGCGTTTAAATACTTAATTTTTTTCTTATGCATTTAAATTTTTTTGAAATTTTTCTATTATTTATTTAAAAATATTAAAATTTTAGGATGTACTTACAATACATCGTGAACTATCTAACTATAATATAATTAATAAAATGTAAAACTACTGTACAGAAGCGCTAATGACCAATATGGTGGAATCGCAAACTTCTAGATAAAAAAATTAAAACTATTAAATCAAAAAATTAAGAAATGGAAATATTATATTATAATTTTAGTGCTATTCTAAAACAACGATGCTTTAATGTTTTGAGCAAAAAATTCTTAATAAAATTGTTGCCAGCACCAAAATTACTATTATTATTATTAGAATTTTTATTTTCACTTTATTATTTCTGAGCCTAGCGACATTTATTTTGCGAAATTTTCGGACAAGACAGCATTTATGTCTTACTTGTAAAATGTAAAATAAAATTTTTGCAGCGACTTAAATAACAATTAATTATTTTTTGTGATTATTGGGTTTTGAGTAAAAATATATTTTTTTTTAATATATATTTTTTGCAGACTCACCTTGTATATTTGATTATTGACACATATTCATAAGATATTATTATGTGTTTTGAAATTCATATTTATCTTTTGAATGAATTGCCTTTGTTTTTTGTAAAATTTTTGTAAAAAATTATACAAGACAAACTAAAATTTAGGCCAAAAATTTTTTTTATACAATTTGAGTTACATTTCCTTTTTATAACAAAATCTTATGTGGATGTCGACAATAAACGTAGAACAGGACAAAACAGCTAAATCAGGTTGACTGCTCACTCGAAAAGTAATAATTTAGCCAAGAAATCGCGTAATAAAGTAGGAAATGACGTTTATTTACCTGATTCGTAAAATTTTGTTAAAAAATTAATTATCTAAAAAATTGCCGAATGGGGTCGCATTTTGGTTTTTTCGTAAATGTCTTTTAGAAATCTGGATTTAAAACAAAAACATTTGGTGAAAAATGTATAAAAATGTATAAAAGTAGGTAACAATGCCAACAGGATCCACTTGAATTGTGCAGTAGATGGAATGAAATTTTAATTTTAGATTTTTTGTCAAAATCTTGTGCAAATACTGGCGTGTTTGTATGGTCGAGAGAGTTCCCAAAGACACTTTTTGTGTCTTTTATTAATTAGTGTTCATTAAGACGCTCCTTATTAAGCATGTCTTGTGTGTTTTCATTTGAAATTACAATTCAGTATGTCTTTATTCATTCTGGACTTATTAGTCTTCTCGTTAGCTTATAATTTAATAGAATTGTTGGCGAACTAACTTTACAACTGTATAAGCGTTTTACTTGGGAAATAGTTATCATCATTGTTGTGTTCTTAGATCACTTTAATACATTACTGTACTTAGTAACATAATATCATCCAGTTTATGGTTATTGTTTGAGTTGACAATAGGAAGAAAGGGACTTTGTATTGTGTAACAAAAGCCGGATTATTAAATATTTCCAAAGGACATTCCATTGGTAAATTTTTATGATTAAGCAACAAAATGCAAAACACAATCTCTCACCTTTCAACTTTGAGAACTCTCAATCCAAAGGGCCAATTTACGTGCACGTCCTGTCTTCTAAAAGACAATTTAAACGTTTTCGTCTGTAAAAATCTCAACAATCCATTGTGAGCGTTTCGTGCAATTACTCAAGCCATTGATTACGGTAATTTTTGCTGATCAGAGTCTGATTTATTAAACACGTATTCGGTGCGTTAACAAAGGGATTAATTCTGTTGGCACAAGGTTCTTCACCGCCCTTGATAACGCAAACATAGCAGACGTTTTAATTAAAGGAAATAAATTCGGTGGCGGATTATCGTGCACCAAACGCCATCGATTCGACCCGAAATCGCTTTTTAATGGCATTTTTGCGTTTTGCGAGGGGATGAACACAAAAATCCGACTTAATTTAGTGAAGCCTCCAAGTCTTTATTATTACGGCTGTGGTAATTTGGTTGAAAACAATTTTTTCGGCGTTCCAACCGGTGAAGGTTGCGCGCAATGACTCGGAAACTAATATTCCTAATAAAATTTTGAAATTTTGATTGTACTGTACTGTGCAGCCACCCACGAGTGGTAATTAGTCGAGTAATTTGTGTTGAAATGCACCGTCGCGTGCATTATCCTCGAGAGATTATCTCCATTATTGTCATTGCGTGCACACTCATATCTATTGAGAGTTAAAAATTCGTCTCCTTGAACAGAAAAAACACGCAAATTTGTCTAAGACTGCCTACACAGCATTATGAGAGTCATGGCCACTCTATTCATATGTTGATTCGGCTGAAATCGCGCATTAAAGTAAAAAATGGCACCTTTTATGCGCATTGCCAAATTCAAATTAAGCGCTAAATTGCGTTTGTTTGTTCCCAAGTCGTCATCACAACACAAGATTATTCAAATTGAAATCAGGCACGACTTGTGTTATTGTTGTTTATTTGTATTGTTCTAAATCGGTTAATTATGCAACAAATGAAATGGTAAAATGGGGCATTGTGTGTCCGTCTGCCTCTCATGAAAAATAATGGGAGGAATGGCAAGATTATTATCGTCGAAATTGATGGGATTGTTGACAGAAGTCGGGGGAATTTTTCGACTTTTGAGTTGGAAAATATTGCTTCCTACAAATGCAAGGAGTGCCGAGCAGGAATCAAGGTTGGGATTGTAATGTCACTGTCTGGGCTTCATTCATACAATTATGGCTCATTGAAGGATGCAATAAACTACGCACACAGCACTTTAATAAATGTTTCACGAATTTTTTTTTGCTGCAAACCCTTCAACTCTAGCAATTTAATTTTTTCATACTCATTACAAGAATGTTTTGTATACTAAAAAAAGATCATTGTCCGTAAATAATAAATATAGACCGGATCTTAGGAAATTTCCCTAAGCTGTAATTTTTAAACTCGGAATAAATTTGTTTTGTTAAAAATACAGGGATGTTTTTTATTAGTATACATTGCCCTATGTATACAGTTAAAAAAACCGAGTCAATTTCATTGTTACTATGACGATTACGATTAGGCCGTAGGTCTAGGTGCAGGCAACCAATATTACAAAAACTTTAATATCAAAAAATAAAGAATAAACTTTGCAAAACCACAAAATAAATGTAATTAAATAACGCATCAAACCAAGGAAAATATTAAATAATCAAAGAAAGTGCTAAAAAGGCCTTTCCTACTTCTAAACAATAGCTCTAGTCTGATACATGGTTTAGTTTGGCACGAATAATACTTTTAACTTTTTGTAACATCTAGGCACTATCTAGTATAAGTTTATTTACGAAATTTCTAGCCACCATAAAATTTTTACATCGATCCCTAATTATTTCAACGAGTGCGGTTTAAATTTGCTAGATGTTGAGCTGCAGTGTTGTATGGCATATGATCCTAATGATTTGGGTTTATTCCAGGCAAAAATTTGACCTTAGGGGTGTTATTTGCCTAAGACCTTTTTGCCCTGTGTGAATTGTAATTTTGGTTGCCTGCACCTAGGTTAACCTAGACCTACGGCCCAATCGTAATAGCATGTAATAGTCATAGTAACAATGAAATTGACTCGGTTTTTTTAACTGTATACATAGGGCAATGTATACTAATAAAAAAACATCCCTGTATAAATATTTGACACCCTTTTCATTTTTCCTAAATTCCTAAATTAACTTGTATCCTAAATGGGTTTTAAACATACTAAAGTTGTATCTAACCTTCCTATTTCAAAATAGGACGTTTTTAAATTTTTTTTTATTAATATTTAGTTTAAAAACAATACATCTGATTTTTCACTTTAAGAGTTTTTTAGTTTTAGATCGAAAGATTTTTTCTTTTTTAGGCTTCCAGTCTTTCAATCTCGTAGTTTCTTTTAGTGTTTCAATCACACAGTTTTTAAGTTTTTCGTGGTTTCACATTCTTATAATATTTTCAGTTTTTCAATTTCTTAATATTTTTACTTTGCAGTTCTATTATAGTGTTTTAATTTATGTCCCTTTCAGTCACTTAAATCTACAGAGCTTTAATCTTACTGTTTTTTAGTTTTTTTGTATTTCAGCTTTTAAGTTTTCTTTTCAGACTTTTCAGTCTTTTAGTGTACTGGTTTTTTATTCAGAATGTAATGTTTCTTTTGTCCAGTTCTATAGTATTTTCAGTTTCTCAGTTTTTCAGTAGCTAGTTTTTTAGAATTTAAACCTAAATAGTCTTTAGTACTTTTGTGTTTCAGCTTTTTAGTTTCTCGGCGTTAAAGTCACTTTGTTAGTTTTTAAATTTTAAATTTTTTTATTTTACAATTGTAAATACTCTAGTTGTTATATTAAAATATTTTTTAAGGTTGCACTGTTTTTTAATTCTGAAAATTCACGAGCCCTTATTTTAGTCAAGCTACTTTGAAAAATGACTTACTTTTCCACTCTGAAATTTTAATTAATAGCACAACAAAATTAGAAATAGTAGGCCTGTCACTTATTGAAGTTATTGAACTTGTGAATAAAGTGTAAATTTTTGTAAAATGTACTCCAGGAGTTGTGGACAAAATAGTGACAAACTATACAAAAAAATCTCGATATAAAGATCTACTGAAAATAAAAATTTAATTGAATGAAAAAATATTAGTAATGTAGAGACTCCTGAAAAATGAAATAATTTTACAACAGCAAATTTAGAACAATATTTAGGTTCAACAATTAATTAACTTCCTTAGGTATAGCTTTTTCTTTATACAGTAAAGAATTTTAAGTTTTGTACAAAACGTATTTCGTTTTGTTTGTTTTTGTAATGACATTTATTACATTAAAAATTATGTTTGTATTTTTTCTGCTGTAGAAATTAAAAAAATGTATCCTAAATTACCTGTACCTTTTTTGATACCTAAATAAAGTTTTCTACTTCCTAAAAATCCGCTCTTTAATAATAAAAACAATGACAGAGGCATTTTTAGTTTTTCACTAAAAAAATTCACAACTTGAAAACGAAAAAAAAACCGGTTTGTTTCAATGAATTATATGGTTTATTTTAAGTATTATTGCAGCAACGTTTCATTTGTACACCATAAAATTTTACAACAGATAATGGTGATTAAGATAAACAACCCTTACAATAAGATGTTTTGACAAGGGTGACCCGAAAATATTTACGATACCGATCGGCTGGTCTGAAAGACTACAGTCTGTCTGCAATAAATCACACAATAAGCTTGCCTGAGTGATTAGCTTGAAGGGTTTTTGCGGTTTGGGGTAATCATAATAAAATCTGAATGGTGTACAAATTAAACGTTGCTACAATATACTAGTATTTTTATATATATATGTAAATCGATAAAAACTGGTAGAAATAGCGCAATTATGAATTAAATCAATGAATTTCTGATGTCTTATCAGGAAACAATTTAGTAAGCGAGTTTGTGGTTCAATATTGAACTAATTGTTGACCTATAAACGACTAAATTTTAGTTTGTTTGGCCAAATCTCTTAAACAGAACAATGCGTTAATTCCAAAAATTCCAACAGGTGCAAGGATTTGTTTCATAGACAGTACAACTCCAGGTCATGATTGCAGTCATTTGGCGCAAAACAGCATTGCGGGTCTTGATAGAAATAATAAGAATTTGTTCCTTATCACAAATAGCTCTGAAACGAGTTCTATAACAATAAAATTCGCGAACAAAACATCAAGGTGTAGTAATGTGTGAAATTCCTTTAGTTCTCCAGCACATTTTGTACTCAACTCTTGTAAATTGTAGTTCATTATTCTATTCAAAAAGTTTCGTTATTAACCGGGCATATAGTCCCGTGCAACTTTTCGCTCTGTTATTCATAAGTCACAAAGTGTTCGTATCGTATAATCAGTTCTCTTGTAAACACTGCGAATACTTGTTGGTATTCGTGTAGCTGCAAAGTTTCGCCAAGTTCGCGTGTGAAACTTTCAGATGCCACGTTAGATGCTGTATTAGAATATATTTGTATAGAGTCTCCATTATTTACACTGTTGATTCGCCTAAAAGGCACAAAGAAAGCGACAATATTAATACGTTTTATTTACCACCCAGTTTTTGGGGTAGTTTACGACTTTTCGCTGCTATTTCCTGTGATCGGTGCATTCGTCTACAAGAATTACCGATCATATCTCCTCTGATTACCATAATAATGAGCTGGAAACTAGATCTTGTTCTTTAATAGAGTCTGGAACAAAGTCATGCCGTAAAAAAGCCCAAGTTATGGGATGGGAGATCTGTCATGGTCGATTTCCTCCGGCATCAGCATTGTCTATATTGTTTTTTCCAGCAGTGTGCGAAATCCGAAATTATTACGTAATATCCGAGTTGCAATTCCGTTTTTAATGAAATGAGCTTCGTAAAGCTGCGAGTAATTTAATAAGTTTGAAACCTAATATAGAGACTGGCTTCTTGTAGAATATGTTAGACACACTTCTTACTTAGGTTTGAGTTTCAAAAACGACAACACATATAGTTGGAAGGTTTCCTTCTAGATTGGCTTGATTGATAGTGGGTTAATTTTTTTCCTCTTGTGTGTGTCTAGATGAAGAAGTGGAATGGCCTTGGCCTTATCTGGATATGCAATCGATAACTCCACTGAGGATGGTCACCAGATGTCGCCAATTGTGCCGGTAAGTTGTTAATTGTTTATTGTTAAAATGCCACAGCGTAGGGACAAATCCCGAGAGAAGAGTTTGCTAGTAGGTGGCTCTATTAGCACAGTCAATAAACAATGTTAGTTGGAGGAAGTGCTAAAAGGCCCTAATGCACTAATAAGCGAAAATTTCAACCAACACCGAGCAATTTATTGCAGCAACGAGATTAAAACAGTTTTCCAATTCTAAATTGCTTTCTCTTAGTCAATTTTTGTTTGTTAAACAAATCGCTTGGCGTTTGCATTTTTTGTAAAAGAGCGTCTGGAAGGGCGATAAAATAAGGGCCATTATTTGCGAGCAGATCGTTCTGCGTTGTTGGTGTAAATTTGCCCGGACTTGTCCCCGGTAACCAAAGTCTCTCTTATTCCGTCCGGATAAAGAAAAAGCCGGTGGATATCGAAATACACACCATAAAATCCACTTGTAAACTGTAATGGGATATTTTATTTTCGATTCGAAGTGAATAGAAATGGATATTTTACAGGAGTGCATGTGTTTTCAAGTTCTCACAACGAATATTAAACGCTCTCAGTTCAGCGATTCCGGGTCTGTTTAACTCCAGTATTTCCACTTGAGAGCTTCTGTAACCATTCATGGTTCTTGAATTCTGAACGACATGCCCTAGTCTTGATCAAACCGCCACAATTATGCACCTGCAGCTAAAAAGAACACCGCTCCAAGTGTCAAACGTGATCGATTAATAACTTTCAAAATATGGTTTTTCGCAGAATAACGTGATAAATCACCGAACAAGAGAGCCTTATTTTCGTGACCCGATCAATCTTCCGGTGACTTAATAAATTAACGCGACCGACACCTCGAACAAATCGGATTAATTTGACACAAAAAATTTCGCAAATTTTTTATTACTGAACTAAACTAGCCAAATGCAAAGCTCGCGCCTTGGCCACTTCTTCGGTGTCTTGGGGTGGCACCGGGAGGTGCGCTCCGGTGACCTGGAAGCCTTCGGGTCCAGCGGAGTATTCTACCGTTCGTTGGACGCCTTCGGCGTCGGTGTAGGTGTAACTCCCTCGAAGAGTTCCGTCTGCGTTTGCTTGCTCGGTCCTGGAGTGTTGGTCGATGTTGAGGGCGAGATTGTAGTTTCCGGCGGTGTCTTGAGTGACGGCGACGTGCGGATTGGTGGGCTTAGCGGCAGCGGAGGCTGCCAAAAGGCCAAGTGCAAATACCTGAAAGTGGTATTAACTGAGTTAATAAAATTGTTTAGAGAAGAATTTGGTGGTTTACGAGGAATTTCATTGTTGGTTGTGTGTGTTCTGGATGTGTGATGTTTGCGTTTGGTATTTATACTGTGGTAATGAGGTGATTGGTTAAATTTTTTCGTGAAGGCGAACTTTCCAACTTTTCTTATCTGATTTCGGAGGTAATGACAGGAATGCTTGAAATTATTTTTGTGAAAATAAGCAATCAGCAGGGACCATTTAGTAATTTTTGTAATGTTCGGTGCTCGTTGGGGATTAATCGAATCTAGTTAAGTTTAAAAGATCTGGGGAGGAATCCAGAAGCATTTTTAGTTTTTTACTAAAAAAAATTATATCTCGAAAACTAGAGCAAAACGATTTGTTCTAGCGAACTCTACGGTTATTGATTACGAAGGAATCACAAAATATTTTTTTTTTAATTTTTGCTTAAAATTAAGGTAACCATATTATAGAGGAATACTTAACAAAAAAGTTGTACACTAAAAAAAATCATAACTTAAAAACTAAAAGTCGTAGAGCAAAACGGTTTGTTCCAGTGAATTCTACGGCTCATTTTACATATTATACCGGTTTTTCACAAGATTTAAAAATTTGAAATTTTTTGCCTAAAATTAGGGTGCCATTTCATAGTGGTACCTGATTCCTCAACAAAAAAATTCATATCTCAAAAACTAAAAGTCGTAGAGCAAAACGGTTTGTTCCAGTGAATTCTGCGGTTCATTTTACATATTATACCGGTTTTTCACAAGATTTAAAAATTTGAAATTTTTTGCCTACAATTAGGGTAGCCATTTCATAGTGGTACCTAATTCTTCAACAAAAAAAATTCATATCTTAAAAACTAAAAGTCATAGAGCAAAACGGTTTGTTCCTGTGAATTCTGCGGCTCATTTTCCGTATAATACCAGTTTTTTACTAGATTTAAAATTTTGATTTTTTTTGCTTAAAATTTTAATTGTCAAGGCACTTACCTTCATAACTCACTCTAGCAAAGTTTTATGGACTTTTCTATGCATTTACAACCCTCTGGAGTTGTTAAAAGTAGAAAAAAAGTTAATATGTTCGATTTTTAAAATTTTGATTTTTGCAATTTTGTCGGGATTTTGGTCGATTTTCGGTACCCGGAACATTTACCGAGTAATAACTCCGGAACTATTATGGATAACCCTATGAAGTTTATTATCGTTGGAAAGCTCTTTTAGTTGTCTATCTTTTTCAAAAAATATTATTGTTCTCCGACTTATAGTTTTCGAGAAAATTTCGAAAAACTGCAAAAATACGTACAATTTTAAAAAATTCATAACTAAAAAACTATTGCGAATTTGGCGATTTTCTCGGCGCCAATCGATTCTCCGGATCATTCTACATAAGCTCAGACCAAAATAATTCCACATTTTCGAATAGTTTTGCTGTAATTGAGAAAATTAAAAAATTGAGAAATTTGTTAACACCCCCTCCTTACAAAATGGTCAATTTTTAAAGTGTCTCAAAATCAATTTAAACCCATCCTATCTTATAAATTTTGACGTGCTCTTTACGATGGAAAAAAGCGTTTTCTCCTAGCTCTTTTAGTTTGGCCGTAATCGGCGTTTGAAAATTGAAATTTTTTTTGCGAGATATCGCCTTGAAACCTATGCTGTTTTGTAGCGCTTTTATACCGGTTCTAATCTATTTTGCCGTTTGTCTCTAACTCTAATAGTTTCGCCGTAATGGACGTTTAAAAATTAAAAAAAAGTGAAAATGGCAACCTTTTTTTGCGTTTTTCTCGGAAACTATAAGACCTGGAGCAAAAATCAATAGAGCATTGGATAGCGCCTGAAGTTGTCTATTTTCTCGTTAAAACCCGGAGCCGCCCCGGGCAACGGTTCCGGGTACAGAGGCATTCAAAATTTTGCACTAAAAAAAATCATAACTTCAAAACTAAAAGTCGTAGAGCGAAACGGTTTGTTCCAGTGAATTCTACGGCTCATTTTACATATTATATCGGTTTTTCACAAGATTTAAAAATTTGAAATTTTTTGCCTAAAATTAGGGTAGCCATTTCATAGTGGTACCTAATTCTTCAACAAAAAAATTCATATTTCAAAAACTAAAAGTCGTAGAGCAAAACGGTTTGTTCCAGTGAATTCTGCGGCTCATTTTCCGTATAATACCAGTTTTTTACTAGATTTAAAATTTTGATTTTTTTTGCTTAAAATTTTAATTGTCAAGGCACTTACCTTCATAACTCACTCTAGCAAAGTTTTATGGACTTTTCTACGCATTTACAACCCTCTCGAGTTGTTAAAAGTAGAAAAAAAGTTAATATGTTCTATTTTTATAATTTTGATTTTTGCAATTTTGTTGGGATTTTGGTCGATTTTCGGTACCGAGTAATAACTCCGGAACTATTATGGATAACCCTATGAAGTTTATTATCGTTGGAAAGCTCTTTTAGTTGTCTATCTTTTTCAAAAAAGATTATTGTTCTATGACTTATAGTTTTCGAGAAAATTTCGAAAAAATGCAAAAATAAGTAAAATTTTAAAAAATTCATAACTAAAAAACTATTACGAATTTGGCGATTTTCTCGGCGCCAATCGATTCTCCGGTTCATTTTACATAAGCTCAGACCAAAATAATTCCACATTTTCGAATAGTTTTGCTGTATTGAGAAAATTGAAAAATTGAAAAATTTGTTAACACCCCCCTAACAAAATGGTCAATTTTTAAAGTGTCTCAAAATCAATTTAAACCCATCTTATCTTATAGATTTTGATGTGCTCTGAAGTTGTCTATTTTCTCGTTAAAATTCGGAGCCGCTCCGGGCAACGGTTCCGGGTACAGAGGCATTCAAAATTTTTCACTAAAAAAAATCATAACTTAAAAACTAAAAGTCGTAGAGCGAAACGGTTTGTTATAGTGAATTCTACGGCTCATTTTACATATTATATCGGTTTTTCACAAGATTTAAAAATTTGAAATTTTTTGTCTAAAATTAGGGTAGTGGTTCCTAATTGCGGATTGCGAATTGCTTTTCACGAGATTTAAAATTTTGAATTTTTTGCTCAATATTTTAGTAGGTACTCACTCAAGCTACTTATCTTCACAAAAATAAAAAAATTGTTTTTTTTAAACTCGCTTTAGCAAAGTTTTATGCACTTTTCTAAACCTTATATTATAAAGGAAAAACTAAATAAACCCAAATTTCACGAAACATATTATTTATTATCACAAGTACACTTAAATAAAAAATAAATTAAGCAAATTCTGGCAGCCCTTGTTGCAAAAGCATATTGCTAACATCTCCCGCCTCTCCGACCGGAACGTTATGATCGATGGGAGCGACAGGAAGATTATTTCCGGTAGCCCGGAAACCATCTGGACCAGCCGTGTATTGCACAGTCTGCAGAACACCGTTGGCGTCAATGTACGAATAACTACCACTCACAGTCCCATCGGCATTGCCTTGTTCTGCTCTGGATTGTCCATCCACATTGAGCGAAATTTTGTAATTACCGGCAGTGTCTTGGGTTACAGCCACATGTTGGTCCACAGGTTTGGCAACGGCCGCAGCCACCAAAACGAACAAAACTGCCTTCGAAAATCAAGACATAAACGAATGTTTTACACGAAATTTAAGAACCTTACCGAAATTTTCATTGTTGAGTGGTGGTGAGTTGGATTGTGATAAATGAGAGCTGACGCCAGGTGGTATTTATACCATTTCGGGGCCTAATGAGGCGATTTGTTGGCACTTTCTTCGCTGCAAGTGCATTTTTCGAGTTGACTTTCCCGAAAAAACGCTGTATTTTTTTAAGTTAAAGCTATTAAAACTTGGTGTTGTTTTACAGTTTTATTGCTTAAATTGCGGCAATAATTACATATTTTATAATCTGATAAGCAGCTTGTAAAATTCTACTTAAATGTTGGCTACAGCGCGGAGACGCTGTGAAGTTTAATTTTAATTTCAAGATTAAGAAACGTCGTAAATTTTTTGATGAACGATGAAGATTGCTTGATAGGCATCTAGAACCATTTATGGGCTTTTGGGACCCTTGGTTGTTGCAGCACCTAAGAGCGAACTATTTATTTGTTGAACTCTTGGCTGTTTTCACGTAGGCGATTATATCAGCTAAAAACACGCAATAAATGTGATTTAATCCCACAATCGACGACATATGAAATCTGTAGAAATGATTGTTTAATGCCTTGACAGTTATAGTGTACAGTTTTCTGTCCTGAGATTTACTGTTGGTGCACTGAGTCTTCCTGGAAGAAAATAACAAGCGTCGTGTTGAATTTTTACAAGAGCATGCGGCTTTATCTCAAACCGTATAAAATCGAAATTGCGATTCTGCTCACATTGAGCTTAACTGTCCGAGATTTTTTCAATTAGCTTCAAAATTTGAAATAGGTGGTCGCACTTGTTACGATAAAGCACGGTGCCATAATTACCTCAAGTATTTATCATTTCTTGTTAACTGAACGGAATAGTGTTTAACTGTATCCGAGTTTATTGCGCTTCATGCAACCTCACGGTGCATTATTTTATCAGGAAATGCACGCTTTGATTTGTGGCCGTTTCTGATGGAATGCTGGAGCACGTGCTATTTTTTACGGTTTCTTACACGAAATCATCGCTCGTTATGCAATATTCATCCTGTCACGTTTTTAGATATTATCCTGATTTTTCAGGACCAAAACCGCTACGTTTTACATACTTATACACACAGGGTTTAATTAGTAAAGGTGGTGCTAAACCACGGAGGTGTTCGTCATTTATTTTAATTAAATTATTGTTTTGCTGGGAAAATTCGGCGTTAGCCTTGAGGTAATTAAATTACTTCATCAATTCAATTTCTGTAAGAATTACGCAAGGTTCAGGCACACGGAGATTAGCGTAATTTGCTACAGCGCCACAACAAGCTACAATTTATCATTTTAATTTACACAGTTTTCATAATTAATCAGCGGATATTGTTTCCGATCTAGATCGGAATCGCTTCACTTTCGCAGTAAATATTTCAAGACAACAAATACTTATTTGTTTTTAATTATTCAAAATCGGATTGGAAAGCAACTTCGCAAGTGCTGATTCCTTTTTAATGGCAAAATAAACACCAACGAATTACGATTGAATAATAGAAATAAAATTTTAAAACGCATCATGTTAGGATAAACTATGTTCTTAATGGTTAAACAAATACGGTGGTTGTTTGTCGTCGGTTGGGTTGCTCATGCTTTCATTACCCGGGAAGCAATCACCGTTTACCCCCTTCGGAGTGAATTAATAATAAACTCTGCACAATAAATAGAGCGACAAAGCGGTGAATTTTCACAGATTTCGTGCTGTTTGAGGTCGATTTTGACAATTAAACTTTCAGAGTTTGGATAAAAGGAGCATTGAGGAAGTTTTGTAGATAACTGGTAACTTTGCAAGCCCCTTTATCCCCTAATACCGCCAATATATCAGACGAATCGAACGTTGCAGTTATTAGAGTGTCGCCGACTTTCCGAGTCACTCCAAAATTAAGTTTCGTATAATGAGGCTCACCTCAGAACTTTACTAAACATCTCAAGCGTTCTGAGCATATATTGCAGAGTTTAATTGTAATTGGTTCAAAGAGTGAGTAATTTTTAGTGTGGATTTCAGATTTTGTTACTTTCTCATATATTCTTTCAAAGCAAAACATATTTAGAGTTAATAAAACCGTTAAATGTTAGAAAATTATTGTTTTACAAAAGCCGTAGATACTAACTCCCTCTCTCACCTAAATTATTTTCAAATGTACTGTATGTTTTGGAAAAGAGCTACAATACAAACTTATCTTTTTTAAATAAGACATTTTTTGCATTTTTGGACGTAGCTTTTCATACTGATGTTGTTAAGTTAAATGATTTGGTTTTATTTTATTTGGACGAAAACACCCACATGTTAAAATGTATTACCAACATAAAAACTAAGAATCCGAGAAAAATAGGACTTTCACCACTTTAAAGAAAGTTCAAACTTAGAGGATACAATTTTTTTAGCCCACTGCAATCAAAAAGATAAAAATGTGAAGTGGTTTGTTGCAAGTTAAATAATTTAATTTTTTTTTAATGGAACACTATTTTTTAATTTCGCATTAAATTTTTTTTAAATTGTCTCTCTAATAACATTAAAAGTTAAGTGTCTCTTATTGTTTATTCAAAAGACATTTACTATAAACATTAAAAAAATATTAATTATTGTCTCAATAGTCGAAAAGTGAAATTTTCAGCTACCTAATAACAATGATGTTATTGAAAAATGTGCATTGTTATTAAAATTAATATTAAGTTAAATGTCTTTTTATTTATTAACTTTAGACATTTGAAACTTTATGATTTAGAATTAATTTTAATTAAGAATCTTTGAGAAGCAAAAACAAAAAGTAGGATGCTCTGCTTCTAGCTTTTATTCCATTTTTAAAAATTTTTTTTATTTTTTTATCTTCTTAATTTTATTGGATTAAACAATAATTAGTAAACACACTTTCGTTTTTAAAATAGTAAAACTCATACTTTTCTAGGATTTCTATACATATTTCATGCAATATTTTTTTTAAAAAGATCGTGTTTTTGTCAAAAAAAAACAAATTATTTCAAAAACTATAAACAGAATCGACCAGTAAAGTTGCATTAAAAAAACTAGGTTTGTAGCTTACTTCTGAAACAGCTCGTATGCTTAATTGAAAATAATAATTTTGGGTGATACTGACTAGTTTTTACGGCTCTTGTAAAACAAAGTTGTAATTTTTGTAACATTTAAAGGACAATAATGGACTTTACCAACGCGCTGGGACTGCCTGTATTTATTTTTGAAGCCACCCATCGAAAACTGAAGCCGCTGAAGTGTGCAAACTAATGAAGTTAACTCCGGTAATGAATTCTGTTATCACCGCAGACATATCATTTGGCTCGTTACGGCATTTTCGTCTTGTAATTATTTTACCATCAAGGCAGTTTGCGATATCAAAGTAGATGAACGATAGGGCCTATTGTAATTAAGGGGGAAATGCAGTGTAAATTAATTGAGCAAAGGGAGCCGTTTTGTGCCAGTTTTTCGGTCCGAATTAGAAATTTTTTAATATGTTTGTGTTGTGTGTCAGAAAGTTCATATAAGCGCCGCTTTCATATTAAACTTCCATCAAGTTCGGTTTTGTGAAAATTGATTAAAACGAGTAATTAAAATTTATAAAGGCACTAGTGTTGACAAATTCAATTGCGTGTCACCGTGTAATTCAATCTTGGGCTTGAGTCTGCGGTTTGCATTACTTAAGCTTTGTTTTTCTTGTTGCAGATGATTGTCAAAGTAATCGGCGATGGTTCTTCGACGGATGTCCCCGTAACACCTGACACCACCAGCTCAGATGTCATCGAATGTTGTCGGGATCCGGGCGAAGAATCGTGCGATTTGATCGCCGTTTGCCCGGAACATGGAGGTGAGAATTCGTAGCAATAATTTATGATTTGTCTCGAGTGCGTTTCGGGGAATAACGAAATAAAGCAAACGCAAAACCCCATTAATTTGCGTTCAAACGATAAAGGAATCTTTTGTATCGCTTTGAGGCGTCTATTGAACAATTTACCAGTTTTCGGCTCTAAATCTGACAGAAATTGATGTTTACAGTCTTAATTATCTCGAGAGATTTTTTATTTCGACACGAGACGGAATTCTTAAATATATTCCGCCCGGCTCAGCGCTTGCAATTTACTTTCCGGATTGTAAATGTGGTGTCTCCAGTTTTATGGGTATTTCGGCGGAAAAGATGGCCCCTATAAATCCTCATCCGACAAAGTCATTTACCGCAACTCTATCATGTGATTGTTTCTCACGCTTAAAAAACTATCAGCACGCGAAAGTACACGATTTTAAAATGGCACGAAACTCCAAATTCTTTTAAAGTTCTGGATCGCAGTTTTTGACCGTCTTTATTTGAATTGTAAATTCATCTCGAGAGGCGAAGTCTAGCAATTGCTATTCGACCTTAACCTCCTTAACAACTAAGAACTAAATACACAAAAAAATAAATAGAGAAATGAATAAATAAACGAAATGAAATTTACAAGAATTTCACTTGAAACTTGAAACTTGAAGAAAAATAATAGAAAATAAAACAAGAAGAAAATAACAAAAAGCAAAAGGAATTCTCGAAAAAAAAACTAGAAATTAAAAAATATGGATTTATTTTATTTCGAAAATTGCTCATCGTTAGTTTTTCTTTAAGAAAATGACAGTAATTGTATAACTTTATCGTACTGTATGAAAGTGATCTTAAAATATTGCTGTTATGGATTCTAATATATCTGCGTTGTAAATTAAAAATAGAAGAGCTCCTAAAATTAAGCCTTGTAGAACACCGGATGTAATATTACCTGCTCTTGATTGTGAGGTGCCTATAGTTACAATTTGTTTTATATTTGTATTTTGTCATATATGAATAAAAAAAAATTGTTGAAATTTCGTCGAAACCATAAAAAGATAATTTTGCACATAAAAGGTGTCAAACATTTTAGAAAAATCCATCAGTGTCACAATGTTGGCTTCACCTCTATCCAAAGCTCTGAAGCAATTAACAAGAATTTTTCCCAGGGCTGTAATAACAGTACTATATCCCATTTCATTTCATAGTAGAATTTTTTGACAGCGCATTTAAATTTTTTGTAGTGAAATAAAGCATAAATTGAGAGTTTCTGTATAAGAAAAGAATTCTGTGTTGAGCTAAATCCCAGCGACAAATTTGAGCCAAGAAAACCCACCAGAAACTCCAAAAAAATGCAAATGCGTTGTTGCAAAATTCTACAATGAACTGAAATGGGATATATAATTTTTTCGATATCCTGATTGTTTATTAGTAACTATATACCTTCAGAAACGACATAGCTATACACTTGACTATAAATTACTTTTTCTAAAATTTTTGATAAAACTGGTAATATGCTAGTGGATTTCAAATCAGAACATACCTACATTGGGATTATTGGGATTTTTAATTTTGGGTAGAGGAGGCACTAAAGCAGTTTTCCACATTTCAGGATAATATCCAATGTCAATGCAGCAGTTAACAATATGAGTAATAATTTTTGGTTTTGGTATTCCAAATTAGGTAAATGTTTAGTGTTCAGAATTGTGCCTTAGGTGCAAGCAAACTAATATGTGCTGTTTATACTGTTTGTGTTAACTTGTCAAATAAAGTGGTCACTGGTGGCGATACGAGGGATCGATGTCTATTACCGTTTTGTTTGAACAGTGTTTGATTCCTCTTCCGTTATTTTTTTAAAGTGTCAACAGTGCCAGCGCTTTTAATTATAACTTCTGTTCTGGATGTCCTACTTGTTAGTCACCACAAAATTGTATTTGTGTAGTAATAAATGATGTAATTAGATGTCGGAAATTGAATTTAGCACTCATTCATCAAAAATGAAACCTAAAGTTTCAATGGAGAGCGTTTTTGATTAAAAAATTCATGTTGTTGACAGCACGCAATTAATTGAAACATCGTTATAAATAACCGAAAGCTGGGGTGTTTGAATCACCCTTTGAGGTGCTGATAACTTGGTTATCTCTCGTCTAAATCTTAAATTTCTCGTTGTGCGGCAAACGAACTATACAATCACCCTAAACAAGATTAAGTCTGCATGGAAAATCACTAGCAGTCGGTGTTTTAGACACCGGCAAATTGATATTCATGGAGCGTCATAGGTGGTGTATACGTGATTGAATTCACGATACACCGTCAAGATTCCGGGGGTGTGCCTTTGTGGCTTCTCTTGTAAATAAGTATCAAATTGCGGTGTTCTAACTGGAGGTAGGCAACTAACAATACGCCCAATTGTACAGTTGGTGCAGAAAAGCAGCTTTCTAATAATTTCACTCACATTGAAGTTTGCCTCCATTCTCTATTGTATTAAAGTGGATTCCGTCGATCTTAATGCTGCAGTGCTTCCGTTACGGTTTACGTTTGTATGGCGTTGTGGTATTTATTTAATCAGCTGGGATTGTTGGATTTGATACTGTAATACCCAAGCAGATTGAATTAGGTATACGGAAATCGTAACAGGACAGCGCAGCGTCTCTGAATCATTAAAGTATTGTCTTTTAATCTCATATTGTTCCAACGAAAGCACAAAACGCCGCAAACAAAGAGACGTCACGGTCATCCGTTCTACAATTATTGAATAGCTTTAGCAGTTCCGATTTTTGTTATTATCTACTGCAACGTACAATGATGAAGAAAAATGACCGATTTTTAGTCAAACTTTTATACAGTAATGGGTGTTCATGATTGATTGCTGGCCCCGAAACAGCCAACTCCAAAGAAAGTTTTTCTTGTTTCAATAATTGCAAAATTTCGTCTGGACAGGTTTTATTTTATTATAAATTGAAGACAGCTTTGTGACGGTCTCGGATTTCCTCTAGGTCCTGCCATCAAGCATAACTGTCATCACGACCACTCTGCAAGATTGAAAAATTCCGTGTGTGGCCTCTTCCATTAATCAAGCGGCCAACATTTTTTCATAATTGTATAATCGGATAATAACAAAGCTCCCTGCAGGAGACTTGAAACGCGTTCTGTAATTGCTTATTTTATTCATCTCATCGATATGATTGTCACTTGCAGATACAGAATGCGCTTTTTAATTGCGTCAGAGTTTAATTAAAGCGCCTCCTGATAAATAGAGCTTTTTTCCGGCAGAGCTTCACTAGCCGACTAATTCCAAGTTGTCGGAACAAAGCCGAGAGAGTTGCGTGAAATAAAATACTTGGGAAGCGTCAAACATCATTAATCAGGACAAACTGTAGTTTCTAACTTACTTCACCGGAAGTATTAAACATTATGACAGAAGTCGGGCTTTTTCCCTACTTTTGGCTTGATTGATCGTGAGCTGGCTTTTATTTTGTGGATTTTGCAGATAAATAAAGTTGACAAAAATTAAAGATTTTTTCTTATTACGCATAAGTGGAGTCGGGAAACGGCGCAGTTTTAAACCAATTAGCTGTGGAGGAAGAGGAAAAAAGGATACCTCGAGGAAATTTATTTATTCGATGCAAATTCCAGATAAATCAAATTGTTCAAGTTTTCGCCAGTAACTTAATTTCCTGAAAACTTTGCCGGAATGAAATGAAGCGTGAAACTATTATAAGTTTTGTCATTGTTTTCCCCAACAAGCTTATCTGTAAAGGCTTTACAGAAAAAAGGATTTAATCGAGTTTAAAAATTTTCAAATCCGAAAAGTGACAATTTATTCACTTCAAAATTCTTTTGTATTCGCTCTATCATCCCCTTTTGTTCCCAAATGTAAAACACACATTGGGTTGAATGTTACACGAAATGGCTAAAAGCGAAAGTGTGAACAAAGCTGATTGAACATAGCTCGGTAATGGCTTGAAAAATGTTTTAGGGTTGTTTGCTTTATCTCGGCTAGAGTTTTTTTAGTTTGATGAGCTCGTTAAGCGTTTATGTGGTGCTAACTACAAATTTCATTTTTCATGACGCGAACTTAATCCTCTATAGTGTACAAAATGAATTAGTAACTGAAAAGGGCTTCTGATTATTAGAATTAAATGTACGAAAACATAATAAAAAACTATTCTTGTACGAACTACAAAAAAATAATTACAGAACGTTTTAACATTGAAAATGTACAAACATTTTAATTTTTTCACTTCATCGTTTGAATATTTGATTTAATTAATTATAATTAAAGTGACTTCAAGTAGAAGACCTAAATCGGTCGGCTTTTCTCACTACAGAAATGGAGCACAGTAGAAAACTGAAAAATGTATGGTTTTTTTTTTGTGAGAGTCCTCACTGCTTATTATACTTTTACAAATGTGTATAAACAATCTTGTACCAAACAATAAATAAAAACGAACAAAAGGACTAAACACCCGTTATTGTAATTTGTGTTGTTGCAACATTGCTGATTCACCGTGTAATTTTTTTAATGCCTGAAATTTGGGCCGTTTAAGCGATTGTTGTTTTCCGGGGAGCGGTACCGCCGCTGTCGCGACTTCTTGCTATTAAAATTATAACAAAATTGATTTTTCGCCCGCTACTGAATACATAATGATGTTAAATTATACGCAGCCGTTGGATCGAACACCCCATCACATGTTGTTATTGGACGAAACTGGATCGAATCTGTATTGAATTTTCTTCAGTTTTCCCTCGGCCAGTGTTGGACGTGGTGCGTTGTAATTATGATGATTGTAACTTCAACTGAGACAAAATTTGGCGAAAATGGAAAAGTGGGTACGTTTTGATTCACATATCAATCACGCGAGTTGATACATGAGCGCAAGGATAACGTATTCAGGTGATTGATTCAGGAAGATGATGTATAGTGGAGGGAGCTTTCGTGCACCAACACGGCTCGATCACATTCTAATACTCTAATTAATCATGTTTATATTACTGGTAATTCGATATGATCAGTCCGGTCATTAGAGTTATCTAAACATCAAAGCGGATTTCGACTCGTTTACCTTTGAAATCGATACGCAATCACTAGTTTTAAATAAACTTTCCCAGCTTCAAATTGGCAAAACTCGAATACAAGAATGCCTGATTCTCGGATAACAATAATTGTAAACTCTTAATATCTAGGAAAATATGTACATTTGTTCCGTACTTCCTGTAATAACTTACTCATCTCTGTGAGGATGTAATTAACTCAAGTTGATTCAATTTCAAACCTTCGTGATCTTGTGGGTTTTTGCATTCGTTCTTTCGAAAACAAGCCGTGGGTTTGCGTGATTTGCCGTTGTTAGAATCTTATTAATGTAACTTTAAAACAAACTTAGTGAAACGACTGTTTTCTTTGTCATTTTACTTTCTTAATCTGTCAGACTTGATAGATTGTATCTTTAGTGCCTCAACTTTTGGAAATTAATTACTGATTTTAATCACAAGTGTGTTTGAACGTTTCCAATTATCTTCCCCGCATTGTCTTCTTACATTGTAGGTGCGTTTTTTCGCAATGTGAAATTTATGGTGTAGTTTGAAGGTAAATTACTTGGCTTTTGTTATAAACATTCTAATACCGAATAAGTTTACTCATCAGTTACTATTGTTGTTTGCAATTTCTCGGTGTGTTCAACGACGTAAATATTGGTTGCTGTCTCCACTTGCCTATTAAAATCTCGTACGAGCCATGCTTGCATACGTATTCTTGTCAGTCGTGATTTATTGTGATTTAGTGTAAAGCTAGATTTGGGTGTTTGTGTCTTACCATTAATTTCAGCGAGTGATTTCAAATTTATTTTTTATATAAATTAAATGTTAAATTGGATTGTGGGTTCAATATTTGCTATAAATTATTTTACACAATTTGCCAGATTTATTTATTCATTAATTACTTGAAACATCAACATTTCAGGTTTTTGGTGCGATGTGATGAAATCATTTACAATTCCACTGCCACTGCCTTTTAATATTCCTTTAAGGCAAATTGTTTTTCGGTGTGTGGTGTTCATATTTTGCAAAAAAATCAGTTCACTTTACTTTTGTTTCGACCCAAAATGCCTAAATTAAAGTTTACGACCTAAACTAACATAATGAAGAGAAAAGTTTATTTTTTTGGACTTGTTTAAGGTTTTTTACATAAAACCCGGAGTTTACCGGATTTATAAACTAGTAGTTTAGTAGGGTTTTGCACTTGAAAATACAGAGATTTATCCCAGAAACAGGTATTTTATTAAAAGTAATGCAAGACTAGAGGTAAACATTGCGCGGAAACAGCAGCCAAGAGTTTATGATTTATTCATAATTTTATTACTGTCTTCTGAAAGCTATGTGTTTGAGCTTTTCATGATGCGCTAGAGTGCATTTCCGAAAAATACACAGCAAATAGGAATTGACAGTTTGAAGTGGTTTTCAATGTTTACAAACGCGAAATTTTCAAATTCGTGCCATGATAATAACCTATGGCAACAACCGGAATCGATTCCGGGTTATTTAAAACTTTGGTTTGATTGCACATTAAATTTTCGAATTTGTGCAAGAGAATCGCTTCCTGTGGCGATCGGGAAAATCGTTGAAGATTAAGCAAATTGTTTGTGTTGCAGAATGCCCGCTCCGGGAGACGGACCACCCTCTGGAGATCCTCCAGAGGTGGGGTTCCGGGCGCTTGGTTCTCCGCTACACCGTCCTCAGTACTTCCGGTGAGTGCATTTCCCCTTTTGTTTTAAATAGTTAAGCCAGACAAGATGTCGCTCGAAATATTTCATCCTGGCAGTGACGGGGTAATGCCGCAAGGACCCATAAACCTGTCCCGGAACAGTTGCCTGTGCAAAGATGGCGCATACGCACACACATAAATCGCCCGTCACACATACTGTAATTGCTGAAAAAAATCCTGAAAAATTGCTACGTCAATGCAGTGTGAGCGGGTGTTAAGTTTCGCATAATTTGATTTTCCTGTAGCGTCCATGCATCAAAACGAGGTGCTAATGAGCGGCGAGAGCTGAAAAATGGACTGGAAGTGTAATTAGAGATGGAAAAACGGGGGTCGTAAAAATGAGCATTATGCTAAGACCTTACCCTATTATTTTGCCCTTTTTTAAGATAATCCGCCGGTTTACTGCCTCTAAACAATTTTTTGTAAATAGTAAATGAGTCCAGCCACCTGAACGGAAATTCAAATTTAAATGACTTTTATTTTTATTACGATTGCATAAACTTGGGATGTTACAATCGTAAAACGTTTTATTGAATCGAGCGATTTCGAACTTTCAATTACATTTTTAGGTTCTATGGAGATAAACAAAGGCAAGATTTAATTCTCGGCAACTTCACTGAAAAAAGTTACTGTAAAATTACATCATATCCATTTTCAGTATTTTTTCAGGAAGTTTCATGTTACAAAAATTAGTACATAGTACGTAGTGTCCTACATTTAAAAAGTATCTTTTATTGTGTAAATTTACATTTTGATAATTGTTTTATTACAAAAAAATCTGAAATTACATTTTTCGAGATTCGGGAGACATTAATCGAAATTACGTGCAAACGTAGTGAGTGACGTTTCAACAATTTGGAGCTAAAAAAGTTGAAAATTGTTTCTGCTGTGTTTCTCCACGCTTTGGACGAAAATATGCTTAATTATATATTGTTACAAAAAGAATTGTGATTTGTGATTTAGCAGAATAAATTTGCAAATTGAAATTTTTTGGTTTGATTATTTTATTCTTTAGGGAATGTGAAAAAATTAAAAAGTGTTTTTTGATTAATAGACAAAATGTAATGTTTAATAAAAATAACAGGTTATTAGAAAATTGCTAATAGATGAAAAGGTTAAACTGAAGAAGTCCTGACCTTTGGTTTTACAATTATTTATTTCAAGTGACGTGAAACATGAAATGAAGTTTCATTTCCCGAAATGGTTTTGCATTTGGAGGATTCGACTGAGGGAGGTTCCACTGTATTTCGCTTTTCAACATGGGGCGATCGATCGATAACTTCAAAGGATTTCTGCTGAAGACGTTTTTTGTATAACTGCTTGTTTTATTTCCACGGTTGTAAAAACAAACAATATGTTGCTCATTAAAACTGATTCAATTAAGTTGTATTTTATGATTTCTATTTACAATCGTAAAACAAATTGCCTGAAATACCTGAAGAAATGTTACTGAAGTAAAGAAAACGCGAATAATAAAGCAGACGGTTCGCTGTTAAATATCGAAATTTTATAGAAATCTGGTCCTTGGGTGCGATAAAAGCCGTTTAGTAGTTGGCTCCCTTTGGGAGCGGAGATATCGATATGGCCGGTGGAATTGAAAGTTATTCAACTATTTTAAATTAATCTGATCCGACCGTGGGCTTTTTTCCTTTCACAAAGCGAACTTTCCCAATATCAGAAACCGCCGACTTGGGTAAAATGCCCTCGGCTGTTTTATGATGAATGTACATATTCCGAGGGCTAATATCGTTCTCATAACGCGGTTAGAAGGACGACTGAAAAGAAGGAACAAGACGACAGGATTAATGGCCTTTCGGGGGAGAACTTTCACCTTTTCTCGGTGGTCGAAAACGCTAAACACATTTAGCGTCGCTGGAGGTTATAATCTGCTCATATTGTTCGAACACAATGTCGTTCGATGTGAAGATTATAGCCGCATAAACTCGACGCGACGTTACATTTTAAACATCCCCCGGCAAGATGTTGGCGCAATAATACACAATCGATGCAGTTTATGTACAGACAAAGTTTGCACTTTATGCCAAATAAAATAAAAGGCTGTGGTCGTCGCTTTCGCTACCTGAATGCGAGCGCTTTTGGTCAGATAATTCGGTGCATCAACAATTTTCATGTTGAGGGAATCGGACGTTCGCACAATAATGGACGCTGGAAAGGCTTTTTTGCAAAACATGTGGGAAAAGTGCATTAAATAGCGACGGTATTTGGTCATCGATCGATACTGTTTGATTGGAGCAAAAAACTGCTTCCTGGCATTCGCGGTGCTTCCCGGAAACGGACGCTTTGACTCACTGTTAGTTGCAGTTAGATTGCCAATCGAATCAAAAATTTAATTAATAAAAGGAAAGCCTATTCTCTTGTCTAATAAAACTTTGTTGCCTGAGGTGTGTGTCATATTTTCAATTTTGTCTGTTTTTTGTTTCGCTTTAATTTATACAAAAATTGGAAATTGGTTTGCTTATCACCCCATCCTGTGGGTGAGGAGAATGTTACACATGTCACAATGGCTGAAAAACACGCAACAATAACGATTTTCGGGTTTGTTTGAACATGTTAGCATATCGGTTTCAGGCTGAAACAATGTATCCATCACATTCAAAATATTTTTTGTTTGTTCGTGTTTCATTATTATTAAATTTGCAAAATGGTTGATCACGCAAGAAATTTTTTCTAGAGAAGGATTTTGGTGTTGACAATGCATTTTGTAGTGTTTTCAGGACGATTAATTGATTTTTAAAGTTTTGAAACACGAGAAAACACTAGTTATTATTACAAAATATAATAAAGGAATTTCTGACCCTAGCGAATAAGTAAAATACTCATGGATTCAATAATTAAATAGCCGACGTTTAAAAATAGACTCGATCGAACCGTACAGGACAACAAATGCGTATTTTCCAAATAAATTCCAACCACGTTTCAGTTTTTTAATTGCTTGCACGTACTTCTGGGGGCAAAAGTTTAAATAGGTGTTTTTTATCAATTTTGTTCCCATCATTTTTAAGTTTCCAATTTCTTTGATTAATAATTAAAATCCAGTTAAAGTACCTACATCCAGACTTTTAATGTTAAAAGTTGGTTGCGACAGCAGTGTGGATTTTAAAGGGGGCTAGTTTTTGGTATTCTGCGTCTGTCATATTTCACCGAGGGCTTAGCAAGGGTTTTGCCGGCTTCATCCAGGATCCCAGACAATAGAATTGTATAAAATCCTCAGTTACAGAGAATCCCCCTTAACGTGCCCATCTCACCCCCTAATTCGTCTCGGCTTGCCAGCTTCTATCCGAAATAAAAACTCAATTCGGGATAATTCAAAATTTCCTGCGTCCCAGTGTTTGACTAATGGCCATCTAGGCTTGCTCAAACCAGATGCGTACGTAATAAGCAATGTATCCGTGTTTGTATGACAGATGACTCCGGCATACATCAGCCAGGTTGACAAACAACCGGAATATTTCCTTGCGAAAAACGCCGTTTCAACGTTGTTTCACGCCTAGTTAAACGCTAGGTTCTGACGGACCTTATCAGCACTTTTGACTCTTTTTGAGCAGCTCGCAGCACTTTGTAAATTTTACATGTTTCTTACTTGTTATGGCTCACGCGTTTTGCAACAAATAACGAACGCCCGACCTCATTCTCGCTGAAATAACGACTTTAGGACAGATTTCACACGAGCTGAATGTAGAAGAGGTGTTACTTATTAACGTGGAGGTGGCGAGAGAACGTACCAAGATAGTGATTTTTTTTAAAAAGGTTTCAAACAATTCATGCTGATTTGAATAAAATTTCCTTGCTTTATGCAAAATCGGTCGTTAATAACTCATTGCAAAAATCGAATAATTGGCAAAAAGTTAACCCATTGTTATTCGCAACATGTTTAAAACTTGAAGCACTTGTGCAACTTGGCTGTTTGGATGTAAAGTTTTTATCGAGTGTATCAATCTAGTTTGCGAAATAAAATAGCAGCGCTAAAAGTGCAATAGTTTGGGGAGTAACTAGACGTGAAATTTCCATATTTCAGCGGTGTTTAATTTGGCATGAAGTCTTCTGGCTATTTTCTTAGTAAAGAGGCGGATGATAGAAGTAGTATGTCTAAAAGCGTCACTAAATTTCAGGGATGAAATCATACTCATTTAAATGCATTGCGCTCGGCTGCCTCTTAAAGACCCGTCTGTGTGATAACAATTAACTGTTTTTGTTGCCTGAAAAGTCTGAGAGTTGAAGATGTTCACTTATCAACTCGTTTCCCCCGAATGTTATCAAAAAATCTTTTATAAAGAAATCAAATAAATTGTACAAGCCTCGGCGGTGTGCTTTACAGTGATGGATGGGGCGTACGAAAAAAGTAAAGCTGAAAATCCCTAATGAATCGTTCTCTACAATAAATAACTCATCCGAGTCTTTCATTATAAATAAATAAAACCAATGTCCTTATCCCCGTTCTAATTACTCGAGTTGGACATTTTCAAGACGGTTTAATTTGCGAGTCCGTCAGTGACAGAAATTGAAAAAACTCCTTTTTGCTCCATTTTCGCGCCAAGATGTGTAGGTATGGATAAATACGTTGCAATGAATTATGGGAATTAAATTATGAAATTAATTAAGCTAGATTGCACGCTGTACGGAATTAATTTCATTGAAATGAATAATCAGCCGCCTGAAACTATCTCTAAGCTCGTGCTCGAGTCTTCGACATATTTCATAGAATTAAAGGTCGTTTTCTTTTTGTCGTAAATAAACCAGTCGATATTTATCAGTTACACGATTTGCTTTAAAACGAACCCAATAAAATCAAATTTATGCGCTACATGGCCTTACATTGCGTTTCGTTGGTGGTGACTAATATGACAACTGAAAATGGACAACACTGTACATGTACCCAACTGATAACGTATCGCATATCTAATTTTTAGTGGGGCTAAGCAGAGAGAAGCCTTATTAAGGACCAAGTTAGAACTTTGCCTAACTATGATACCACTCCGCATTCTGCAAAGTTGGGCGGATAAATCAGTTCAAGTCAAGTGCTCAAATACTTTCAATATTATCCTATAAAAAGGACAACAGTAACTCTTTTGACGTTTACTAGAGAGAAACAGTAATCAACTATTCGATAAGTTTAACCATTTGCAAATGAATTCCTTCTAATTTAATTGCTCCAAATAACCAAACTAGGAACAATACTATAAACTTGCAAACCTATTCTAGATGAATGCAACGATTAAATAGTTGCGTAAAAAATTGTTTGGTATTTTCTTCATGAAAGTGACTCACTCTACAGGGTGTCCGTTTTTCGAGCTCCACCATGGGGATCTCAGTTATTATAAGAGATACAAGGTCGGTTAAATTAGGGCAAAGTTGCGCATTTTTATGCTGAACAATTATCTGAAAGAAAACTTAATGTGTCAATTTTAGTTTTTGAATTATTGAGAAAAATCAAACATTTATTATTTTTGTTTTTATTTTTTTAAGGGAAAATGAAAAGAGCTAAACGTTTTTAAATAGGACATTCTTCGGACACTTTTTTACGAGGAATCTAAATCTGCTATTGTCTTTTCCATGGCGTTCTTGGTGTCAGAGTTACAACACTCAACTTTGGTTTTTCTTATGGACGCCGTATTTGACATTTGTATATTTGAGAAGTGTTTTTATTTCTGATTACAACGATGTATCTCATGATATGATCGAATCTTGCATGCGTAATAAAATTAAGAAAAAAGCGTTTTTCCAAAGAATACTTTGGAAAAAACGTCAAAAATGTTGTTAAACAAACTAAATTTTGACAGTTGTATTAAATATGCGAGCAAAATTTTTATAACTTTGTCTTGTTTTGTTTTACGAAGATTAAAATTCTAGATTATCATGTCCTTTAATTTTTAAATAAGTAAGCTTGGCGAAAATGTTCCAATTCCAGATCCAAATTCAATTAAACCTCTAAAATCTAGTTTGTTCAAAAACAAAATTGTTGATGTTTTTTCCAAAGCACTCTTCGTAAAAATGCTTTTTTCTCCATTTTGATTAGCATCAATATGGTCATATCATGTGATACATCGTTGTAATCGGGAATAAAAATACTTTTCAAAAATACAAGTATGGAATATGGCGTCCATAAGAAAAACCAAAGTTGAGTGTTGTAATTCTGACATTACGAACGCCTTGGAAAATATGACGTCAGATTTAGATTCCTTGTAAAAAAGTGCCTGAAGAACGTCCTAGTTAAAAACGTCTAGTTCTTTTGGCTTTAGCTTGAAAAAATTAAAACGAAAATTACAAATTTCCGTTTTTTTCCAATAATTCAAAAACTAAAAACGACTCATCAAATTTTCTTTTAGGTAATTGTTCAGCATAAAAATGCGCAACTTTGCCCTCGTATCTCTTATAATAACTGATATCCCCATAGTGGAACTTGAAAAACGGACACCCTGTATAATGTCCCCAAAAAACAGCATTTTACTCTTGCCTTGCTTTGTTCATATATTCAAATTGGTTCTAGCGGCTGAATTTGCACTTTGAAGGCAAACGTAAATTTAATTCTTCGTCAGTAGTCAATAAACTGTCCACGCAGCGAGCGAGAATTTTTTCCTTCGTGAATATTTTCCAACAATTAGCACGAAATTGGTGGCCCCTTTCGGGGATTTGCAGATCGTGAAAGAATCACAACAAAAGCTTGATTAGATGCCGCCCGTTTCGCGCCAAGGATACTTCAAAGCCGCTTCCTAAACTTAATTAAAAAGGTAAATTTGGACTATCACTGATGCGAGTGTTTCTAAAACGGCGATGTCTTCCCTGAGGGAAAGCAAGAGTGCGTTAATGAACTTTCGGCTAATCCTGGCTAATGTGGGGCCAGGCATGTGTTTAATCGCTATCAAATTGCCTATTACCTCACCCTTTTCTTAAAGATCGGGCGAACTTTCCCTGGATTTGACACGTGTTTTAATTGAGATGTTTGCTTTTTTTGAAAATTATACGACGTGTCGCTGGTGTGTCTTTTCTTTCGATTTTAATTAGGGCGAGAGTCCCGATTGCTGCCGCTTCCTGAAAGCAATTTGCACTGAAACGGGTCCTTCAGGGAGTTGTTTCACGGAGATAAACCACGTTGGCAACGCGTCATGCCAACTTTTAAATGACACGCCGACAAGATGAGGAAAAAACGTGTGTGCTTTTAATTTGGTTAAAAATACCAACACCTATTTCTCGGTGATTTATTCAATTCTCCCTCCGGCGAGGAATCGCGCTAATAAATTTTCACAATTGTAGCGATTATGATAATAAATCCTTGCTTGGGATGAAATTAATTTGCCTTCATTGAGGCCACGAAGTAAACAAAAGCGCTGTTTTATAGAGTGTATATTTCAAATTATAATTAAAATTTTAATGAAACGGTGCAGTCTTTAGGGACTTTTGCCAAAGCAATTTCGGATTGGGTAACACCTGGATTTGCGCAAAGCTGAATGTCTCCTACTGCAGACATGTGAGGAAAAATCTTTAGCAAGTGGCTAATGGGCCCGATTAATTGCATTAAATAATGATTACGGCGTGAATAATTCAAACAAATAATCAGCTTTTCACACTTTGTTAAATAATTCCCTTTGGGGTTGGTCTCGGCCACTTTTGCCTCCAATTGTATGCAATATTCATGAAATTTGTCTGTTAACAATTGAAGTAGTGCATGCTTTCGGTCCATATAATTACGCGAGAGAGCACAGCTTCTGTTCCTTTTTTAATAATAACGGAAGTTGGACCGCAGTTTTTCCGATTTCGTGCTCATACGAAGTTTAATATCATAGGGTTTATTTATTTTGGGCCTCATATTTGACTCGGGTATTACTTCCAAACAAAGGACGTCACAGTTGAAATCTTTGCTTAAATTAAACTAGCAGCGCACAGTGCGGACTTTCCGGATATTAACTATTAACCAAATCCCATTAAAGCCTTTAATTAGGGCATTCACAACATTCCTAATTTAGTCAAGAGATATAATTGCGTTTGTGTTCAATTTGATTTACAAGGTCGGTCGCCCTCGACGCTTCTATTCATAAATCTGGATTAGGACAACATCTTCACTGGCTTTATTAAGTCGAGTTCCAGGAATTTTTTAAGGATATGTTCCTCGGTTCCGGCAAAGAGGAGGTCCCGGAGGCGGGGGCAATCGACTACATCAGACGCAATTTATATGGAAATAGGGGCGCCGATATTTCACTAATAGGGATTGTAGCAGGAATATTACATTAACACGCCGGGAGACATTTGCACACTGGAAGGAATTGCAAAATTTGGTGCAACAACAGGAGAAGCCAAGGGTCACAACATATTCGCAAATAATTTCGTCATAAGCCGGGGACGAAGGGAATTAGCTTTCACGCCCCGCAGTAATTTAATTTCTCTATTTTCGATCCTTTGTCCCTCGTTTGGTAAAAAACTGTTTAACATTCGGCAAACGTCTTGCGACCCCGTTTTTCACAGCATTGAAGAATTAATTAACATCGGGCATAATTTTCGCACAAATTACGGGATGCTGAAGGAAAATTGCGAAACTGTCAACACCAGACAAGACGCTTTTTTATTATTCACTTGATTATTGCAATATAGACTCGAAATGATAAATTCTAGAGACTAATTCAACGCCTCGACGGATACGGACATTGTTGCATTCCGATAATAACGTGTCTGGAATAACACAAAGCGGACACGAATTGCATTTATTCTAACAACACTAGCAACTATCAATCTCTTTTGCTTGGTTTCCCTTGGAACGGGTTCAAGGCTTGCAGCAATGCGACATCTCTCAAAAACGGTGGATCTCTAGATTGCTTTGTTAGGTTTAGATAAAACGGTGGATCTCCTCTAGATTGCTTGTTATTAAAGGTTTAGATAAACTACATATTCAGTTTCATTCATTTAACATTTTTACGAGTTTTTGGTTTTTGTTAAAATTACGTTGCAGGCAACGGAGGCACATCCTACACAGTAAATAATTTTCTGGTGTTATTCACACTTGAATAACATACGAGTGGTCCCCAGAGGACCACACTCTAGAGTATAATATCTTCTAGTGTAAATTAACTTTTTTGTATATGTAATTTTAACACCTAAACTAGTGTAATAGTCATACTTATTTTATAAATGTTTTACACATTTAACTAATTGTTCTAATGTCCTTCCTGTGTACAAAGCGTACAAAGCATTGAATTCTAGTGTGAAAATAGTTTAACAAAAAATATACAAAAAAATGTTTTTTAAAAAAAGCTTTTATTTAAATTAAAAGATGCACTAAAATGTAAAAAATAATGTATTTCAATCATAGGAGAATATTTTTTCTTACAGGTTAAAATTCTAAAATTTATAAAAGCTTTGGGAGTTGTCAACTGAACAAAGTAATTCTGTAATGCCGTAGTTTTATAACTCCCAAAGCTTTTATAAATTTTCGAATTTTAACCTGTAAGAAAAATATTCTCCTGTGATTGAAATACATTATTTTTTGCTTTTTAGTCCTTATTTATTGCATAGATTTATTGTTATTACACTGTGCATCTACCGTGACGTCCAAATGACCAACATACCGTCTATGTCGGTATAAGTTACGGTATGTACAAATCGAGAACCCCTTTGTAAACATAACCTAAAACTTCAAAACCCCATTTAACTCCTTTAGGGGGTATTTAACTACATAGGATTGCATTGTCACGCAGATTAAGTAAGTGTGCAAAATTTCAAGTCAGTAGGACAACGGGAACCCTCACAAATTTGGCTCCGAAAAAATAACCGACAGACAGATAACATTGTGAGTTAAATAAAAGCTTTTAATAAAGGCATGTATATATTCAAATGTTTATTAAAAAAAATACAAATCTACAAAATAAAAAATAAATAATTGGGCCCCTTCCAAATCCGCGAAAGTTATGTTTTCCTCACAATTCAAGTTATCAAATTTTGTTTTTGCTGTAAAATAATAACATTTTTAACTAACTGCTTATGTACCTATAGTCACATTAAATCAAGGATAAATAAATCAGTAACTTTACCTAATTCTGAGATATTTTCGAAAATACAGTTTTTCTTTACCTACTGTACAAAACTTATGGACTTTTTGTAACATAATTTGAAAATTATATTAGCCATTTTAACTGTTCCAGTACTCATAAACAATAAAATATGTTGTCCAAAAACGTGTGCTTATATTTTACACTATAAACCGCAAACATCATTTGAGAGTGTAAAAAATGATGTCTAAAAGGTAAAATTCATGTTGTTACGTAATTTCAACACTAGCAGAAAATGTTTTTCAATTATAAGTTATTTTGTAAAAGATGTATTATGTTAACAGTCATTTTAAACATAATCTATTAACTGTTTCAAAACTATAAAAACGCCAACGTCGCATTTTCTCTCAAAATTAGTTGTTATAAATTTTTCCTGCACTTCAAAAAATGAATAGCTGATGTAACTTATAGTTTCAATGAGAGATCAGTAACTATTACATTTTACTATTTTACATTTTTATCAACCTTATTTAAAAAAATAATTCGGTAAAATGCGACGTTGACGTTTTTATAGTTTTGAAACAGCTAATAGTATGAAAATTAACACTAGAAAAATTAACCACATCATGCTAAATGTTTTTTACCTTTAAATTTGTAATTATTGTTAAGGCCATCATCAGTATTAAGTTGTACCTCATCTATTCCTGCTGCAACATGCGGATTAAACTCACACATAAACCGATTCAGTTAATTTGAAACTGGAGGGAAACTGCATACTGTTGAACTTTGGGCGGTGTGAATTTCCTCGTTCATGAAATAATGATCGTTGCACCCGTTTCAGTGAAATGCATTTAAATGCAATTTAATCGGGCTAATCCGGATCGGAATCGATATAAACGGTAAATAATGGTGCTTAGGAGAATGGCACTATACTAAAATAAAATGTAATGGGAAATCAATTCCGGAAAATATCATGTTTTAAGAACGGTTAAAAACGAATTATACCACTGAACGTGAAAAACTGACACTCAAGTCCTGATTTAATTCTTTATATGCTAAGTGGACTGAAGCTCTAGCATAAAACCCAGTCAATAAAGCACAGTTTAGCGTTAGTTGTCTTGAATTTAACGATCACATTAACATGTCACAATGTAAATTCGCATCTCGAAGCATTCAAATGAAACTTTCCTCCCACCCCTTCAGGGTAAAAATGAAAATGAAGCGCCCCCGACTATATGTTCAAAAGACAAATCCGAGAGAATTTAAATCTCGCTAAGCATTGCGGGCGGGAAAAGCATTAATTTCGCCGGAAACTTTTTCTCGGCCACTAATAAATCAGAGCTTGGTAAAAAATGTGAGATTATTTCATCGTAGATCAATCTCGGGAGACGGTAACGAAATCAAAGTTTGGCATTAAAGGCGAAAGTCAATTTTCAGGAAACGGAAATAGCCGTCAAAGTACGCCACTACAGTAAATTTAATGTGTCTTTCGGTATTTCAAACTGTCACCTAATTCTTTCCCGGCGAACTGGCAATGTATTCAATTACTTGGGGAAACGGCGGAGGCTGTTATAAATCTCAATTGGTGGTTGGTCGGATTTTTTAAATTTTGACCTACCCTAAGCCGGTCACACGTTCCATTGTGGTCACTTTCACGGAAAGTTGTGATATAATTTTGACAGTTTAATTAGTTGAGCTCGAAATATTCCTTGGATTAGGAGCTGACACAAATGAGTTTCAAACGAGCTTAACGGTTAATTAAAATTTTCAACAAATTGATTTATTAACGTGTTGGGATTTATTCGAAAGATATTCAAATTGAGCGATTTCGTTTTTCCGCAAACTGGATTCAGACGGAATGGTCGTTGAGGTATTTGAGGGTAATGAAGTAGTTCCTCTCATTTTTTATCTTATTGTTCCAAGTATTCTTAGGGAAATATTAATTTGAACCAAGCATTCAAACTAGGAATTGACGAGTGTGATGTCACCTCCGAGGAAGTGTTTATTGTAGACAGCTAACAGAGTTGATTAATTTCCCTGAACAAATATAGTCTACGTCTCTGAAATGAAGACAAACACTAACATAACATTCTACAACTTTTTCTACAGCGATACTCTTGATTAAACAATCACTTCCTTTTCACAAATGTGGAAAAGTTTGAGTATAGTAGTTATAAATTCATTACTTAAAATTTCAGTTTTTATTAAAAATGAGCAAGCACAAAAGCTGGTCTTTTTATGCCGACAGAGACCCGAAATGAAATTCTTATTCGTTGAGCCGTTACGCAACATATTCTGATACCAAGTTTTAATTAATTTAATCAGATTCGGAGGCATTTGCTTTCTAAAAATATTCAATACGAAGAGCTTCAGTGCATTCGTTATAAAAACCTGCTGCTCAATTTTCAGATTTCGGATGCTTTTTAAATTTTTTAAATTCTCGTGGTTTCAAGTGTTTTCCATACTGTTCAGCTTTTTAACAATAACAATTCGGGCTTGAGCGAGTTTCTTTCTAATCCTTTGTGACATCCTGAATTGCCGGATTTATTAAGGAACGTCTGTTTGTTTTGTGAAAATTCTATTAGGATTCTCGGCAGCGGCGTGCTTATCTCCTTAATTACTTTAAATACTGTTGAATTTTAATGCGGCTCGATTTTTGGGTCTTGCGATTTGCATTTGCATTGAACAGAACCGTTTGATAATTTTGTTATAACATAATATGTAAATAATATTTTTTTTTAAATCCCGTATTTTTCATAATTACAAAAAAATATATACAGGGTGATTCTTTTAGGGCCTACATTAGAAACTTTTTAACTTCTAGTAGGTATAGATAGAACTTTAAAATTTAGTATACGAACCAAATCGACCATTCTGAGTTCAACTAAATTATTTTCAAAATGGCTGAACTTCCGGAACGAGGAGAAATTGGCGCCAACTTTGAAATTTTAAATAGTAACCACCTATTTTTATTACATTTTTGAATCCGCCTTTTGAAACTGACTAAAATATACCCTAGTTGTTAGTACGTATCTGTCATAGTTTTGACGTATGTCAATTTTTTGTGCAAATTTTCATTTACCGGGGTTTAGTTAAAATATCACAGCTCTTGAACCCTTTACAGTAAGTGAATAATTTTTTTTGCATTTGATAACCAAAGGATTGAAGGATCTTCTAAAATCTTCAGAATTTTGAACTGTCAAATTGCAAGGCTACTATGATTTTTTGAAAATGATGATCAAGAAATGATTATAATTCAGTTTTTTCAAATGGAATGAGCTTGTTTTTTCAATGACAATCAAAAGAACATCGATTTTTATGGAGACTTTTACTAACATCTTCTATATCTATCTCTTTCAGTTTTTGAAATAATCACAAAAAACTGATTTTTAGCTCATAATTTTCATTCTTAACCGAGTAAACTTTCGAAAAATGCGATAAAATTGTGCTATTAATTAAAATAAATGTTCGATTTGTCTACCATTTTCATTCAAGAAGTTCAAAATTCGATGGCATACTGACTGAGTTACTTTACATAATTCACTAAGTTATAATAAACCATAATTAAATATTATTGTTTTACTGCTTATTCGATTATGAACCATCTAAAAACTAAATAAAATATTGAAGTGTGACAACTGTTGACTATTTTACAAGACCTACTTGATTAACGATGAAAATTACAAAGTAAAATTCGTTTTTTGTGATTTTTTCAAAAACTGTACGAGATAGGACATGTACATAAAAGTCACCATAAATGTCGATGTTCTTTCAATTGCCGTTAAGAAAATAGGGTCGTTCCATTTGAAAAAACTGAGTCATAGCCGTTTTTTGATAACCATTTTGAAAAAATCACACTACCCTTGAATTTTGACAGATGACAATTTTGAAAATTCTAGAAGGCTCTTCAAACTTTCCGTTATCGAATACAAAAAAAATTAGTCACTTATCGCAAAGGGTTGAAGGGCTGTCACATTTTAAATAAACTCCTGCAAGTGAAAATTTTAACAAAAAAATTGACAAATGTCAAAAACTATGACAGATAAGTACCAACAACTAAGGTACATTTTAGTCAGTTTGAGAAGGTGAATTCAAAAATGCAATAAAAATGTGGGGTTACTATTTAAAATTGCAAAGTTGGCGCCCATTTCTCGTAGTTCCGGAAGTTCAGACATTTTGAAAATAATTTAATTGAATTCAGAATGGTCGATTTAGATCGTACACAAAATTTTAAAGCTCTAGCTATATTAGAAGTTAAAAAGTTTCTAATGTAGGCCCTAAAAGAATCAGCCTGTATAAATACTTACTATACTATATAATTAGGTACTATATAAATCCTTTCCTGTTGTTCCTCATTGGACGAAGCTGGATGTACATCCAGCTTCGCCCAATGAGGAACAACAGGAAAGGATAGGATGATAAAAACAAGGTATACAATTTCAATGAAATTTTATCGAAATTGAAGGAACTCGTCACATTTAAATTTCAAAGAAAATTAAATTATCAACAAATCAGTTAGGTTTTTCGAAAGGCTAGACTCAGATTTGTAAATTATCGTGGAACTGTGTTTTAGCGATTTTTTCTTTGTGGAAACAATTGGAAACCGCAATAATTTCCTTTTGAATATGTTCCAACAAGGAATCCTCGCTTCGTTTTTAATTAAATCTGTGCGCTTTTAATTTCATCGTCTGGTTTTCGCGGGAGTTTCCAGTTTAGTTTTTGCGCTCGCTCGATGTCAATCGATAAATTATTTCGTCTATTTAATTCATCGCGTGGGTCGGAGGAAGAGAAAAAAATTTCATTGGTAAACATCCTGAAACAAGCCTTCGTTCGTATATAACCGTGGATTTCGTTTCGTATCGTAACGATTTCGCCCGCGGCTCGGACCGTGTGAGAAAAGGAAGAACGAAGCCGCATTCCAACAGGTGTTTGTAGGTTAAGGAATTTGGCTTTAAGCCGACCTAGAAGGTAAAGACTGGCGCGAACGCGACCAGAAAGCAACGAGAATTAGACAAGGGTCCAAACCCCAACTTCGGACCAAATCTATATTCGCCAACGCCAGGGGATTCGCCCCAAGCGCCTTTCACTCTAAATCATTCAAAAGCGAAAGATTACACCAACAAGGAGATTGTTTATCTTCGCTTGGGCTCGAATTACGCACGCATTTTTAACAAGTTTTCAAAAAACACTCAAATTTAAGCGAATAAATTATTTGCACACAGGAATTCCAAGTAGCATCCGTTCTTCGTTGAAACTTTTGTTACTCAAATAACAATATATTGAAATTCAAAGAGAAAAGCAGCTCTAATGGCAATACAACAATCTAATATTACAGCTCATGACCCGTAAACTTGCTTTTACCTCCTTGTTAACAGGCAGTTGAACAAAATATTGTGCTGAAGTTACTGTTATTGTCTTTTCAAGTGTTTAAGGTACAATTCGGGCCTGTTCACCTTCCATCTGGCCTGAAAATATCCCTCGGCCTTGCAGTATTTCTCAGTATTCTTCAACAGTATTACAAACGTTTTAATGAATCGATGATTGAGTCGCTTCGTTTTTTTCTACGAAGGTATTTCGATCACAGACAAAATTACATAGTAGATTGACTAATTTGCTGCAATAGAAATTTAATTTCGAAGCCGGTAGCAGCGGCGTCGAATAAATATTAAAACTGTTACTAATCGTCCTTTTTCAGGACAATTCAGGACACTTAAAAAATGCCCCTTTCGTTTGTCCTAGGGACCGAATTTTTAGCACGTTAAAAACTTGTCCAAAAACGTTGAAAAGAAGAAATTATGTAATAAAATAAATCGTTTCTTAGTTCTGATAGTAGTAGTAATAAATTCAATTACAAAAACAATCAAAATAATGTACGTATTAAAGAAATTCGTTTTTGCACAAATTAGAACAGCTGCTGTCGTTTTTCTGTAGAAAACGATGGCTCTTATTTGCTCTTATTTTATTAAAATTATGTTGTGCGTTTGGTAGAACTTGTGTCTCCATTTTTCCAGCCCTAGAGCCGCTTTTTAGTGTCTCATTTTGTCGAATGCATAACCTGGCCAATAAAAATGACCTCCCTCCTCCTTGTTTATGAATCTAGCGAACAAAAAATTGCAACATGATTGCTAAGGCGTTTGTCATTGGGTGCTGTTGGACGAATGCAATACCAACTAAATCAGCCCAATTAGTAATTACAAAGGGTTTAATAAATTAAGACAAGGACTGGTTTTACTCGCACAAAACTATTGTGACCATTATAATTTTGTTGTCTCTAACGTGGTACCTAATAGAATATCAGGAAGTGTTTCGAATTTTAGAAAAATAAAATTGTCAAATGAGCCAATATATCTCATTTCAGTTCATAGTACAATTTTGCAACAACTCGTTTGTATTTGAGTTGAGTTTGAGAGTTGCTGGGCTAAAAAATTGTCGCTAGGATTTAGTTTATCACAGAATTGTTTTCTTATACAGAAACTTTTAATTTGTGCTCTATTTCACTCCAAAAAATTCAAATGAACATTTGCAAAATTCTACTATGAACTGAAATGAGATATAGGTATAACGTTTTAACAAATTCTAGAAAAATAATAAAAAAATTCCCTCTCAATTATTCTTAGCAGTGTTAAGAAGTAAAATGGAGATTTTTCTTTTCTCTTAATCTCCTCTACTTTTCCACGCAGTGGCAAATTTACCTATGGGCTAAATGGGCTATAGTCCAGGGCGGCAGAATTTTAGGGGCGGCAAAAATATCTTTATTTTCAACAAAAAAAATTCTACCAAATAGACGGGTTGCATTTTTTTAAAATTAATTAATCAGATTTTTAGTTTTCGTCGTATTTTTTTACTTCGTAAGTCTTAATTATTTGGTTAATGAGTTTTAAGAAGTTTTTAGGTAATAGTTTCAAATCATATTATAGAAAATTCACGATGAGTAATGGTAGAAAAAGTCTAAGTAGTAAACAATATAGTAAAATATCTTTGAAAAAAGTCAGCGGCAACGTAATTTAGGTATAGTAAAAAGTCGTAAAAATGACAACGTTTTTGGAAAAACAAAAACTTTTTAAATAAATACAGGCCGATTTTTTAATAATATTTAGAAAATAAAGGAGATAGTTAAAAATCTAGTTTGGTGACATTACAAAAAACTATTTCAGGTTTTTAAATTTAATTTTCAGAACTCTAACCGTTTGAAACGGTTACCTTGTTTACTTTTCTTTGTTGGAGCATTTCATAAAAGGCTCGTCAATTTGTAGAGGGAAAAAATGATTTTAAAAAATGCGATTTTGAAAAAATGGTACATAGAAAAAGTGTTTGTCTTGATGAGTTCTACCACTGGTTAAAGTTAATGTACTTATTTCGCTTACATCCTGTATATTTACTAACTTGTTTTTATCAGATTCTATACCCGAAAATTGATAGAATTTGTGTGTTAGACGTTTTATCAATTGTAGAGTAGTGTATACAGGGAATGGTTTAGCATAAATTGAAAGGTAGATAGAGAATGGCAAAACGAATCGACTAAGTAAAATTTTTGTAAATCGAAAATGCATAGTTTTCCCAAAAAATCGTTCTGAAATTATAGTCCCACATTTTGAGAACCGCTGAACTAGAATGATAAAAAATTAGCGTAAATTTTAATATTATTGGCAAAACAGCGTAGGTGAATTAACTTCTTGGTCCACTCCGTAATTCTTCTATTTGAATTTGTGCTTTGTGAACAAATTTTCTAAAAAAAAAAACAAAAAGAAAATTATGCCACAAATGGGGTTCGAACCTCCCACACAAATGAGCATGCTATCTACAATTTTGAAAAATTCTCAAAACGTCAATGCGCCACTATGTCCACTTTGTTTAAATAAAAAATTAACCGCTAATAAACTACCATAAACGACACAGTGGCTCTCAACAGGTGGGTTAATAAAAAATTTTGAAGAAAGTATGCACTTTTTGGAAAAATGGTATAAGGCTTTTTAACTCGTCTGATCATGACAAATTCACATACGAAATATTGCTAAATCATTCCCTAACACCCTGTATGTATTAAAACATCAATATCCCTAACATTGAGCAGTTTATGCAGTTTAACAGTTCACTTGAGGTGACACAAGAGGGGTGCACCATTTAAAATTTTGAAGGGCGACTGGTATTAGGTACAAATGGGTCAAGTGCTACAAATTTCTAAAATAGGTACGACAAAAAATGTTTTTTTTTCAAAAGTATGTGAATTTTTCCTCATTTTCTAAATTAACCAATAATTTTTTTCTAAGAAATGTCAGAGGCGGCAAAATTAAATAGCCCAGGGCGACAATGAACATAAATACGCCACTGATGGTTCCACGTCAACTAAACTGAAAATTATTTACCTACAATAATCATTAACATTAAATTTTCAAAAGTGCGATTTTTATATCCAGAAAGCTAAACATTCCATAGGTACAATTGCAACTACTCCTCAACAGTTATAATAAGAGAGGTACGGCGAAAACACTCAAACTGACAATGGTGTCAATTTTACCTAACTCTTTTGAGTTGATAAATTTCTTAAAAATGACGATGGATTTTTCACTACGTTTTTTAAAGGTTTCGTAAAACGTTTCCTAAAACGTTTATTCGCTATTTTGTATACACGCTGTAGAATACACATAAAAATAGATTTATTTCGACTCAAGGGAACTCCTTAAAAATTATGGGTTAGGGAAGTTTCTCCAAAGCTCAGTTTCTAAAAAGCTCTGGAAATATATCTACGCCACTGATCCGTAGGGTAATTGGAACGTGCCGAAGATTAATAAATAATTTCTTGAATTTGCTGACGGGGTTTAAATAAGGGGTGCGATTTGCCGATCAATTATGACCTGAAGGGGTTCGTTAAACGATAAGCTGGATATTCCGCGTTCTAATGGGATACCGCACCCTAATTTTTGTAAATGCCATTCCTTTACATATCGTGGTGTGGTCTCGAGACGGTTGATCCAACCAACACCCAACAACTCGTCGAAACGTCCAAAAAGTGCTCAAATTTTTCGTTTCTGGTTTAAAATGATGCGTGACTCGCGGACCAGAGGTGATTGACAGGGTGGTAGTCTTAAGAATTCGCTTCACTTCATGATGGTGGTTTTACGGGCGAAAAGTCCGACAGGTGCACGAAGCACTCGTTGAAGACAACCGCGCTCGGCGCTCGACCACAGGTAAACTCAAAGTGCCCCCACTTCACTTCTTGCAGGTTCATGTCGTTGCCGTAGCACCAGTTTGAACCAAGGTACGACCGGTGGGTACCGCGAGCGCCGCGTCAACGCGAAACCAACGGTTTTTGAGCGTTCTAACGCGAAATGTGTGCAGCATATGTGGTTTTGTGAGTGCGAAACGGTGGTGCGAAGCCATTTCGGGTGGTTCTTACCCAAAAGGCACGCAGTGGTTGAGAGTTTTTGTTGCTTGGTGGCCTGTCTGGAATTACAAATGCAAAAGCTGAGCAAGCTCGACTTACTGGACTGATCTCAGTTTTTGTTGCTCGATTACCCCGCTGGGGTACTTTCCCGGGTAAGTGCGCTAAACCATCGCGGTTTAACTGTCTAACGGTTTGCATCTCGATTCTGCATAATCTAGAATTTGTTCCGAGGTTTGAAACAATTCGCGCGAGGAATTATTATGTAAAAGTCTCGTGACTTTGCCGGAATTTTTGTTAAAATGGAATGGTACTCTCAAGGATAATTATGCACGACTGACGGATCCAATCGATGTCATTTTTGTTCGATCAACGGTTGAACAAATTGCCCAACGGTTACCAACTACAACTGTGAAGAGCTACAAAAAGCAAATACGAGAGTTGCGTGGCAACTATGAGATTGATCAACTTAAAGATTTTGATTAATATGACAACTTTTAAGTACTACCTGACAGCTAACACTTTGAAAATTCAATTAATTGCGGAAGTGGCGTCTTTTCAACCGGTCAAGGTTTCAGCACGTTACCATAAAAGATGCATTTTAATTACTACTAATTTCCATTCGACTCTATCAAGTGCGCTCAGGACCCTCCAGCAAGGAACTAAGTCTCTACACCTAAATGTAGAAAATTGTGTTTTCTTAATTTAATTAGTGCCAATGGTTGCCTTTCTGAGTCACATGTCTAGGAGCAAGTAACCAAGTCCTCTTTTTTCTAACAACCAATAACGAGGTTGTAATTAGAGCGATAACTGTACATCTTCTACTCTAATGGCATTTGATGACCAAGGCTTCTGCAATAATTTTATCACATTTGTGGGTGGGCTGAAAAATTCGTTTACATGGCCATAATTATGTGCGCAAAAAATACAGAATGTTAATTTAATGTTGATGTTTTATTTCTATAAATTGGAAGATAATTGTGTTATTAATTTGAAAATTATTCCCTTACACCAACATGTTGTATCTCTCTAATGAAGCATATTATGATTAAAGTAATTAAGTTCAAAACTTTGTTTTAGCCTAGAGAAGCTCTGTTTTGATTTTTTTGATTGATTCAAATCTGATAGAAACTACTCGTAAAGGAAATAATTGTTGAGCAGTCGGTCAAAAAAACTCTTCAAAAAAGAATGTCGGTTACAAAAATCTATAACGAATTGAAATCCTCATTGGATCACTTCTCACCTTCATATTCAAAAGAGATAGAGAACATGAAGGTTGATTCTTGTGAACGACGAATAAGTTTTCAGTGTTTGCTGTTTTGGAAAAATTGGACAAACTGTAGTTTGAATCTACATTATTCTCCGGATTTGGCACCTTTCGATTTCAATTAGCTCAACTCTTTCAAACGAAATGTGAACCAAATAGTGAGTTATAGTAGGAACCAGAAATATTTGGGATTGACTTATGCAAGCTTTATTGAGGGTTAAGCAGCTTTGCGGTTACCGTAACAATTTTTCACAGCTGGTAGCACTATCCTGAAGATTTACAAATGAGCCGTATTGAGTAATTTTCATTTATTCCAAACTAAAGTTTCAAAATTCATTAGATTAGTTAGTTTCTTAGATCACTTTATTTTTGAACAAACATTTTAAAAATATACCTAAATATTAATAAAATTGTATTAAATATTTGTTTGGTGAAAGCCCATACACAAATTTCTGTTACGGTCCATCACTCCGTACAAACGTTTGAAAGGTGCCTGCCCTAAGAAATGTAAATTTGTTTATGGCATCTTTACCGCCAGGGACATACACCATTGTGAGGGGCAATCGGCTTATTCTATAATGAGTCTCAAATATTGTTGCTTCCAACTTTAATTTAGTTAACTCAGGACAGAGAGTTCCAAAGCGAAAAATCAAAATAAATACTTTGTTTAAAGAGACTCTTTTTATCCCTTTCATGTTTGCTCCTTCTCACGACTTTGCAAAATGCTAGTGTCCAATTAACGTTGAAGTCGACGGAAATTGATGACTTCACTGGGAGCATTAACTATCGACGTGAAAAACTGCTGTACATTTAGGTTTATAAAAATTGGAAAACACATTTTGTTTCTGTTATTATCTTGTCAGTAAGCAGGCTATTGAATATTTGTTAGAATAAGGTTGAAACGAAATGGTAGGAGTAATATTAAGAGCGTTGCAAAAATAATTGAAATTCCTTTGTATTTGTTATGTTTTAGTTACTTTCAACTGCCATTACTCAATGTTACGAGCTATTTTATTAATGCAATGCAACTCAAAGAGGGTATCGAATCAGTTAATTGAAGCAAACAATGCAAGTAATCTACTTTATCGTCTTGTCTGTACTTTTACAAGAGTAGATCTTATATAAGATTAAGTCCGAAATTCATTTCCTTTATTGTATCTCTCAAAACGCCATAAAATACGAATTTATTTGAGCAAATCTTAAGATCTTGTTTTATCTTTTCAGTCATTTTTATTGCTTTAAATACTCCTTTATTTCGTACTTAGGTACTCCCTGGCGTCGTAACTTTTTTCATTATTTATAATTTAGACAGGCATTCCCCACGTTACTTTACCATTATTTATTTCCAACCTTAATAATATGTACGTGAAATGTCTTCAACTTTCACATTTCTGAAACAGTGCAGGAAATTGCTCTTCCGCAGTTATTTAATCCATTCTATTCCGAATTTTAAAAAATTCACACGCCACGTCTGTGTTATTACCAAACAATCCCACAGAAAGCGTAAATTTAAACCAAAAACTGTTTGCTCTATCAGTTATCCAACGCTCGGGGCACAAACAAATTACCAATAAACTCTGCCAAAGTAAATTATAGAGCAAGTAGGTGTGACACGTAAAAACAAGAAGCTGAACCAGTTTACTTCCCTTTAAACGTATCGTTTCCATCGCGGAAATGGTGGGAAAAATCGAATTGTACCAAGTTGTAGGAGTGTGCGTGAAAGCGCCATTATGAGATTATGTGTACCATTGTTTACGACCGCCATAACACAGCGGTTTTTAGAACACGGTTATAATCGTTAGAACTTTCTATTCCCGGCCAAGACTCCTACAATCAGCAGCGCTAAATTAGAAATTGTCACACTACAATAGCACCGACGTCCAAAATGATGAATCGCTTGCGTGCAAGTCGATATCTTCGAAAAATTATCTAGGTCAGAAGACTTCGATTATTCCAACTGTTTACATAACGCAAATAAAGAAAAGTGGCGGAAACGCGAATGTGCTACTTGCCCGTTTACGTGTAAATACGAGCGTTTAAGGTCACCACGGGAGATTCTCGGTCTTTTTCAGCAAATTCTTCAAATTCCCTTCAGTTACACGATTACAGTGTGCACCAAGCCCTCCTCACAGATCATATTCGGCGAAAAAACCGTAATGAAAAGTCCTTTTTATAAGTCACTTCAAAAGCCATTATGAATCTGGGTTTCTCGAAGCATTTGCACTTAACAAAAAGAAAAATTCTTCGCAGGGACCCCTTTGTGTTTTGTTATACCTGGTCTCGAATTGTTTGTTTTGTTGGCGTTGACGGTATTTGATCTGTGAATGTTGGTGTTTTTTGATGAAACGGTTTTGAAAGGATAAATCGCAGTGGCTGAATCGATCACAAATATGATAAGGGGATGTAGTGCAAACACAATTTGTTGCCTCCATTCTTATTTGCATAACGTTTCGATGGTCCAATTTTATCGCAATGTGAACGCGAAGAAGGCTTTAATTGAGTTTAAAGCACAAATGTCACAGTTGCTGCAATCCAAGTTCAATAGTTTTTCTGCAACGGGACTTGGAACATCTGTGAAGTCGCATGTTTGATCCTATTAAGTTCTTCGTAACAACAGAGAGGAATGCAAGAGGAAATTAAAATGATCGTGTTGAATGGATATGTTAAAGACACAAGGAAATAGCATACATTCATGGGCATTATCCTTGGTTGGAACTGTTCAAGTTAAAGCATTCTTCTCATCGGTATTAATTGCACAAAGTCATTACTGCAGTTTCCTCATCTGTGAATAATTTGTGTTTTAATTAAAAGGATTCGCAGTGAAGCCATGTCCATTCCAACATTTTGTTGTATAATCACCGGATTCAATGTCCTTGTATTGGGAACCTTCAATTTGAGGCGAACCAATTTCGTTCGTTAATTAACGAATTTTTCCAAAAGTTTTCTCATTAACTGCACGAAAAGTGCTTGTTATTTATTAGGATGTTCAGCAGCCAAAGTGTTGTAATAAAATGAGCTCACTAGGTGAGATTGTGCTATTTTAACACCATTATCCTTTTACACCGAGGGTCGGTTGTTTAATACTCTTCTACTTTCAACCACGCACGATTACATTAACTCTTAACTAGGTGCTATTACTCTGAAATATTCTTTTAACCACCGACATCCAGAGAAGAGGAGTAACTGCAAATTGTTGGAAGGAATTTATCGTTTTGTAGCATCTGAATGAATTCAAACATTTTTTAAGGCACGTAGGTGTAAAACGGATTAGAGAATAGAATTCGTCAGTGAATTTAAACGTGGGTGGAAAAAAACAAAGGTGCTAACAAATTGTAGAAATATTTTCAAGTCGAAGGTGAATGTATCAACTCAACCTTCGTCAAATTTAGTAAATATAAAGAAATCGACATTGTAGATTTGTTTCATGTTTTCAAGTTGATTTTTCGAAAAGATAGACTCTTTCTTGCAATGTTTGTATTAATTATGCAAGTTCTTGCGTATGTTGTAATTTTTGCAATATTTGGGGAAAGTGGTCCACATTGTAGCGGCAGCCAAACTGGGCCATTTTTCGACGATTCTCTTGGATATATCTGTGTGTTTTGGGATGTTTTGCGCGTCCCGAGCGTGCATCAAAAGTGAAATTGACTAGAAAGTGTGTAGAAGGGGGTCATTGAAGACTGAAGGATCCCCGCATTATAAAAACAACAATGTATTGCATCTTCATCCGATCTCGACTTTGGAATTTAAATCCCCAAGTGGGTCAGCAACATTAATAGCATTGTGCCGTGAATAATAAATCTTCCATGGAAGGTGGGTAGGTCGTTTAATTTGCTATGAGTTAAAAACGTCGGTTCTCCAATGATAGAGCTCGGAAAAACTTCTCGAGCTCGTACCTATTATACCGAAACTTCCAACAAATCGCAAAGATAAACACACCGAATTGGGGGAATAATTAGACCCACCTTCGGTCTCGCCTAATAAAGTGGTTGAATGTAGCAGAGAACACCGCAACTCCGGAAGTTAAAGTGCCAACTTTACGCACTAGGTAAGATGGTGCGTGCGGGTGAAAGGTTTTAATTAAATTTCAAACAATTTTTTCGAGCCTTTGTGTAATTAATCGTTGCATAAACTGAGTTATTCGAATAATTTGCGGTGATTATAGAGCACAAGCGGGGAATTTACATAATTTTATGTATCCAGAGTAAATGCCACTCGGAACAGACGCCGAGAAAAATCGCAGTAAATGGCATAATTGCGAGACTAATTAATGAGCAAGTGCGAACAGGAGCGACAAAACTTCGAATCGCTCGCCTTGAATTGATAAGAGATAACACGTTGGCACTCAGGGTGAACGTATTCAATTCGTCTAACACAATTCTTCCAAAGAGCAATTTATTTATCCTTTTCTATTCACTCGTTATTTGCATAAGAGAAGGCCATTGAAATGCGAGTTTTTCTGTGTAAACACTAATCGACTGTTGAACTTGTGTATTGTTCTGATTTCATTGTTTGCTATTGATGGAAAATCATTACTCGCGTCATACATCTTCAGCGCAGCGTTAATCTAGGATTTTTGTTTGAACTGAAATGAATAATTGAAGGAATTCCAGTTTGCTGTTTGCAAACAGCAAACGTAATATTATATGTTAATACAGCACCCGTTCTGGCTTTTGTAGTCAAGAAATGTGCCCGCATGGTCGGCCTTTTCTGCCAATAAACTTGTAAAATTTAATTAATCGAGCGTGGGTGTCTTTCTCCCGTCAACACATCGAGCGACAAAATAAAAGCCTTCGCTACACACCTACAGATTATCCTGCTGTGTTATGTGGCAAAGAGCACGCAGGATTACTCCCTGCTTATGGTCGAAACTGGGTCAAATATGTTTTCATAACAATGTTAACCATTCTCTGGAAAATGGAAGCATTCTTGAAATTTCACGCACGGTAAACTTTCATATGCCGATCGGTGTCATTGATGAAAAATGAAAAAAGACAAACAACACCTGATGCGGAAACATTTCCCAAAGGAGCCTTCCCTCCACACTTTCAGCACATACCCACAAAAAGCAAAATAATAATTTTCCTTCCATTTTTCTTTTTCCAATGATTAAAGACCAAGACGGAAAATTACTTGATGGAACCCAAAATTACCACCCAAGATTTGGATTTTTATTTTTGTTTTTTAATAAAAGGGTTTTATTTCTGTTTATTATTTTTTTAATAATTGTGCTGAGGATGATTACTTGAAGCTGTGCAAATTTTGCAACGTGGTTTATGCGATTTTTCCTTCGAGACTGAATAAAACGGAAATGTCGGCTGCATCATCGTCGCATAATGCTGACTGCAGGAAATCCGGTGAACAGATTGTTTTATCCGTTATTTCACCTGTTTTATGAATGAGATAGTACACTTGGGGCGCTTTCATTCATATTTCCGGATGGGTGTAAAGTGGCAAGTCAATAAACGGAGGGTGTGAATTTTGGGGAACTGGACCGAAAAGATACAGGAAATGGCTGTCCAAAAAAAATTAATTTGAAGTTTTACTGCAGATGCGGAGCAAGTATGGATTAAGTTAAAAACAACCGCAACAGAAAATGTAACAAATAATTATTAATTCATTATGTATCTAAATGTTTACTTATTTAATTTCTTTCTAAATTTACACCACAAGGCGCTGAAACATTTGAAACATTTAGTTTAAAACTGTATTTTTTTGGGGGAAAATTGGGTCGCATTTGTGTCGCCAGAGGTCCGCCTCTTTTTACTATTGGAGGGCCCTGTTTCAAAATGGTTGAAAAATAATTTAAATACTCGGCGTAAAATTCTTCTCGTTTGTGGCTTGGTTGTCTGGAGTTCAAGGCCTGTTGGAATTTATCAAAAATTTCTCACATTAATAGTCAATTAAGTGCATGGCGGCAGTTTCTCGTCGAAGTGTATCAGCAGGTCCGGCCATTTTGGTCTGGAATCATCAATTACGTTGCACTTAGTATGGTTATTGAAGCGGATAATTGGTGACAGAGCCGTTTTGCAAAAAATTCGATCTTTAACAAATGTGAAAACGGCTACTCCAGCCGTTAGGAAATGTAAATTCCGCTTGCATGAAATATGAAAAGCAATATTCCTTCGTAATTTGAGCACATTATTATGTCGTATACAACTCGCTGCACCCGTTTGGTCTGTTTTTGCTTATTAAGAACCAGCGGCTATTACTTATGTTATCATAAAGCTTAGGCGGAATTCAAGCTCGTCGTGTAATTCAGCGTAATTGTTGGAATTTATCATGTACTTTGTCGGGTGGTCGTCGTTGCCTTAGTCCGAAAAAATACCAACAACCTGTTAGAAGAATCAATCCCTCCCATCAGCCTCCAGATCCTATCTCCGTGTTATTTTTCAGCAGGAAGCGAGTTAATGGCACCTGCTCTTTTAATTAAGCGCAAGAAATATGCAAAGTTTTTGCATCGCTGATGGCGAAACACGCAACCTGTAAAATGAAGACGTTTGTGCCTCTGCCACAAGTGACACACAATAAACACTAATCGAAAATTGCGTTTTCCACACGTAATGACAGTTATTTAGATCATGCGTTACTCGACCACAAGACCAAAGCATTCTCTTGGACGATGCTGTGTTGCGGAATGTCGAGGAATGCCTCCGGCAAAGCGTGGGAGGATTCTTCTTCATCGTGTTATGCAAAGCTTCATTTTTCAGTAGAATAAAGGAACAATTCGGTAACGAAAGTGGCTAGAAAGTGGTCGTGATCGCAACCTATAACCGCCTGAATAATGAGGTGACAACTTTCGCAAGAATTTAACATTTTTATCGCCTTCGATTCTGTTTGCTGATAGTGGAGGGTCAACAGTCACTGGAGAGAAGCTTACGCAAACAGCAAGATATTTGCTAGGCAAATTTTTCAGCATGTCCCAAGTAGTCCAGCACCGAACGAATTCCAGCCATGTGTGTTTTGAGCGAGGCTTTTAATTTTGTCGGGAGTGTTTTTTCGAGGTGTGTCGGCCGCTTCTGCTTCATATAATAAAGTGCTAAGTGCGTTTAAACAAGCCGGGTTCCGGTCGAAATAAAGAAACCATCTGCACACAAAGTCCCGCTCATGTCATTAATCAACCGGAATGATTACACCGGAGAGTCGCACACTATTACTCCCTCGGACATAAAACGCGACTGTGGAGGAGATTCGCAGTCGATTCAAGTTCAAGAGGTCGTAAAAATGCACTGTTGCAAAGTTGGCAAGAATGTGAGCGAGCGACAGGTGAATCCCGAAGGGTAGACATCGATTATTTAAATTATTTTCTCATATTTCTCAACAACAAATGTGTTCAGAATAGGAGCACATTTATCACTAAACCTGCACGTCCGAGATTAAATGATAAGTAAGTTCTAACAGCTTGTGGAAATTCTTAGATGATTAACACAGCAGGTAGTAGCAAGCGTAACTAATTTTAAATCACTGTAAATAGGTTTACAAATGTTGGCGGAATTACTAAAGTTGATGCTTTATTTTTAATCATTAAAGCAACTAGGCTTTTTTGACGTCGTGAACTCTAATCATTGTTCGCAGCGTTCCCAGGCACTAATAAGGTGATTTACTATAACTAAACGTCGAGGTAATTGATTTACAATGAAAGCATAGGCACAAGAAATTCTAGAAAATATTTTAATAGGAGGGGAAAAATTCCGGACACTATTAGTTAATTGTTTTTGAATTTCACAGTAAAAAAAATTTAAAGGTAAAAAACATTTTGGCATGTGGTTAATTTTTCTAGTGTTAATTTTGACACTAGATTATGTTTAAAATGAAGAAGACTATACTATTAGGAACTTGAAAATCGAAAAATATCCTACCTCCTACCCTAGTGGTTTTAAATAAGGCAGTTCATGAGTTCAGATCTTTTACAACAAGACAGCAATAATATTGTTTTGATTTAATGTTGCTTAAATACGAAGAATTATATAAGTGAAAACAACCTTACGGTTCTACTGATTTATGTATATGTATTGTTCCAAAACATATCTTTGTTAAATAGGTATTTACTAGTAGTTTGAATTAATTTTTTATTTTGTTTTTTTTTGTGCATTTGTATTTTTTGTTAAATAAACAATTGAATATATGCATGTTTGTATCTTAAGTCATTTTCACACTGTAACCACAATAAAATTCAGTGCTTTGTACAATCAGGAATTACATTAGAACAATTAATTAAGTGTGTAAAACATTTATAAAATATGATTATTACACTAGTTTAGGTATTAAAAGTACATACAGCATTGAGCGAAAGTCTGGAACCAAGCGTTTTCTGCCTAAACTATGTACCTTACGAAAAAACTATTTAGTACATCATCAACTACTTTAAAAATGTGGGCATTTTTCAAGAATAAATTTTTTCGAAATTCCTTTTAGTTTTCGAGTTATTCAAAAAAAATTTTTTTTTCAAATGGCACCCTACTACGGCGATTTTTTTGGTAAAAGATTAAGCTATAAAACCAACTTCTACGTTAATAAAATTAATTTTAAACCAGTGGTTTTTCTTAAATAAATTATTAAAGTTGCGTTCCGAGCTCATTACGAAGGTTTTTCGAACTTGGCCGAAGTGATTGTATCCATGGATGTTTATAATTGCGAAAAATTTTACGAATCAAATTAGTGGATAATAAACATCCATGGATACAACCACTTCGGCCAAATTCGAAAAATCTTCGTATTGAGTTCGGACCGCAATTTTAATAATTTATTTTAAAAAAACCACTGGTTCAAAAACAATATAATTGACTTAGATGTAATTCCTAAGGCATAATCTTTTCCCAAAAAAATTGCCATGGTAGGGTGTCATTTGAAAAAAATTTTTTTTGTAGAACTCGAAAACTAAAAGGAATTTCGAAAGAATTTATTCTTGAAAAATCATCACATTTTTAAAGTAGTTGATGATGTACTAATTAGTTTTTTCGTAAAGTACATAGTTTAGACACAAAAAGCTTGGTTCCAGACTTTCGCCGAACGCTGTATACAAAAAAGGTAATTTACTGTAGAAAATATTACACCCTAGAGTGTGGTCCTCTGGGGACCACTCTTAGTGTTACTTTAGTGTGAATAACACCAGTCAATTTTTTACTGTGTTAGGTACAACTCACCAATCTCAAAAAATTCTAGTGTCAAGGTACAATTAAATAGTTCTTCTAAAAGTGTTTTTTCTCTTTTTTAAACAATGAAAACTCGAAAGGACAATAAGTTGTGTTCACCGATAGTGTGTTTTTGGCAGCCCATAGAAATTTTGTGGAGACCACTCTAGTGTATTTCCTTTGACAATCGGACCTGCGGTATAACTCATCCAACAAGACAAGATATCAAATTAACTTTTAACAAGCTCCTGAAATATCATTCACATTCTGTCAATACCATGTCGTTTTGACTGGTGATGTCGCTTGGAAATAACAGACACGTTATAACGCACGAGTTATAAAAATAAAATCGATGACGAGTGATACAATCGAAGCAAATATTTATCAATTTGGATCGCATTGTGCGATTAGAAACGTGTATTTGGCATTTTTCACATCACTCGTCAAGTTCCCGGTGGGTAGCCCCTAATGACGCCCCTCACAATGCTCAAGGTTTCAGGACGATTCAGGACAAGTGTGCCTGGTATAAAAGCGTACCAAGCTCAGCAGTATTTCCAGAATGATATTATTCGGATGAATCCGACATAAATTTTCTTCTCATTGAATTAAACGCAGTCCCGAATGTTAGTCGAGATATTAGTTGCGATAAATTATTCAAGACACTATCGAACATTTGGACTTGAAACAGCGACTTGCCAAATTATTTGCACTGATGAAGAAGCAAAGTTCTTTGTGACGTAACTCCAACCTTTGCTTCCAATGACACAACAAAATAATTATGCGTCTGCGAAACAATAAGTAGGTTTCTCATGCATTGTGAGCCGGCGTAAAAATGTATTTTTTCACGTTTTGCCACTGATTTACGAGCCAAAAAAGAGAGTTTATTTACGGTTGAGGGGAAAAATGGATCGCTTTGCGAATTAAAAAAATATTTGCATATATCTGAGCGAGTTTTTACGTCATTGTACGTGGAATTGTTGCTCTAGTTTGCACCATTTAACACGCTTTAAAATTCTGTTAGTAAACTTTTCCCCTTTCTCTGGTCTGGAATAGAACTCAATTAGTGTTCAAAATACGTTTTAATTAACTGGGATCGATTCTGTTTTATTCAAGTAATTGAAACTGTTTCTTATGGTTGAGACGTTCCGTGTTTCGGAAAATTGTAAAAATAGTATTGTCTTTGGCAAGGTATAGAGGGTGGAATCCTCCCCGGCCGCCATTAATTAATGAACACACACAAATAGCGATTTAATTGTAACTTGCTTACGGAAGTGGAATGGAGATTTCGCGTGACTGAGTCGAAAGACACAAACGGAAGCGATTCCATCTTAGTTTGCATCAGACAAAAAACGGAAATAATAATTGGCTCTTAAGTAGCGTGTTTGGGCCCATTACCGTTTTATCGATATGTATTAATGAATCTCATTTAGTTTTAAAAAATATCGAAGAAACGACACAAGATTGCCATTAGACTGAAAACCTTCCAGGAAGCAGTCCTCCATCCAATCACACTTGGGCCCGATGGGCCCGACCCTGTCACCCAATATTAATTGTTCTTTGAAATTAATGGCATTGTTGGTGCCTTCGGATAAAACACCTCGATCTGTCACGGTGTCAGCTTCCACACAATATTATTACCGTTGTGAGAAGTGCAGTGAAAATCTGGCTTAGTAGCCGTTAAATGTCGCATTTTTATCGCGGAAGCCTTCACGGTCGAGTTGAGTTATTTGCTTTGGATGGCGTTCTGTTAATCTAGTTAAGAATCTGCAGTTTCATCTGCGATAAGTCGCTTCAAAGACACCAACCATTAGGCGAAATAACCCCGATTAACCGCACAAGCAAGGTTGACACCGCATTATTTCCCTACTAACGCAAATTGCAGACTTGCATCCGGGATGATACGTCGGAACGGAGATGAAGTTTCAGCCCTAAATGACGACCCCATTAGTTGATGAGGGGTTGTCGATATCGGGCCGCAGTGGCGTAACTAATCCCAGCTTCCCAAAGATTAAAAAAATGGGATAAACGGGCCCATATTCAAACGTCGGGGTTCTTGGGTGATAAATGAGGCAGGTTATCTTCGATGTATAACTTGTACTTCCTTTTATGGCCCCGAGATTTGAATAGATTTGAAAGGAGTTGCTTCTAGCCGCGAAATTTGTTTTGATGAAATGGAAACGGAGTGAAAAATGTTCATTTTTGCACTTTTTACATCGACTAGAGTCAAGATTGCATCTTTGGAGGAAATAAATTAAAAGGCAGTTTGAAATATGTTGGTATTGAAAGAGTAATGAAATTGGTTGGGAATCGCTCCTAGAAATGTCGGCCTTGAAGTCTTTTACCATCCCGACAAAATCAATTACTCGGCGGAAGGAATGCAGTGAAGGTTTGTTGCGGATTACTGCAGTTGTAGTAAAGCATTGGATTATAGCAAAAGCAATCATTTTGTGTTTTGCGCCGTATTTAGAGCGTACGTAACGGATTAATGTTATCTGCTTGCTAGAGAAAGATTATACCTAATAAAGAAAGTGACTGGAAATAATCCTGATCGATTTCAGCCTCTGCTAAAACATTAGCTTGATTATTTCGATACCGATTGCGCCAAAACGCCAACTCTTGCATAAAACACCGCATTCATTACGATTTTTGTTTCAGGAGGGACTTACGAAAAGAGAAATGGTATGAAGGAGCCAGATCACTTCGGTGAAACGGTAAGTCAATCAGTGTTGCAGGCTCAAGAAATAAATATCTGCTCTGGAGAAATTATTGCGCCATAAAATCAAAGATCTTAGTCCAAAACCGTGGTAAAGGATTGAAAATGACAAGAATAACAGCATTTCCGACCAAATATTGGTTTATTTTTGAGAAAAGTTTACTCAAAACGAGCTCAAAATTATGAGCAGCGGACAAAATACTACAATTTTTATTTTAGTATTTTTATGAGTCTCTACTTCACGAAATTTCGATCTAATTGGCTGATTTCTCAAACACACGGGAAAAGCAAATTTAACACCGTCTTTAGTGCAATTTGTAAAATTTAGACTGAAAAACATGCACATATTATTTTATCAACATTATTTGGCGATTTTTTACCAAACATCATTCAGCCAACTTGGCATCTGATGAAATTTGACTGGTAAATAAAAATATATAAAAAAATATTTTTTAAAAAAAGCTTTTATTTAAAAGATGCACTAAAAAGTAAAAAATAATATATTTCAATAATAATATTTTTTCTTACAGGTTAAAATTCTAAAATTTAAAAAACTTTTGGAAGTTGTCAACTGAACAAAGTAATTCTGTAATACCGTAGTTTTATAACTCCCAAAGCTTTTATAAATTTTAGAATTTTAACCTGTAAGGAAAAATATTCTTCTGTGATTGAAATACATAATTTTTTACTTTTTAGTGCATCTTTTAAATAAAAGTTTTTTTTTTTAAACATTTTTTTTATATATTTTTATTTTTTGTTTTTTAGTTTTTATTTATTGCATAGATTTATTGTTAGTACACTATGCGTCTACCGTGACGTCCAAATGACCAACATACCGTCTATGTCGGTATAAGTTACGGTATGTACAAATCGAGAACCCCTTTGTAAACATAACCTAAAATTTTAAAACCCCATTTAACACCTTTAGGGGGTAATTAACTATATAGAATTACATTGTCACGCAGATTATGTAAGCATGTTAAATTTCATTTCATTGCGACTGCAGGAACCCTCTCAAATTTACAAATCGAGAACCCCTTTGTAAACATAACCTAAAACTTCAAAACCCCATTTAACACCTTAAAGGGCTATTTAACTACATAGAATTGCATTGTCACGCAGATTACCTAAGTAAGTATGCAAAATTTCAATTCAGTGGGACAACGGAAACCCTTTCAAATTTGGCTCCGAAAAAATAACCGACAGACAGACAAAATTGTGAGTTAATAAAAGCTTTCAAAAACCGTAATTTTCTTCTTGTACTTGGTCAAAAAGCGACTTTGTTTTCTTCCGGTTCTTGTTCGATATTAGACTACGTGACCTAAGCACTCGAGTGACACGAAATTCTTTCGCGAGTATTGAACGACTGTATCCCGTTTCTGATGGGAAAAACTACAACTTGTGGTTGGGAAGGAATGAGATGCCTTGAAGGGCTTGCGGTTTAACAGATTCTCGGTTAGGTTACAAAGGCACTAGACCGAACACAGTGTTGAAATAAGAGAGCGATTCGGGAGAAATAATGCTCACTCAATCAGCTAATGGACTTTGCCGATTTGAATTTTAAGCGAGCTAAACAGTTTATGCTATCGATTGGGCGCAAATAATTTACCTTGGGAATGTTCTAAATGATATTGTCTTAATCACGAAAGTCGTGCCCCATTAAAAGCCAAAGTATCGTCTTGTGTGCAGCCGAAGCGTGAAATTTCTGCTCTTATTACACAAAAGCGTGCATTCCCTCGATTCGACTCGAATTCCCGAAACACCCAACGATTGAATTTGAAAACTTTAAACAAACTTGAATTGCTGATGAAGTCACCAAGGAAAAAACGCAGCAGTTATGCATGAATTTACCATCCCAAGGTCAGGCGTAATAATAAACGTTGTCTTGGAGCAGATCAGGTCGCCCATGGTGGAACACCCGCGAATCGCGCATACCTCAGCAGGATGGCCTTGAACTAGCAGGATGACACCAAGGTCACCGTTTGGAAACATTACTTTTCAAAAGTAATTCATTACTTTAGCAGAAATTTTTTTAATAAATAAATAAAAAATAATAATAAAAATAAAATTATAATAAACTGCACACAGGTGAATAAGGATATTGCTCTAAGTTTTAACTAATAGTTAAACAAATTACAATATCCCTATTCATTTGTGGGCAGTTTATAATAAAAAAATTACAAATAATAAATAAAAAATAAAATTAAAAAATTCTTATTTAGAATTTTAGGTAAAAGCAAAAAATAAATTGAATCATAGTCTCACATTTTGGAAAATCAGACAAACATTACAGTATGTGGCATACTTTGAAATCAGCCGCTTTCGCGGGACAATGAGGTTTTATCAGTGCTGAGTTGTCGGAAGGATGGCAAGAAAATGTGTTATGTGAATACATCGGACATGAGATAAGTGCGCACCAAATACAAAGCTTTAATATACCGAGCGTAGGATTTAAACGCAGGGAGTGAACAATGGGTCCGAGCTAATTCCCATTTTAATTTGCATGATGATGTCGTAAACGGTTGTTTTAATTGTGTGTAAATTTTGAGGAACAAAAAGTGGTAATTAGTGACGCGTGGTCACCGTCTTCAGGAACCTTCTTTCTGGTCCAAAGGATCGAAATTATGTAATATCTGTCAGAAGAAACACACCGGTTATGTTCTTTTTAACGATCGAGGATCGGAGGAAGCGACATCAAAGCTCTAGTAGCGAGTTTGATCTTTTGTGACTCGACGAAATCACACACATGCTCCTTCGCAAAAGACTGATAAGGCAACATTTACGCGTGATATTACAGCAAATTTACATTTCTTTCAAAGCTTTCGGAAAACGGAGCTCGCTTACCACTAAATATGAAATTTGATGAGATTTTTAGATGGAATTACATTTGCTTTGATTTTCGCTTTTACAAAAAACTCTGAACGAGTTCGTCGTGTCTAAGGAGTAAGGCTCGTCAAACTCGGTGGAAATCCCCCAAGAGTCGCTAAAATCCGTTGTTTTTTGCTGTTGTTTTCAGGAATGTGGCCTTCCGGTACCTAAGAAGGCGCATTTTTATATTCAATTTATTAACGGAGTCGTTCAACCCACATCGTCTATTTTTGGAGCCGTTCGAAAGTCGCTCCAGTCGCTCGAAATTTCGGAGCTTTAACCAAATTCCGGCAGCGTGGACGTGAAATATGATAGCTGAGAATAATGGGCTTGGACATTTGTCTGAAATATTTTTTTGCGATAAATGAAATATTTTTTGTGGATGGTGACGATCCCAGCAGATTCGAAATTTAAATCGGGCATTATGTGCATAACTAGGGCGTACCGCGATGTTTTATTAAAACACACCTTAATATGCGTCACGTTGATAGACGCTGAGTAATAATCATAAGGCACGTCGCAGAGACCCGGAACGTGGTGCTAAATACATATGCAACTGGGTTATTAAGCCGCAACAGCAGGGGGCACAAGATGTAAAAATTTATTGTTGTGTCTCAAGCCGAATGCAGGAATATTCAGCTGATGCGGCCTTTTCTTCCCCTCGATTTGGCGCTGAAGCTAGATTGATGATGGATCAATGTAGTTTCCGAGCACAATTAATTACAGGTGAAACGGGTCCGCTGGTGTGGAAACAGCAAAATCGCCATGTTAAATTGAAAGGAATGTCTATTTTTTCCCCAAATCAAATATTTGTCCTCAGCTCTAATCGCATTGTCAAAGATTGGAAACTAATTTATTCCCACGATAAAAACCAAACGTTTATTGACGTCGTAAATTTCAATTTTAACACCTCGCTCATCCGCTAGCGGATTCCCGATTATTAGGGAAACAGGCGCGACATTCTCTTTTTTTTTCGGACAGCAAAAAACGAACTTTATTAAATCCGCTTATGGAGCGGGAGGAAAGTTTGTCGAGTTACATCCGACAAGAATGCGTAATTAAGTCGGCGGAAAAATCGCAGTTTTGTCCCAATCAATTTGTGTAAGAGTTTTGAATAAAGATTTCTTGTGGGTGAGCAACGCCATGTTGCCGCCTAGCTTCCATATTCAGCACTGAATCTCCATTACAAATGCGTTACACTCAGCGCGAGCTTTAATTTATACTGCAACTTTCCACATGGAAAAATCGATCACTAGAGCAGGAAAAATTACGCAAAATGAATGTAGCCCGTGTTGGGGGTCACTTAACGAGCCTCAACTTCAAACAAGTTAACTACGTCCAAAGATCATCAAGGGGAGCTCAACTCCGACTCTTCAATAATGCGAGAGTTCCTCGGCGAGACTCTCGGGTCCTTTTTATATAAATTTAAGAGTAGGTACTGTAATAATCTCTTTTAGGGACGCCATCAAAAGTTTTCCATTTTCTAAGGTACACAAGATAATCAGCGACCCTCGAGAGCAAATCATGTCTTACTTTCCCGAAATCCCCAAATTGTTTTACACAAAGAACGCGTTCATAAATTCAGGACTCTACTTGTCAAATTTCGCACGTTTTTAATGACGACATTAATTATCCCGTTGACATCGCGAGTTCAAACAGCGCATAGAAATTTACGGCGGCTTCTGCGAAATTGCAAACGCCGTTAATTATTAACTGTATGGAATTTCAAAATGTAATATTAGCGGCTAGCAAGGTCCTGGCCCACTTTTTACAAAATAAAAACCCAACGAATTATCCGAGAGAAGGTCAGATGCTATTCGATTATGAAGAAGTGATTTGCATGTTGACATTCGTAAAAGCGGGCGGAGTGACTGTCCATTCAAGAACCCAACACGATAAAAATCTCGTGTTGGCTGAATATACATGGGAGTGGTCGTGCTTTATTGCGCATTCATGTGCACTCAACGACGTAAATAATGGCCAGTGATGTTTGGCCCGGGAGCAAAGCGACACGAAAAACCGGAAAAGTCCGAAACTCATCCAATTCCCAAAAATTACGCGGAATTCGTCTAATTCCACCTCAATTCCTTCGTACTTTTTTAATAGAAAAGAAAATTCTAAAACACCGCACAAATTATAAACAAATTAAAAAGTATCGGACCAGTGTGAGCCTCCTCAATTTACTAATATGTTGAGAGATGGACTTTCCCATTTTAACAAACTACTAAGAACACTACCGAACTTCATCTAATTTGTAAACTAAAATGACATGATTTTCCTTAACAAATGTCTTAGCTAAATCAGTACATATACAATGTGTTTTTAAATGATTCTCATCTAGTTAACTTTGACATTGATTTACATGTAAAAAAATTTGTGCCGCTCTGCTCAATTGAATTCTCTATCAATAAATGTCAAAACTGTCAGTTGTGAAATTCCCAAATTGTCAATTAATTAATTTTAAAAATTTCGTTAAAAAGCAACTAAATTGTTACACTATGCAAGAAAACACTTTTTTATCTAAGCTTATTTCCGAATTGGAGACTTAATAAATGGAGAATGGTAATATTCGGTGTCTAAATGCTTGTCATTAGGTCTATAAGGCGGCATTTCTGATTTTACATGAGAAATTCACAGACGGCTAGATGAGAATCATTTAAAAACACATTGTATTATACAGCGTTGGGCAAAAGTATGGAACCAAGCGTTTTGTGCCTAAACTATGTATCTTACGAAAAAACTAATTAGTACATCATCAACTACTTTAAAAATGTGATCATTTTTCAAGAATAAATTTTTTCGAAATTTCCTTTAGTTTTCGAGTTATTCAAAAAACACTTTTTTTTCAAATGTCACCCTACTAGGGCGATTTTTTTGGTAAAAGATTATGCTCTAAAAATAACTTCTGTTTTAATAAAAATAACTTTAAACCAATGTTTTTTTTTAATAAATTATTGAAATTGCGGTCCGAACTCATTACGAAGATTTTTCGAATTTGGCCGAAGTGGTTGTATCCATGGATGCTTTTAATCCACTAATTTGATTCGTCAAATTTTTCTCAAACATAAACATCCATGGATACAACCACTTCGGCCAAGTTCGAAAAACCTTCGTAATGAGCACCGAACGCAACTTTAATAATTTATTTAAGAAAAACTACTGGTTTAAAATTAATTTTATTAAAGTAGAAGTTATTTTTGGAGCATAATCTTTCACCAAAAAAATCACTGTTGTAGGGTGCCATTTGAAAAAACAATTTCCAAACAGATTTCGAAAAAAAATATTCTTGAAAAATGATCACATTTTTATAGCAGTTGATGATGTACTAGTTAGTTTTTTCGTAAGGTACATAGTTTAGGCACAAAACGCTTGGTTCCATACTTTTGCCCAACGCTGTATGTAGATAGAATAAACTTGATGACTTTGCAAATGTGTCTAATCGAAACATAGAATTCAAAAAAACTTAGACGATGGTGAACGTGTAAGAGGAACAATTTTGGAGTTGTAATAAAATTTTTGGATATGGTACTTGTTTGGTATTAGAAATTTATGTGTGGCATATTTTCCAAAAAATTTATGAATAATCATCTATGTTTGAATAATTCATGTGTTGTGGTTGTGTTTTATTAAAAAAAAACACCAGAAATGGAGCCAGTGGCAGATGCGCTCTAAAGAAGTCATTAAAAATCCCTAAAGTGTGTGGCACCATAGAAATATCGACTTATAGTGTGTATAAGGGAAGCTCAGATGCTCAGATTCACTTGAGTCTTTTTCCGGACCTCTTCGGATGAAATCACCAGGACCTCTCTTGGTGGGATACGTTCAGGACCTTTTCTGTGTTATTATAGTTGGTTAGGTACTGTTGTTATTGATACTAAATAAATTTCTCGTTTCAATCACACTTGTGTTTCATTAAACGAACTTCCCCATTTCTCCACTGTCTAAAAGCTAGTCGGAAAGGCATTCTGATGTAGTGGAGACATGGATAACATCTCTGAACAGTTTGTTTTCCAACTGTTAGAAAAAAGTTGGTGGCGTCCAGTTTAAAAAAGTTAAAAGTAAAATTAGAGAAGTGGAAAGAAAAAAAGAAAAAGGTACATTACCTAAAGCAGTTAAGAACCAAGGAAAATATTTGCTAATTAATTCAATTGAAAAACATAGTTTCTCAAGAATTTCGTTTCTAAAACAAAATTCTGTATCTGTAAGCAATTGGCAAGTAAAAAGTAGAAGCTTATGGCGCTTTGTCTCGAGGGGTCTTAAAACAGAAAAAATGCAAACAGGGAAGCTTATTAGCTTTCGAAATGACCCATTTATGGTGCTGAAAATGTGCATTAATGGTGGAAGTAAATTAGTGTTCGTGTCTATTCCGGTTTCTATTAGTCGAGCGTTCGTATGTGGTTATTACTATTGCCACTAATTATACTCCGATAGCTATATTTACGAGTAATGCACAACTAATTGAAGATGTTTTCCGATAACTGGCTTCATTGCGAATTAATCTCGATAAATCTAGGCATTTTTCAAAATCATGATGGGAAATGCCGATCATTTTTTCGCGAGAGCATCCAATTCTAATTTGTAAACTCATTGGGTAATTTCTCTCGGTGAATGAAATTAGAAACAGTGCTTTGGTCGCTCAGGCGTGGATTGTGTCAGAGGGTAGCTCTCACAACGAAACTTTAAGAAGCAAAAAAGCACTCCTGAAGCCCTTGTAACTTCCACCGGTCATTGAAAGCTTCTAGTAAACGTCTTGGATGTGAAACAGAAAGTTTGTTTCGCGGCAAATTGAAGTGAATTTTTTGTTGGAGAAGTCGGTAATTAGAGTCGCTCCTGCTAGTGTTAACTAACCCAGTTCTTGGAGAGTCGTGATTTTTCTCTTTAGTATCCTTGTATTAAAAGTTGGAGTGTTTGTGTCTGGTCCAGTGTTCGCTCTAATTACTTCTTTCAAAGCGAGCTTTCTGAAGAGGGGGCCACGTGATGTCGGGCTAAATATACAACGATGTGTGTGTATTCCACCCAATTTACAGTCGTTTCGTCGCGTTCGGGAGAAAATATCGCTGAAAAATCGATGGCACGCCAAAGAGACACGAGTAATGTATAAGCCGTCAGATGCCGAAAGCGATGGAAAATCATTCGAGCGCAAATGGGGAGCTTTGTCAAAAAGCACGCGATGTGGAAAAAAGCGACGGAATCGCGGACAGTGATGAAAATCTAATAAGGGACCGTGAGTGTCGCGATTTTGCAGTCTTCATTGACTCCAAAGCGGACAAGCTGCAGCGGACGCTCAAATGGGCCGGATTCAAATTAGTAAGAGAAAAGTCCTTTTTTACCAATTATAAACTTCAATCGAAGTCTTCTAATTAGTTTCCATTGTTTTCGACAGATTATTTGCATATTAATGGAGAACGAATTATTTCCGAAAACTTTGCATTTTGTTGTGCGCGAAAAAATAAACCAGGCACACTGCCAAACGCTCCACCTAAACGTGTTTATTTTCAATTAAGTCTTGCAAAAGTCGGATTTGCACAGCTTGTACCAGTTTCACACAAATAAATAACAAAAACATATGCTCTTCAAAGCGACACCAACTCCAACTACAAGAAAATAATAAAATGTAGGTACAACAAAAATAAATAAGATGATTTGGCTGAAAAATCCTGAATTTTGCTTAACGACCTTTTTGCGTGAGTTTTATTGGTTTAATTTGTCCCTCGGTCCAAAAACTAGCACAGAAAATGTTTTTCTAATCTGATCCTGGAAGATAACTGAAATCGAATGTCTCTAGCGAACGCTAATATCCCCTAGACGCAAAAATTTGTTGGGCAAATGGCCAACGAATCTTAGCGGAAGTGCGTTATGAATAAAATAAGCGGGTTAAACGCCCTTTAACAGGTGTAAATATAGAACGTCTAGACGAAGTTCTTGTCTAGCCCATCTCGAGATTAATGTAATTGCATGACTATTATTACAGTGCAGGCTCAAAAATAGCTAGTTTGCGGTCGGTCATCAGCCCCATCCTTTATGCAGGATCATTGTGTCGTGTGTGACCGAATCGATAATGGCCATAATCTGTTTTCTTGAAGGATTTTGCGTATCCGTGTCGGCAATGTTGACTGGGTCTGTTCAGCTTATCTCCACCTGTGTCTCCCGGAATAATCCGGGAGCGCGTTTAAAGGTCATCCTTTGAAATAATACGACGAAAGGCCGAAAAAATTAACTCTTCCGTCGTGTTAAATCTTCGGAACGCCGCTTTTCAAGGCATAAATTCACTTCCTAATTCCAACCGGTCGGGTACCAGGTGCGAAGGAATTTCATTTAGAGAAAATTACTTTGTTATAAACGTAAATTATAAGTGACATTATGGCCGAAATATTCATCTCGTCAAAGAAAAAGGATCTATAGGAAGTGAGGGCTGTTGTGAACACAAGGATACTTCTCATAATAAAAGTGTTCTTCACTTCTTGCAAGGATTTTCAACCTAATCCGGGCGAAATAGGTCGCATACACCAGGAAGCAAGTAAACGAGGTTCGCTGGCGAAAATTCATCGGTGATTGACCAACAAGCAATACAAAACTTCAAGAATCGGCTCTAAAGAAATTCCACTTTTACTTGAAAGTCGGCTTTAATTATGACGCTTTCAAACGACGAGAAATTAAATCATCAAAAAATTTTTAATTAGTCGGATGGCAGACGCGAAACACTTCAATTGGAAATTAAAAATGTCAAAATAACACTTGAAGCGTGATGAGTTTGCTAACGAAACATTATTCAAAAACTGATTTATTGTAGGTAAAAATTTCACTACATGGCATTCGGAATGCGATAATAATTGTTTCATCAAAAAAAAAAATTATGCACTTTTCTATACTTTTAGAACCTTCTAGAGTTATTAAAAATGCAAGAAAACGACAGTAGATTCGATTTCAAAAGGTTTGTTTTTTTTATTTTTGTCAAGATTGTGGTGAATTTCCGATAGGTAGGTACCCAAAGCATTTTTCGGAAAATAAGTCCTAAACTGTTAACCCCATTAAGTTTATTATTTTTGGAAAGCTCTTTTAATTATCTACCGTTTTGAAAAAAAAAGATCATTGCCTTGCGATTAACAGTTTCCGAGAAAATTGCTAGTATCTATTAGCAAAAGAGGTAAAATTTGTATGTGTTGGTAACTTGAAAACTATCAAGAATTTAACGGATTTCTCGACACCAATCGATTCCCCGAATCGTTTTACATTGGTTTACATTAAAATAGTCAAATTTTTTCAAATAGTTATAGTTTCACAGAAGCAATTTTAGTTTTTCACTAAAAAATTTCATAACTCGAAAACTAACACTCCTAGAGCAAAACGATTTGTAACCATCATGTAGATGAAATTGCCGTGTTATTTGGATTAATTCAAATTGTGTATTTTACAACTTTATCTAATTACGTATTAATCGGACGTTTAATCGATTGATAATAAATTATCTTTGGTTTAGTAACTGGAGCAGCAAAGCCGATTAATTTTTTGAGGTATCTCAATTTGTACGGGATTTTGCGACCTGTACCTCTCCGAAAACGAGTTCTTTTGGTTGATTAAGAAAAAACGGAATTAGATTCGTCCATTGTTGGTATGTCAATGGAGTTGAATTTTCCATTATGTTCGCGATCAATTTTTCTATTTCGGGTGAAAAAAAGGTTGTATCGATGTCAATCACAATGAAACGGGTAATGGGACGAAATGAGTGTTGAAATTTTCAATTTATTTCCACCTTCCCGTCGTGTTTGTACATCGCAGCTTTAATAAATTAGGCAATTTGAGTGAAACGCTTGCATTATGAGGGTGATAAGTTAATTACGCTAGGGCCAAACACGCAACTTCATCAATTACTTAAAGAAAATAGCGAATTAATAAGACGGAATCTGTCTCCCTGGATTTGGGATGAATACACGTTGCAATAGTTAAAATTGACACTTCCTGGTAGAGATTATCCCCGCCTTTTGAAACACGATATTTTTAGAACGACCGTCATCTCCGAAGACCCACCATGAATCGTTTCTCGAATAATTTGTTCCAGATCTGAAAAATCTGGTAATCTTATCTAAGGCATGCTATTCTTGTATCTTGTCAGATAAATTGTGTTTTTTTGAAAAATTGAACGAGACTGAAAGTGAAGGTTGGCGTGAATTCTTTGCGAAGAATCCCGTCCGAGCAAACCGACCGAATACCAATTTCGCTCCATAAACTCCAAGGGCACAACTCGTTGAAGTTAATTACCATCCTGTATGATCGGCGAGTTCTCGAAAAACCAGTCGCAGTTGCAAATCGTTTCACCTAAACGACGTCAAAATTGGAATTGTCGTCCGACTCATAAATCTGTCTGCAAGTCGCCGGAATAGTCCATAACACACACGACGCTCAAATTTCTTCTCCAGAGGGGCAAACATCAGAAAACAATTTGTCCGTTGGCAAAAAGTGAATTTCAGCCACTTAGACACGACATAAAACATGCGAAGCGGTTGATGCACGACAAGGGGTGGAGACGCCAGCTCTTTAGGCACCCCTGGGGGGAGTCCAGTCACTAAATTATGAACACTGTTTTTAGTTTACAATTTAATCATTTACTGTGTGGTGAGTGGTGCTGAGGTTGATCGAAAATCGATGCCTCCACATAAAATAAACCGAATCTGGAAAAGCCACAACTTGGAGGAGTTCATTCCGGTTTATTTCTTTTATTGCGACTTGGTTAAGCTCCGGTCGAATTTTTATGGATTATCCATGCAAATTTTGGCGCGAAGGGCCACACATTTGTTGCGATTATTTCCGCCAAGGATTTTCGGCTATTTTCTTAATCGAAGTTATGCCACTTTTATGGCAAATTGACTCAATTTTTTTCAGTGAGCTTCCGCTGCTGAGAGATTGGTTAGATGTTTATAAAACTTAATTATGTTTACAATGTAATGTACTTGCTCTGACTTTTATTAGCATTCCATATTTTATTATTATTTACAATTATTACTCCAACGGAGAAAAATGTGTAGAATTCGTCACTACAAATCTTAATCAAGCAATCAAAGCGTTAACTGTGATGTCGAATATTTCGTAATATAGAATTTTTCAATAAATCATCGCCCGATATAATCTGATTTATATTCTTTTAGAGAGCGCTGTTTTTATGGGTCTTTTGTTCTTTCCCCTTTGAATCTGATACTCGTTGCGATAATCCAGCTTTAGTGGATAATAAATTTGAGTTTGAGTTATTTTCCCCTAGAATCACACTTAAAATTATGAACTTAATCCATAGTTGATTTTTTTATTAAATTAAAAAATACTAGGTATTTTACGATCCATTTTGGGTTTCGGAAAAATGGTTTTATTTGGTTTAATTGATTGGCCGTTTCCACGGCTTCCGCATCCTAAACAAGTGGTGTTTCACGTTTCAGGTGTCCTTTACTCATGCTTCGGGCGTCGAAAACCTCAAACGTTTGTTACCGTCCTAATTATAACACTCCAATTGATCAATTTGGTCTCTCGCATATTATAACGAGCCGCCATGTTGGCGTTTAATCTTTCGATCTTTAAGTGAATGAAATGGCACTGTTGCATGCAACTTGTAAAAATGCTGAGGGTGAAACCGTTCGCATGCATAATAAATCAGTCATTCGTGTAAAAAGCGAAAAAGAAAGCGCCATCCAGTGTATAAAACTTGCCAGTATGTGGGGATTTGTTTAAAATCCTTTCAAAAAACACAAAGTTGTGTTAATTATCGGAGAGAGGGCTTTTAAAAGTACGAGTTTTACGTAAATAATTCAACGAGATGGATGATAAAACTTCGAGGTGGGTAGATATATGAGCAGTCGGAAAGTTAAGGGATGTGGATTCTTTTTACCTTTCTTCCTGGCGACTTCTTTATCGGACCTTCTAAGAACAACCGGATAAAAGCGCACATTTAGATTCCGAACGCATTCCTAAAAACTATACAATGCACAGACGACCAGACGATAGACTCCATTGTTCCCCAAGAGTCAACACAACTCATTTCAAAAATACGACCGCTTCTAACCAAAATGCCCACTTTCTGATTATTGTTTTGTACAAAAAAATACCATTACCATTACCGCTTGAACAGGGCTATTTAAATATTTATTTTATAATATTTGGATTTGCGAAATAAAGCTTTTTGAATTAATGTCGGAGCTAAAAATGAAAGTTTTGTTGGGTGGATTTAGTTAATTTAAATGAAACAGAGTGCATGCATAAATTATATTCGCACACATCCAGGTGGAAAGCACCTTTGTTTGCTTTTATTAGAGACCTTGGGCTAACCAGTTAACCCCTGTGAAATTATTCGATTAGGAATTTTATCCGATCCGATTGAGCCGCTTTGTTTGAGTCGGTTTAAAGGGTGTCGAAAGGGTTGAACCCAATTTGATTGAATTTCTTGCATTTTAAACAGGCGCGTTTTTAAAAGTATTTCACTTCTTGATGCCTGAAGAGATTACTTTCCCATAAAGCACTTAAGTACGACATAAAACTTTAAATAATTGTCTCCCTATCGTCGTAAAAGCGTAACGCAAGGATTAAAAAAATAACGACTTTGTGCCTTAATTATTGGACGTGATGGAAAGTTGGTTGTTACATTCTTTCAATGTTAGTTGCTCGAACAACTTTTTTAACGTAATCCCCAGGGCGACTCCTTTAATTTACATTATTTGAAGCTATGATAACAAATAACAAAAATAAAGCTTCTGGAGCTTGGCGTGATTGGATTAAGGGCGCGTTCGACGTCACTCTCTTCCAGTAAATAAAAAATAAGACATCAGAGACGTAATTAAATATCATACAATTTGATCGAGTTGTTCCTAAGGGGGGTAAAATATCCACGAGCACTGTATGACTTCAACCCTTATCAGTAGAGACCTGCGCACCCTAAGTGAAATTCGTCGTCTCGTTGTGACGGTGGTTGCGTTAGTGTGTCGTCAGTTCTCGTTGGGGGTTGTTGAACGTCCGGTCGAACCCTTCGAAGACACGTTTTTTCTGTGATATGTACGTGAGCACTGGTATGATTTTTAATTATTGCACTTGATTATGTAGTGACTGCTGCAACCGCTGTCGAAAAATCTCTGTGGTATTTTATTGGAATTATTCGAGTCTCAGGGGGACCTTTTCCATTTCTAAGCATTACCTGTGTCTATATACATAAATCTTCCCGCTTAAATTGTACGTCTACCTGCAAAAATAGGACGTATTTGGATTTCTTCTTTTATTCACGAAGATGGCAGGGAGGAGATTGGTAGACGGCCCGTGCAATATTTACTCTCCATTACTGATGTTTTATTCTGTTTACGAGGCCATAAGCTAATTAATTTATCGAATTTCCGGCGATTTTTTCCGAGTTCCATGCCCTGATTTATTCCGTGCCAATCCTTGGATGATATCTCTCCTATTGGCATTATTAGGGTATTTCTGTTCAGCACGCAAAGAATTTACATATTTGTGGTCAGGGTCGAGACGAAATTTTCATTCAATTGCTCCACCAAATTCCAGATATTTCGGCAATAGAAATGTATTACACAGGAGGGATTTAAACCGAAATTGTTTTTGGCATGTATCTTTTTAATCTGCACAAGGCATGATGGAATACATTTTTTTAATATTTTTTACTTGTGTTTCCGGCTTTGGATGCAGAATGTGGCACACACGATTTTTATTGCATTTTTTACATTGAAGTAGTTTTCTCATATCGGTCTTTGTTTCAAACACTTTTTCTATTAAGAAAATTGCTCCGAATTTGTCTCCGAGTGCTATCGATTTCACTTTATTAAAATCCAATTCATCAATCGGCGGAAAAATCTACTCCTGGAGTCAATAGGGTTGCAAAACGTATATTTTTCATTTCGCACACGTAATTTATTGATTTTGAATTCCGTCAAGGTTTCCTATTCTTTCCTTCATGTGTAGAACTAGAATGGATTCGTGGTTTGGCTTTTAATCAAATGGAAAATGCAAATAAACGAGAAAATGGGAAACGAAAATAATTAACATTCAATCAATGGTAATTGATAAATAATCCGTGTTTGTTTTGCTGAAACCTGAAACATTTTTTCAATTGAATTTCAGGACGTAGCGCGGAAGCCAGCCAATTCCGATATTTCCGGTTTAAATTTTTAGATATTGACGCAACTTTACTTGTGTTGACTTACAAATCCCACATTTCGCGACATAATGGTCCAATAAAATATTGATAAGCACACTTGTAATTAAATGAATTTGGCGCAATTACGGCGTAAATTAATTTTACTCTCGATCTTGTAAGCCATAAACTCATCATGAATTGCCACCGAGATGTCTTTGCCATAAAAGATTAACGATACGAGTCATATGGTTTGAATGACATTTTTATGAGTGATTCGGGCTTGTATGATGGTAGCGTTTAGGTTGATGGTCTAGTCCCGAAATTTTTCTTTATTAAATTTTCATGGTGACGTCTCGAAGGATATGAAGCCTGGCTCAGATAAAAGCTTTTGTTTCTGAATGTTTTTCGGTCGATTTTTGCCCCAAAATTAATGAACTGAACGAGGCTAATAATTCCAGGACCATCAATTATGCAAGAAGCTTTTTGCGGCTTTGGCTTTGAGAATAAGATTGACACTTTTGTCTTCCGATCATTATTTTGCGAGGTTCAAGATTCAATTAAATCTGTGGGATTTTTCCAGTTGATGTGTCCGCAACCTCAACCACCTGTTTGTCAGAGAAGCAAATTTTTCCGCCATATACATTTTTCAGTATTTGTAACTCTTGTGGCGTTGTTAGTTAAAAATTCAGGTCTTTTAAAAGGAAGAAAGCAAACCACCTGTGAACTCCCACGAACTTTACCTAAAATAAGTTGTATTCCGTCGTATCACGCAACACCTGATGTTCATTTCAGTGGACAAGGAAGTTGCGTGTAATAACCCAATTGGCCCTTTAAATCCACGAGATTTGGGGCCGACCTAAACTTGAAAGAAACTTCGGGTTAGTACACGTCATGTTTATTTAATTGCAAATTTGTGTGGAAAATAAACAGATTTCCAGGCTGTGTGCCTAATCCCCGTTTTCCTAATGTCCAAATTAAAATATATGCTAATTTGGTTTGCACATGGAGTTCTGCTGCGATTTTGTTTATTCAATATTGCGGTTTAGGCAAAAAACTCCTTTTTGCCCCAGAGGCTCGAGCCAAGATGGCGCCCGGAAATCGTTTTTTTATCCACAGAACGATACGCTGGATCTGAGCTTTCTTTGAAAATATTGGAGAGTTTTACATTGCAAATGGGACGATATATTTTTAGACATTCTTTCCGGCGGACAAATCCTTTTGTGTGCAAAAACACACTCCGATAATTGTCGGATTTTAGCCAAGTTGCAAATTAATCACCGGAAAAGACAGCGATTGCAGTGGTCAGACGTCCGATACACTACCAAACAAAATCCAACAGGTGTTTGTCGGCCCTTTATCAGTGCATGCTCATAAATCCGGACTGCTGATGAAGAGGTCCCTCGATAAAAAATGCTAGCCTGCGTTTGCCAACCGGCCGATCCGGGGATTTTCCGGCGGTCTCCGGTACCTTTGGGTGCCCCACCGTTAAAAATAGGAGCCGTTCCCAAGCCCGGAAGAAGCGTCCGCTTGACGGCTCCGGTCATCACAGATCCGCCCGGACTTAACGAAGAAATGAGGACTAAACACACGAAATGTAAAAGGGACACGAGTGGCACGAGTGATAAGGATAAATGTAGTGAAAACGGTGACTGTGATAAGGAGAAAAAGAAACTGAACGATTTCGAGAAGGTATTCCTACGTAATTGTTGTGTTTTGGCTGTAATTATACGCTAATTAATTAGTGACATGTTTTAGGTTTTAATTTTATTTCTTGTAAAAAAGGAGCGGATGTTCCGACTCCATTATTCCCCGCATTTTTAGTTAAGTCAATTTTAATGCATTATTGAAAAGTGTTTTATCACTTCAGACCACGTTTATGAGTCAAAAACTTTCCTCTCCCTCAACTTAAACTTATTATAGTGTTGACTGAGACTTTGCAGCAGGGTAGTGGATTAATTGAAGTTGTGCAAATATTTGCTTATTACTCTTCAAATGAAAATTGGCTTTGTTTCGCGTTTTGTTTTCGAAAAATACCTCTGTGCTTGCTTTCCTCCCTAAAGAAAACTTTTTAAGTTCATTAATCTCCGCCGGGTGACATATCAAATTACTGTCGCGTAATTTTTAACTTGCTTTTCTGTGTTTTCCTTTGAACGCCTTTTGGAAAAACTAGTCGTTTCGCTGCGGCTCAAAACGCCCTTTCTGAGTGAATTGTCCCAGTTTTTATTCGAACGACAAACAATAAAAAAATTATGTTCCGGGTCCCCTCTTTTATAGTACACACGTAAAACACGAGCGACAAGTGGCAGTCGCGATAACAGGCGAATTTTTCGCTCCGCTGAACGCCATTTTTTGATTTTTACCCCTAGGTTCTAAAATTCCGTAGCTGGACGAAATTTGATACATACTGACAGCGCCGAAGTAATGAAATTTTATTATTCCGAACGCTCTTTATTGTGCGAGGAGAAAAAATAACACGTTTTTCTTTAAAATTTCTTGGTAAAAGCCGGTTAAAACGAAATATTTCTTTTGCAGTTACCGGACGGTGTGCAGTTGACATTAAGCGAACTGCGCGAGATGGCCTGCAGACAACAAGCGCAGATCGACTCGCAGCACCAGCTGCTGGCGGCAAAAGAGCAAAGATTGAGGTACCTGAAGGAGCAAGAGGCTCGCCAGCAGCGAGTCCAGGCCGAAAGCGAGCGACTCCGGAGGCTGAGGGACCGCGTGGACGCCCAAGAGCTCAAACTGAGGAAACTCCGGGCGCTCCGGGGACAAGTGGACCACCAAAAACAAAACAATATATCTCTCAGTAAGTGCTGTGCATTTTTTGCGGATTATGCTCGATTTATCAGAGTTATTGGACGGCGCCATTAATCATCGGTTCGTGTGTTGAAATAAATGGCGAAACAATGGTGATTTGTGATCGGGAATGAAGGAATAATGCGAATTTATGGAGTGACAGCTTTAAAGTTCATATTTAAATGTCCTTTTTTATTTTTTCGCTCGCGAGGCGAGGCAGTTTGATTTAAAAGCTCCAAATTTGACGTTTTACATGACAAATTCGGGAATTTCCAGCGAACTTTTCAACTTTTCGAAGAACGGTTCCGTTCAATGTCTCCGGAAACCACGAAGTTTACAACACATTAATTTTAACTGAAGCTTTTAGATTATTATGAACTTAATTCCCAAATCGAACTAAAAATCGTTTAACTTCGCTTTCACAATATCGCACACAACACGACAGAATAAATTAGCTTTCTGAGGAATTATAAAATTATAATTAATCTAGACGGATATTAAACTGTCATGACTTGTCTAATTTAAAAATTTCTGGGAAATACCACGAACAAAACAGACAATGTTGCGAAAAATCAACGATTTATCACTGGTGGTGATATTTTTGAATTTTTCGTTTCAAAGCGAGGGTTTTATTTTTCCCCAAGAATTAGTTTGACCGGCCTTCCGGCTCTTTAGCTCCACATTCTTGTAACCGCCGGTGCACCGCCTTGCAGACACATTTGTTTCGCTCAGTTCTCCTAAAATGCGATTAGGCGACATAAAAGAACCCGCCTCACTAATTCTGTTATCCTTTTAACCATTTTTTCAAGTTTTCTTTGACTACCTTTTTATTTCACATTTTCCCACGAGCGGCCGTCCTTTATACCATTTTTTAATCCTTTGTCAGGAATAAATTGTTATTTTAAACCTGCCCGCTAGTATAATTGACCTAAAAACACAGATGTATGTGTGTTAATAGCCTGCAACATAATAATAATAATAACAACAAATAAAATAAAATCACGATACCGTTTGTTTAATTGCATTATATAAAACGTGCCCGAGTTCGCAGATTTTAAATAAACTTTCCACAACCTGCAGCTGTTTTCGATTTTCTAATCTTTTCCGAAAACGATTTCCTGGCAATTAAATTTGATTGCAAGTGTTTCAATGCTGCTGTCACGAACAAAATTCATTTCTCGTTCAACTACCACTAACAATAATTTTACACAAGTCTGGCGACAGAGCGTAATGGTTCATTATACACCAAAATTTGAAAATTCGTCGCGAGTTGCAAGTCGTGTTTGCCACCTTGACGCCATCAAACTTCGCGTTCACTTTTAATGAAGAAATTAACTCGATCTACTCCGATGAATAATTGATACCGTGCGAACAATCAAACATTCACTATAAGATTACAGATAAAACCGAAATTTAATTAAATGAAGAGCGGCTTGTTGAATCCAACTCGATGATGAACGGGAACTTTGCCCGAAAAGAGGGATCGAGGAGTCGCAATAATTAATTACTTTCTCTAGGGTGAGCCCTAGAGTGATAATATTTTATTACGCCACTTTGTGCATCGGACGATTCGAGATGCAACTTGTTTATTTATTAATTAAAACGATAAGTAGGTATTTAATTTGGACTGTGAATTTTTTTCGGTGATTGAAGGGTCGCAAATGGGCAATTTATTTCGTTCGTTGTGTACAATTTGCTAAAATAGGGAATATCGGTCGGGAAATAACGACGGAGATAAGTAAAATACGGTCCGCCGACTTGGAAAGTAACTAAACGACAAGAAAATAAATTGCAAGTCGTCTAAGACGGATTATTGGAGCGAATGTTGTGCCAAGAAGATAGTTCATCGAAAATGAACAACTGCTCCAAACATCGGAGTGTGGCTTTTCTTGTATTACTTAGATACGCAACCTTTTGGAATTAATCAAGAGAAGGGTCAGGTACATCCAAGGTAATTACCGTTGCTTGCCAGGTCTGGTCCTTAGGGACCATTATCCCTTTGGTTTCCAGAAAATCTGGCAGAGTTTATGGTGACTGACACACAATCTTATTATTTAAGTTAAACATCTGCTGGATATTTTACTTTTGATCTACGCTCCAGAAACACAAAAGCAATGCAAATGCTCTGTTGTCACTCTGAGACAACTCTGTTATTCAATAACACACAATAACAGGGCGTTGGGAATAGCGCAGTTCCGGTTGCAATCAAAAACGTTATTTATTTGGCGATTGTTGAAATAATATTCAATATATTTGACTGGTGTTAGTTCGACCATACGTAACAAGAATTATTATGTTTTTCAGTACTTTTCTCATCGGCTTTAATGTTTAAAAGTGTATTTACTCTATTAAAATAAATGTTGTAAATAAGCTGTTGTACCTTGAATTTGAGTAAAAAGCGTACAAATTATAATTCGCCAGTCGCTTTGAAGTATTTGACCAGAGCTTTTAGCAAATATTTCTTATTTAAGGAAATTTGAGTAATTGATTTAAATATTTCGGGCATTCCTTCCAGATTCGAGCAACGTTGGGGCAAAATCATTTTTCAACAGATTCATTTCAAATTAAAAAAAAATTCCTCAGACATTGAAAAGGTCAAGTAGTATCAATGCTATTAGTGCCTATCTATCGTTAATAAATTGGGAGTCAGTTTTTCTAAACCTGGATATTAACCAGTCACTTAATAAATTTTATGAGATAATCTACTGTCATGTCATTTTGGGTTCCGACTAAGAGCTACAGATCTACTATTTTTCCCATGTGGTTTTCGTCAGAATTGATAAAATTAGTTCGTGAGAAGAAAGCAATTTAAAGCAACTAATTCTTATGAAGTATACGAAGCTTTTAACATCAGGAGATTATGTAAATCGAAATCGAAAGTATGTTGTAGATGGTAAATTATCATGTAATCCTGTCGAAATGGCAGATTTATTTGAAATTTTGTTCAATCTAAGTTAGTGTAAAATAATTTTTCAATTAATTTTTTTAATGGTGTACTTATAATGAAACTAACTTTTCTTTTCTATATGTAAATGAGGTTTTTGATGGTATTTTGGGATTGAAAAGTCTCTCATAGCAAAGGTCCTGATAACACTCTTTCTAGTTCTTGGTGTCTTGCGTTTTCAGTATCACGAAGCCCATTTATCATTTATTCAAGTTATCTATCTATACGTACTTTTTTGACCTTTTGATATCCAAACAACTAAAATAGGCCTGCAGAATTTTAGACACTAAGCTTTTGTTTCAATGTCTATATTCAATAAAGCTGTAAGATTCTGAGGCTTAGTTATACACACACTACAACAATTTACAGTAACAGCACACAAATTAGGTTTCGGTGCATTAGTACGAAGTTTGGTGGAATATGGAAGCATTTTGTGGCCCCCTAATTAAATAGCATCGAAAAAATTCAGAATACATTTTTGAGAACATGTGCTTGGACCTAAGTTTCCTTTACAGTGTGTTGAGCTTTTGGAAATACTATTTCAGCTGTGCTAGTCCAGGAGTCTATTTTGTAAAAATTTTTACAAGAGATTTATTTGTTACTTGTATACTTTTTCTATAGTACTGTAATGTAAATAATAAACATGTCACTTGTAAAAATCAAGTTGTAATTTTTATGAAACGAGCCCCAGGAAGAACCTTTCGCAGTAATCCTTTATTTTTAGTAAAATTACATAAAACAAACTTTTGCTTCATATAACTCATTGGTGTCACCAGGAGTAGGATTAAAGATATTCAGTTTTATATTTTTGTATTTATTTATTTTTGTTTTTTATTGTAATTTTTCTTATAAAAAGAGGGTTCCCGTTAATCAAGTATTATTATTATTAAAGGTTCAGTGTGATTTTGGCCGGTGGATAATTTAAATTTTGCGTGTTTGTTGTATTCTGGAGATAAGAGAAGTTCAGGTCATAAAATTTGCAATTTCGCTGTAAAATTTGATGACATGTGAGTTGTACGATTTTTAGTGTCCCATAAAATGGCAAATGGAAGTCGTCAGTAGTGTGAAAATCTTTAAATCTTGGGCGTTTTATGTGAGATAAATAAATAAAAATAGAGTAATGTAAGAAACTAGAACGGGGCACATTGTTGCAGTCACGAATTTCTTGTATTTGTTATCAGTTTCTTTTATTCTGTTACGTAAAAAACAATGCGTCCGAAATTCCCAGCGGCCCCGCTGGAGGAATACCAATTTCGAATGCGATTCGGATTATTATGTAAATTTGAGCGCAAACTATCGACATATTGCAGGAAACACTTTCCGTGAAACGCTATTTATTCCGCACCTCTCCACCATATTGTTCCTTGCATTAACAATGTGTTCTGGAGGCACGTTCTCCTACACCTCCGGCGGGATCTTCCGACTTCAGTTCACGTCGAGTTATGGACCGTGACTGCTAGTTATCTAATATCACAAGACCACACAATCCGTCTATTTCCGATACCGGGAGCGCAACCCGAAACTCCCCGTCGTGCCCAATTAATAGCTTGATTCCGCTTTCAGCAAGTGACCTTGACTCGATTCGAGCCCTCTTCAACGAGAAGGAGAAGGAGTTGTCTTTGGCGGTGGCCAAGGTCGAGGAGTTGACCAGGCAGCTGGAGGAGCTGCGACGGGGGCGAACGGCCAGGGACCAGCCGCCTGCTTCTGCCCTTGAGCTGGACAAGCTGCGCCGGGAGCTTATGGTAAGTAGTAGTCGGACTGCCAGACCTAATGGTAATTTATGGGGCGGTTTAACTAAATTCAAAAATATCGCCCTGCTTAGACCCAGCGAAAATTGATTTACTCCACCAAGAAACAAACTAACAACAGCTATTTTATATAACGTGCATGATATAAAAACCACTGGAATTTTCTGGGGCGCTTACGACTGGCTTTTCTTGACTGACGATCCCCTCCAGACGTCTGCCAAGACTAACGATCCAAATTAACAAGATATAAAACTACAAAAATTGCAGTTATTTTATTGCGCGCATAACGAAAACTTGGCGCAAAGCAATTAAACCAATTTTTGTGTAGTTTTGAGTGAGAATTATTTTCAAATATACAGAATGTTTCAGAAATGAGCTACAATACAAACTTATTTTTTTAAGGGCTTGCCCTACATTTTATTGCATTTTTAGATGTAGCTCCAGATGGCCAACTCAATGTAAATTTTTTATCCCCAAAGCTTCGGAACTATTCGGGTTTTTCCGTTGGAAGTAAACCGGTATTCAGATGACGCTACGGATAGTGGCGGCAAATTTGAATTTAGTTTTAGAGCCTATTCGTATTTTTTTTTGTTCAAAAATAAAATAATGCATCTGAGCAATTTCATTTTATTATGAAAATTATAAATACAATCAAAACATAAATATAAGTGCCAAATATAAAAATTAGACAACTTACAACTCACGTAAAGTTTTAGACACAATAAGTTATCTAGATGATACAACAAAGAATATTAGAATCCAAATACTGGAAATTCTTTTTTGTGTCTACTAATCTTCATCACTTCCGCTTCTGCTCAAAATTGATTTGCTCTTTGAATTTTTGATTTCAGGTTTTATTTAGTGGTGCTTACACTAAAGGATTATTGTAAATTGAGATAATGTTTGAACTGTATCTGATCTTTACCTCTGCCAAGACGAATTTCATCAAATCCTTAACTTTTACGTTGCTTACTCACAATTCTGAGGTGTGAGGAGAGTTAGTGAACCAATGTTTTGCAATTAGTGGAACACTGATATCTTCATGATTAAATCTTGGTATAAGATGACAAATACTGACGTGTCTAGGTACAGATTTATTTCTGAAAGGTTCGGTCCTGGTTCGGTTTCCACCGTCGGTTTTTAGAAGCGTCTTTAATTTTATTCCCAATTATACGGACTGTTTATAAAAGAGTGTAGGATCTCAGGTGGTTCTGGAATTTGAATTTGCCGCATTTAATCACTTTATTTCTATGAATTTTCTAAAATGTACCAAATTTTATCTACCCAGGCAACCAGTAAGACCAATTTTTTCATATACTAACATTGTTCGTTTTTTCTTGAAAGAAGCGACAAACTTTTAATACCTACTACGATCCTACATTCATTTATAGACAGATTGTATTATGAGTAGAAAGACCTATGTTTTGAGTTTTCTTTTTACTCTGACTCGTCTGACACCGCTGACGACGCTTGGTCTCTTCAGATCAACATTGTTCTGAACAATTTGTTTATGTCTATTGAACGGGACAAATTAAAAATAGTTGTCTCTCAAAATTCGAAGAAGTACTTACAGTGGTTTCATTATATGAAACAAAACGTGAAAATAAATTTTGTACAAGGAAAAATAAAAACTTCAACTTCAACAAATTTTCAAATTTGACAGAAAAAAAATTGTATAGTCGATTTTTTTTTATAATCAACTGTCAAAGAGTCGTCAGGTTGGCATTCCCATAAATAGTAAATTTTTTGAGTTAAAGTTGGTACACTTTTTTGGCAATTCAGTTTAAAAATCTTTACAAATTTTTAAAGTTGTCTTTAAGTTACAACACGTACAACACATGGATTTAATTCAGCGATTTACGAATCCAAATTTCAGTGACTGTGTAACCCAACCTAAAACTTACGTCCCGATTGTCAAATCTGGTGTGCAAAATGTCATATACCGTATACAGCTAGTTTCGAAAGTAGTTGAACATGACCTTTTAGGGTGATACAGTCTGGTCTTTTGCAGAATTTTGACACTGACAGTTGATTATTTAAAAAAATGAACTGTAACTACTAGTGACCTCTAAATACAAATATCATAATGTTCGTTACAGTTTTATGTTTTATCGACATTTTTAATGTCCGACAGTAAGGACACCTGAATAGGGATTTACAACAAATGATGAAGATAGAGCTATATAAATTATAATACAAAAGAGTGAGAGAGATAGTGCGGATAACTTTTCATATGGAGTCGGCCGTCTGCTGTGGATGTAGCTTTTAATACTGATGGTTTTACTGACGGTTATTTTAATTTACACAAAAACTAAGAATCTTCGAAAAGTGGGACTTTCGCCACTTTCAAGAAGAAAATTCAAGCTTTAAGAATATAATTTTTTAGCTCACTAAAGTCCATCCGGAATTAAAATCAATTGTCAATGTCAACAATTTTGAAATTATGTTGGAACCCTGCGACATTGCCATAGGAATGAAGCCTGGACGACTAACTTAAAGTGGAGTTGCCAACGTTGAAACAATTCAACAATTGATTTTTATTCCGAATGGACTTTACAATCTAGAAGATAAAAAAATGAAAAAGTTTGTTGCCGGTTGAATAACTTAAAAATTTTAATTGGGACACCCTATCTTTTATTTTCGCATCTAAAAGACCTTTAAATTGTCTCTCTAAAAACATTACCAGTGTCTCTTACTGATTACTCAAAAGATATTTAATTACGAAAGTGGCTGGAAATATGGTTTCTATGTAACTCTGGAGTGAAATTTGATTTTTCCCCCGATGAGTCAGTGCTCACCTACGACTTGAATCATGCATTTACTTCCTCCTTGTTCCAACTGCTTTACAGTTGTTTTTGTCTTGAAAAATAGGCTTGAGACTTATTTGGTATCTTTCCTTAATTAATAATGCGAACATCACAGTATGAACGATATTCTTTGTAAACAACTCCGGAGATTTTTTCTCCTCAATTCCTTTAACGCAGAAATATGAGATATTGTTAAAACCCGGATGCTTGTTAGCCGCTCGGATAAGGTCCCATCTGCGCCAAAGTTCAGAACGACTTTTCCAGAAAGCTATTACACCGACATTAGTACTTAATGTTGTTTTAAAAGACCTCTCCGAATGTAATTTTTGCCATTATTTTAATCACGAAATTTTTATCAATTAAATAGGATTGTCTACGTGCTTCTTTTTCGGGCCTAAAGTCTCAGGCGGAAGTCTTTAGACCCGAAGTCATTGATTTTACACTTATTCCCTCTCTATTTTCGCTTTTTCGTTGTCCTGTTCGATTCACATATGAACGGTTCGAGTAGATAATTAAAGTTTTTTCAGTTTATTGATTCCTGGTCGAGCACACTTGTGAAACATTCGGATTAGTCGAGTCACAAACGATTTTTTTGCGTGTCTTACTGGCACAAAAACGGGTTTTGTTATTTTGAGCCCACAAGACAATACGTTTTGATGTCCAGACATTATAATTCATAAACAGGGTGCGGCAAGCTGACACGTCCCTAGGGCGCAGCGCCTTAAAATTTATTATAATTTTTATCTAATCGTCATGTAACTTTCCAGTACCGTAACAAACTAAATGAGCAACAAAATCAAAGACTAAACCAACAACGAGAAGCTCTGACTGCTCGGCAAGAGGAAATGAGCGCTATCGACAAGCGAATTTCCGAATTACAAGAGAGATTACATAAGAAACGCTTACTAAATCAACAACTTGCCAATCAGATCAGCGCAGCTTCGCATAAAGCGGCCTACCACCAGTTAGTTCGGTGAGTGGACAACTAAGAAAATCAAAAATTAATCCTTTGATTAGATTGACAGGTGAACAAACACGAAAGCCAGCAAACAACCAACCCCCGAATGGCCTATCCAGAGGGAACATTGCTGCGGTTGAACCCTACAACCATGTCCCATTGCGCTCTGGTCAGAAGGAAACCCCCACATATCATCCCGTCTATCATATCAAAAAAGATGACCTGCAGACGCCCAGTCAAGAGGCACAAGATCTGGCCAATAAGATGGGCTACGAGACCGACGCTCTCAAAGAGTTTACGGTCTCGAAGTCGGACCCCAAATATCAAACTTTGCCATACAATACTAAGTTTACTGTTAATTTATTACCGAATAGGATAGTGAGAAACGAGAATTTAGACAATACGGATAATAAAGATAACGAACACATATCAAACTTGACACATATGACGGTCCACAGCGCCCCTTTGACCATGGTCAACAAGAACATCGCAACACCACTCAACCAAAACGATTTGGTCAAGAGGCAAGGTAGTGAAGTGAGCAATGGTACCACCGTTCCTAATGGAGTCGCCTACCAGGTGGGTACAGAATTTCGAAAATAAATTAAAAAAAATAATTTCTAATAAACCAATTTGTCATTAAATTGATTGACAAAACGAGCTTTTGGAAAATAACTAATAAAGTAATAAAGTTGTAATAAGAGAAAATGTTCGTTTTTTAATTCCGCATCAAAGATATAAAATCAAGCTGGGATTTTTTATTTTTTCCCTTTAGTTTTTTTTTCTCTATGCATATGATTCTTTTTCAAAAATTTTCTACAATTCTTTATACCTAACTAAAATTAATTGCGTTTTCTTGATAAAACAGATAGAAAACGTTCTCATAATAGGCATAATAGGCATCTTCACATTAATTTTTTTAAATTGAATTTGGAAATGCTCGAAATTTTTGTGTTTTTGGAAAGAAATCGCTGAAAAAGCGAAAGAGATGGTTGTTTTATGTAGTAAAAATAAATTAGGCCAACAGCTTTACCAAACTCTGAATATTATAATTTCATAATTTGTATAGAAAGCCTTTTGCAAATTTTGGATTTTACAAAGGTTTGTGTAAGTGCATAAAAATCGAATACTTCTTGGCCATTTCGCATCTGAGACAAAATCTAGTTTTGTGGGACGTGCCAACACCGGTTTACCGTCTCATTGTTCCAGGAATGCGTAATTTGACCAATAAAAATCGAGAAATCACCGCCTCTTTGCTTATCTACGGCACAAAAAATTGCAACGTGTTTGTCATTGGATACTGACGGGCTAATGCACTCCCGGCAATAGGCAAGACCAATCACAAGGCGGTTAACAGTTAGCAAAAAACTGTTCTTTATTATTTTAAATATCCGCTGATTTTTGCCGAATTAATTGGAATTTCGCTTCGCTGTTGTAACACTACGTTGTTTCTTGCAACGTTTGTTGCTTTTTTTGAAAAAAATCACAGGCATAGGATTTTCGTAATATTTGTTCATTTTTCAGTATTTCAGTTAGGTGCCGAGATGTTGAAAAATATGACGAGTAATAACAATTGTTAATTATTTGTAAATTATTATAATAAGGTAAATATTACGTTTGAAAGCAAACTTTCAGCTTGAAACTTGAATTGGTTATAAATTATTAATTAATCTCTTTGACTTGCAAAATATGTACCAAAAACACAAAACTCCGCTAGAATTTTTTTAATTTCAGAAGCCGATCAGTAGCGTAGCCCCAACTTCTGTCCACCACTCTGGCATCCTCTCCAACATTTATCAAACTTCATCAATCAAAGTCCAGCCAGTGGAGCCCCAAACCATCACAAGTACCAAACAAGTGCAATCTCCACTTTTACTATCACCACCTCAATCAACCAGCACTCCCTTAAACAACACCCCGGAAGTGTCTCTAGACAAGACCCCAAAACCGGCATTGCCCCCCAAACCGGTAATCAAACCGCCCCCACGCCAAACCCAATCCTTGAACGAAACCGAACCGCCCCCACTGCCCCAAACCGAGCCTCCGGATGATTCTTGCCCCAAACCACCAAACCAAACCGAGATGGTAATCAAAGCGAAACCACTAACCATCAAAAAACAACAACTGAGCGAGCTGCCAAAACTGCGCAACAACACGAAAGCCAAACGACCCGAACCGCAAACTTTCCATTTTCCCGAAGAGAAAAGCGACGATGATTGTGGTGGTAGCAAACCGGTTGATGAACCCGACAGAGCTGAGGAAGAAATTGAAGAAAATGGAGTGATCAGGCGGTGCAAGAAGGGTAATTTGAAGTCGGGGAAATCGAATCTTGCGAGGAGAGTCAGTTTCGATCCTTTGGCTCTTTTGCTCGATGCTAGCCTTGAAGGCGAGTTGGAATTAGTGAAGAAAACGGCGACTCAAGTCACGAATCCTAGTGCAGCGAACGATGAAGGCATTACAGCGTTGCATAACGCCATCTGTGCTGGGCATTTCGAGATCGTTAAGTATTTAGTTGAGTTCGGGTGTGATGTTAACGCACAGGATAGTGACGGGTGGACACCGTTACATTGTGCAGCGAGTTGCAACAATGTGGCTATGGTGAAGTTTCTGGTCGAACATGGGGCTTGCATTTTTGCCACGACGTTAAGCGATCATGAAACAGCAGCGGAAAAGTGCGAGGAGGATGAGGAGGGCTTTGATGGCTGCTCGGAGTATTTGTACAGTGAGTTTCATACTTTATTTTTTCGACAACTCGTGTTTTTTTTTTAAATAAAATAATCTAAATGCTAAGTGATAATGTATTTTTAAATAAAATTTGCTAAGAAAAAATAACAATGCTACTTTTAAAACGCTGTAGGTATTTAATACCAACTTGCTAATCTAAATATTCAATGTATTAGACATGGACTGAAAACAATATTTGAAGGAATTAATACGTTATGAGAAGTCTATTATTGTTTAACTCGCATAATTTGCAAAACTTGTTCATTGCGCTCACTCGTTTTGGCAAACATTATGCTCGTTAAACAAAATCGGTTTTTTCATAACTGATTACATAAATAGCTATTAGAGCTTATTCCAAACCTGGTGGCGAACTGACATTGACAAAAATGACTGAATTTTGGCATTAAACATATGTTTACTATTAAGAAAAAAATTGCCCATAGACGTCGTAATAAAATGTTTTCAAACCCACTGTTAGTTTTGAAAAAATTATAATAAGATGAAGAATGATAAAGAAATTATTAATAATGATAGTAATATTTCTGTGTATCTTCGTCCTCAAAATTTTTTAATGTTAAAATGACAACTAAGTAAATTTTAGAGAAAAAAATGCACGCCCATGTATCTCATTATCTTAACCAAATGGGTGCATTTCATAAGTCTTTTATGTCACTGTCAGTTCGCCACCAGATATAGAACAGCCTCTACCTAGCGTTTACGATTTGTACTACTTAGGAATGCTATGGCCTAGCGTCTGATTTTTTCTTTTTCTTTTTCTGAAGGTGTGCAGGAAAAATTGGGGATTTTGTCAGGAGGTGTGGTGTACGCAGTGTTCGACTACACGGCTCAGCAACCCGACGAGTTGAGTTTCAAAGCCGGGCAGCAACTCACCGTTTTGCGAAAAGGGGATGAGAATGAGAGGGAATGGTGGTGGTCGAAATTAGGTGATAAGGAGGGATATGTTCCTAGAAATCTTCTTGGGGTAAAATTATTGAACTTAATTTATTTTTGTTCTAATGATTTTCGTTGCAGCTTTATCCAAGGGTCAATCGAAGTGAAGAATAGTATTATACATTTTTGTATAATGGATATTTAAGTACCTTTGCCTTTTGCTATACTATGTAATTGTATAAATAAACACAAAATGGGAATAAAAAGGACAAGTTTAATACCTTTGCTCAATATAATCTGTATATTGTGACAGTTTTAAGGTTTTTCTGTTTGTTAAGTTTGTTTATAACAAGTTTATTCGATTAGGTATTTTTGTTTTTATTGCTTTTGAAGTAATAAGCGTTTTAATATATTTTTGACATATGTAAATATATAAATATGGAAAATAATTATTTACAATAAAACATATTGACTATAAAGCACTGCGTTTTCTTGCTACTCCCCAATTACCTAAGAAGAAATTTTAAAAGAACAAAAACGTCTCTGTAACTGAATTGGTAAAGCAAACAACGTTAAAAATACAGATTAAGCACCCAATTTTCTAACAGACGAACATTAAACTCTAATGAACTGTAAATTTTGGACTTTTTCTTTATTTAAAATCAAGTTTTAAATCACAAGTGTTTGTCAAACAACCCTTGAGGTTACACTATTTTTTGCTCTTTTTTATATGTATTTTGGGCTTTATTTTTCTTACCGCAAGCAATTTTTTGATTCATTTTTATATTTTTTTAAATATCTTTGCCTTGTTTTTAAAATTATATTTAAAAAAGTAATATTCTTAAAGACTTTACCCTGTTCTTAAAGATACTAGACGAATTCTAGACAAAAAATATCAGAAATAATAAGTTGAATTTTCGGGACGTCATTCAGACTGAAAAAAGATATCTACATATTTGGAATATAGAAACCAATTGTTACAAAATAATTTTTAGAATTTTGTAGGTTTGATTTAAATTGGTTTGAATGGTCTGCAACCAACACTACAACTCATAAACAGCTCCACATGTGTTAAGGAAATCTAATTATTTAAAATCAAACAAATTCTATCACTTTTCGAGCATTGGAATATGATGTAAAAAAAAATAAAAGCAGATACGTATTTAAGTATTTGTTTTTATAAGGTTCCAATGCTCTTCTCTTAAAAATAGGGAAATTAAGTCTAAAAATGTTTTTCTTTAATATATCTCTCAGAACAAGGCAGAATCCTCTTAAAAAAGTGTTGTGTGCTGAAGGGGCCTTACTAGTAGTGAACAGTGTATGTTGATCGCGTAAAATTTGTTGTGCTACTTTATACCAGATGGCACAATGTGTTTCAAACATTTTACATTTTTGTTAACAATTCGACCAACAACTTCCTGAAAACTTTAAACATCAGTTTTATCATTTTAACAACCGTAAAATTAATTTTAATTTTTAATAACGCCAAAATTTTTCAAAAAAATGAAAGTTCTTTACGACTACTATGTAAAGTGCGGCACATTTTTTTGCGCAAATTTCTCCCTCCCGTTTAATTAAACCATAAAATTTCGATTAGCGTTCCCTGGAGAATAATTTATATTACAACCACACAAATCGGTTCAGATTTATTGCCTATTAAAACTCAGTAGTTGTGCTCAGTTATGCACATTTGGTAATAACTCAAATTTCGCTTCGACCGAAACAAAGTTTCCGTTAATTAAAAATTGAAGCCTCAAGTCGAATAATTCCGACAGACACTTTGACAGCTAATAATTTTGAGGAAACTTGCAAGATATAAAAACTGTTTGAACTTGGTCCCATTTCACTCAAACATGAAGCTCCTAACCGTTCCAATTTTCTTTTCAATATGTTCATTTGTGAAATGTTCTGTAAATTCCGTGACTCCTTCAATAAGCTCGAACGAAATTTCCGACAACCGACTTAACAAATCGCAAGCAAGTGAAAGTAATGGTTTAGAAAAATCCAAACAACCGGTGAAATTAAACATGAAACAAGGCTTACTTATGAACCAACTTTTGGCGATGTATACTTTAGGAGAGGAGTCTAATCAGCTTTGTAAGGAGCATTCCAAAGAGCTTAATGTCGGACTGAGAGCTTTAGAGCCTTGGGCTTTGAAAAGTAAATAAAGGTAAGTTTTATACAAAATTAACGCTGTGTGCTCCAGTGTTTGATTCGTCTTCGAAATTGCAAGCGGGAATATTGGAGGGGAACTTGTTTGAATTCGGAGCCTTTCAGCAGTGTATACAAATTTACAGAGATACCAACCATGGGCCAATTAGGGGCAAATTCTGCTCGCTTAAAGTCAAACCCGACATGAACCTCTTGCAAAAAATTCTAGAGTTTCGAAATGTTTCGAGGAGAGTAAGCATTTTTTGTGCGAGAATTAATTCCGAGTTCGCTGAATTCGTCTAACTGGAATTTGACCAGAAAATAGCAATTAAAATAATTGACACAGTACACAAAGCTTTGACGAATAAATAGCATCATTGGAGACAATATTTTATTTTTTACAAAAGGGAGATCGTAATACATTTAATTAAATTTCGAATCACAGTTGCACCATTTGGAACTACTAAAAACACTGACGAGAATTTCTTTCTTACAGCTCGGCAGTAGCAAAATTAAATTAGAAATTAAAAAATTACGTTTTAAGACTTGTTCGAGTGTTTGATGTTGAGAAGCGATCTAAAACTAAATTTCATCGTACATAAAAGAAAAATTTGCATACAAATTGCAACACAGTGACTGTGCTTAAAACAATACTAGAAACTGCACCGTATCAGATTTTCTATTTGTTTTTATGATAACTGCAAAATATTTTAATCGAATTGTTCGCACCAACGTAACATTTCCGCATTTCCTCTTCCACTACCATCCAAACTAATCCCAGAAGCTGGTGATTATTGAGAAATAACATTAGAGTTTAATAGTGTGGACGCTGAAAATGCTTTGAATTACAGTTTATGTGCAAATATTTAATCTCTGAAATCTCTACGGGCCGTGGAAAATTTCTGCTTCTGTACTACTACAAAATTAGGGAAATGACCCTGCTTGAAATAACAAGAGCCTAACGAAGCCGCAGAAACCCACACACAATAATAATTTTTTTAAGAGATTTTCAAAAGTGTACCAATTCGTGAGCAACGCAGCCTTGGCTTGGTCTGTGTGCATTCCCGACTCGTGTTCAACTCAAGACGTGTTCAGCCACTTTTCGAAGATGTTTTACAGTCTTTCTGAGGGTTTAAACGTCACAGTATCGCTCCGTGACAAGGATTGTGTTACAATTTTCGACGACAAGCCTTTAAATGCGACAGAACTGTCGATAATGTAATTTTTCCGAGCAAGTTTTTACAATTAATGACTTGTTTTAGTGTTGTTTTGTTGGGTTTCATCGGCGTTGTTGCAATTGCATCACTGTTGCATATTTTCTATTTCACGCCAGATGAAGCATCCAACAGTAAACTTGTGTCTGCATTTTCGGCTTATGCGAATTCCGGGCGAATCTTCTCGAATGGCCCCAATTCCGATCTGGATTGTGTGCACGGAATTCGCGTTTTGAGCACTTGTTATGTCGTAATTGGCCACAGATATCTCATGCTCATGTTTTTTCCGGTTGTCAACAGCTTGAAAATTATGGATGTGGGGCTTCCCCCAAAGTAACGCAAACATTAACTGTTTTTTTAAGTGGGTTCTGTACTATAGAAGCACGGCCATTACCGGAGGAACTCTTTGCGTGGATACATTTTTCATGATAAGTGGGATGCTGGTGAGCGTGGGCTTTTTCAACGAAGTGAAAAAATCGCACAGAATGAATTGGGTGCTTTTTTATTTGTACCGTTATATGAGGATAACACCTCCCTTAGCTGTCGTTGTTCTATGCTACTCTACGCTGGTCCATCACTTGGGATCAGGGCCGGTCTGGCGCGAAATGCTGGATATTCTCCAGAAACCGTGCCAGGAATATTGGTGGGCCACCCTCTTGCACGTGCAGAATTACGTGCATCCGTTCCCCTTGGTGAGGAAAATCACTGGAGTTGTTTACGATACAATTCTCTTTTTTGCTAATTAAAAACGCCCTTAAAATATTGATCACTTGAAACTAAATTACCACGTGTTGTTTGCTCCTTATCAAATACAAAACCAAGAATAAGCACAAAAATTTCGAATCAAACGTAAACACAGAAAATGTAAACAAATATTTGTTGTTTTGTGTTTAAAAATCTTGTCACGTTACACTTTTACATTGCGTTTTTGTATGATAAAGTGCCACGCTAAAAGCCTCTCTTTTTGTCATTTTATTAAAACTGTTAATTAACACAGATTATAGAATGAGGGGCTCCCTATAATTAACAAATTTGAGCGCAAACCTAATTAGAGTTTTAGTAACAAAAATTTAAACAGCGAGTTGGAAAAGTCCATTATTGACTTTTAAACAATTAAAAATTAATTATTTTTTACAAAAGGCACATATACTAACACCCTGTATCACCTAAAATTAGTTTCAACTACACAGTGTGTTTCAGAAATGAGTTATAATACAAATTTATGTTTTTTCAAATGGAACACCTTATGTTTTTTGGATGTATTTATTGAAACTGATGTTTTTAGGCTTAAGGCGGTTAATGCAAAAAGTAAAATGTTTCGAAATAAAAAAATATAAGATGAACAAGATATTCGCAATATTCGTACAAAAAAAATTACTTTTAGAAAAATTTCTGTGAGAATGACTTCAAATTTACCGCGTTTAAAATTTAGTTGGCAGGAAGTGTTACTAAAATTTTTGGAGGCGCCACAATGGTTTCTGATCGAAAATTGTTGTCATCTTGTGACATCGGTTGCTAACGTATAATCTACGTTATTAAACGAACATAAATAAAAATATTATCCATTATCCTTATTATCATTTATTATTGTACATTAGAATGAACATAAAATTTAAATGCCTTTTTAGTTATACGGATTTCAGATGGTTCTGGAATTGGAATTTGCCGCATTTAATTATTTTATTTCTATGAAATTTCTGAAAAGTACCAATTATTATCGACTCAGGCAACTAGTAAAAACATATTTTTCATAAACTAACATTGCTTGCGTTTTCTGGAAAAAAGCGGCAAACTTTTAATACCTACTACGATCCTACATTCATTTATATACCGACAAGGTCGCTAAAAAGTATGGATATAGTTAAATATTTTCAGAACGGTTTAACAGAGCACGTTGAAATTTGGGGTACAGTATCATCTGAGATTTTTTAAATTTTCTACCGTCATTTATTTTGAAAATACAAGGCTAACTTGATTTTTTTTAATGGCACAAAGGTTTAAAAATAATAATTTTTAAAAAAGCATTTTTTCCTGAATTTAGGGATGTAACATATTCCCACCTTTATTTTCATTAAAAGAGAAAAAAAAATCAAAAATTTTATTTTGGATTTCTGCAAAAGTAAAACTAAGTTAGCTTTGAAAATAGTGTCATTAGCGATCTGTCACTTGATAATTAAATTTGTGTGCAATAATTAGTTTAACAATTTAAGTGAAACTGAGTGTACAGAAATTCTCATGATGGTTAGTTATGGCGAAAGAAAGCCAAGAAGTCAATGGAAATCATTTTAAGCAACATCTTTTGTAGTATTTTTTTTGTAGTATGTATTTCGTGTTTTGCTTTTTTTATTAAAATGTATTCTTTTATAGTTAAAAGTGTTATTTTAACAGTTATTATTAACTTTTACTTACCCTGTATATGTAGTAAAAGAATGTGTTTCAACCGAGGTCTCAACGTAGTAACATTCAGATGTACAGTCAATATAAAATACAACAGAATAAATCTAAATAGTCATAAATGTTTGGAATAAAATTGAACCAAATCTACTGAAAGAAAAGGTAACTAATTGTTTTCTAGGTAACTTTTGGGTTCGTGAAAACTAAAGACCTGAGTTGCCCCTTAGGTCCGTTATTTCAATGTCGACTTAAACATATTTCCAACTTCGAAATAACCTGCCTCTTGAGTTAACTTAGACTTTTTCTAACTCAGATCTAATTAATTTATTTCAAGTGTTATTTTACTGTAATAAATGACCAATAATGCCATAAGCGAAAGAATAAAGTTACTATTAGATGAAAATTTCATTTTTCAACTACTGAACAATAGTTAATAATTTTTTTAATGTTTAAAGATAAATATCTTTTGAGTAATCACTTAATCAGTAAATGTCAACTTAATTTCTTGATATTTATTTTGATTGCTGTGAGCTATAAAAAAATTATTATACTATTTAAAATTTCAACGTTCTTCTTTAAAGTGGTGAAAGTCCTACTGTTGTAGGATTTTTGTAAATAAATTATTTAAAGAGCGTGTTTTCGTCGACCAATAACAACTTAACTTAAAAACATCAGTGTTAAAAAATACATCAAAAAATGCAAAAAATAAAAAGTATTCCACTTAAAAAAAAATTGTACGGGAGTTTATTTTTAAACACCATCTCTAGTTAAAAATAATTAAGTGTGGCTTTTGTAAAAAAATAATTTTGTAACATTTAAAAGTTATTAAGAAACTTACAAGTTTTAGCCAACTCGTTATCAAGCCAAAACTGATAATCAATGAAACCACAGTAGCGACAGTCTGGAAAACTGTGATAAATTGAGTTCCACATTTGCTTCATCACTTTATCAGCGATCTGTTCCCAATAGCTGGTCAATTCCAAAGTTATTTCATTCATTTCTCAATCGATTAGAGCCTTCTAACGCAATTTATGCTCAGGTCGAGTAAAAGGCTGGTTGGGAAACCAATTTTCCAAACTTAAATCCAACTTTAATCGTATTAAAATTAGTTTGCAAAATTAGAAAATTGGTGGATGCGCCGGGTTAACTCCTCCTGTTTTAGTGTATGACGCAAGCATGGTATTTAACATGCGATATGCAATATTATTTTCTCTCGCCGTTGATCCTCGTCCCTCTTTGGAAATGTCCGGTTTTTGGTTACATCAATTTCGTTTTGCTTTACGCTCTATCAATCGCAAGCAATTTTTACTTTGCGTGGATCAATAGATACGACGGTGGAGTTCCAGTGACGTAAGTGAGTCGTTTCCGAAACGGCAATCAATGCAATTTCAGAAACCAACTTTTTTCAACGCACTATTTCCAACACCATTATATTGCGCCACACACGAGGGCTGCCACTTACATAATCGGGCTAGGAGTGGGCTACACAGTCCACAAAACCAAAGGGAGAACAATCGAGATTAATTATGCAACAGTTGCAAGTCTTTGGACAATTTCAATTGCGACAATGTTAGCTTCATTGGTGGGTTGTCACACGTTTCATGAGGAATCGCACGATTATAACAGACTTGAAGCTGCGATTTTTATTTCGTGCTCGAGATCGGCTTGGACTTTTGGGATTGTTTGGATAGTGTGGGCTTGTATTCACGGATATGGAGGTACAAGTGACTTAACTTGTTGCTCCATTGATATTAAAAATGTAGGGCCGATAAATTACATTCTCTCCTCGTATTTGTTTCGAGTGTTGGGGCGGATAAGTTACTCGATTTATCTGTTGCACATGCTGATGCAATATTTAATGAGTGGTGCTGCGAAAATGCCTGGTTATTTTTCAGATTTTAGTGCTGTAAGTTTGAGAAAGCAACCGCAATCCTTGGGAATGAAAAATTAATCTCCCTATTGTTTGTTGACCTCTTTAATGTTTTAGCTCTATGCTGCTTTCGGTGACTTATTTATAATGGTTGTAATCGGATTTGCCTTCACTGTCTGCTTTGAGCTGCCACTGATCAGGCTCGTGGCAATGGCTTTAAAACAAGGTAGATATCTAGAAAACCGGTCAAGTAAACTTTGATTATTTCAGGACACGCTAAAGTTAATCCAAGTAAAGAATAGCTGCTATTATGATTCATGTAATAAACTTTTTGAGTGACGACGAGCTTTACCACTTAATCACTTTTGTTATTATGATTTTTTTAAATGTCGCTTATTGCAAGAGTGGAATAATTTAACTTGAAACAATGTCTATTTTTAGTAATAAATTGGAAAAGTTGTGGCGGTTATTTATTGTCGAACCCATCAATCATTTCAAAAGATGTGGCGTAAGTTGTATTAAAGTACTTTGTATGGATGGCAAAGTAAATCAAATTCTAGCGTCACATACCTCCGAGTGTCATTAATAAGAGATCAAACGTAAGTTACCTTCGGACTGAGAGTCTTGAATGTGCCCGTGCTTTATTGCAAGTCAAATCCTTTCGAATTGTTTAAAATTTAATGCTTCAAAGAGCCCCACGGTAAATAAAGAAAAATATTTCGTGTGGTGACTCAATCATAAACTATTACACCAATGTGTATTGGTAGAATAATTTACCGTAAGTCTGATACTGAAGTCGAAAAAAAATTAGGCCAAGTTTTAAGGTCAAGTCAATTGACAAATTTTGCAACATCAAAAATGTTACAGACTGCTTTTTCATTTGTACTATCAGGGTTAATTTATTTTAATGTAGACTAGTAGTAAACGAATAACATATTTTTATCTCAAAAACCTTCATAACTCTCTTCATAAGACTTTAAATTTTGATGGAAACGTTCACCATGTTCATCGCTTAAACTTCCCAGGTTTTGTTAGGATAATTTAAACACAAACATAGAAAAAGTTGTTTGGGCTTAATTTACATTCATCTGATAGATATTTTAAAGCAAATAATAAAGCAAATAAAATATTTAACAATTTGTTATTCATGCCAATAACGAATGCCAAAGACACCACAAAAAAGATTGATTAAAAACTTTTGAAAAATTAGAAATGACTTAGATTTTTTCTTTTTTTGCACTAATTAGTGTCAGTTTTTCTAATTATAACCAGCAGTAATCGGCTAACATATTTTTAACCTAAAAACATTCGTATACCTCTTTCCATAAGACTTTAAATCTTGATGGAAACGTTTACCATTTGATCGCTTAAGGTCTTATAAGGATAATTTTACCACAAACAAAAGTTGTTTAGGCTCAATCTACATTTACTTGACGATACTTTAAAGCAAATACAATGTTTAACAATTAGTTTATCACAAAAACAATGAATGACAAAATGGACACCAGAAACAAATTTTTAAAACTTTTAGTGAATATCTTAAAAAAAACTAGACGTGATAGACAAATGTGACATGTATTTTAGTTATCAGTGCGTAAGAAGAGAACAAAATCAGTATAAATTATCTCTTGGTAAAAGAAAAACTTTTTTTGTACTCATAGCTTTTAGACAGCTATTTTCCGGTTATCTCCAGCGTGTAGGAAAGTAACTTTCCCGCACTCAGGTGTTTTTTATTTTCCCACAATGGCTAGGGACATTTAGTAGGTTGGTATCGCTATCGTTGAGATGGAAACGATTATTTTTTACGATAAGTAACAGTTCATGTCAATTTTTTGATTGTTTGACCTGTTACCAACCCAGTTGTAAAAAAAACTAAATTATAAAAAATATTAATTTTTAATTTTTTTTGAGAGATTCGTCACAAAAAACTGCGCTCGTGCCGCAAACAAAGTGCTCATGTGGAAAATTGTACTTTCCAAGCACGTTAGGTAACTAACTATTTTTGTAAACTAGTGTTATTTGGCTCATGTCAGTAATTTATTAACAGACAGAGCTAAGTGTTAATTTTTTTACTTCTGCGAAGAAATATGGAAGATACGAGTAAAATTGCGTGGGTGTAAAATATGATATAAATCCGGGAATGTAGAGATAACTATTTGCCAATGGTTGATTAACGAGCTCATACATTAATTCCTCATTAGCTATCACGGAATTTGCAATACCATTTCCCTGTGATTAATTTTGGCTTCGATCAGCCTCTAATTGTGAAAATTTGGGCAAAAACTCCTCAAGTGTGATCTATTTTTAGCCTATCGGGAGCAAATTATCTCAAATTGCTAAGGGTGTGCTCGAATTCGTCTCGGAAATATCGCATGATTCGTAAGAAGTTTCAATGCAAATTGAGTGGTAATTTATTGTAGTTTAAAGTGAAATTGGGCAATTTTGTCAAAAAGTAATTATCGACACATGTCGCCGGTTAATGAATGACGAGTGCAACAAGGTCTGAATATTTGTCGTGGGCGCGTGGAAGGAACGCATGCCCTACGGAGGGGAGGCGTTGTCCTGCAGTATAACCGCGCCACGACGTTGAGGACGCCCATTCATCGGCGAAAATCCATCTGTGACACTACACAGCGTCTTTAGTTTGGTTTTCGTTCGAATTATTTCACGTATCATGAAGTACACTTGGTTGGTATTAGCGGCCTGCATGGTGTTGGTTCTCGCGGCGTTGCTCCCGGGGGCCGCTGCAGGACCCTATCTAGATGACGGTAAGTCAGAGTCTCAAAAAGACATGCAACACTAACTTGCTATCAATTTTACCAAACAAATGATTGTTATTAAGTTATTTTGCCTTTCGAATAGAGAATGCCACACAATCAAGTTTATTATTGTTAAAAAATATTCCTTTTAACATTTTGCCTAAACAGCTGATAACATTTTAGGTTTAAACAAGAGAACATTAAGCAAAAAGGCAATTCATTGATTTAGATTGTTTCAGACTATTACCGATTCTACAGATGTGGTTACACCAATATTATTTAATACTATTTATTAGTGTAATAGGCTATCGTTTAAACACTTATTATCCGAAAATTTTAGAAAACTTAACCGTAGTAAATAGCAACTAGTTAAAATGTTTTTACAGTCCTAACGTTTACTTTTTTCGATAAAATCTTTCGACAAAAATTGAGTCTAAATTAGATAATTCTTCGGTTGTAGTTTTTGTCAGAAGAATGTTTTCTGGCTGTTATCTAAGATAAGCAAAAAAATGTTTACTTATTACTCACCTGTATATTACACAAATTTATTTATACGCCTTAAGCAAAATTGGTGGATGCGCCGGGCAAATAAAATTTAATCAATTTTAAAATCTTTTTACTCTTTCAGCAACAGTATTTTATTTTTCTTGAAATTTTTGTGTCGAGGTAAAAATGTATACCTTCGGCTAAGTTATGAATTGATTACACAGGCCGACATATGAGCGGTGCTTTAATTTTGAGAGTTTTTTTTTTGTACAATTGTACAATTTCTTTCCATCACATATAGTTTTTTTACATAAGTAAAAAAAGTTTATTATTAATTTTTGAAATTATTATTATCCTAAACATTATCGGGAGTAATTTGGACCAACAGTAATCAGTTTGCCATATTGACATTCCACAGGGTTATGCATGGACTAACATGTCTCTGACAAGAGATAGTAAAATTCACAGCAAAAACGCATGATTTAATTAAATTTTTCGAAATAAGTTCAAATTACTGCTATATAAATTTTTTCGAAAACCTGATGTGATACAGAAAAACGAGTGGTGGATTTGTAATCAGCATTACCAAATTAGTAAAAAATGGCAACAATATTGTAAACACCAAAAATCATGTCGGCCTGTGTTATATTTAGGCTGCCTGTTGCGCTGGGTTCCCTAGACATAATTTTTATCTCTGATTCTGTAACAGCTGTCTTTTTTATAATTCTTTTTTCAAAGCTCTAGCCGTACTCAAATACTAACATAATTTTATTTATTTTTACGATACACATGCAAAGACTGTCATTTTTTCCAAACTTTTATTTTAGCGAAAATAGTAACGAAAATGACACTCTAGAAGCTAGAGACTTTTCCACGTCTTTCAAAAGTTTTTCAGACTTCTAATCTCAGGTTGTAAAACTTGAGATAAACAACTTTGCTACATTTAGTTTTACATTTGGACGCTACAAGTTATAATTTCCGCTACAAAATAGAAACCCTCCGACTTGTATTAGATTTTCTCAACAAATATTTTGTTTGGGTTTTGTAAGTATTGAGACTCACATTTCTCGAGAGAATAGTTGGCCCAGTTTTCATACGAGATAGTTCTCCTAACAACATCATAAAGGGTTCCATAACACGTCAAAGATGTTAACAACTAACAGATTTATGACTATTTCGGGACATTTATTTGTAAAATTACTTGTGGCGGAGTTTCTAATGCAAATAAAACTTTAGTAGTTTTGATAAACTTGGCGTAAAAAGCAGTGGTTTGGCGAGGTCTTATCTTTTAAGACAGTTAAGCTTCCCAAAAGAGTATTAAGTTGAACTTTTTATCGTATGTGTTGCTGAGCCGTGAGAAACGGTTCAATTTAGCGTTTCCGACGGCGATGGTTTAATTTGCTTTATTTTTACGTAAAATCTGAAGCGATTTATTAATCCACCGAGAATATATCCCGTTTGTTTCAGCCCACAAGCATTAAAATTACCATTTCTTTCAAACACTAAATTTTCAAATCTAAATTTCAAATCACTCCGTTTCAGACGGTACTGAAAATTTTATTGGACAAAACTAACCACGCAAATGAAGGACAAAGAAATTTTCACTATTCACGCAAAATTAAATGCAAAATCGTGCAATATAAAACAAACACTCCACACAAACATATAACTAGTTTATCTGCACATCAAATATCCGATAACAAATTTTAAAATAAAATGAATCAAAGAGACAAGCAAACTAAAAATTAAAACCTTGGCATGAAATACACAGCTCCGTTTTTATAACAAATCAATGTTATTGGTCGCTTAAATAGTAAACCTTTTATTATCGGGTGTTAAATTTCCGACCACTTTTTTTGCAAAAACCCATAAAAATCCTTGCTTGACAATCATTTTTATTATCCTTTTAACTCCCTAATGATGGGAAAAATCATAAAATCTCCTGCTAAAGCTTCATTAACTAAATTCAGTGAATTTCCAAACCCCCACCAGCACTGCATAAATAGATTCCAGTTATGACAAGCTTCCTAAAACTTAATACAATCTACCAAATGTTCAAACAGGGCCACATTTGCATAGAGTGACAAGACTGACAAGTACATTTCTGAAATTGAAATTGTAGCACAAGACTAATTAATTTGCAATTGAGAGAAGATTTCATGAATTGAGTTGCAAGGATAATGCAGACTGTTATCTCATGTCAATAAAACAATACAAATATTGTTACGTCCCCTGTCAGGCTGGTAAATAATCGAAAACACAAGAAACTGAACAATTTGTGCAAGGTTAGATAAATAATCTCGAAACCCGACGCGGTTTGCGCGAAAACGACCACAATTATTTTTTATTAACGCGGTTTTGTTAACTTTGTTACTTTCAGTACTGCGTTTTGTATGTAGTTGGTAACCCTCCTAAATTAGGGAGATAAAACAATCATCAGTAATGCAATTATTTCAAACGTGATCGAAAGGATGAAAGAAAATTCCAGTTGGTGTCTTGCTGAGTAAATATTTCCTTCGATTCGTTTATCTAGGAGATAATAAATTCGAACTCCTGTGAATCGAACCGAACAAATAAAACAATAAGAGGATTATTACAGCGATTGTGCTACAAACATCGTTTTTCATGTCGGGAGAAATCACCGTTATGTTAGTAGTTTATGCGAGCTTTTTAATTAAACAGGAGAAACCGTATTGAATTTATTGATTAGACGTAAAGTTTCCTTATTTAATTTCCTCTCGATGACCAACAAGTTTCAAGGATCTCGGCAGAGCTTTTCAACTTTAACAATTTGCCTGCGAGCTTACATAATTCTTTACCGAGACATTATATTGAAAAAGAACCAGAGACAAATTTTTGTGGAAATATTTTTCCTCCTGTTAAATTAAATGTTCATTGCACGTGCTAAATGTCTTTGAAAATAACACAACATTAGGGAAATAATTAAAGCTGTGTGAGATGGGCACATAAAAGAGATAAAATCTCTCGCAAGTTGTCTCACTTTCAGCTGCAGCTAAAGTTAATTACTCTCCTTTCTTTAATTGTTAAACAAAAAGTAAGAGACCTTGCTGGGAAGTTTTTATTTATTGTGTTTCAAGTTACACCTACAATTTAATGGCTTCGTAAAGTTACAACTTCATTACAGTGTTAAGCGCTAAATCTTAATTTAAAAAGTTTAATGTGAACCGTTTGAAATTTTTTGCAACACACGTTTTCATTCAAGCGTGGATTTTTATTTGTTTGCATTAATTTCGTGCTATTTGCAAACCTCGTCAAGCCATGAAAGCATTTACTTCGCTCCATTTTAATGGAGAGGACAGTTTTCTTTTCTCCAAAGCGGCTAAAAAAACAGTTTTCTTTTACAAGAATTATGCAAAAGTTGTTGACATTTTGTCACAACACAAACGTTGTGACAAATTAAGTTTTTCATTTCGACCTGCCCGCCCTTTTATTTGCATAATTGGACGCCTTTTGCACCATGCTTTTATTAGTTTGCAACACTTTGACCGCAAACTAATTGAAAGCCTGGTTTTTGTATTGGGACAAAATTGCTTACATTAGAATTTTGTTTCAGACGAAGGCCTCCCATCAGACGACGACTACACGGAAAACGCAATCGATCGTTTGTTACAATCTGCTCAGAAGTGAGTATAATTACCTTTACAAGATGCTTGTTGTCTTAGACAGCTTTTTTAATTGATTTCTCCTCTCCACAATCACTAATTAAACTTCATGAGTTTTATTATGTATTATTAGAGACCAGTCGCTGATTTAATTGCTATTTTAACTTACAATACAGCTTCCTCTCGACTTAATTAACGTTGTCAGGCTAGAGAGTTTTTAATTAAATATTCTTAAATGCACAATGAGGAAAATGGAGCTTAATGTGGATAGCTACTTTGGGGCTTTAATGGAACGCGTTAAAGCAACAAGATGAGACACTTTTAAACGAGATGGGAACGAATTGCCCCCAAATCCGTAAAAAAACATTTTTATTATATGTAACAGTTGACTATTTTTATTTTCCGACATGATAATTTAGTTTAGAAAACTTAAACCCTGTTTATACTTCGCACAGGAAGTTCGCTGATTAAATCGAAAATCGACACGAAAATTGCTATTGACAGTAAACTAATTTTGTCTCTATTTACTGTTTACTGCATAAGTGAAATACGATTAGGTAAAAACTCGACAAATACGGCAACTAACTGTTAAGCACAGTTAGTGTTACTTTTAAATTGGGTTGTTGAAATGCTCACCCACTGTTCTCAAACTTAATTTTCTCCCAGTAATTAGTTTATTAGTGCGATTTAATTACCAGAGCTGTTGTAGACAAAACAATGCCAAACTTCCTGAATGTTTGACAAGACCTCAAATATCGTAGGTGCAAGATTAAATTTCTGATCTTATCTGATAAAATTTTGTGTTATAATAAGGTTATCCAATATTCATATTTAGAGGCTCGAATGGTCCATTAGAGATCTCAGAGCTTTTAAATGTTGTGGGTGTTTTGTAGTTTTTTCCTTAAAAGCCGCACATCACGTTGCATTTAATTTCCTTGGCACCGGCACAAAAATTAGAAAAATCTTTGTAACCACATCACGGATTTTCGGTTTGTTGGCTGTAGGAGTCGTTGTTACGTGTTAGAGTAGAGTGATTGTTTGATGTGGTTGTAAGCGATTTCTAATTTCCTTGCAGACGTTCTTCCTTAATTTACCTTTTCAGACGAGCCTGTGTGAGAAGAGGAGGAAACTGCGATCATCGACCGAACGACTGCTGCTATAACAGTTCGTGTCGTTGCAATTTGTGGGGCTCTAATTGCAGATGTCAACGAATGGGACTGTTCCAGAAATGGGGCTAGATCTTAGACTAATTTAAGCCGAAACGGAGAGTCTCAAGCGGCGGTCGCGGATGAATTATTTTCTTTACGAAAAGAACTGATTTTTGTATTAATTGCGGCTCCGTTTGAGGCTTTCTCCAAAAACCGACAATTGGCGCGATTACGGATACGATTAATGCATGGTTTAAGTTCCTTTGGTTTTGTTTCGTCGAACCCAAACATTGCTTTGTGCAGTCGATAATAATTAAAACAATAAAAAAATGAACGAATTACAATTTATTTTTGATACTTTGCTTATACAGCGTTCTAGTTTTGAGGCTTCTTTCATTTTAGGTTTCACTGATGTTGTCATCGACATCTTTTGACAACGATACTTTTGACTAAAAGAAAGAATTTCTGTGTGCGAAAATTCCAATTCGGCACAAATTATCGAATCGTGACGACGAGTGCGACATCAGACGGTGATTTGATTCGAAGTTCGTAATTTTTGCCGAATTTCACAATCAGCTGCTCTCCCATTAAAGGTTTTTCCAGCCACACCCTTAATGGGAATGCATGTCTGACATTATCTTAGGTAATTTCTATAATATGACACTATATTGTAATTATGTATGTATGTATAGATGTAATGTCATTAAGGCGATATCTGTGGTGCTAGTGATAAGGCCGCAGATTTAAGCGCCATCTAACATTGTTGTTAGTGATTTTAATCCTATATAAATATGTTTCTATGTGAAAGGGTACAACATTCAAATGATTCTGTCAATACTAAATATATCAATTGGCCTACCCACGACTCTCATTTACCCACTCTCCCATACCTAGCATTACTTAAGACTGACACGGGAAAAACGATCTCCACTCAATCAACGTCAATAAATAGAACTTGCCGAGAAGCCATTGTAAAACAATAATGAGGAAAAGACAAACAACACTTCATTAATTCACGTAATGAACATGTTACACAGAGAAGCTTCGCAAAGAATGAACTTAAATTGTTTCAATAAAAAAACTCCAGTGATAAATCACACAAGTGTTGCCAGCAGATTATTCTAACAATTGACCAATAAATTAAATTTGGTATTCGGATTATTAAATCCGCGCTGTTTCAGCTGTGAATTGTGCAATAAATAACCGGGGTTTAAAGCGCCAAAGCGTCATGCCCCCGAAAATCAAATAACAAATTCATTATTCAGTAATTCAGTAAAATTTATTTTCATAGTTTACAAAAAACTTGATCGTAATCCATAAATTGTAACGTCTGTGCTTGAGAACATTTTTCGTTTTTATAAGCTCACGTCCAAGCACTTTCAAAATAATTTCTTTCACGTTTTAATTCACATGTCAAATGTTACCAATATCGTAAAACACATGTGTTCATACACATAAATTCTTATTCAAACTTCAAAACTTCAAGAAAATGTCACTTCAGTGGAACTTCACATCTGCCACGTCGTATCTAAGCGTGAAATATTGTCGCAGAATGTCCTCACAGTTTGCCTGTTAATGTGAAAATCAGAATTCAGCTGAATTCAGCCAAGTTTGATTAAATGTCACGAAATGTATGTTTGTATTTTATAAAACCAAAGTAACTGTTTTTTTTTTACAAAAGCCGCTTATATTTCAAAGATGGGAATTTTGCAAATAAAGCTCGGTTATTTACAGTAGTCTAATATTTGTAACTTTTTAACTCAGATTATTATGCCTAGTTTTCATAGTCATTTTCCTATTTTCTATGCATTTTTTTTTCACAAAAACCGGTATTTCCACCAAAACATCAAAAACAACGTTGAATTTGACTTTTACCCTTATTTTTAACCCCTAATTTCTATTGTATTGTTTCTAAAAAAGTTTATCCGCAAACGTCACAAAACTGACAATTTTGTGACAGAATGTCTCAGGTAAAAGATCTAGTTCTCGGACCACCTTTACCGGACTGGAGTAAAACGTTTTTATGAGATAAAGCGATTTTTACTTTTATCTGTCATCATGACACCATTGTTTTCACTTTCTTGTGTCTTTTGCTGCTTCGCTCAAGAGGTGATGATTCCCTCATTGTGAAACGGGAGTCACTGCACTAGTTAAATTAAAAAATACTCAACACATTCGAAAATCTCAACACAAAAATCCAAGACTGACGTTTGCTTATAAGCATTGTTATGGTAATGATTCACGTGCAAAGCTTCCTGATTATTTTATTCATTTACCTTTAAATTAGTGTTGCTCAAAATTGCTCTTTACTCTTCACCAATACGTTTGCGGATAAAATAGTATATTTTATTCGGAGTAAATGTGAGTTTATGTGGCTCAGCTGAATTATTTGCCTCATTGCATTCGGCAAAATAATCATTCAGCTTCCCCACATAAAATATCACATTTACCCCTTATAAAATAATCTACTATTCTTTGGTGGGACATGTTTTGTAGCCAAATGCTGGCTATGGCTAAAGCCAGCATTTGGTTCTGCCTTGTTTTTTGAAGATGTGAAGAAGGAACATTTTGCTATTTACATACACGTACAATTAATTTTAATACCAAGATCTTGAAAAGCGCTGAATTAAATGAAGAATTTATTTTTACGAAATTGTCTTGCCATAACTACGGAAAACTTTATTATTATTGGAAAAACGATGAATAACTTTACTAAAGCATTATTAATTTGTAGGAACTTTATTGCTTCGCCGCTTCGTTCGTTATAAATCTATGTCTGGATTTTCCTAAGTTGCACATTTAAACCTTATTAGAAAAGTTTATAATTCTGGTAATGGTTCACCGCTGTCTTTAAACTCCCATAAACCGAGTCTTATTATTCATGCAGCGAAAATTTGTTCAAACCTCGATAGACCCACATTTTGATTAATTAACTTGAAAGAATTAAGTAAAGCTTTCGTGTCAAAAGCTACGCAATTAGTTATCTTCCGACTAGATCGATATCTAGAACATTGTGGTCTTGCACTTAGTTAAAGAGTAACTCCCTTTATTACAAAATGCACTCCCGTGTGCTCATTTATGACGTCAATCTTCTTGTGTTTATCAAATAAAATCGTCATATTTGACCTTAAGTCGTTAGTTTTTAATCATCGAACTCGCTTCAAAATGAAATTTTTCGCATGTTTGTTGCCAGTTTCTCCCTCATAAAAGTGGTTTCACTTGGAATTAAAACGGTAACGTAATCGATTGAAACGGAATCTGCAAACAAAGTGTTATTAGATCAATAAATTATATGACGACAGTGTTTCATGATTCATACTGCCACTAATATAATTGCTCTAATTTTGGCAACAATTTATTTTATCTCTCGGGCATTTAACATTTGGCCTTTACTACAACTGGGTCATGTAGTAGTAAAAACTCGTGTAAAAATCCACGTTTTAATGAAATTATAATTACCATGTGTGGGTGGGTGAAAAAACAAATTTTGCAAAAACTTGGTGCAGCAAAAACATTGCGTAATTTCCTGTGAATAAGGACCTAACATGTTTACATCGTAATTGCCTTTCCCTATTAAATGGTTAGTAGTATATAAAATGTTACTTCTGGGCCAGGACATTTGGCGTCTTAAAAAACAAGGCAAAATGTTACAAATTTAGCTATTTGCCCAAAAGCACACAACTGAAAAGGGCCCAAAACCTCTCAAAAATCATTAATTTTTATCCACCTCAAAAGTTCCCAAATATGTGTAGACCACCAAAAATTAGGCACACGAAAAAACCGTTAAAATCTCCCAAAATAATGGAAAATTACCTCAAGAACGCCCTAAAAAAGTAACAAAATACCTTGTTTTTACACACCCCAAAATGGCTCTTTATTTCTGGACCAGGACAATTGGAGTCTTCAAAAAACAAGGCAGAATCCTATAAATTTAGTGTTTTCCCAAAAGTAATCGTTCGAAAAAGATCTAAAAAACTAACAAAATACCTTGTTTTTACACACCCCAAAATGGCTTTTTATTTCTGGACAAAGCCATTTGGCGCATGCAAAAAAAAAGTAAAAACAACACTAAATCAAGAAGGGTACTACGATATTTGACGTCTTAAAAATCTAGGCAGAATCCTAAAAATTTATATAATTTCCCAAAAGTAAACAACCGAAAAAGACATAAAATCTTCCAAAAGTCATAATTTGTTCAAGATAAAAATTTTGTCATTAGGATTATTTATTCGTCTTTTTATGACGATTTCTCTGCTTTTCTCTGGGGCGCGAGTTCTGGGACATCCTGTATGAATACCTATTCACTTTGGTTGTAGAAACAAAAGATGATAAATCATTATCAAAATACAGTCAAAAATATTAAATTTCAGACCAAACAAGTTTACAGCAACCACTTAATTGACACTTCATCGTGAAATTGCTACAGATTAGATTAAAAATCATGGAATACATGTCGCTTGAACTTGCTGAGTAATAAAAACTTAAATGGTATCTGGAAAAGCTGCCGGCAAACAATTTTTAGAATTTAATATTTAATATTTTTCTAGACGAAAGCTGTATTTTCTTAGCTTAGGATGTTTTTTTAAACGACTGAAACTGTAAAATACTTATATCTCAGATAATAGGTTATTTTTATTGCTAGTTTCACTATGTAATACACCTAAACATTCTTATGATGCAAGTTTATTATTTTTGCTTCTTCTTATCATTTTTTGAAGCTACCCTGTGTGTACGTAAATTTTCGGGCATACAAAAGAATCGTTTATCATTCAAAAAATAATTTTGTTTTTAAAAAAGAACGTTTCAAGCAGCATAAAGGTATTGGGTTAAAATATTTAGATCATAAAGTCGTTTCAAGTTTTTTATCAGGGATTCTTTTAATAACAGACTTTGTTTTATAAAAACTTTTTTTTTGTCCAATCATCTGCAGTGTTAGTGTTTTTCTTCTGAATTATGTGTTTCCTCCACAATTTTGATTGAATCTTTTATTTAAAGAAAGTGTAACACTTCTAACAGTTCCTAGGCTTTTTGTCATCAAAAAAATTTCTCAAATCGCTCTTTGTTAATAAACCATTTTGAGTCTAATTCGAAGAAAAAATGTTGTATTTAACTCGTTTTTAAAAACCCACTCGTCAAATATTTTATAATACTTGTTGATTCCTTAATAAATAATTTTGAAAAATGTTTGATTTTTGTATTAGATTTAGAACTTAGGTAAAAGTAGAAATTCGGTAAGTACATATTAAAAAAACTCATTTAAGTTTAGGGGCGGCAATTTCTAATTTTCACAAAGGCGGCCATCTACCTTAGCACGGGCCTGGTAACATTTTATATACTACTATGGTTAGCGAGACTTAGGTTCCGCGAAAATTGCAAAATATATTAGAACGGGAGAATTTACTAAGGAGTTTAATTGGATTAAATCGGCTGGGCCCTAATTAAAACTGGGTGTTAGTGATGATTTTAAAAACCGAATAAGTTTGAAATTTCACAACAAACGTCTCAAATTCCTGAAATAAACACAGACTAAATATTTACAAGATGTTCCGATTGATCATAAAGGTGCGATATAAATCTATTCGTGTTGCGTCTTTTTTAAGCAATTTTTTTATTTAAATAACTGGAATTGGATTTAACCCGAAAATCGTGAATCCAATAACACTTCACATCCCAGAATCATCGAAGAAAATAAAATCTAATTCAATATCAATAAATATCTACAACTTCCAAATGTATGATCAGAATTTTTCGGTTGAGCGCTTTCGCGCACAAAAGCTCCTTTAATAAAGATCTGAATAATTTTCATTTTGTCAAGATCAGAGTTATTGGTTTGGTGGAATAATACGAAAATATTTTTTCAGATTAGATCCGCTTGTTTTATTGGTTGCAGGCATTGCGAATTCCGGAAGTCGCTTTCCTGCGATCCTGCTGCATAGGCAAGCTATGCATTCCTGCTAGATAAATAGCTCGCCGTTCAAATTCGAAATTACAAAGTATAATTTAAAACTGGCATCGTTTACTCATTACTCCGAAGCCGTGGACAAACTCCATGAATATTTATGAGATTTTCAGCATTCAGAGGGTGCGGTTAAGAACGTGCACGTCGAGATCAACAGCAATTGCATGAAGAATCCCTCAAATTCGTGACGAAAACACCCACGCCATAAGGAAATAAATAGCTCATCATCTTAATCGTTATCTAATTAAATCGAGAGATTTGTTGTTGGTGAGAAGAGAATGTTCACAACCTTGGCAAATTCAAGTCAGTGACCTATGAATATCGAACGTTGGATAACCTGTACTTTCACGCCATTTTGTCGGTTCAAACCAACGGACTCATCGCAATAAATAAAAATATTTAGACAATAAGAAGAATTGGGCTTTTTAAATTAAAAAATGAGAAAAGTATACTTTTTGCGCCAAAAACGTGACAATTACTAACACAAGAATGTGGAGACTGGAGAGAGTAACGATTTTAAAAACTTGAAACAACTAGCTTCGCAAAAATAATTAAACCTAATTTTACTTTGATCTCTCCTCAGGGAGATTTTGTGAGGTCAAACAATTCAGTTAATTAAAAATAAGTATTTTTGCAAAACAATAACACTAATCGTTTCCAAGATGAATATTTATTCGCCAACTCATCTCAGCCTTAACTATTATTATTTCACATTTTGCATAATTATGGCAAAAATTCCGGGACTTGCTCCTTGAATTATCAAATCCGTTATCGCGCTATTAATTTGCAACTCAATAAAGCATCTCCCATAATTAACCATAAAACACTGGATATATTTCTAATTGTATTTAATTCGATGCTCGTAGAATAATAAACATCTGGTTAGGTGCAGACAGTGATTTATGTAAATGGATTCGCCTCCTGAAAGGAAAATGTTACAGGTAACAGGTTTAATAATTTGTTGGGACTACAAGTGCTTATTCGTCCGGACGTTTATTGGTGTTGTTTTATAAAAATTATTCTAAAATTAAGTGTGGGGATCCGACAATCGTTAAAAAAAACTTCAAAGGAGCGGTTACACGGCCATGTTTTTAAAATTAGAACTCTATTCCTGACTCAAATTTAGCAAAAATAATAATTGATTTGTTCCCTGAACCGTCTCGTTCGTTATATGAAAACTTGAGATGGTTTTATATCGTTGCTTCCTTATAAATAAATTATCCTTAACATTTATGACCAATCGATAAAAGGAATAAGTGGAATTTGGAATAAATTATTAGGGTTCAGTAACATTAATTAGCCGCAAGACTGCGACTATTGAATTTTTTGCACTCGGTTACAGTGTTTTACAGCACTTTGCGCTCCAAAACAAGCTTTTGATTTTTGCTATTGACTAGTTTAGAACAATGCATCTGATAATACTGTGTAATATTTCATTCGTTTTATAATAAAAGGAATCGGAATACTACTTTTTCGAAATGGTGGTTTCAAATTTCGAAAACTTTTCGATTGTACTGCGATAATAGTATTGGGTTCCCCGTTATTTAGAATGCAATCTAAGTTCATGACGCGATTGTCTTCAATTTCCATTAAACAAGACAAGTTCGATAGCACTCCTTGTGTGAGTGCGACAATAGGTGGGTATGTTGTGATAAGACGACATGTGGCGTTAGTTCCATTAGCTGTGCAATTCCCTTTGTCTGAAAGTTTGAAATATGCGGACTTGTATCAGATTAGAGTGTTTCCCCTGTACTTGAAGCGTGGCATTTGTCCGAAAAAAAGGAATTGTGTCGCATCTATTTAAAACCGAATTGTGTACGAAACGACATTCCGGTAAGAGCCGGGTACCGGTCGGACTGCAATTTTAACCGGAGAGTCCGTAGGCTGGCAGCGGGCCCCCTTCCATACCTCGCAACTGTGGCACACCTCTCTGAAGGTAGCTCGAGCTCGAAACATGTTACTGGCCTTAGTTGGATTAAAACCGCGTAATAAAGTCGGGCGAGCGCTTCTTTCCCCTTAAATTTTCCCCAAAAATGAGGAAAAACGGCGCAAAGTCAGCCGCGAAAATCGAATTTTCCAAGACGTGGAAATTGTAAACAAGTGTATTGATTTTGGGTGTCGCGTGTATGATTGTGTTATTTCGACGTCATGCGCGGTGTTGGTGTTGTTTTTCTTAAAACGTGGTGATTTTGTGGATAATTCAACACTAGATCATGGTTGCTTTATGATATGGCGGAAGTTAAGCCCTTGTATTCGACATGTGTTGCCGTTTTGGGATTTATCTGTTTCGTAGTTGGCGCCACTGCCGTCGGAATACCCATGTGGGGGTATTTCGATAATCTTGGTGGTAAGTCGGACGCTTACGGATGAAACGAACTCTACCTTCGGACAAAGAAACGCACCGAAACTAGGCCACAATAAAATCCACCTACGAAAAACACAATTGTTGCAACGGAATATTTGCTTATCTTATTCCATTCCGTTATCAAGGAAAAGTTTCGTTCCGGTCGCACAATAATGCAAAATACGAGCCCATATTTCACCTAGAAACCTCCCAAGCGACTATTATGTGCATGTTCTACGCTATCGTCAATCATTTATTATTATCATTGGACAACGGTTAAAGTCAATTAGTACTTCCATATAATTATCGAAAAAATACTCACAAAGCAGAAACTAATTTAACACAAAATTGCCTCGTAAAAAATACCAACATCGCGTCATAAATGCGGTCGCAAAATCATTCATAATGGGGTGCCATAACATTTTCCAGTGAACAAGATACAAACATCTCATCTGCTGAGATTTATTTTTTATAACGGTTTTACTCACCTGATCCTTATCCTTGATGGTGTGATTCATTGTGTGTAATTTTAAAAAATTATGAGGCAGGAAAATGTGCAAAAACAATCTGAAATTTCCTGCCAAGATTACGCAACAGGAAAGTGCAAAATAAGGAAGACATAAAGCAGCCCCGTTTTCAAAAACAGGGCAAATTGAAGTTAATTTTTTAGGGAGTTAAGATTTTGCCAAAATTTTTAATAATTAGGTACATTTTAAATTTTCGCTGATAACTAATAACTAATAAAAATCAGCAGATTGATTATCGGTTAAATTCCTCCCCTAATGGGAGAGCAGTTCGAAATCGGCAAATTCCGTGCACATGCACAGCATTAAGCTTAAGTTGGCTTAATCCCTACGTCTAGAACCGGTGATTCATCTGACAGGTTAATAGATTAAATAGTTTGCTTGTAATTACATCACAGCACGATGGTTGCGAATTTTACGTCGTTTTCTCTGATGCAAGATGAAGTCTTGTAAGTGCGTCTTGTCGACACAAGTCGCATCATTGAATGAATATTAATTGCAGCGCATATTATCTTTTCAAAGAACCCACCGTACGGTTGGAATTAACGTTCCATGAGTCACTGTTAACATTGAAACAACACAGATATGTGAAAGTGAAGAATGTGAATGCCTTATTGTTTTTCAAATATTCCTCAAGAGAGAATCAATAACCTCCCCCTCGAACTGCTAAATTTTTCATGTGTGGTGGAAAATTCGCGGTTTAATTTCGGAAAATCAAACACATGAAGACACTTCCATTTCCTCTCCGCTTTGAGCCAGCTGTTTTTGAGGGACACAGGTGTTACACATGACTGCCCGTTTGGTCAATAACCCTTAGACATTTCTGAAACACAATACCCATCAGGATGGCTCAATAAACGTATTAGCAATCGAAACCCGATCAGTGGAAGCCCGTTTTTCTCACAGGAAGTGAGAATTTCATATAATATTTTGACTCGAATTAGGCAACGGAAAGGAAAAGTGTTTTAATTGTTGTTTGATTAGAAGCAGCACTTTATTTGGAACTGTCTTTGTAAATAGAAAAAACTAAAAATTCAATTAAACACTGGAGTTTGGACTAAAAAACTCGTCCCGAGTGGCATTTTGAAGATTATGATCAATTCGGCGTTTCTATTGCCTCCAAATATTTGATTCCGTCAAGATATTGAGCTGCCATCTCAGTGTGAAAAAGCTTGAATAGATGCAATTTCGATTAGAGAACATCACAGAACGAGCTCTTTTAATTCAAAGCAAAGATTTTTTTCATAATTTAGTACACATACATGTTGATTCAGCTATCTTGTGATTAATTTAACAGGTAGTTTCGTCCGAACGATGAAATTACAGGTTTTGATTACTAATTACTAAATTCTACACGCTGTGGGTCAGAATTTTCATCCCAGCTTTTGATTTTTCTTAAAACGAATTAATTGGCTTGACTGAGACTTTTTGTTTGATTATTGAAATTCGAAAACTTTTTTAATAAGAAAGAAAGGTGGAATACTTTGTTTCATTTGTGGTAATTATCTGTGAAATTTCTGCTTCACCCCTAATTACTCCAGACAAGATATAAAAACGCCATTTCGTAAGAAATTTGCGTAAATGAGAAAAATTCCGTAATAATGAAATTTTAACGAGTTCCAAACGAGAGATGCCACTCGTCGATAAAAATTCGAGTGATATCGAATAATAAAAAATGCAAAGAAATGTTTTGTTTAATTAACATGTAGCAAGATATTTGGACCTTCTGAATTAAACTAAAGGCATAAATTCTCATCTGAATACTCATCCAAGTTTAGAGCAACTCGCAGAAAATTAAATTTTTAATTTGGAATCATCCTGCCCTCGTTAGTTGAAACACTAACCAAAAGGTAGCGAACACAAGCAAGCAAAACCTCATTTATTTAAGAACGTGGTGGCATTTTAATTAAATCAAGGAATTAACCTAACAAAAGTTTGGCTCTTAATCCTCTTAGTGCAGTTATCGGGATGCTAGGAAGAGAAACATAAAGCACAATAAAATATCTAAATCACTCGAAGCAATTCCTCCGTCGAAAAATTCTTCACCGTTAGACTCTCATTATTAGTTTTTCCGGTCGTACGCTTGCAGAGAGTACCAATTTACCGTTTTAACAACCATTGAAATGCAAAAGCTTCCATTAGAGATTCATTTTAATGAAAAAACAATGCATATATTTGAGTTTTGGCGGGCAAGTTTGAAAAGAAAACCAGTAATTTCTAGTCTTGTCTGCTTAAAGGTATTCGCTTCGTTTAACAGTGTTTTCATTTTGAAATCCAACGGAACTAGTCGCGCATTCAAGGCAGACCAGAGAGGCATCTTTGTAGCCTCCTTCGAGGAACTCCTACTCTTTCACCGAAGCTTGCGTATTTAAAGAGCTCGAAACAAAGAGTAAAATTCGTTTGCATCGTTGCATGTTTGAATGCCATCCAGTTAATAAACATAGAGGATGTTATGACAGTAATAAGGCGTGGATAATTGGGATTGGATCAACTACTGCAATAAAACCAGATAGATTTGCAACTAACTCTTTTCTCGAAAAAATCGAGACTGAATTTCTTTGACACTGAAAGGTAATTACATTTCATAAACAGTGACAGAATCGCAATTAACACGATAAAGCGTAATTACATCTGCTCTTTAATATCAGCCAAGTGGGAACATAATTAATTCAATGGCACATTGTTGCACTAAACATTCCCTCATCCACTTTTGAATCTTCAAGTGCGAAACGGAACCAATGAAACTGTTACACGTTTCCTGTATTTGTGTGAGAACGGAGTTTCCGTTCCAGTAACCGCAGTTTTGAATGTGCGGATAAATTAAGTCTGCGCTTGATAGAAATGCTTTTTTCATTCAAGAATCGATTGAATTGAACATTGTGTAATATTTAAAATTAAACTCTAGTAATTAGAATCGTGACATTTGTTCTGAAATTGGGTCACAAAGTCTTCGGTTCGAACAAAATTTATTCTAATTCTGATTTTTCTCCGATGGCCTAATTATCACTCTCAGAGATTGAAGAATAGAAAGTTTGTTCGGTGGAAAATATCCTCCAATATTTATCGATTTAATAAATAATAAATATTCTCACATTGTTGAGTTTTACACCTGTCAATGTGCTACCCACACAAACCCTATGTGTTACGTGTTACTACAATACTGTAAATTATTTCAATTTACACTTGAATTTTGTTTGTTATGGAAATGTGAAAATGTACACTCGGTGGTGTTTGGTTTATTCATTGCATCACACATCGATTATTATATTTCAAAACAAAGTGTTTTTTTCTAATTAACGGAATATAAATGACCGCTTTCATGCTCTTTACGGTTAATTGACTTCAATATTTTCCTATCAACGGAACGCCCAAATGAAGCAGACATCAGAAGTCCAAGGACCTTAATGTCCTTCAAAAAATGACGAGAAAAACACTCTCATCTAATTAATTTTTACTTTTCCATGCTGACTGTAAGAGGAGCAACTAGAAACGCCGTAACATAACTAAAAACAGTTCTGCTTGAATGATGTTTATTTGTCTAATGTGAGACTACCGTTTTTCGCGCTTAATTTCCCGCTTTATTAAAATAAATACCGCAGGATAATTGAAATTAAAACCATCCTTAACTTTATGCCACGATATTCCGGTCTGTAGCAAATGAAAATAAATTAGAAGCGACTTTTTCCGAATTTTGTCCATCCCACGTTCGAGCGAACCCAAAGTAGGTTTGTTATTATAAAAATGTCGGTATTCATCAGCGTTGCACAATACCTCAAGTTCAAGAACCTGCTCGAGGTTGGCCTAAAGCTGCAAAAGTAACTTATTGTTTGATTGCTAATCTGATTGTGTTTGTGGTTTAGTTTTCGCGCCTTTTTCTGCAAGTTTTAAGGTGGGCTTTAGGTGAACGAACTTTAGAATACTTGAGAACCGGCATTGTATGGGTCTGAAATTTATTCAGCATTATTACAGGCTTCAGGAGTGTTTTTGTTTTTATTAGGGGCTAGGGCCAGAATTTTGCTTTTCCCTCGAATTAATTAATTTCTATGACTGCTTTAGACGACTACAACAGTGTGGCTTCTAGGTGGGTAGAGCCTGTGCCACGTGTGGTATTGAAATTATGACACGTGTTGCTCCAGTATTGAACTGAGAGATTTGGTGAATTAACTCAGCTTCGGTAGTGATCCTTCTTACTGCGATGACATTTGTCCTTTTGTACTGTGAAGTTACGGTAGAGTGAAAAGAGTAATTTCTCGAGAAAATAACAATAACAAAGCGGATTATATTCTTTGACAAGTACACGTTTCAAACATCGAAACAGCCATTATTATGTTATGTATGCAGGTATCAGAGTTTTCCATTAAAATCTTACTCCGAAGCAATTTCTCAAAATATTAAACAAAATCTTCTCTAACAAAGTTCTGGTAAAAGCTGGTGAATAATTCATTCAGCCAATTTTGCTTTTCTTGAATTATGACACAAATATGAAATTCTGAAACACTCAATATCCATCGCTTAATGAATGGGTTTAAACGCCTTTATCTGAAAAATCGTCAAATGACAATTAAAACAGGAAAGAACCGAATTTTGCGAGATTTTTAGTCCTGTGGGATTTAATTTAAAATACGATACGTGCGTCGCATCGGAACCCTCGGGATCCACACTTTGCATTTATATTATTTCTGTTAGCACGATATTGAAGACAACTTCTAAGTAACTTCATCTCGACGAACATACGCTGTAAATTCTCATTTGAAATTTTTTTCCAGGACACGGCAACGAAGAACGCGGGTATTTCGGGCCTTGGAAGACTTGCAAACTTCTTTTGTACAACAGGGAGAGGTGCGGGAATGACTCCTCAAATTTTAGAACGACGAGTAAGTGGCCTATTTTAAGTGATTTTCACACAAGAGAAATCAATCGTAAAGTGATCAGAGACGCAGAATCCCACCAGTTTCAAATTCTACGGAAGGAAGCAAATGGCAGTTTTATGTAAACCTTAATTGCATCTGAACAGTGATATTTAAAGAAACAATCCAATACTATCAGTCCAACGTTTTTTTTTTGTTCATGAGTTACCATTAATACTAAAATCCAATTACCCCTAATACCTGTCCTGTATTAAATTTTCGCACATTTTAACTCCCAATATTTTTTTTTTCAGTTGCGGTGTGGGTGGCTGGGGTTGTGGCCGCAATCGGAGTTACAATTTTGGGGATCTTTTGCGTTCTGAGTGTCATCCAACTTGCAATGTTGAGTTCGAAGGAAAAAGTGATGATGAAATACAGCATAGTGGTCGCAACGAAAGTGGCGTTAGGACTCCTAGCGAGTAAGTTTTCCTAATAACGCGAATAATTTCACAAACAGCAATGCTGAAGCGGCATTGTTGTGTGAAGAAACGGAAACTTTGCTTAGCGCAAACAATTACAAAACGTGGTTTTATTGACCAAACACGTGCTAAAATAATTTCATTATTGGAGCACCTGGTGAAGGCTTGAATTTGCACAGGAATATAGAAAAGGTTTTACGTCCGAACGCAATCACGGGATTAGTTGTAAACCTTGAGAATGCAATAAAATACATTTGCATTTTGTTTATTGTTAGACTTTTCCTTCGGTTTCCTAATCGATCGACCGGAAATGAAATAATTTACAAAGTGTCAAATCCCATTTTCAATTGTAGCTTTATTGGCGATCGCAGCAGCTGGACTTTTTGCCCTTCAAGCCGATGATCGACGACGCACTGGTTTCGAGATCAGCAGAGGGCCCGGATTTTATATTCAGGTCAGTAATAACACAATCAAATCGATCACAACTCATGTGGAAATCGTGATTGCTCCAAATTGGGTTTTTCAGATTTTGTTGATAGTCTTAACAGTGATACTGTTTGCGATGTCGGTTTATGACGTCCTGCTCTCAAGGAGAGAGGGCGGAGACCCCACGAGGGTTGCAGTGCCAATGGAAGGTGCCACCTTTGGGAATCCCGGCTTTCGGGAGCGAACCAACGGTATTTTAATTATTTTTTTTTAGTTTTAATCGTTCTGTGCATATTTTTTAGGGCGAAGCGTTTCGGTGACAGACGCCAGCGGTAAGCCCTACATGCCCACGGCTTCCAACGGAAGCATGGCTTCAATGAACACCACTTCAACGACCATTGGGTCCACAAACGGGTCAACTGTGGGTTCGTCAGTAACGAGGTCTCCGCTTCGGTCCAGTTTGAAGAAGCCGAAGCCCAAGGACGGGCTTGGAATCCAAAATCCGGGATTTTCCGGGACGTCGCCCACACTCTCCCGGAATGGTAGTACGAAGAAAGTTCGGATACAGACCCACAGTACTGAAGTGTAGTGCTGAACTTGATTATTTATTTGTCTAATGAACAAGTACAAAACACCCAATTGGCTTAAGTGCACTTATTTTATGAAGGAAGCGAGTGAATGTATATAAAGAAATGAAGTACATGACGTTGTAAATATCTAAGCTACTTATTTACACTTATTTTTATTCCGTCCAGCAACAAAGTTGTGTTTTTATTTTGTGTTTATAGTTTATATATTTTATTGTAACCGTTTGTGAAACGGAGAAATTTGACATATTTTATTATTGTTATTTCGATGTTTTATGGGTTGGGTATGTCACTGGAAAAGTCTATTGCTTTAACTAGAACTAGGACTAATCGAACTTAGTTTTGTAAATAGTCCCTCCCTCCAAAATTCCGGGCTTTTATTTGATGTACTTTATCATATAACTTTTGTGATACTAAATAGAGCTGTATCATACGTAACGATTATCTCATTTTATACCCACACCGAACTAAAATTTCGCCCGAAGTAATTCCTTTCATTAAGTACGTTTCAAAATTCCAACTCGCTAAATCCCAAGAGACAACTAGTTTTAATAACGTGCCGTATCTTGCATTCATCGCTATGCAAAACGACCAAATCGAAACTTTCAATGTCATAATAAAATCTCCGCTCGGCATTACGCATCCAATTAGTTAATTTACGCAAATTTAATTAAACCGAGAAGACCAGCGTTTAACCCATTTTTTCAGGCGAATTTGGGGCACGTTTTATAAACCACAAGCGACGAAAAAGTAATGAAAAAAGTTTAAACCGTTACTGTACGTAAAACGTATTTGAATCTATTTAAAGTTAAAATGTGAAACTAATCAGCTACAACTCGTATGTTTAAATCTAAGTGAAGAGCTTACAACGTAAGTGGTTTCTGCGACTATGATGTAATTATAGTTATTTATTATACAAGACGATAAAATTTTATTCCATTCCCCATTATTTCGATTACTGAGTTATTTTGATTGACAATTATAATTACACCTAAACGTGCAGAACTTATCACACTTCACGTGCATGTTAACTTGTTTCGCCATTTTGTGAGAATGTTGTTTAATTTCTAATATTTTTTTAAGCGACATTTTATTGTACGAGTTAAAACAGCGAAGCGAAATTCCAATTAATTCGACAAAAATCAGCGGATATTCAAAATAATAAAACACCAGTTTTTTGCTAACTTTTAAGCGCCTTGTGGTTGGTCTTGCCTATTGCCGGGAGTGCATTAGCCCGTCAGTATCCAATGACAAATACGTTGCAATTTTTTGTGCCATAGATAAGCAAAGAGGAGGTGATTATCGATTTTTATTGGTCAAATTACGCATTCGTGGAACAACGAGATGGTAAACTGGTGTTGGCACGTCCCACAAAACTAGATTTCGTTTATTTGATACGAAATGGCCAAGAAGGATTCCAATTTTATGCAAAATTTGCTCGAAACTTAGTAAAATCCTAAATATAATCCAAAACGAACATTTTTTCTTATTACAACTCTATTACAAATTCTTAATAGATTCCTAATTATTTGCCAAAAACTCGTTTTGTCAACCACTTTAATGACAAATTTAATACATAACGTTAATTTTAAATGAAAACTTGAAAAAATATTAGTTGCTTATTATAATTTTATCTTCGAGAGCGGTTTCAGTTTTGAGGTGTAGACCAATTAATTAATTAATTTTATTTATATAAGGGAATTGTAGAAAAATTCTGAAAAATTTACATGCATAAAAAATAATATAAAGTATATAACTGCAAACGCTGAATTCTGTGTGGTTATATTAGTTTAGTAGATATAGTATAAAAACATACTTTTTTCTACTTTTGTTTCGTACTGAGGTCATTACGATACGCCATTTGGGTTTCGTAATATCCAACGGAGTGCTATAATAATTACACTAAAAACCAGGGTAATTTAGTTGGAAAATGATGGCAACCTAGTTTTTTGACAATTATCTGAGAGAAGTGTCAGTGTCAGTTGGTCTTTTGTACCAACCCTGATACGTAGTCCCTTCGAACACCTTTCGAGTAGTGTACAAACATGACTTCAAAAGCCAGTGCAAGTGAGTAATTTGAGATCCCATTCTCCTTAGGCCAATGTTCAAATTCCGCGTATTTGCCACAAAAGCCCGTATTCGTTGAGGGGCAGACAGATTGCAAAACGTCTTGGACACTTTCAGAATACATTTTACGAATAACCTAATGACGATCCAAATTATTAATTTAATTTCATGATCCACGCAAATGCTGGCAACTGCCACAAAATTCCCTAAATTTCGAAATTGATTTTTTTTGTTAAAAAAGGTGCAAAGTAGAAAAAATAGTGTATGATATCTCGTTTATAAGGCATTTTGTCGCACTTACTCCCAATTCAGTGCGTGCGACAAAATGCGTCTTATAAAACTCGTATCATAATATACTCACCTTGTGTAAGTTATAAAGGCATTGCCAACTTAAAAAACAACTTTGTCTTAAATGATGGTACTGGATTACTGGAAACGGTTATTACAGTAGTGAAAACCGTTTCTCTGTATCTGCTCTCTAACTCAAGTTATTTCGATTTAAAGTTGGAATTATGACGTCCTAACCTCCTAGGCCTCTTGAGCATTTGGTCCAATTTTAAGATCAAATAGTTTTTGACTTTTAAGTGACACTGACAGAGTTTTGATAAGCTTGACAAAATTTCTCAGATGTTTTCGGGAAGTTCAAGAGAAAATTTAGAACAGAAAAAAGTCGAGAAAGTGGTTAATTTTTTATTTTGTGGAAGATGTGTGGAAAATGTTCAAATATTTGTCAAGTTTTTAGTGATTGAGAGGGTTCAGTGATAAGAGGATTCTGTGGTGAGAGGCAGTTGTGACGTTAGGAGTTCTTCCTTTCGGAGTGATTATCTCGCTTATTTTTCATCGCAGAAAATTTTGAAAAGGACCTACCGACATAAAATGAACCACATTATCAATTTTCGTTAAAACATAAAATAGGTAAAATAAGTTGCCAATGCCTGTAAGCAAAATTTCGTTAAAATCTTTTTGGACTAATAATTTATTTTACGAAAAATTCTAGGAAGGTGAAAAATTTCCAGTAACGGGGTTACAAATAAATTTTTTTCTCGTCATTAAAATTAAAAATTTCAGTTTTAATGTGTTTTTCAATGTTTATTAAAATTCCTTGGTTTTACCTACCTCGGGTAGGCAGTTCTTTCTGATTATTGAAGCCGATTTTTTATCACGTTATTATTTATTGACTTAAGCCGTTTTAATTTTTACACCAACACACTGTTCGTTTGCATGCATCCTTAGAAAATAGATAACAATTTTGGGACAGTAAACGCTAGATAGACTAGAGCTAGACACTGATCACTGTAAGTTTTGAACACATTCGCGAAAGATATCTCCCTGTCCGCTACTTGGATGGAACGCTCGAGATGAGTTCCCTTCTTTTATAAACAGGTGCTTGTGCCACAACCGCTGTATCATCTTTTTTACTTTGTGTATTTGCCGATTCTAGACTTTCCGAATCGGGAATATGCCTAGTCTGGTGCCTTGAATCCGTATACCTCCGTTTGGTATATTTCTTTTTCTCTGAGCTAGCTTTCGGTTTTTGTACTTCAACTTTGGTGATGCGTTCAAAATCGGCCGTTCGCGACCTTAGGACCGCATTCCCAATACTCGAGATACTTGGAGTATGTTTGGGTTCGGTTTTGATTTGCTCGAAAGTCGAGACACTGTAACTTTTCTGCAAATCCTGCTCTTTGGAAGTTTTCGGTTTGATTTGTTGCACTTCCTGCGTTGAGGAGAATGAGACTTTTTGAAGCGTTGCTGCACTAGTTTTTTTCGCAGTTTTTTGCAACTCTTCCGGCATGTAATTGACAGTTTGGACGCTGTCGGGGGACGTGGGGGGTGTGGAGCCCCAGGATGGGGGCGAGCTGTACACCCCCGCATCCCCCGCTGTGCTGCTGGACGTATTCTGGACAGGACTGGAATACGTGGCAGAGGAGCCCACAGCTGAGTCGTATCCTTGTATCAGGGATATCGATCCTGTGATGGGCTGCACGTTTGAAGCAACAGATGAATCGCTTCCGCTGATTGATCGTTGCCGTCGCCGAGGGGGCGCAGTCGGCGTTCGCACCAAACCGATTGTTATTTGTTGCCGGCTGTTTTCCGCGTCCTCGATGTAAGGAATGTCGTCGTCCAAGTTCAGTGGAAATGGTTGCGGTGTTGTCTGGACGGGGATCGTCAGACTTGCGGTTATGACACCGCTGTTGTCCAAAATGTAAGGGGAGGATTTTCGGCGGTCGTCCTCCAGACGCAACACACGGGTGATATCGCTGTCGGTGTGTGCCGAACTGTTGCTCTCCAAAGACGAAGACCGATTTTTACTGTATTGGTAATCGTCGTCTTTCTGCCCCCGCAAACGCGAGATTATGTGCATTGCTGACGAAATACCAGAACCTATACTACCCTCATCTTCTTTCTTCTTCCGCGAGACTGACTCATCTCTTCGTTTCTTTGAACTACGCTCGCGAAAGCGATCCTTATGCCTGCAAATTTTCAATCAACCAAAACTTGGGTAAAGTAAGTGACACTTACCTTATCCTCATTCCGACGTTAGGTCCCCCCATGGCAGCACGTTCGTGCAAAAACTCCTCTCGAGAGTACATTTTCTTCGTTTCTTCACTCTCGACTGGCAACTCCGTGGGACTCCAAGGAGCTGAATAACTTTCACTATCAACTTCCTCAACTGACCTACGACAGTACCACTAGTACTCGAACACCTCACATGTGACTAAAACTTACTCATCGGCCCCCGATAATGCGTCTCTTTTATTCAAAAGCTGGTCTAATGCTTCAGGATGTGAATCCATCATGTGGACGTAAATTTCGTCTAGAAGTTCAGCCGAAATGGTATAAAGTTGTTTGTAGTGGTCGATTAGAGTCCGGACTACGTTTATTATGTCTATTCTATCTTCGGGACGGTCTGAGGCTATTTCTTTTGAACTTCCAGGTTTGATGCAGTGGAGAATGTTGGGAGCGAAGACTGTGGCCAAGTTGTTGGAATCCATTTTGTTACCAGATACACATTCGCCTGGAATCAAAAGCAGCTAGCCAACCAATTGGTCCACTTTCCTCATTGTCGAGAAATACAGTATTTCAAAATCGGCAATCAATATTCAGAAATACTTAATAATATTAGTTGAAAGTTATAATTTCTTATGGACTTTGACATTAAGTTCAAAAAAAATATTAAAGAAATAATGTAATTAATAAAAATGCAAATAATGTATAATTCCTGAACCGTCTAACAACAAATTAAAAGTGAGTTACTTTTCTTTGTCCTTTTAGATCAATTTTTTCTTAAGGTAGTGAATTTCTTGCCAAAAAATGCTTTAATAGAAACAATCACACAGAATGGATTCACCTACTTATGGAATGTTTTTCTGATTTAGTAAGTTTTTTACGGAAAAACGCTTCCAAATTCAGTTTCACAGCAAGTACCTAATACATTTCAGACGTATACTTAAGTCGGAAGAAGCGAATATTTTCTGCATTGTTTCAATAGAATCTTTCAATAAGTTTAGTGGATTTCTGGTTAAAAACGCGAATAAATGCCCAAGTGACTTATTAATTTTGCAATTTTCTACATTTTTTCAATTTAGAAGAGAAGCTTCTAAATTCACAGTAAATAACACATTTTCAACCTGATGCCCTTATTTTATACTGTTTTGATTAAAAGTTGTTTTTTTTTAAATAACGGCTTTCAGGCTTAATTTATTTTACTTTTGTTCGGACAAATCTTCCGAATTCAGCGAATTTCTGGTTAAAAACACTCTAGATAAATGAAAACAAGGTCAAAGAATACATTTCTGCCGTAATTTTATGGTTTTTTGTCTTTGAGGCACAACATTTCTGTTAGAGCGACTGAAAAATGTTCCTAAATTAACAAAAATAATCCATTCGATTTTCTACTTTGTTTCGGTAAAATACTTCTAATTTAATTTAAGTCCTGTTAGAACAATCACTCGTAATGGATTTAATTTTGATTTTTTTTAATTTAGTGAATTTTTCAGTGAAAATCGCTCCCAAATTTACAGGAAATAATTCATACACTTCAGACCTACTTCAACGATTTTCCATTTATTAGTGTTATCACAATTTTGTGAGTTCATCGAATTTCTCGCCGAAATGAGCGAAATGTTCTCTATAGTTCGAATAAAACAAAAACTCAAAAAAACAGATTTCTGTGTTAATTTTCTATTTTTTTTTGGACATTTTCTCATAATATTTCTGCATTATTAATACGAGTTCAGCAGTCCAACAACATATTTTCATCACAAAAATCTTTGAGTCGATCTTCAAATGATCTAGATCTTGATGAAAATGCTCGGCGTGTTTGTCAGTTTTTAGATAACATAAACGATCAAAAGCTAATTCACTGAATCGAATAGACATTTATCACTCTTTCTGATAATGGTATGTCTTAAAAGAAAGAATTTTAAATCAGAGACTTTCGTGCTTTACACAAGAAAATAATTTTTTCTAGCAGTAAACTGTGACGTGATCGAAACATTTTGACTCAGATTTTTGTTGAATAGAAGGTAAATAAACATAAGAAACAATAAATTGACTAAAAATATTCGAAACAAGTATGAAGTCTTATTTTGTGAAATTAATTGATTGGTTGCAAGTTTTGTCATTTCGTTACCTGACTCGTCTTTAGTGTCGGCTGCGTTTTGGGCAACCGTCGCAAGGAAGCCCAACAGGGCATAGAGCGTGTCCCTATTGGCGGTCGGCAGCAGTTGAATTAGATGTTGCAGGGCTTCGAATTGTAGTCTCCTGTTGCGTATCCCTTCGAACAGAACGTCACAAAATCGCACCCTTTTCAATTCACCCTTGACTTACTTTGTGTCTGAACGAACGCTTGATAGAGATCTCTACAAAGAAGCGGATCAGGAAGGTCCCTCAAATACTCCTTTAGAAGCGTAGCTACGTCATGCGGACATTGATCGTCATCCAGCGACGTTTCCTTGCCACAATCGAAGTCCTCTCTCAATTGCCTGATTCTCTTTTTGGACGTGCTAACTCGGAAAATTCCTAAAGTGTGCAGTCCGTGCTGCTCCAGGTGCCGAAAGCACTCGCTGAGGATGTTAGGGACGGAAGCTTCCTCCTCGTGAGGAAGATCGGAGGTCGAGCCGCAGGAAAGGGTGTCCAGTAACCCAGGGACGCTTCCTACGAGCCTCTCGCGCAACATTAGGCTCTCGCAAGAGCCGCTCTGGAATGCGAAAATAAACATTTCTTCGGTGAAATCGTGCCAAGTTTGACGTCAAGTCGGTGATGTAACGGCCGTGACGTTGCGCCACGACACAGCTTTTTTGGCCACGGCCGTAAAATTTTGGGCGGATTTTTAGTAAGTATCAAGCTATTTTTACCCAAAATAAATGGTCAAATCGCAATTAATTGTGCCACGGGACAAGAGCAGAATGAAGAAAGCAAGTCGATTTCTCATGGGTTGATATTGAATTTGACACGTAGGGAGGGCTGCTTTACATTCAGTTCGCAAGTCGAAGTTATATTGGGGATTAAGTCAAATTGGCTTAGAATTTCAGTGCGTTTCAGGAATGAAATGGAGTGAAAACAGCAACTGTTCCAAATGTGCTTATTTTTTGATTCTCTGACACGGTCAAGGCAAACATTACACGTCAGACGGTGCAAATGAAGCTTAAAAGTGAAAAATACGTCTAAGGTGAGAGCCTTGCGGAAAAAATCGCGATTTTATTTATAACAAAGATTGGCCCGAATATCCAAAAATCAAAACAGCTGATTCGGGAAGACTATGTATAGGATTGCCGAGCTAAGTATAGCTTGGGAAAAGTGGCCAATTCTCCTGACAATTTCTTTACGTCTGTAAGAGTCATGTGATCACTGGACGCCTATTATTCGAGCCAGGTATGTGGAACACACTCGGAAACAAACTAATCAAAGTCCCATCGGCTTCAACATTGAGATTTATTTGCACGAAAACCAAATGGAACGACAGCTGTGCTTGGAGTTTCGTAAACACGTAACAAACTCTCACCGGAATATTCCCAATTTCTCGACAAAAAATTAGCCGCATCTTTTACAAAAATTGTACAATGACCGTGTTGACGTACAATAATAAGTATCCGCGCCCATGCCAAGGAAAGTCGAAGCTTAGACAGAATTTGGACGACGCTCGTTTTTATTTAAGCGCTACAATAAAAATCCACAGAATGTAGTCAACATCATTTGTATTTTAAACTGACCAGAATCGAACGAAAACGTATTTTTAGGAACCATCGTCTAAATCCGTACTGTTTCACGCAAAAAATTGTAATCCCGGTTTTGACGATTAAATTTTAATTGGGAACAGGGATTACCTCGTCACCTCGAGGCGCCTCAATTAAGGAACTAAAGCTGGATCTTGACCCGTGTCTCCCTATAGTCGCCGGTTCTTCAGTTGATCCGGAAAGCTCTGCCCCGCTCCGGAAGGGACTAGTCCTAGCTGCGGCCCTTGTCAGTCTGTCGTTCTCCACACACTGTGTCAAGGGAATTCCGAATACGAGACCTCCGGCACTGCCACCCTCTGCAACAACAAACTTCCTTAAAATAAGGATATACGGCAAAATAAAACCAGCCGAATTTCTACACTTAACACAGTTACAGTCCCATAAAAAATAATACTGTCGAGGTGAATGAGATAAAAACATAAATGATGGCCCGTCATAACCGCCATAAACCCTTGCATTCGCACATTAACACGTGTCTTTTTTGGGCAAAAAAAGCCGGCGGTAAATTTTGCTTGAAGATTAAAACGTCTTCTAATGAAAGCTGATTTTACGATCGTGATTGTGCATATATCGGGACATAAAAAAGCTCTCTCGTTTTGAAGTTATGCCATTTCAATCAAGCAAATTGTGTTTTAATGAAAAAATTACGACATATTTTTATCCCCTTGAACAAATTCCATAGATATTATCTAAGCTCATAGATATTATTAACTCCAAACGCTAGGACTGTGAATCACAATAAAAGATGTGGTTTTATTTTTTGCTAAAACATAAATAACGGGAGAAACTACATTTTTCAGACGAGTACAATTCAATAGTAATTTCACGCGGAATGAGTGATTGCCAAATCACACATCACTCGTTGGTAGTGACTGTAGTAAAGAAAATAATCACGGAACGGTCAAACTTTGGTAATTCCTCAGCCGAACTTGCATTTTGGTCCACATTTCGGTTGCAATGAATTGTTATTCCGGAAATTCCTCGCCGGAGGCATCCAGAATTTGTGTTACGTGATCCGAAAGAATCTCCGGCAAAAATAGCTTATAGGGGTAATTTATATATTTCAAAGGCGTAAACAGCCATTCGTTTATTAAGCAACAGGTACTTCTCCGAGCCGTTTAAAATGTTTAATTCGTCGAAATCCAAGATAAACAGCGAAGTGGTAAAAGTTATAAAACAGAATGTGCAAACAAACTTCGGGCGCCGCTTGCGAAAAATCACATACACATTGCATATTTTCGTACCGTTTTGACGGAGCATTTCATATTTGACATGCGGAATTTCAATACATAAATAGATGGTCGGCTAAATTTAGCGCATTTAAACAAAGAAACGCGATCAGATGATCGATTTTATTCGAGCTAAAATTACCCTTGTCGCCCTCCTTGCGATTTGTGTCGAAAATACTGGTGGTGAGGGCTTTCCTCTTCAACAAGTAGGGTCTCCGTTTCGGCTTGCTCACAACCGCACCCACGTTCTCTGCAACAATACGACAATTTTGCAACACACGAAATTAAGAAAATATACAATATAGTGTTACGGCGTTATGTTTAAAAATAACCAACTGTAAACAAATACTGACGTTTTTATATTTAAACCTAGTTTTATGGAGGTCTGCTAAACAATGCAAGGATTCGCACTAACTTTGCAATTTCACACTTTTCGTAGGTTCGGTGTTATGTCGTAAAGGTTACACAGATAGTTGTAAAACTTAAGGAGCCATTAAAGTGCTTTCGGACCACCTAGCTTAATTATAACAAAAAGGAGCATCCATATTTTCAAAAATATTTCAAAAAAGCAATTCATCAATTTTATTTCATTTTTTCGGGTCGCAATTCGTCACGTTTGACACTTATGAATTTTTGTTATGGCTCCAACTGGACGTTGTTATCAAATTATTTATGGAAGAGATTCTGTCGCGAGAAATTACGGTTTCAAGACTAGTAAATTAGAGAATTTAATGGCGGAACGGACCTACATTATTGTCGATAATGTTAAGCCAGATGTGCTCGTCCCACTTATTTTCCAAGACGAAAATTAGCCTATTTGTGTCCGAGGTGTCGTTAAAAATATGAACTAAACGAAAGCACTCGTTTGAACTACTTGCGCCAGGTGATTTGCATATTTTGTAAGTTAGTAAAAGCATCGAAATACCTGTTGGAACTTTAATGGCAACTCCTAAGTTGAGGGCTTGTAACTTCGCTAAAGCTACTTTCTGCAAGACTTTCTTTTCAATTTCAGTCAGATGCAGTAAGGACGTTGTGCCTAGAACGACCTGTCGACCTGCCAGATTGCTCCAAACACACCCACCCTGAAAAAGTTTCGACTTTGAACCGACCAAAGTTTTTATTCTTTCATACCTGAGGAGTCCAGCTGCAGGTGGCTTGATTCGGCCGCGTCTGACTCTTCGACCTGGACCTGAAGATCTTCTTCGCCATGAGTCGACTGCCATGGTGCATAACACTGGACGAAGATTTGGACTTTTGCATGGCAGGCCCGGCAGCCACAGCTGAAGCATTGCCTTTGTCGTGTTTATCATGTTTGTGGAGGAGGTGACTGAGGAAGGAATGGGATTTGGTCGGAGGTGGTGAACTAGGGGAGGATTTATTGTTCTCATCCACACTACTACGCGAACTAGAGAGCCGGCTTTCATTATCGGAAAAATCATCGAATTTCAAATCGCGATATTTCAAAATCCAATCGTCATTGGTTTGACAACCTTTATTTAGACCGTCGTCGTCTCCTGGTTTTGTTATTTCTCCTTTTGCTTTGATGTTCCGCAAGTTTCTGTCGTAATTCACTCGTTTGAAGCGGTCCACTTTGTCCGTGTCTACGCTCTTTTTTCGCGCCATGCGTAAATACCGCTTAATTGTATCGCTGACGGATTGGGAGATATCGTCATTATCGACACTGCTTCGTCTACGACCTGCAGGTCTCAAATCCCTTCGTTCCTCCTCCTCTTTCTCAACCTGAGCCTTCTTGTACTTCTCTTCAACATCCTGGAGAACCGACTCGGGGATTGGTAAAGTCTGAATCCCCCAATTACGATAACTAACACTCGCAGACTCATTCTCAATTTCAATTAAAGGAGGTGGATGAGACTCATACATGCGTTCCTTCAGTTTTTCATAATTCGAACTTTGGATCGGATATTTGGACAAATTCGGTTTAAAACTAATCCCTGATGAATAATCACTCCCACTCACATTTCTCCTAAAACCGCGAGCTTTCCTCAAATCAAAATAAAGCTTTTCCAAAGCTTTCCGATCAGTGAGTAAATCAGAAATGACTTTGTCCCGATTTGTGTGTTGGCCGAAATAACGACTCAAAGTCTCCGAAAGTGATTTTTGGACATGATCACCGTTAAAATGCACCTGACTTTGGCTCTGATAAGTCGGAACATTGACAAAACTCCTAGTTGCAAGAGTCAAATGTCTTTGCAGCTTATCGATCAATTCCTGATAATTAAAATCGGGAGGATTGTATTTCGAAGTTGAGGCGGTTTGTTCCGAAATCGTCAAGTATTGTTCCAGCATACTCAGCAGCTGTTTTTCCTCTAAATCCTCCTGTGTGTTTGAGCTGGTCGGTGACGGTTTGTTTAAAAAATCATATTTCATTTTTTGGATATCGTATCGAGCACCGCTCGTACTTGGTAAGGCCAAGTCTGTTGGTCGTTCTAATTTGATTAGATCGACACTATCAGCTGAGGAGGCTTTCCGACAACTCCCGCCTTTGCGGCGGTGGTCTTTCCGGGCTTTTTTCCTTAAGCCCAAAGCTCCAGGGTATGAGTTTTTGCGCCAAAGGAGGAACTTGGGTTCTCGTTTGCACACTTCCTGGAAGTAAGCCTCAATTTTGGGGATGTCTTCAGGCCTGTTTTGGGCCCCATCTGGGATGAGTTTCCGGCCGGCGTCCGCCATGTACCTCCAGGTTTTGCGTGTTAGAAGCCAGCGCTCTTTGGGTTTCTTTTTTTTGTCGCGGACTGATCGACCCATTGTTAGTGAATATTCGGTGCTTTCGGTTGAGGCACTCCTGCCTAAGGTTTTCCGAGAACGCTCCGCCATTTTAGCTCAAAGTTGCGACATAGTTTTTAATTTTACCTGTCTTCACATATTGGCAAGCGTTCAATTGTGTTCGATCGATCAAGTCGAAATATTTTAATAAACAATAAAATAGTTAAAGAATTATAATCTAAAACTGTACCTCTGTCTTGGCAAACATCTTTCAGATTTCAGCGTAGGCTTGCAAATATTTAAATTGTTTCAGCTCACGTTTTAAGGGCTTTGCTAGGGTCAACTCTCATGTTTCAGCTGCCAAACTTTGGGTTAGTGGTTATTAGTGTCACTTATCGTCACACCGAACTAAATTTAGCACGTTTTGCATTTAGCACCGATTTGGGTTAAAGAGTCCGAATGTTGAGTTGTTTGGACTGTCATGGTACGTTTTGTGGGTTTTTTGGGCAGTCACGCGGTCAGTTTAAGTCCACTTGGTTAGCCACTCAACACTGACGCGACAGAGCAAGTAGCGGCTACTTGGAAACAAAAATATCCCATTTGGCAAGAGACACCTACTAAGCTAGACAGAGTTAGCAAAATAAAGATAAATATTAGATTATATAGCAACAGCGATAGAATAAACTTTCGAATGCTTTCGCGGAATCGAAAGCTCTCATTTTTTCATATCTCGCTCAAATCAACATCAGTGTGGAATTTTCTCGCTGCTCAAGTTCACGGAGGCGCCCTGAAATTCCTCAGGAGCTGCTTAACAATCATCAAATTAACCTCCTGAAATACACCAGTAACCTGCGCGAGGATCAAATGTTTGGCTAAAAATAGCCAACACCGATGCATTTATAGAGACGCCCGCTGAAAAGCGTTACCACAAGCATGATACTACTTTTAGACCAATTTGACAATACTTTTCTCATTTCTGATGCACGTGCATTTGATGTCTGCCATTTGACTATTATCCTACTAACTTCAGTTCCTCGAAAAATGAACGAACTTTAATTTTTTGCTTTATTTATTTGGACCGCACCAACTGTTAATTAGCAAATTTACGTTGTATTTAATTGAATCACGTTAAATAATGTGCTTTCAAAATCACATTACTGTTCGGCTAATGTATACACAGAATTTCTATAGTTATTGGCATTTTATACACATTTTTAGATAATCGCAGTGATGGACGATAGAAGAAAAGTGCGGTATTTTTCCAACTCAATTATTTCTGTATCAAATTTTTCCTGACCTGTTTCAGCAATTTCCAATAAAGCGAAAGTATTTTTATTGAACCAAGCGCTCAAAGTATTTTTTTATTACATTTTTGTGCGTCTGAATAACTTAAAGTCTATTCAAATATTTAGTGGTAATTTTTGTAGTTTTCGGCAAAGTGAGTATTTTTTATGTGCAAATCGAAATAATTGACTGAAGACCACCAGTGGCGTATAAATTTCAGCGTTGGCGTCGTATAATGACGCAGCCTACACATTACTAGAATATTTCTTATTAGCTTAAAAACACTTTGAATCAAAATAAATTCAAGTGAACGAAAAAATGCCACCAAAGGGCTGTAATAAACATAAAGCTTTATTCATTGAAAGTTATTCCCATTCATCATGACCGGTTTTGCGCCAAAGAAGCCCAATTGTGTTCGAATTAAAGTAATTATTTTTAAATGAGTTCGGTGGAGCTCTGCTTACGCACAAGTCCAAAGTTTGGAGCTTTACCTCGATTTTAACGCGAGTTTTATTGGACACGGGACTGTCAGTCAGTATAATAAAACACATCTTTTTTGTTAACCATCAAATTGAGTTTAGTAGTGTTTGTACTGAAAGCTTTATGGAGTTTACTTTGCGCAAAAATAGACTCCCGATACCACTAAATTGCTGAAATTTGTTACTCCTGAAACAATCAGAAAAATCTCCGTTGTAAACCTATTTAGAAATAAAACCACGCGGAATTGAGATTTAGAGACCCACATTGGCAAATTGAAAAGAAAACAACCGAGTTTAAAATAATTCTTCTAAATTTACACCAACAGTGCCATCTGCGTGTCCTGAAATACACTTCCTACTTCATACCAAAACAAACTTGCTTTAATATGCAATGACGCAACCTGTCGTTTAATGTTGCTAGAATGTAGTTTACACAAATCTGTTTTAGTTCAATGTCTTTCATTTTCAGAGCTGTGGTTGAGGCTGAAACCGCGGCGGCAGCACCGACACGCCGCTGAAAATATCTGAAAAGTCCTGAAAGCTCACTCGCTAGATAGCAGCACGAAACGGTGAATCAATTGATTTATTTTTGGGTTTCTTCACGGCTGCTGTTTTTTCGTTTCAGACTGAAGGATATTAAATATGTTTGTTGTTTTGAGATGAATTTGTGCTTTCAGACTGCGCGGCTCTCTCGGTGATAAAAAATCAGGATTTTTGACGTCTCAATTAATGCTCAGAGTGGATTATAACTATCTCAACATTAAGTAGTAAAATTAGATGAATACGTTTTCGTGTCACTTGTGTTAGTTTTAATGAAAATTGGGGCGTGATTAATCTTTTAAATGCTGTTTGCGTGTACCTAAGCCAGATGATTAAATTTAAAAAATCGACTTTCACAATATTACTAAATGGAACATAAATTCTCTATGTATTTCGGGATTTCCGAATAAATTAACAAACTTTATCGTCCGGAGAGATATTTTAAAACCTATTAACGATGCAATGATGACTGTAACGCAGTCATTTATACCCGAATCTTGTTATTTTTAAAAGAAAAAGTGCCAAACACACATTTTTGTCAACGCAGCGTTTCGAAAAAAAATTCGTAGAAAATTCCAATGATATGTTTGTGTGTGTGTATTTTAAAATTTGATAGGTGTGTCGGACGGTAGCTGTGAGGTCTATAATAAAGTGTTGAAATTTTTCTTTGATCAAAAATTAAAATTTCTGGAATTTTTCCTCATATTTTCTCTCGATAATTGACAAGTTTTGCTCAAGTGATTGAGAATAAAGAGCGTGATAAGGCAAAAAATAATAAAAATAGCTCGCGAAAGGAGCATTAGAGCCGATCTGCGTCAGAGCAAAGCTGATTTATTTCCGTTAATAAATATAATGCACTTTAGAAGACGTGCCAAAAAAATGAAACGGCATCCTTAATTCATTAAATATCTCATTAAAGCAATGCATACGCTACATCAGACATTTCATTCGCCAATTTTGTATTTTGAGTCCAGGGTTATTAAGGGGCCAATATACACATTCTTGTTTATCCTGAATCTCTCACCGTTCACTTTGTAGCAAATAATTTATCTCCCAGTTTTTCACTCTTCAAGTCAAACTGCAATTTCATTCATGAACGCAAGTTTGCGGTGTTATGAGCAATTTTATTTTGGATAACTGTCACTCAAACACACCTTCACCTCTGAGAGGTTGGTCCTTGTGTTGCCTACTTCTCATCATTTATTTTTTCGAAACCGCTTAAATAAACACGTTGAGTATTTCCGTTACTTGTTTTGAAAAATAATATTTGAAGTTGGAAAAATTGATCAGTGCTTGTAGCAATTTTGAAACTTTAATTAAGTGATGTCAGCCCATAAATACTTTCGGATCCAACTCACTTTTTGCCAAAGCAGTAAATTTTGAAAATATATTTTTGACTGGTAAGGTTCATAACCTCCGGTCACATTTATTTCTGACATAATATTATTAATATCTCCAGTCTGAAATAATCAAAAAATCTCCCCGAGCAAATAAACTTTTTTAAATCAGTCTACAAAAAAATACAGGAGGAAATCACTTGAACAAGTCAATCAGGAAACAGATTGTTGATGATTATTTTAAAATGTCTCTAAACCTACTTTGTTTTGCCAACTCGCTAAGACAGTCTTAGGTCAATGAACAATTTGGGATTTGTTTTGAAAGGTGTGTAAATAGTATTTTAAAAATAATCAAATTTGCAGCTTCCTCTTGTGTTGGCAATTTCGGCAATTTTCATTCACAAAGCTACGCAATAAATTTCCAAAACGCAGGATGTTTAATCAAGCATTGGAAAATATTTGTAAAATCGATTTGAATTACAATAAAAGCGATGAGAGAAAAATCCGCGTTCAGGAAGATGTTCACGTTTAGATGCTTGTTTTGGCAACACTTTGTACTTTGTTGTCCGTTTTTTCAAATACGTCTCGCCTATTTACACTGAAGGAAAGCGTCGAAATTCCGCTACTTTGCATCGTTATTTTTAGCAAAAATTCTACATGAATAGTTTATTGGGCGCCGTCTATATTGTCACATCTATGACGCATTTAGTCCTGCAAGGATCTGTGACGAGGTGCAACCTGTTGCCAAACACCTGAGTAACGTGTCGAATTGTTTGGCATTTGCATCAAATTTGCAAAAAAATTGGTGGAAAAACACTCTTATGTACTTGGCAGCCGAATCCAACCGAAATAACGCAAATCTGGGAAGAAATGGCTCACAAATTTCTTCACGTGCTTCCTGCAGACAATGCTCACACTGCTATTTCCACACACAATGAGTTACGTTTATTCTAAAATTAAAGAGATGGAGAAAAGGCTGGCAGCAGAAACGTGGTTAATGAGTAAAATTAGATCGTTCTTGTTGCGGATTAATAACACTAAATACCCATCGTTTAAGTTTCCGTGTGGATGAGAACAGTTGGGTGTCTTGTCTTACCGCTAGTTTTGGTCTTTTGCACGTATTGTGAGGTGGTTTCGATGCCCATCACTGTAAAGTGCTTGAAGGAGACACTGGTGGCCACCTCCACATCGCTCCTTGCGACGGTTATCATTGAAATCGTCACAGTTTCACATCGCACTTAAACTTTCAACAAACTGAGCACCTCCTCATGTTAAACAAACAAATCCACTGTGTGAAACACGCGCACCTGAAGAATGACTTCTAATGAATGCAAAACACACGAGCTTCTGACTATTTTCAGACGCTTATACGACATGCACTGTACAGTATGACTGAAAAGTTAACACTGAAGCCTTTAGTTTTGGCTTGGATTCTCTCAACTGTGGTGTTCCCGTCTCGCTTGTTTTCCATTTTTAAAATAGTTTTTACACATTTTCTCTTCACTCCGACTTTTGCCACCACAGGATCACAACCGAGCGACAATTTTCGTAAATTGTCAAGGCGGGATTGGACTTTGATGAAGAGCCCTCCCTTCTAATTTAACGTGTCTCCAAAAGCTGTTAGTTTGAGTAATTCTCAGAAGTACAAGATTAAAACTCAACTCCAAGTGCTGTTTTTAGATGTAGCAACAGTGCGACTAACGCAGGTGTTTTCATCACTCAATGTTGCATGACAAAAAGCACTTCTAACACCATTTTCCAAAAATGTTCACCTCAAATCCTAAGAATCCTAAGAAAGAGTGACTTATCCACCAAACACAATAAAAGGGAGACCTAGAAAAGCTCTTCAAAAAGGAGAAAAACTACTACACTAGTGTTTCCCATCGCATTTGCCTTTTTAAACCTATTTTTGGTATTTAATTCAATGAGTGGAGCACATCAGATGTATAGTGAAATTATCTTCCTTCAATAAAACTTTTAGATTAGATTTCTATTTTTATTTCCAAGAATCTTATTTCACGTTTCCGCTATTAAAAACTTTATTGGACCATTATTGTTTTCGATTATGTGTAGACACAGTCGCCAAAAAAATTACCACAATATGTTCTTGTTGTAATGCACTGAGCATTGTGTTCCAGTTAAAAAATAATTCTTCCCTTTTTTTATTTTAATTAAAGACGTTCGAATTCTTATTTAATTAATCAGCACTTTCGTTCATTGTCTCCAGTGACGAGACCGGAAACGCCTCACTTTGCAAATGTCCATTGATAAGATTTTTATGGGTGTAAGTGTCACCTTTGATGATTAATAGCAAAACACTGCCCTAAATAGTTGTACATTGTCATAAGGTAAATATTTTTCTCAAATTTAACATCTGTTCTATTCTTTTGCGTAAAAAACATTTCCAATCTTTATAATTTATCGAAGAAACCTCTGTTGTATACCGTTGGTTTGCCAAAAGTTACAGTTTATACAACCTATTTGTTAATAATATGGAGTATCAAATAATCTAAGAATAAATCAAAATCCAGCCTTGAACACTCTGACGGACGAATTGAGCTATTTCGGTTGATCGGAAAATGCAGGCTCATTTTGCCAATGAAACCTTTACTTAATCGTCAACAATAAATAAAACACCGTTAGATTAAAACCGACCAAAATAGTCTAGTTTTTGGGCATGTGTTCATAGAAAATCAACAATAAATTATTCGCATGACTAATGCCAATATATTACGGCATGAATCACCTTTTTTAAATCTGCTTCTGTTCCATGTTGAAAATTACTTGAAATGAATGGCAACCAATTTGTTTAATCATCCGATGCCCTTATCTTCCGCATATGATTAAATTGGCAACCGATCGCGATTGCTTGGCCAACATCGAATTAGATAAGTATCGATATATATTTAAGCGTTGTTCGGAACTTTTCCTTAACCAAATTAAGAAAAAGTTTCGGTTTTTCGGGTCGTTCAACTTGTTTAAGTTACACTTTATATTTCAAAGGATTGCTCCTAATTAAAACAACCGTCTTTTAATCCAAATAAATATACACAGCGGTGCTCCGATTAAATTGTCGGACTTTTAAACAAAACGTAGATTCGGTTTACTATTAAATCGAAATCAAAAAACTTATTAATACGCGCGTGTAGGACGGACTAATTGGCGATTTGACGGATTTATTTCGCCGAAATTAGTTTATGCCGTCAAAACTCGCAGCGAAAATCAAATAATTACAAACGGTACTGAAACGACGCTCTGGTGACGATTCCCTAATAAATAACTCACTTTCATCTCGTCCAACTAACTTACTAGCTGCTAATTAAGTTTATAATTAAGCATAAAATATTAGAGCGCCTTGTATACATTTCAGGCCATATTTCGGGAGTGTTGTAGGTATATTTTATCAACGCCATCTGCTAACGGTATTTTTAAACCAAAATTTGAAGGCCTTGGGCCTTAATCCGTTTTCAAAATTTCGCTTTGATCACGACTGATTAGGGGGATTACGGTGTATTTTGGACGAGCTACAAATACTTTACTCAATTCATTATTTATTTTCTTATACAAATGTGGGAGTTTATTTTGCTAAAATTCGCCGATTTCGTCATCTTTTGTGTTCCGAAATTAAACCACGTTTGTAAATTATTGAAGTTTTACAAAATCTCATGTATTTAATTTAATTGAAAAATTACAAGCACAATCATTAAATGTCGAGACGTTTATTATTTCGTCTAAAGTTTGATTGTCTAAGCATTTAATTAAATCATTAAATGAACCATAAAAAAAGCCCAAAATTTCAAACATTTAAAATTTGGACATTTCATATGCAGGTAGTAAAGTAAATCAAAGGAATCATAAAAACCACACGACTTGTGCCGATAATTTAATTTATATGACAGATTTTACGTAACAGAAAGTTACAATTTTATCATTCGAGGAATCGCCTATAAAAATAAACAGCAATAAAGTAATTTTTCCAAATTTTTCAAGCTTGATTTTTTCAGCGCTGAAATCTGAAGCATAAATTGATTTCGCCGGTTTTCAGTCTGACGTCACTAACATATGATATGCAACTGAAAACGTATTTATAGAGCTGATATGTGTACAAGAGAGTATGTTAATTTTAGCACCAGATTGGCCATGTTTCCGTGCTAAATCGTCATTGAAAAATCTAATTTTGATTCATTTTGCCAGTTGATTGTTGATTAAATTGACTCAAAAATAAAAATATCGACGCAAATTACGACCAATAAATCACCAGGGACAGCCAAAATTCGGAAATATTTTATTTTTCACAACAACTCGTTAGTACAAAACAACTAATAAAATTTGTTTTACACGTGGTGGCGAATTTTTATTTCCTAGAGCGTTTGTTTGAGCAACAATAGCATTCGCACTTGGGTTCAATTTTTTCCGATTTTTTCGTCAAATTCTCCATTTGCTCGTCTTGTTGTTGCGGTTGGGGTTCATCTTGTGGCATACCTTTCAGCATTTGATAGCCAGTTTTTCCGATAAAGAACTGGTAAGTCGTCAGTGGGGTATAGTTTCTGCTAGGTCGAATATAACCAAAAACTGGAAAAAAAAATTTTTCGCAACGCCGTCCAACTGCGTAAAAATAGAGACTCCCGAGAATAAAATCCAGTTTTTCAGCGGACTAGACACGAAGACGGCTCAATGTTTCAGCACTAGCCACATAAAGAACTACAATTTGACACCTACACCCAATCATATTTCGTGGAAAATTAAAAACGCCAAAATATCGCATAAATCACCGGCCATGCACCCCACACGGTGACACCCATATATCTTTTAATGAAATAATTGGTGATGGTGATACGTTTGCTTGTTTTGGAGCGAAGCCAAGCCAAATGTGTGGCAAAAATGGACCTTTAACCGAAAATAATTACCTTTTCTCGTTCCCGGTAACGGAGGAGCGACTTTCGGACGAGAGTCAGGATCGTAGAGATTTTTAGCCGATTGCAGGAGCTGATTTTCGATCTCGATGTTTGCAGGCTCGTCGATGAATTTAGCCACCACTTTAAAATAATTATCCAAATTAACGGTAATTAACGATAGACGATTCTTACAGTCTTTGCAATAATCATACTTATACGTCGTTATTAGGCGCTTGAGATAACATTTTCTCAGGCGTTTCTCCAAAGCTGCAGCGTCCTGAAGCACCAGTTATTTTTTCAATAAAAAATTCAAATAAACGAGTAGAAATTGAGATGTAAATATAAATAACTCGCTTTAAAAATATTTGTATAACTCAAATCGCTAAAGCATTTTATTTTAAATACTCATTGTGTACTCATGATTTGCTAGTTTGATTTTAACATGTTTATTAAGATATGGAAGCATTTTATTCAAAAATAAGAATTCTGCAATATTTGTCGTTTTGCCGTTCACCAAAAAAATACTTCAAATGAAAAATGAAACAAACAACAAATAAAAACAGAATTACTTTTTGGATACAAGGTAAATCTTGGAATACCTTATTTGTTCAAGTAAGAGAAAGTAAGAGACTTTTACAACACTTCAGAGTATGATTTTTTTAATAATACCGATGTCAAGTGCATTAGCTGAAAGATTTTCTGTGTTGAAATGTGTTATATAATAAATACAATTTCAAACCGAAAACTTTTCTTTTTTGTGGGAGAGGGCCTCCAATTTTTAACTCCAGAGGCAGTGGCATATTTACATGTGGGTTAAATGGGCTACAGCCTATAGCCTTGGGCGGTAGAATTTTAAGGGCGGAAATTTTTATTTTGATAAAAAACAGCTAGTAAACAAACGGATTGAATTTTTTTTGCTCAGATTTTTAGTTTAGTTTTTTACTTTTTAAGTTCTTAATTGTTTAGTTAATAAATTTTAAGATGTTTTTAATAGTTCTCATATTACGATAAGTAATAGTAGAAAAAATCCTGAGTAGTACACACTACAGAATAATGTCTTTGAAAAAAGTCAGCGACAACGTAATATCATAGCGTAAAAATGACTACGTTTTTAGCAAAGCAAAAACTTTTTAATCAAACATAAGATGATTTTCTAATAGATATTTTAGAAAATAAAGGAGGCATTTAAAAATCTAGTGCATGTTTGATGACATTACAAAAAACTTTTTCAGGTTTTTAATTTCATTTTCAGAACTATTTTGCATGTTTTGCTATTGCATTTAAATAGTCTAAATGAAAAAAAGTTAAAAATACCACTGAATTTTAGTAAAAATCAACTGATAAAATGAATGAACTTAAAAGCGGTACATATCTACTGATTTCTTTTTCAAATTACAATTTGTTTGTTGTTAGGATAATTAGCCTTCTTTAACTATTGTGGAGCAGTGTATATTAAAATATCTGTGTCTCTAACATTTTTCGAGCAGTTTATGCAGTTTAGCAGTTCATTTGAGGTGTCAAAAGAAGGGTAGTACCATCTAGAAATTTCCAAAGTACGCCAAAAAGTATCTCTCTGTCAAACAAATTTTCGTGGTTTGTAATTAATTAATAATTTAGTCTAAATGTTTTGATTTCGATTTTAATATGTTTATTATGAAATGTAATCATTTTCTTAGAGGTGGAGGTAACCACAGAAAAAAATTCTGCCGAACTTTTGTCGTTCGATTAAAGTTCGAATCAAGTGTTATTTATGAAGATGTGATTCAGTAAACCCGCTTCGTTTATTTTTAAGGCCAGACGGGCAATTCCGCAGAAAACCGACACAGTCTTACCCAGAAATTGGTCATTAAATCAGGATGAACCTCATAAATGTTTACGAGAATTTAAAATCGGGTTACAATTACTAGAACTGTTAAATTTTCTATTGTTGGGTCACACTTTCCACCAATTTACGCTCGGTTCCGGTTAGACTAAATAGTGTGGAGTCAGAACTCATTTGCTCATTCGTAAACAGTTCGTGTTGTTTGAAGACTTGACGAAACGTTGCATAATTATAATTGAATTTAAGTTTTACCAACTTATCCTCGCCGGTATCGGCGCCAATCCAAATGTCTTCAGGGGGAATAACACTAACAAAGTTATCGTACGGTTCGTGGGCACTGAAAGCGCAATCAAAAAATGAAAATTAATCTCGCAAAACTCACGATTTTGTGAATTGTGGCTCGGGCCATCTGTAGTGATTTCGATAAGTGGAAACGAAGCATTGGGCCATTTTCACGTGAATTTTCCGAAAACAAAAACGTCAATTTTACTGTCAAATATTTATTCTGTCCACAGTCTGATTACTACAATAATTGCCCAATTAACGGAGCTCAATAAATAATTTATTAAATTAATTATGTACAAAACTGGATCCAAATCTAGTCAAATATTCTCTCTTTTATGTAAAGGATGTAGTCCATGGGCTGGGCCATCCGCCTGTTCTTCCCCACCGGCTTTCCGTACATTATCCTCTTCGACATAAATCCTCTCCCAAATTTCTGATTTTGCGCTTCGTCGAGACTCGCTGTAGCTGCACCAACGAGCAAATTATTCAAATCGGTGTTTTGCTCCTGATTTTCGGCGGTCTCGATTTGGTTTTCATTGACCGGAATTTCCGGACTGTAACCGGAATACATCTCATTGTTAAAATTCGCCAAATTCTGGTTCTGGTACGTGAGACCATAATCCGGGACCTGCTCCTGGGGTTGGTTTTCCGACACTGGAATTTCATAACCAGGTGGCGGACGGTACAATTTTGGATTATGGTGGAAGTTTGAAACAGTCATGGTACCATCAGGGTTCATGTACGTGGCAACTCCACCATTCACATTGACCAAATTCTGGTCCAAATGCTCGGCAAAAGCCGCATTGTAGTAATGTTGGGCGTTTTGGGGCCCTTGGTAATGGGGGTGGTTGTAATAGTCTTGATTATGGGGGTTGTAGTACGGTTTTTGTGGCTCTTGGTAGTAGTTAGGGACGGAATCAACTTGTCCCCTGTACGTATTCGAATCAACTTGTCCCCTGTACGTATTCGAATCAACTTGTCCCCTGTACGTATTTGAATCAACTTGTCCCCTGTACGTATTTAAATCTCCGGTCAAATCTTGCGCGTTAATACCCCATAAAGCAGGGGGTTGAGTCGAGGGTTGGTAGGGGGGCTCCACAGGCTTGCCATACACCAAGCTAGGGACTGGGGTCCCTTTAATGGGTTTCAAAGGTTGTTTGTTTAAAATAGGGGCCGGTACTTCATGCAAAGCTTGCGGTTTTTGGTAAAAATCGGCTGGAATTTCGTTACTCAAAAGTGTGGGGGTTTGGGTTGTTAAACTGGGGTATTTGTGGGCACTTTCAGTCGGTGATAAGTTCGTTTGTACGTTTTGGTAGCTGGTTGGGTAACTTTGAGGTCGTACATTGTGCTTAAAACCGGCCAAATTTTGCGTTTGTGCCGTCTGAAGTGGTGTTTTAGTTTGCGTAAAACTGGCGAAATTTTGTGGAGGTGCTGCCACGTTTAATTTCTGGCTCATGTACTTATTTTTCAAATTTTGCAGTCTTTGAGGAGGGATTGGGCTCCCGCCGTACGTCTGTATGTAGTTCATACTTGGTTGCGGGATGTAGTTTTTGTTACTTTGATAAAATTGAGGCACAACTGGTCGCTTGTATTGATAATTCTGGTTCATTAATTTCGTGAGGAAAGCTGTATTCAATGAGGCTAGTCTTTGAGGATCGGACTGCAAATGTAACTCATACATTGCCGGAACTCTCAAAACCTCTACAATTTTAGTCCCGGCAGTGCCAATGTTTGGTTTCGGAACCTCTTTGTGCTGTTCCATTTCAGTATTTTTGGGCCCTTCGTGTTTTTTCTGACGGTAACGTTTCTGGAAGCGGTGACTTTTGGCGATTTGGAAATTCTTCTCTTGCACTTCTTGTGTTTTTTCATGGACTTGGTAAGACGGGGTGGGCAAAACTTCGGGAATGTTTTGACTAGGTTGCGAAATTTGGTCTTGACTGATTTGAATAATTGTCTCATTTTCTTTTCGATCGGAAAATTGGTACTGTGGGGATGGGGTAACAATAGTGGTGTTTTCGGAACGAACCCCATAGCCGGCGCTAACGTTAACTTGCATGGAATTATCACGAGAGCCGGTCACTTCTTCAATTATTAAATTTCCACTGCAGTTGTGAGTCACCACCAAAAATAATATCTAGCAAAGGGGTGAGTCAACTGGGGGTGTTTGTGCGAAATGATTGTACTTACAAGAAATCGTTTCATCTTGAACTGTACACTTCACTAAAACTAGAGCATAAATAAGAGCCGTTCTCTAACAGCGCACTTTATATAATAATGCCTCTAATTTGTTGTATTTAATTAAAATTTGTACTTTCTCAGGTCATCTCTGCTATTTTCATGAGCTAAATTGTTTTAGTTTTCAATTTCCCCCATTTACATAGTGTTAACGACGCGTCGAAATGATTTATGACACTTTCCCAAAGTGGTTTTGCTTTTAAACAGGAAAATCTTGTCACATTGAAATTACACAGTCAGGTTGGAATCTTTTAATCTCCGCATGATTTTCTTTTTCTGAATTTTTCTGAAGGATTTTCTGAAGATTTCAACTATTTTTTAGATTTTCTGTGATTTCCTCAAGATTTCTCTGCGATTGCGACAATCACTAACTGAATTTGCTATTTTTTTAACTTTAGATAGTCCTTTCGATCCTTTCACGTTTAAAAGGACTCCTCCCTTTTCATGATTTTCCGTACAAACCAACTAGTTGTTTCAGAAAGGAATTTTTCAAAAAATGTTCGTATTTGAATTTCTTATGTGTTGCATAAATGTGTTTGTAATCAAATGTTAATTGCGCATTCGTATGCACTAAATGGAGAAGAAAAAAATAGCTAATTAAGTGGTTCATCAATATTTGTGATTCGGTTGCACTTTATTGCTTTATTTACTGTAAATTTGGCGAATAATATTTCGGTGGGCACCTAATTACCGCCCTACATCATCGAATATTTAGACCGCAAAACTAGAGAAAGTAACCATTTTTTATAATTTTGAATAAATTTAGTTTTAATTTCATTAACGGGACCACACAATGAATAAAACGACCATCAAACTTGAACACTTTATTTAAATAATTATTAATCATTTGTTAATCGCATTAAAGAAAAACGAGAGTGACTTGTCTGTTTACTGTAACATCATAACTATCGATTTCCGATCTGACACAAATATCGGCTCTCTTGTAGCCACTTCCCCTCAGATCTGTCGAAGTATCACGCACTTGGAGGATAATTCTGTGGCCGAAATGTTGATTTAACTGTGGAACACAAACTCTCGTGCCATATGGAAGGTTTAAAGCGTCATCCATTGCTAGTGTTACAAACTCGGCTCGATTGTCCAAATAATCCTGAAAATTCGGTCACGAAAATCAAAAAATGCACAACTCACCTGAAGTGTCGACAAACTTTTGCCCTTCTTGTCCAAATAACCGTCGTCCTCATTGTAATCGGGGTAATACGCAGTTAAGGTAACATTTTCGTACTTTTTACCCTTACATTCCAAATTAATTTCTGGAAACGAATTTGTGACCCCTGTTACGCTTTTTACAACTCACCGTTGTCAAAATGGGCAAATGTTAAGTGAAATAAAAGAACAAAGACGAGACAATTCATTATTTTATTGCAAACAGACAGACACGACACTAATTTGCAACTTTGCACAATTACATACACATGTCACCGTAACGTCTCCTTGAAGAAGGCAAAGGCTCAGCATATTGTTGGCTACTTTTCATAATGCTTAACCCCATTTTGCTTATGGTGTCTTGATATTCGGACCTGCCGGTCAATGGTGTAAACCAATCAGAGATGGATTTTGGTGCTAAAAAAAATTTTGTTTTGTTTTATTATTATTATTGTTATTAAATTTTTACTTGTGTGGAAAGACACAGGGGGGCACACGTCGATTCTGGGCCTTTGAATGGCAAAGTGTCTGAAGGCAGTCGGATCCCTGTACCCCTCTCTCAGACTGATTGAAGGCCCTTCAAAGGGTACCCCTACCGGGGAGTCAATGGCAGGCATCAACTTGCGGTATTGCTTGGCTTCTAGGCCTTTCTTATTATAATCAATTTGATAAATCGTGGCCATTTTATCGTCGTAAGTATCACAAGGATGATCCAAAACCTCGACTGCCAAAATCGACATCTCTTTAGCCAAACATTGCAACTCTTCACGTAGCATTTTTTCCTTATCTGCCAACATTTTGTATCTTCCCATTTGGGGTTCATATCGGTGGGCATCGCAATGACAAAACGGCTCAATTAATTTAGCGACGTAGAAATTGTTGGGTTTTGTGGTGATCGGGGGTTGGGCAGGTCTTAAAAATTGGAATACTTAATAATAATAATAATTTATTTGTCGAAAAAGTCACAAAAAACAGACACGTCAATGTAACAAGAAAACATAGGGCGACCGTTTAACATACAAAGTACTAAATAAACTAAATAATAAGACTATACAAGCAATGTTTAAATGTTAAAAGCAGTGTCGTTACTATTTTAATTTTCAAAAACTCATCTGCTAAGTGCAATGGATGTTTGATTAATGTTAAATTTGCGGCAACAGACAAAAAGTATTTTTTTTTTAAACCAGTGTTGTAAGATGACAGGTACTAGGAATTTTGAAAACGCTGGAAACATACTGATCGGTCGGAAATTTTTAGGAATACTTATTTATTTCCCCTTTTTTGTACAGAATATTGACCTTGGCAAGTTTCATGTTGTCGGAAAACACCTTCTTACATACAAGAATTTATAATATGTATAACAGTCAAAGGAATTAGGAAAAAATGAGAACATTTTTTAACAGAAAACACTTTTATACCAAGTATATCTTCACTATTTTTGTTTTTAATTTAGATAGTATTGTTAAGATCCAGGGGCGGATCCAGAAATTAATTTTGGGGGGGAGCTTCCAAAAATTTTTATAATGGTGAAGCTATTGAATGAAACTTTTGTTATGTAAAAATACATATTTAAATAAATTTGCACAAAATTTAGGCCCAAGAAAGTTTTTTACAAAAAAATTTTACAATGCAAATTTGTATTTTCTCAAATAAAACACCCTATATGTTGTGCATTTTTTTGAATATTCATAGGTAGTTGTTGATCATAACGTTTTTTTACTAGTCGGTTTCGCTAAGTTTTTGAAATAATTACTTCTCATTGACAAAAACAACACTCTTTTTAATTATTAAAAAAACTATAACATGAAATACAACAGGCAATGTTAATTTACATACAGTTGTTTAAGTAAGTTTAAGTAATACAAAATTCTGGACGTAAAAAAATTTCTAAGCAACTTCTTTATTCACTTTTCGAGAATGTTCGCATAATATTTTATTAAGTGGTAATAATTTATTTTCATTGTAAGGAAAGGTATTTGGTATTTTTTGGCTAACATCTAAAAAAATACAACTTTCTAGAAACGTTTCGATGTTAATTTAATTTTCTTTAGGCCGTCAATTGTTTTTTATAAACGTATTAAAGAAGATTAAATTAAGACGAAACGATGCCAGAAAATTGTGATTTTTTAAGTGACAGTCTTAAAAACACCAAAGAGGTACCTTTCCTTATACTGAAACTAAACAAAATGGACACAAACACGTTAGAAATTAATAATTTATGTATTTATTTATAAAAAATGTGCATTAAAATAACTTTTAGTGTGATTATTTAAAAAACATTTGTTAAGCTTTTATATTATTTATTAAAAAATTAAAATTGGTGTTTGGGGGGTCCATGGCCCCCTGCCAACCCCCCCCCCCCCCCTAGATCCGCCCTTGCTAAGATCTCATAAAAATCAACTGCTCTAAAGAAAAGAGAATTATTGAGTGCACGTTTTTCAAAAACTAGATTAGAATATTTTAATTGTTGAACTATATTGTCCGCATTGTTAATAAAAAAATTACTAATCTCATTTGCGCTCAAATTTTTTCGAGATACTTTTGATTTAGGTTTAAGCCCAGTTTCCCTACTAATTAACTGTCAAGCTGATTTTGCGTAGTTATCAGAATTTTCTATTTATCTGTTATATTCTTTCCTGGTCTTTAGTAGTATGTTATTATATTGTTTTATATTGTAAATAAAGATTTTTGCTTAAACCATTAATAAAAAAATTGTTATACTATTTTTATGATACTTTATGATTATTTTCTCTTTTTCAGTGAAATACGTAAATCGTAATAATATTTAGTTTCAGCCTTAATTACACTAGACCATGTTTCTCTGTTCATTTTGCTAATTAGATGTTCAATATTTTTTCCATTGGAGTTTCTAGAGATTCTCTGAAAAGTTTAGGATTTGACCAAAATCATCAGAAATACCAAGTTTTCCTATTCTGGCAAAGTTGACAAAATTACTAAACCATTTCCTTTTAAACGAGCTTTTTCACGAACATGTTACGAGAAGCCAAACATATTCAATTGCGAGAAAATTGACGTCTTGTTCTTAAATTGTGCTTGAATGTGATTAATAATCAATAACTTACTTGGCCACAGACGGCACGAAACTGGGCCATTTGTAGTCTTTCCGGTAGTTGGTCAAGAAAGTTTCCTTGTCCACGGTCATTTCGTATCACTGCAAATTTGGTTTCTTGGCCTTGTTACTGTTTTTGACACACGAGCATGCTAAAAGACGACAATTTGGGACGGAGGAGACCGAACAAGTACTTTACAAATAAATAACACACGAAATTTTGTGACAATCTTGTCAAAATCGTAACGAAATCCATTTTCCGAGTGGCAGGGCAAATAAAAATTGTTTGGACGACGGCTAGATTATTTTTTTGGGGAGAGAGAAGTGGATTTTGTCACGCATTATCATCTGGCCTAGACGGGATATAGCGTCTTGGTATTCTGTTGCTCCGGCTGTCATTGAACCAAGAGGCCCTCGGCAACTTCCAGCTAACCCAAATTTATTATTTTATGAAAATCAATCGAAATAATTAAAGTACCGCAATAGGAGGTCATGTCGTCTCCACCTCTTGAGCGGGCCTCACTTTTACCACCTCCAACCCGATTACTGATAACCGCAGGCCGATAGGCAATGGACCTTTGGTTGGGTCTGCAAGGATCACCAGGAAGTCGTATAGGGGCAGGACACGGAGCAATTCCAGACACTCCAGCCGCTCGCAATAACTCGTCATAAGGAGCATCAGGATATTCCTCTGGAAAAATGGTTTTTTGTGCCAAAATTTTGTGAAAATATTTACGCAATTTGCAATAATCGACTTGATAAGTGGTCCTCAACCTGTCGCGATTTATACGCGAGATCAGATCATCAGGGGGCGCATTTCTCAAACACTCGTAAATGTAGGGAAACTTGTCTTTCAGTTTTTGCAAGTAGACGTTAGGCTGGTTAAAGCGACTGACTTGCGACTCAGGGCTTGCCCCAACTTTCACAGGGTAGACTTTAGGGTCTAGAAGGGGGCCCATGGGGCCTAGACGACTCCATGCGGCTTCGGTTTGGTCAAGCCCCACTTGTTTGGTTTTGTCGATTTTAGGGCAGTGGCATTCGCATGTGAGGTGGTCGCCAGCTTCAGGCAACGCAGGAGTTGTCCTAAATCATGGAATAATTTTTTTTTCGACTAAAAATTGTGTTACTTTAGTCCGTAACTGCGCACGTAAGGCCAAATGTAGTCCTTTCTGTAAGTGGTTTGAAATTGATCGAGAACCATTGCGAATTTTGAATGAGAAATTTTATTGAACTGAAATTTTGACACAATTTTGACAATTAGGTTTCGGGGGGAGGTTTGCGCCCTTGGATGCTTTTTTCTAAAATAAATTCGCCAAAGGTGCCAATATGGTCCGTGTATTCGCTGATGTAGTGACTGCAGGCGAGGTTTCCTAAATAAATCGGGGAATTTCATCACAAATTTGTATTTGTTAACCGATTTACCGTGCGTATGTAAAGTGTTAGGTGGTATGATAATGAGCGGAGGCCTCAAAGCCTTTGTCTGGTCTCTGAAATAAATTCCATAAGTTGTTAACGGTATTTCCGCATCATCTGCTAAAGTGATCTTTCTGTTGCGTTTGTCCAAGTTGTATTGAGTATCTTTTTCTAGAAAAAATGGTCAGTTTGTTTTAAATGAGCGTTTCTCGCACCAATGTCGCAATAGCTCATCTGGTATTCGGTAACGGCCCCTTTCGTGACTTTATTTTTCCTTATTGCATCTTTATCTAACGGTTCTTGAAAGTGAATCCTTGCAATCCCTTTGTATCTTTCTTTAAACTACAATTTTGTAATTGTCAATAAAAGAGGTAATCGGAAAATTGCTAAAAACTTTTTCCAAGTATTCATCGCCGTTTTCGTTCGGTGGTTTTAGATCTGTTTTATCCAAAATTAAAAACTCCTTAAAACCCTCACTGATGGGGTCCTCAAACTCCTGTTTTTGTGCCTCCGCCCGTCGACTTGAACAAAATTATCAAAGGCGAGAAGACCTCAAGTGGGATAATACTGTTTTATCGACTTTTTCACATAGTCCTTCCTGTATGTCGTCAAAAAAGCGTATTTAGTTTTATCCGAGTCCATTTCATATTCTCAAGCATGACAGCGAAATTTTGAAATTTGCTAGTTACTTTCATCTTGGCCGGCGTTGCCAACGTGGTGAATTTTTCCCAGTTTTGACGATATTTTAAACCCATTTGAGATTATTCGAAAACATAGTGGTTTAATATCATGTACGATTTTTAGAGATATTATTCCACGGGGCGATTTCGTAAACAAATGCCGGTTTAAGTTTAAAGCCACAATTTTCGCTTATTAATTTAATTAACTAATTTAATTCTAATTTAAATTATATGTAAAAAAATTGTAAATTAACATGAACGAACGAAATGTAATTGAAAGTAGCAGTTAGTCTTCTGAGATTGAAGATCATGATGTTTGACAAAAAAATACCATTTGAAAAAACATTGCTTCCAAATTTGCGTTTTTTTTTCAAAAATTGAGAATTGCAAAAAATCCAATGGTTAGAACATAGAAAAGTATTAATGAAGAAGATGATTTAAGGAAGATTTCTTTGAAAAAAACTAAAATGCTATTTTTAGAACAATTTTAATCACAAGCACTTTTCTGGGTTATAAAAAAATTAATTACTAATTATTTTTTTACATTTGTTTGTTAATTATTTTTTTTCAATTCTAGAAGCACCATTTTTTGGTGTTTCCAACATTCCGCATTTTTTTTTCTGTAAGATGGCACTGCTTTAACTTATTTTTTGTTCTTCCTCCTTTTGTTCTTCAATAAAGAAATCCAAATCTCTGCTTTCATATGGTCCTAGATATTTATTAATGCCTGCAGTTATTTTTTGTCTTTGTGTTTCAAATTGTAGAATTTGTTTTTAATCTGCTCCAAATTTCTGTGGCATGAATTTTTTAAATAAACTTATATTCACTTTTATTTACCCTGTCTTGTTTTTTCAGATAATACCTATCTTACATTCAATAAAATATTTTTTCAAAAAATAAAAGCACTTTCTCTTTGAAAAAAATTGCTTCCACGATTCATTATCATTATTTATGGAATTGACTAAATATTTTGTTGATAATTATAATGATACGAATCTAAAGATGCATTTGTAAAATAATCTAAAGAAAAGTCCAGATTTCAAAAATTACAGACGGCTTTAGAAAAAAAATTTTTTTTAAAATCTAGAGAAGAGTACAGAAACAACGATAAAAAATCTTTAAAAATTTCAAACAAAACTATCGAAAAATTTTGAAACTATTATAATTATTTGAGTACATTCTACAAAATAATTTTAATAAAGAAGCATCTGTAAAATGTATAAAAACATTTAAATATGGGTTTATAAAATATTCTGAGGAAGAGTCGAACTTTCAGATCCAAAAAAGACTTTAGAAAAGAATCAGAAATTGTGCCACTGTTGAAGTGGACAAGTGGTTGGAAATGGAAAGTAGCTTATTAAGTTGAGCAGAATTTTGAAAAGACGTAAATAGAATCTAATAAGAAAGAATTTGGAAAATGTTTATGAGTTTATTTAATTTACGTTGTTTTTAGATATTAGTGTTTAATAAATACAATAAATAAATGCACCAGTCTGCTAGCTCATTTTTTCGTTTTCAAAATCGGTTTTTTAAACATTTGGAAATATGCAAGTGGCACAGTTGGCGCCACTGATCTTGTCCAACTGGAAGCAACCAAATAAACACAAAATAACAAATATTATTTTAATGCCTTTTTTACATCGTAATCCAATGTGGAGATTTAATTGTCACCAACTTTTACAAGTTTAACATACACAACAGCACATCACAGAGCACATGTTTAAATTTTCTAGTTACTTTCAGTGTGCCTGGTTGGTGGCGCTTGAACACCATCACACGTCAATCAAAAATGACAACACGGATGATTTTTTAACAAGAAAATAATCGAAAAATGGCTAAAATGCAAGAGGTTCCAACGGACGAGCTTCTCACGTTTCAAGACTATCCTTCAGTGCATTCAAATTTCCAAAACACAAGCGCCCAGTTGAACATAAGTGAAGACAATTTCACTTCTAGTCAAGCAAACGATACTGGGGCCCCCTTGGACGACACAAGTACGTAACGACACACCGAAACGTGGTAAAGTGATAATAGGTGGTTCCAGACCCGTCTGCAACAAAATCGTTTTGGACGCTTGAGTACTACCAACAGTTTTTCGACGTAGACACGAAGGATGTGATTGAGCGAGTAATAGCTTCAATTACGCCGAAACGGGACAGTACTTTGAAGCACCACCTGCGGCACAAACCCGACTTGTATGGGCCGTTTTGGATTTCGGTTACTTTGATTTTTACGATTGCCATTAGTGGAAATATCGCGAATTATCTCCAACAAGCGAACACTCAATATCATTGGAAATACAACTTTCGTTTAGTTTCGTACGCTGCAACTGCGATTTACATTTACGTTTTGTTAATCCCTTTCGCTTTGTGGGCTTTGCTGAAGTGGAGTTCTGATGTTAATGACTTGGAGGGTCTTGAAAGTGGGACCACTCCGAGTGCTCTTGAATTAATTTGTGTGTACGGTTATTCACTTTTTATTTACATTCCTGCGTCAATTCTATGGTCCATTCAGATCAATTTGTTGCAATGGTTGCTTGTTCTAATCGCAGCGCTAGTTTCGGGGGCTGTTTTACTATTCACTTTATTGCCAGCTTTGAGACTCTCAAGGCACAAGTTTGTCCTAATGATTGGGATCGTTTCGTGTCACGTTTTACTAGCGGCAGGTTTTATGTTATATTTTTTCCACGTTCCTGCCACTTCAGTTATAGAGTTTGACGGTTTAAATAAAACCCAATCCAAGTCAATATAAATTTATTTGTAATTGTAACGCTAATAATATACAAATATAATGTAAGGTTTGATCTTATTTCAAGCGGAAGAAATGTGACTCCAGACAAAATGATATGTCCTTTAACACAAACACACTTCCCTGATAACATAATCAAGGAAACAAGTCACGATTTCGTAAATAAAAGAGATAGCTTAACAGGGTATGCGGAAAGGCACAACTAAATCTTCCTTATGCTCGACTTTAATATCATTAATCGCAACGGCTGCTTTCTCCAGGGCTTCAGTAATCTGCAGAAGAGAATTAACTCAAATTAAGGAAAAAAACTTAGTTACCAAATTCCTGTCTTCAGCGCTGATTGGTTCAGACTGTAGTGTTATTTCCGTCCATGGAATATCCTCAAGAATACACGTCTTAAGCCTATTTGTTAGTTTGCTTTTTTTGCTAGCGCAAACTTGTTGCACCTTTAGATTATATTGTTTCATCCTATCAACATATTCGTGCTGCTGCAAGTTGTGTGAATCTAAAGCAGCCACGTCTATTACGTTCCTGCAAACAAGCAATGTATAAGAGAGTTATTGCTGATAAAGACCAACGTTGCCGTTTCTTGTAATATCCTATTAAGTGCAGATTGTTCGTCAGTCTTTTTGGGGGCAGATTTAGAGTTATGACACAGTAAATCCTCACTATTTACTCTTTGTATATTTGTGTTGTTGGATACAGGGTCCACAAGGAGATGAGTCCTTTCGTTCGGCTCACCGTGCTATTGTTTGAACTGTATTATTGTTGATGCAAATTGTTATTACCTGAGACGAGCCGTCATCCTTGCAAAAGAAACTATAACAGCACCCCATGGTTGCAAATATGAGACGTTTAAACACAGTTTAGATCATGAAGACGAGTTTTTATCGCTGTTAGTGTTAATAATTCCGTATTTTATTTACCATCACGAAACGTCGTTGACAGGTGATCGCTCTTACCGGCCGCGCATACATTCAATTTCTGCCGCCAGTTGATGAAATAAATAAAGTGCCCCAATATTGGATTTAGCTCCAATCCTCCAATAACGCATTTGGTTGAATGAGTAGTAGAAATATTCGAATCATAATAATTAAAGCCGGCAGTACAATAGATTAAATTGAATGAAAAAAAAAACACAAAAGCTCTTTAATCCAAGATTTATTTATTTACAATAGAATAGAATAATAATTTAAATATGTGGGTACGGAATTACAACAAAATACTGTCCTCAAGTGGTACAAAATCAAGAGACCCAAACGGAACAAAAACATTGCTTTGATTCACAAAAACAGAAACTACATAAAAGTACCGTTTTGATGTAGTTTATGACACATAGACAATGTAATATTAAGAGAGAATACAAAAAAGTCTCATCACTTAACACATTAACTTTCCTTTTTCATCTGTCTTTGCAATTTCTCTAAATCCTCCCTAATTACATTAACTCTAACTGCCATCATTTTTTTGATGTCAACTGAGGTTTTATCCGTCACCTTGTACGTCTCTACTTTGGGGGAACCCCCGTTGCAAGGTTTCTCGCTCACTGGAGGCGGATCATCAGGGATTGTTATGCACTCTGGGGGGACGTTTTGCAACTCCGACACTGATTTCACCTTCAGGAAGCCCTTCTGGGGCCCTGTGGTGACCGTACTTTTACTATTAGTTGGTTTTGCGATGATTATAAGCGGATCGATGGCAGTTTTCGTAGGGCAAGTTGCCGGTTTTGGCATTACTGTTGGAGGACTAACAATAATCACATCGTCGTCACTCTGTTCGGGTTTTTTCGACGGTAAATGAACGGTTTTAATGCCGGCAATAAATTCCGTTCGTAGGTTCTTCCTGATTTGAATGAGCGAATTGATGGAACTACTGAGAATTTCTTGCAATTTGTTATGAACCACTGCGAGTTCTTCGACACTTCCAGCTTGTGATTGGGCTTTATTTAACTGGGTTAAAGTGTAGGATAAGTGGGAGTTGACGCGCGCCGCTGCTCGCACAGTTTTTTCAAACCATTCGTGTTTCATTAGATTTCGGTTTTGGATTGCTGTGGAAACGAGACGATTCGCTGAAGGGACCAAAGGGGACGCCGGGTTTAAGCGGACGTAACTTGAAGGCTGGAGCCCTAAAGGAAAAATTGTTACATATAACTCGATTTTTTTGCCCAAAAATAAATGCGGTGTAAATAAGGACGTGTTAGACAGTCTCGGCTCCAAATTGTTTTAAATTAATTTAAATTCGCTAACTACATACTTCGAAAAACAAGCAGCAAAGTTGCGATCAAATTCTTAATAAGACGAGAAAAACTGACAGAAAATAAAAATAGAAATTTGCAAATGCGGTTCAAAATACAAGAAAAAATGTAAGATTCGTAAATTCTGTGGGGAATTCTCTGACTTTTTAACATTTATGTTGTGCAGCTAACAATATTTTCGACACAATTTTTATAGAAATTTTTCAAAATAATTACGTTTTCGGAAAACGTATAAATAACGACTGTGGTTTTTTAAACTTTCCGGAAACTGAAATTTTAGCTTTAAAACGTGTTTAAAGACCCGAAAAAGGCAAAAATAACGCAATCCTCAATCCAATCCTGTGATTTTTTTTTTGGATGATTTTTGACGTAATTTTCTTAAATTCTAAATAATTGCGTTTTTGAATTAAAAAACGCGTTAAAATACAACTCAAAAAAATAACATATCATTTTCGATTCAATTTATTGCTTTTGTAAGTCCGGTTTAGCAAAATTATGCAAAATTTTTTTGAGAAATTTCACTAAACAACTCGTTTCCGAATGAAAAATAATTCATTTTTCGATCCAATTTAGTGTTTTTTTGGCTGATTCTTGAGCAATTTTGCGAAACAATTGTATTTCTAGAAAACGAGGTAAAACGCTTACGGTAGCAAAATATTTTGGAAAATTCGTTGGAGAAATATCCAAATATCTAACTTTCCAATATTTATTTGAGTGTGAAAAAGTGCAACTTTTGATTAAATAAATATTGAAAACTTAAATCTTCTCACCGAATTTGGCAAAATCTTGTGTCCAACTCGTCAGGAACGAGCTAATTTTTTCCATTCACGATGTTTTTTTACCTCGTATGAAAACGCTGATTATCATAATAATTAATGAAGCTGACGAGTCAAATAATAAAATTTAGAATAAATTTTTTACTTCAGTTTGCACTAATTTATCAATCACAAAGAAGAAATATTATAAATTAAAATGATCGCATGGAAAATAATGACTTTTCAAAGTAATCGCGTTTCTGGTTAAACAACGGTTGAAAAATAAACAGTATTTTTTTTTAACTCATACTAGTAACTTTCGTTTCGTTTTAATAAAATCTCGCTTAAGCGGTCAAACAAAGCTAAAATAACACCATTTTCGAAATAATTCTGCGATTATTCTGTGAAATAATTGTTTTCTGATTTCTGGCTGAAAAACACATGCTAAAACGCTTGAAAGTAAGGCGAAATAATATAATTTTTACATAATTTAGCAACAAATTAAAATTAACAATTTGAATCACGCACTATTCTTTTGGACATATTTCGATTGATTACTAAATACAAACCTGGCCTAACAGTGGGCAATATCGTCCGATACATTGGTCTGTTTCTGGGGTTGATAGTAACATGAGGCGCTGGAATTTGCCGCACAAATTCGATATCGTTATCTTTCGTTTTATTCCCGACTAAGTTAACTTTAGGCACAATTTGAACTAGTTTAGGAAGAGTGACTTTATTTCCTCCAAAGGCGAGAGGATCAGTTTTAGGCTCACTCATTTTACTATAATCCACAAAAGGATTATAATCGGGATCTGACATCGATTTTTTTCGTTTCGCTTTTTTTTCTTCTCCCGTCGCTGCTCGTTTCTTCTCCCCGCCACAACAACGGGAATAATCCTTACTCCACAGATCCTGATTATTTGCATTAGCAGCCCATGCCATTTCGCGTCGAATGTATTCAAAAAATTCATAACAAGCAATTCGTTGAGTGATAAGTTGGGACGAATTGCAACGGAAACACTCCCAACTATCGCTGTCGCGAATTTCGAACATTTTCTTGCGCCCAAAATTCGTGCGAATACATCTCTGTAATAATTGCGATACAAATAAGTAATTTCAATTAAAAATTTTAATTACTCACTTTGCAGAAGACGAATTCGCATTTCGAGCAACACAAAACCTGGCCTCCTTGTCCACACCACCTGCAGTAGAGCTCGCTTCCATCTTCGTCTTTTTCAAACTCACCGCTGGTGTAAAAGTGGTAACATTCCTTACAAATTAAAACTTTCAACAATGGGTGGACAAATCGGTTGTTTTGGCCCTCTAAAGCACTCCCTAAGTGGACATTGCAAGCCGTGCAATGAATTCGTGTGTATTGGATTGGATTTGCTAAAATCACAACTTTAATTCGGGTTTTTAAGCAAAATTTGGAGATTTACTAGCTCCGTACAGTCTTTTCTTCAATTCGAGTTCCTCGGGGGTTAAATTAAACGCAACTACAATCAAATCCATTAATCAAAAGTCAAACAGAACGCGAAAGAAATACTTTCAGCTCCTGTCACATCATCAACAAATGCGGAAAAAAGCGGTTCGTATGGTAAGGGACTACCTGAACCTGACTCATTTGGCACTGTACCATTGTTGGTGATGACACGATTCTCATCAACATCCATTGATACTTCAGGACAGAGCAATGATGGGTCAAAATCATCGTCGTCCTCAGCGTCATAATCCATTTGACAATCTTAAAAAAAACACTTTTGTAATATCATACAGAAACGCAAATCTCATGTAGATGGATAAAAATGATGAAATAATTAATAATAATATAAAACCAAAAACTAATTTTTTCAATTTATTAACTGGACTTTTTTTAATACATTGCAATTTCAAAATAATACAAGAGAAAAAGAAGAGAAAGAACATTAAATTTTGCCTAAGAATAAAAAATTAAATATGATTATTTATGTAATTAAATGAATTATAATGAATACCACTTCACAATTAATAATTTAATTTCAATTAATTCTTATTATCAGCGCCGCCAATAAAAACTTATCGCACTTACAAGAACACAAATAGTGCAGAGATTATCAACACTTTTCAACCAAAATACATTGATTTACAAAATAATTAAAGTTAATTAAAAACACTAACGTTAGAAAAAGGTAGAACTGCTTCAACAAATCACTGTGATCAAAAATTAAATCAGCAAATTAACCCATATAAACTAGCAGAAGCCCTTTTGCAGTTATCGAGTATTATTTTCGTGCTTTCTTATGTTGTGAGTTTGGTCTTTTTTTGAAGCCTTTCTTGCAATATTTTGGCGGATATTTAAACAACGTTCATAATTGCGTGGCATTTACGAATAAAATAAAAAAACTCTCTTTTGGCCAGACCATTTATTAATTTTTGTTAAAAGTGGTACACGATTTTTTTGAATTTTTTTGGGGTATTGGGTATAACCTATGATTCTGTATTTTTTCATGCCATTTGAAGGTTAAGATTTTTCATAAAAACACTGAAACTATTCAGTTTTTTAGCCCGTTAAAACTCAGAACTAACTTGTGAGGTACTATTATGATTTATTCTAGGAACCATTGCAAAAAAATTGTTCATTATTTTTCTTAAAAATTAATTCATCTGCACGCTCCTTTGAACAATTCCCTTTTAAACGTGCTCAGTACAGTTTATATAAACATTTTACATTTTTCTCTATGCATATGAATTTTTTCGAATTTTTCTACAATTCGCTATAATTAAAATTAATTAAGTAATTAAATCGCTACACAAATAATTATTATTTCTTCTTATTCGAAAACAACGATGTTTAAATGTAGTTTTGTTTCAAAAATATGTTAAAAAAAGTAGCTAGCACCTAGCCCCGAAAAATAATGAGTTAAATTAATTAAACAAAGACGAAATTCAAATAAACAAAATTTTCGGGTTAGCAACAATTTTTTACGTATTTTTTGCTCTAAATAGCATTTGAGCATCTTTGTCTTAGAAGATAGAACACTAGAAATAATAGAATTTGAATTACTAACGAATATTTTAGTATTTTCATTTAATTAATTTTAAATAAAAGAAATTGTAGAAAAATTCTGAAAAAATTCACATGCATAAAGAAACAAATAAATACTTTTAGCAGACTCACCTTGTATAATTATTCTCACATTATAATTAATTAGTTAATTAAAAACGTAATTACAATCAAATAATAAAATGTGATTCAAAAACTCACTGCTTTTATACTTTTTAACGTTTTTGAGGTCTTTGTGTTGAAAAATCGAACTTATAGGGACTTACTTTTAGTGACTGAAAATGTCATGCTAACAACCGAACTTTGTTTAGAAAATAATAGCCTTTCGTTTGATTTGACTACATAGGAAAATCAAGATTTTAGGCTGTATGATCTATTACTAAAAGAGAAAAAAAATCAGTTTGAAAAACATATTTCTATCGTCCCCGTAGAGTTAAAAAAAGAACGAAATCTGTGCAACAAAAAAATTAATACGACCTGTGCATTGTTGGAACTCTTTTTTTTGGACACAGAAAAAGATTAAGGCATAATGGGTCAGAACATATTTGAAACTATTAAAACAAGCTCTGATCTAAAAAATGATATCAAGAGTACTGAAACCATTATTTGGGTTCTAATTCGTGCTATACATCCAGTTTTTTTTTTAATACAAACCTTCATCTTGATCGACTGTAAAGCAGTTGGGGGTTGTACCCCCCAACGAATTTTCTGGGGCTTCAGCAAGGGGGCCTTGACTTGACTCTGGTTGGTCTTCGGACGTTTGTGGGGCTAAGGGGTCTTTCTGTTCTTCATTAGCTTTCTCAATGCCATCGGAAACTTCTGGTGCTTTTGTAGCTGTAACTTCAGCAGAAGAGTCAAGTTTTGCGTTCTCAGGTTCCTTCTCTACTTCCGCCTGATCTTTTGAGTTCTCATCAGCACCGCCAGTTTTGTCATTCTTTGCTGCATCTTGAACTTTTGAGATTTCAACATCACCAGTTTTACAGTCAAGTATTTCATTCTTTTCTTCCTCTTGATCTTTTGAAGTTGCAGCATCATCAGTTTTACAGTCACGTTTTTCAGTTTCTTGTTCCTTCTCTGCTTCCTCTTGGTCTTTAAAGATCTCAACATCGCCAGTTTTATCATTCTTTGCTTCCACTTGATCTTTTGAGGTCTCAGCATCACCAGTTTTACACTCAAGTTTTTCAGTTTCTTGTTCCTTCTCTGCTTCCTCTTGGTCTTTTGAGAGCTCAGCACCGTTTGTTTCCTCACTTTCGATCACGTTTTGTACCCTTTCAGGTGCTTCAGGTTCACCTTTTTCTTCATTTTCTTTTGAAGGGACTGTGGTATCACCCAAATTTTCCTCAGCCACATTTTCAATTTGACTAGTTTGTGCCTTTTCCTTTTCAAAACTGTCATCCTCACTGTCACTTCCTTTCCAAACATCACTGTTACTGCCAATGCTCTCATCACAGTGATCTACAAATGCAAAATTCGTTTTTGAATTAATTAATTGACGAAAACACAAACCCATGAGACCTAAAGGATCAAGGTCGTCACTTCCGTTGAGGAGATTCTCTAAAATCAGCAAAAATGAAAAAAGCGTCTCATTTTGTACGCCTACTAACCACCACAGTCATTTTCACTCCCTTTACTAAAATCAGGGTTTCCCGAATTTTGGTTTTTTCCATAATCGGTCACTGTATCTAAAACTACTCGTGCGATTTTTCACCCTGTCGTGTCACAAAAATCAAAATATTACCCGTCTGCAAGTCCTCCATTGTCACAAATTTGAGGTTAGTATCACTTCTTGTAGCTCAATTTGTGAAAAATATCGGGTGAATTTGCTAAAATCACCCGAATCCACGCATTCTGTTGAGAAAACTCAACTGATGACGATGTGGCGCCAAAACCCGCACTTATTTTCAAATAAATGAAGTTTAACGATAGTCGAAATTATTTACACAGGTTCGGAATGAATTAATTTGCCACAAAGGGGCGCGAGAACTTCGAGAACTTTGTTACTGTTTCGGCGGTAAATAGTTTCGCTTTTCACCAGCTGGTTGGCGCTCTTTTAGTAACGTACGTCTGTGATAGGATACCGAATCGGTTGTTTCCGGAAATGCGACCGAACGAAACCGATTAACATTCAAGGTTAAAACCAAAAGTACAATTTTCCCCGGTCCAAGTGCCCAAAAATGGCACTTTGGCTCGAATTTTTCGAAAATTTTGACTTTGTGGCACCAATTTTCAAATTGCGCGGGGTTTAGTCACAAGTTTCGTCCCTAACATTTAACATCTTCATTAGGACAACGGAAATTTGTAGCTCCGTTTCTTTCTCTTGTCCGCATTTGTCTCTTTTCGTCATGTGCGCAACATGCATTCTACGACGTACGCGCCTCGTTGCTGTTGCCAGGAGAGGGAAGTAAATATAGAGTCGCTGGAAACAAGCGGGCGTTGCATTCCCAATAAAATCAAGTAGACGAGTCTCAAGGCCACATTGACTTGCTTTCGCTGTGCAGAGGGCGCTAGTGTTTTGTTCGACGTGGACTCGATACGCTGACGCGTCATGCGCATGATTTTATGAGAATTAACGCGATACCTGTTTCGGATAGGACTTCATCAGGGACAAGCGCGCGACAATTTGAAAATAAAAAATCGATTTAAGTTTAATATAGTTTATATAGTACACTTCACAAATAAGTAATAAACGTTAAGATAATAATTGAGATAAATGTTAAGATAATATACACTAAAAAAACAAACACTAGGTAAAAATTGTAAACGCTAGATGAAAATAATATACGCTAGGTCATAATAATAAATAAACGCCATGTAAAAAGTGTAAACCCTAAGAGAAAATAAATAAATAAATCATCAAACAGTTCTATTTTATTTTTTTAAATGCTGCATTTTGACATAATAGTGACATTTATGATGTCATTCGTTTTTGAGTCGTGACGTTATTCTTAATTTTTTTAGACAACCGATATTTTTGTTAAGAAAAAATAGATTAAAAAAATGAAATAAAAAAATATTGACAATTAAACATAATGGGTTTTATCTTCTTGTTCTTGACTTATTTTATAAGCGGCAATTGGTTTTTATATTTTTTTTTGTATAATTAGCACTTAATATGATACCTAAACAAAAAAATCAAACAATAAACAGTCACCCCTTATAAAATAAAGCAAGAACGAAAAGGTAAACTACATTAAAACTTTTTTTGTAAATTAAATTTCACAACTTTTTAAACCTTTTTTAAGGGGATTTTAATATGTTAATTTTTTTTTGTTGTATTTTGTAAAAAATTCACGAAAAATCTATTGTATAATAATATTGTATAATACTCCCAATAACTTTTTTATTTTATTTTTTATTTGTTTTTTTTACTTTATATTTTACCAGAAAGATAAAAATGTGTATTAGCTGTTTCAAAACTACGTAAACGCCAACGTCGCATTTTCTCTCAAAATTAGTTATAAATTATTTATGCAGTTCAAAAAATTACTAGCGAATGTAATTTATAGTTTCAATGAGAGATCTAACCATTAAAAACTATTTTACATTTTTATCAACCTTATTTAAAAAAATAATTTGGTAAAATGTGACGTTTGCGTTTACATAGTTTTGAAACAGCTAATCAAAAATGTCAGTTGTCATTTAAAAAAATTAAAAATGACGTTATTGTATTCAATAACGAAATGTAGCAAAATGTAGCACTTCAAAAAATAAAATCGACCTGTTCGAAGATTTTTTTTTTAAATGAAAAATTACTTTTTGTAAATTATTTCATTTTTTTCTCCATTTATGTGAATTTTTCAAAATTTTTCATACTTTCTTATAATATAATAATGAATTAATATTAAATCTCTGCAAAAAAAAATAAAATTTACGTAATTTTGGGGCTAGCAACAATTTTTTTATGAATTTTCTTCTAATAATAAGATTATTTAAGCATATTTATGAATAACCCTGTATTATTGATTAACTGATTATAAATTTTTGATGTACAACAAAAAACGCTTTTAGCAAACTCATCTCTTGTGAAAACATCATTTGTTTCACAATGATATAAAAAACATCGAATTAATTAATTAAATAATTATCAATTAATATAAAAATTCACATGCATAATAGAAAAAAAAGTTAGGTATTTAGGTAAATCAAACGCTGATTTCTGTGTGATTTGCAGTAAAATGTACTTACTTTCAACAGATTCACTCATTATTTTGTTAAGTAAAATGTAATATGGTTAAATAAAAAAAATCCTCATGCAATGCGTGTTTAAAAGCCGTTCAGACTTAACTTGAAACTCTTTTTATAAATCGGAATTTAAATTGTCTTTTCTTTATCAGTGCCTGATCGATATCGTCGCTTAGCAACTTTTCAACAATCTGTCCAGGAACACCCATAAAACCAGTGTTTGATAAGAAGTCGACAATGGAAGACATCAAAACCAAAAGCATCCACCACACTGCCATAAAAATCTGTGAAGATTTCAAATCGTCTCCCTCTTATCAGGCCCTCTTCCAAGACCTACAGGTCTCACTATTTCATTTATTGTCAAGATTGTCAAAATCCCGCCAAGCATTGTCTAAATTCGTGTCAAATTCAAGTTGGTTATTCAGTCATGTTTCAGAAATTAGTGTCCACCCCCAGTGTAAAATATGACGATTTCAAAGAAAGTCTCCTGAAGGCAATGAAAGATAACGGTCTGGATGCCGGTCTGCGAAACAATGTGTACCACTGGATGAAAACAAAGAAGAAAGAAGTGTGTTCGCCTTACGATGCGTTTTTTCGAAAAGCTCAAATTCACTGGGACAAAAGAATCCACAAATCGCTGAATTCGATGTGTACCGAACTTGGAATTAATTTAGCGAAGACACGAACTGTGGTAGAGAGGGAGGAAATCGCGAGTAAATGGGGCGAACTTAGCAATTATGAGGTACGATTAATTTTTTAATCAAAATTTGAAAAACTAATTGAATCAAAGGTCGACATTCATAAATACAGACCGGTGTATGCACCCAAAGATTTTCTCGAAGTGTTGCTAAACCTCAAAGGACCGACCACTAGGACTAAAGGGTAAGACTTATATTTAATTATTAGAGAAAATTAATTTTGTATTCAGTTGCCCGAAGTGGGAATTTGCGCAAATGCCCCTCAAAGTCAAGAACCTAACGGACTTGGTGAGTCAAAAAAATGCAATTAACAAACTGACAAAATCGTTAGAGATGTCTCTACTTGGAGCTTTCAAGAGGCGAGCAAATCTTGGGCATAAACTGCTCAATGTTGTCCCCACACTACAGTACGCTAGAAAGCGAACGGATAACACTCGGTGAAAAAGTTTTAGCCAAAAATTACGCCCCTATGGCGCAAGAATTCCTGAAAAAAGGGTGCCCCCAATGTTTGCGGGCCAAAATCTGGACTTTAGTTTTAGGAGCCGATGTTAAACCATACGTAACAACGAAGCACAATTAAATAATCCGTGACCACATTTCTAATTTCAGCATTATTCGTACTTTGAGTCGCTGAAAGAAAGCGTCCTCCAGTATGATTTAATGATCGATAAACTGATCATTAAAGATATCAACTTGACGGCATCAAACGACGATCAATATTTCGTGTTTGAGGACGTTTTGTATCAGGTAATGTTGTGTTTTTCGCGCGATGGCGAAATCCTGAAAGATCTGTCCACTCAACCCGGCTTCATGCAAGTTGTGATCAAAGGCAAGCAAAACGGTGCTGAAAACACGATTATTTTCCCACCAAGTGGCGTAATCCCGTTTCACGGCTTCACAATGTATGCTGCGCCTTTTTGTTACTTGTACGACGACCCGATTCAACTGTATTTCGTGTTTCGCACTTTTTACATTCGTTATTTCCACCGACTACATCGCGTGTGTGGAAATCCGCAAGGAGTGGTTGCTTTATGTCTTCAGTATGAGAAAATGTTGCAGTGTTTTGAGCCCAGTCTTTGGCACCACTTTCGAAAATGTCAAATTCACCCGTATGTTGATTGCTTGCATTTTCGGGGGTTTTACTTGATTTTTCAGCGTTCGAGTGGTGATTAAGTGGATAATGCGCGCGTTCAGTGGACATCTACCACCTGAACAGTTGTTGAATTTATGGGATTTGATTCTGGCGTACGATTCGCTAGAGATTATTCCGCTGTTGGCGCTTGTCATTCTAGTTTTTCGCAAAGAAAATTTGTTGAAAGTGAATACGTTGCAAAATATTGAAGCTGTTTTGGCGGACTTGTCGTCGATTTCTGTTATTCCGTTGCTGCAAATGGCGCTTTTGAAAGAGTGAGTTGTTGGAAATGGTCGGTCACTGCCATTTTGTAATTTTGTATTGTTATATTGTATTGGTCTAATAAAGTTGATAGATAAAATAAAAAAATGTTTTTGCACACTTGCTAACAAAAATTACAGGCAGTTATAGCATTAAGTTCTCACAAACCGAAGAATCAACAAAATAAAACCGAAATAAATTGTACAGTTTGTTTTTTCGAATGGTTAACACAAGTTTTTTCTCTCGACAAATTTCGATAAAACTGGCTGAAAAAAAAACACCAGTTCGGTCGCAATCGGTATTATTCATCTTATTTCAGTTCGTTTTTGAACGAGAAACTCATTTATTTTGTAAGATTTTGGTAAAATACGCCACAAAAAAGTGAAACTGATGTTAGGTACTTCCTTTCGCTCGATTTCGTTGTTTTTGAGCGAAATTGCGTCAAGAATAAGCTGAAAAATGGCAAAATGTGATCAAAAAGAGTTATTTCTACTTTTTTCAATCACGCTTTTGAATTTCTTACCTAAATAAATCGAACTGAAAAATCACCTAATTGGGTTAAAACTCAAGAATAACATTTTTCAATTTTTGCGTTTTATTAGCACGTTTTTAATGCAGAAACGTAATTATTTCCCAAAGATTAATAAGAAGTCAAAAAAATAGTTATTTTCAATATTCTAAACAAAGTGAAATAAGAATTTTGCTGTTCGTTATACGGCAAATTGTAAGCAAAAATTGGTGGCAGTGTGTTTGAACAGAACTTGTGATAATTTTGTTAAAAAGGAGAGCAAAACACTGGTGAAGCGCATATAAACAATTTAATAATCTCATAAAGCAAATACAAAGCTATTATAAAAGTATGCAACAGTCTAAAATAACATATTCACCTCAACTTACATCAACTTGACGAAATGAGCAACAAATAAAAGTGATATTAAAACTATGTCTAACATAAATAATTAGCAATTATTAAACATTTTTCTTTTGCCTATAATTAACTCTGTTTTAGATATAACTATAAGATATTCGTAGATGACTTGGTCTTCATACAATCATTTTTATGATAACATCTCATTCAATGAGTGTAAAGTTACACATAACATTGACACTGAACATTATTAGTACGGCATTACTCACGTTTCTTCTTCGTCGAAGAAACAGATTAATAAAACAAGTTCTACATTAATTCTTAAAAGTTAAAAAAGGAAATTTACACCATCAGTCTAGAAAGATGTTTCAACTGATTTCTCAAGTAACAGTCGATAATTTTAATATTTAGTTGGCAAATAGAAATTGCGTGCTCACTCTTACTACAGCATCACATAAAGGACAACACAATCACTAAAATATCATGTTTGTAAGTAAAAAATTAATGTGTATTGTAAAATTTATACACGTGTAGGATATTCAAAGTCTCCCATTTTAATCTAATGAAAATCTTATCACCTAATATTAATAGCCATAATTAATTGCATCCAATAACACACAAAAGAAATAAAACGAAAACAAACGATAGAATTTATTTTAATAGTGGTTCCTTACGTTCAACTAGGAAACGCTTTACATAAAGACAACAAAACCGAATCGAGTTGCATTGATAAAATTTATGAATTACAATACAACAATAAATAAACAGGGTGTATATACAGGATGTATATATTTGTTTGAATTTATTTCAGGATGGAATTTAAGGAATAAACCATAAGATTGTTCATAAATAGCTAAATTTGAATAACTTATGACACAAGTGTGACATCTCTCAGCTATCCCCTCGGTGAAATAATTACTGATCCTTCTTCTCCTCTGCTTTTTTGCCAATTGGGATGGCCGCCTTCACCCTACAAAAAACACTTACACAAAATTCAACGACCACAAACGACTCACTTTGACGTGATTTCGGCGAGTTTAGTCCTCACAATTTCCAAATTGGCATCAATTTGCGTTTTGTTAGTTTCGTAAACTTTGGGAAGTGAAAATAATGCGACCCAAGCTAAAAAAAAACGAAATAAAATACATTTAAAACACAAAAAAGTAAAACAAACCGATAATAATCAAAGTCATTCCATTGAACCATGCCCCTAAGTAAGTCAAAGTCCATAACAAAACCCCAAACTTGATGGAATCCACCAAATCTTCGACGAGGAACAACCTCCTTAACTCAACCACAGCAGCGTTGATATGGGCAACGGCCACTTCTGACACCTCTTTGACTTTTTCTTGCGGAAGCGACACATCAAACTCTAGAAGATCTCTGAAAAATTGGTTAAAAAAACAACGACCAAAAAGTGAAAACTCACTTGAAGGGATGCCCATCGCCTGTCTTCTGTACTGCTTGAACGATATTTTTGTAAATCCGGAAGGAAATCGTTCCAGTAAGGCCCAACAGTGACAAATATGCCACGACACTGATTAGTGAGAAGTATGTGAGTGCTAGAAGCACCAAAAGGACGCCTCCGAAGACAGGCCCTGACTTCTTGGGGTCTCGCCAATAGATCAGGCTTTCCACTGCAAAAAGCACAAATTTTAATCGTTTTCTCGGCACTTTTCTTTTTTCGACTATTTACTCGTGCGAAATCAACCGACTTAAACGTTACGCAACGGCACAAAAATAGTCAACAATGCCGCGCCGTTTGCAATTTGATTAACACGTCACGAAATGGATGATTCAGGACAGGTGGACGTGAAGGAAGGTCAGCGAGAAATATCGTCTTTCTGTACGTTTCCTGTTGAGCTAGAATTTCTCGCGAAACGCGATATTGACAAAAATGCCCTTTTGTGCTTAACCGCCAACCGGCGCGTCCTTGCAATGCATTGGCAAAAATTCTAATTTTAAAATACCTAAATTTAACCAAGCTTAGCTTGAATCGAAACATTTCGGACCATCTTGTGTTTTTCCGACATTTATTTTTACCGCATATTTGTCATAATTGTGCGAAAATTGAGGCTTCGAGCTTAGGTAAACCCAATTTACTTCAGTGCTCTCTTTTGTGAACGGCGGATTAGTTTATTGGTCCTTGGAAGAACTCCAATTCCGTACCGAATTTATTTATTGACAAAAACGACCTGCAATTCAGTGCAGCGCCACGGCGCCCAATTCAAGGATTTTTTCTATTAAATTTAAACCCACAATGACCAGTAAAGATGCACATAAATGAATTACACCATAAAGAACCTTTCCATAAGAAACTTAATTAACTTACATCAAAGTGACAAAGCGGAAAATTTAATTATAAATTTATAACATTTATTATGTGTAGGAAATAGCAAGAGTACGTTACTGCAGATCTAGTTTCGTGACTAAATAAGTGCAAATATTTTAAGCACAGATTAAAAGCATTAAAAATAAATTTATTTTTATATTTTATTTTTTCGACTGCATCTGTTCACATTTTATTACTTTACTCGAAAAGAAACATTTTATAAAGACAATACTAAAGACAAAAAAATTTGAAATTCTACTAATAATAACTTCCAATAAAACCAAACCAATTTGTGCTACAATGTTATGAAACAACTTGTCAAGGGAACCTAATAATTTCACAAAAATCAGTTAAAAAAAAATAAAAAATACACATCAATTTATCTTTAATGCTTAATCTATGTATCTGAATGAAATTCTGTTTTACTAGAGATATTGCCACCCATTAAAACCACATTACTTAATCATGAATAAAACATACACGCAATCATGCAAATTCTTAAGCATATTTTAACTGCACTCCTCAGTAAAAAGACGAACTCAATTAATATTTCAACTGCTCCAATTAACAAACAAAACGCTCAAAAATTTCGAACGACACCAACTTTCTACAAATAAAAAAATACCCGAAAGTAGCTTTCAAAATTTCACTATTTTTTCCTAGACACCTACATAAAATAATTGGCAAATAAAAACACTGTGTGTCATAAAGTACGACCGAACAATGCAAATTATCACTTCCACGTGGCTACTTCTCCAGCCACAATCCGCATACAAACAAATGTCAATAGCCTCCCATCACACTAAGCCCCAAAGCCAAAACTGAATTATTTGTCCACCTTGCGTTCAATAAATAAATAAACGCAAAGGAGAATGAATGAATCTATACATCTGCCAGCTTTGTTGGTCTCTTTATATGGTCGGCGACCATATGTGATAAAATAAACCAAAAAGCCGCAAAAATTGCCATTCTTACCGGGTCCTCGTTCAGGCAATGGTTCGGAATATTGCTGGTACTTGTTTTTGCGTACCATTATTACGATTGTTCAAACAAAAAACCACAACAGTAACCGGAGCGCACACCTCGCGCTACACTTCACCTTCACGACGCAAAAGAGCTCGGAGTCGAGTTCAACGGAGAACCAGATCCGTATCTACTTCGAAAGTCACTGTCTTTTTCCAATACGTGGACGAAACTCGGGAAATGGAAAGAGGCAACGAATAAGTTAAAGCTAATAAAACCCCCCGGAGCGATTAAGAGACTATAATCTAATCTAAGGCTATTTTTCGGTTGATTTTGCAATTTTATGATTATGACAATCACATGAGTATGGAATTTCAGCGTTCACTAGGAATTCATTATTTTCCCAACAACAGGAAGCTGTTTATGGTGGTAAACATACTTAGCGGAAATGCTACCAGCTGGTGTCATGAAAAAGTATTCGGGGGCAAAAAAGACGTTCATTTTATTTAAACAATGCAGGAAATGCACAAGATTAAGTGGGTCAAGGATACAATATACGTTGCCAACAACTATATTGTATGAGTATGGATAATTATTATCGCTATAATTGTACATTTTTTTTAAAACATTCATAAAATAAGAAATGGTCAGTTTTCAGTAACGTTTTCTCAATTCACTAATTTACTACTAGTTGTCATATTTTTTCACAAAAGTAAGTCTTTCTATTCTATCACACTTAATTGGAGCAGTCAGTAGGACAAAATTAACATTTAATCTGTATAAGGTGACCAACCATCCTGATTTAGCCAGGAGAGGTTTAGGTTTTTATTTGTCCCGATTTTGATAAACAGACCCAAATGTCCGGGTTTTATGATTTTTAAGTTGCCACGAAAAAAAAAACTAACTGAATTTTTCATTTCTTGATTTATTTTGTTTTTCTCGAATACAAAATTCTCGGAAATGTTAAAAATTAAAATCACAAAGTTTTGAGATAACGAGAACAACATTCATTTTGTTCGAGAAGTTTCGACCAGAAACCCCACAGCTAACTGAAGTTTTAAAATCTTTTGGTTGCTTGAACAATTCAGTTCAGTATAACTTACAATAAATAAAATTTTAATGCTAATTTAGTTTCATAAAAATTTTGCAAAAAGTAAAAGAATAATAATATGTTATGTGGAGGATGTAGATTTTACGTAGATATTTAGAGATGACAAAAATCAACAAAGTCTTCTTCATGTTCTATGTCAATATTTTACACTCTGTATTATTATTATTATTATTATTATTATTATTATTATTAATGTCCTGATTTTAAATGTTGAAGTTGGTCTCCTTATTTCTGCATTTCTATAAAATTTCAAGACTTCAGCATGTCAACTTGAATCAATTTTTTTAACAAATTCCGTATCAAAAAATAATAAGCATTATTGGTGAAGGGTTATAATTATAAAGGCAAAATTATGAGCATTGCCATTTTTCAGAGGCTGGACTCCAATGATCTGTAATCCTAATCACACAGATAAAAAAAAGTAGTAATCCGTTAGAAACACTTCTAAAATTAACATAAAAAATTATCTTCCAATGACATTCCGCCGTTAAAAAGTGTTAAACGGATATTAAGAGCACCAGAGGTTATCTTATGCATTACTGTGTAAAATTATTACGTTTTTAATTACGATATTCAATTTTTCGACCGAAAAACATTTTCAGTTGCATACAAAACGCCTGCTATTTACTGAATGAAAGTTCGATTAGTCCTGAATTTCAATACTTCATCCATTATTAACATTTTATGCGCTTTGCTCTTGTACAATATAATGCCCGTTGGACTTTTAGCGTGCATGAAAAGCTTTCAAAAACGTAATAAACGATTCCGAATTAATGAAACGAACGAAATGAAAACAATTTTTCTCTGATTTTTGAAATGATACTAAATCATTCACTTTGACGGGAATCGTAATTTCATCGTTCAAAATTAAAATATCAATAAATTCGATCCTTTCCGTGACGTAAAACAAAGAAAAGAATCACGTTAAATATTTGATTGGGCAAAATAATGAGTGATGAAAACGGCGCCAATAGTAAACCCAAGATCGTCCATTGTCGTTTTATTAAATTACAACTTGCCACAATGAAGCAAATCATCGATTTTCAACGTTAGTAACGTGTATTATTAATAATCAAATAAAACAAACCCGAATTAGTCTCGCCAAAAAAACTGTCGTGAGTTCAATAAAGTTAGGCAACAAGTCTAAAATTAGCGCCAAGTCAAGGAAAATTAATAATTAGTCGGATGCAACAGATAATCTAAGTAAAAAAAAATAATTCTCACGTACTGTTGCGTCGCTCAACTGGCCGTAGATTTTTCGCAAAAACTAAAAAAAACCTGAATCGGTCCGGTCACTAAAAACCGATCCAGCCACACACAGGGGGAAAAATCGTTTATGGAAAGCGCAACTTACGCTCATCACGACGCAACACATCGAAGACGCTCATGGCGAAAGAAGGAGCATGCAGCCTATGGAGGAGAGGTCACCAAGTCGGAACGCGAATAATACGCGGAATCCCGGCCGAAACGACGGCGTTCTGGCAACGTGCCCACGAAAACGGCTAAATTTGACGACTAGCTAGGACTTGGTTCGTTAAGCGATCGCCACCCCCAGGGCGCGTAAATAAATAAAAGATGCCCCCACAAGACGAACGCAACTGAAACGTGCAGCGACTGCGCCCACCACACGCGTCCGGATAAAATCGATACGAGCTCTTTTACGTCGACACGTGATTTTAAAACACGGTTCGGCTAGGTTAGGGGCAAACGCACGCAGTGATGGTAATCCGCCCCCTTTTCAATTTTGATGGAGATAAGAGCTTTGATCTCGTGCAAAGTGTTTGGGAAGTGTAGGCAGCCAAATATACACATCATTTGATATTCCCATTTTTTTAAGGGGACCATTAACCTTTTTTTTAATGCAACAATAATGAAATAATGAATTATAAACATACATCCGAATTTCTGATTCCCTTGAGAAGATACGTAAAATGTTAAAATTAATAAGCATGAGAATAACTGTAGGCACTAAATTATGTTATGTATTTTTTATTTATTATTTAGTTCTAAACACTTCACGTGAAGCAAACAACGAAAAAAAATTGATTTCCTAAAAAGTGTGAACGTAAATACTTGATGATTTTTTTGTAAACGACTTATTTAAAAAGTTACTGGCTTCTAAAAATTGACCAAATATTAAGCATATCGTTTTTGTAAATTGTTATTCTAATAAAGCATTAAATAACAAAATGTTTAAAATGGTGCCTTATATAGAAAATTCACTGTTCTTTTTAATCCTAAAATCAGAAATTTGTTTTTTTTATGTAGAAAACCGGAATTAAGTTTCAAATCCGATTTTTTTTAACTTGGACCATTTTTTTTTCAATTAATTTTATTAAAAAAAAATAGATTAAAGTAAGTCGCAAAATGGGATCTCTATTCGATTAGGAGATATAGTACTTAATGTACCCAAAAGTGCGTAATTCCTCCTAATCACGTACATTTTTTGAAATAAAAATAATTGAAAAAAAAAATGGTCCAAGCTATTAAAATTCAAATTTCCGGTTCTCTACACGAAAAAAATTTCAAATTCCTAATCTGATTTCAGAATCAAAAAGAACAGTAAATTTTCTATATAAAGCACTATTTTAAATATTTTGTTATGAATTAGTTATTTGAATAATAGTTTCCAAAAACTCTGTATCTCATATTTCGTCAATTTTTTAGAAGTCAATAACTCCTCAAATAAGTCGCATACAAAAAATCATTATGTATTTACAAACATGTTTTCTAGGAGAACCATTATCCCGAATTTCAGGTTGTGAAATTTTTTTCGTTTTCCGCTTCACATGAAATGCCCCTTTGGTCAATTAAGAGAAACTTTTACCTGTCGTACCCTCATCAAAATTGAATTAAAGTCGGTAAAATCTCTAACTTAGTAATCAATCCAAAAAATAAATAAACTTGTGCAAGTTTCGCGGATTAATAAAGTTGAAATTAATTTTGTTTTACACAAAAACCTAGTTTTAAACTTTGAACATTGTAAGTGAAGATTATCGAGTTTTAGTAACCGCATAATTAAAGACTACGAATTTAGAGAATTCCGTAACAAATCATTTTTTACAATTCCTATTAATAAATGCTCACATTAAATAAATCTTATTGATAAAATAATAATTGAATCAAAAAGATGAATCAAATAGAATGAATAAAATGAATAAAATACAAATGTAGGATGGGTAGCAGAAAGCGAATTAAAACTTAATTCAGGATTAAACTAATAACTAATTAGAATTGAGTTGCCACTTAGTTTGCATTAAACTTTCTAAAAACGGTCCTAGATATAAAAATGAGCATTTATTAAATGAACTGGAAAAAACATTGTATGAATAAAGAAAATCGTGTGGATAAACTATTTTTTCGTGGATAAAGTTTTTAATTTCTGTGCTACTTGCACAGTTTTAAAATCAGATTTGTCATTTCAGCTGAATCATCCTGTACAATGGTGACATTGATAAAATGTGCAATTTTTATTTTTACGAACAATTGTTCACTTAATAATTAGAAACCATTACGAGCGATAAATAAATTCCGTCTTTTCTCGACGACTTCATTAATAAATTGTTGTTAACACTCGAAGACAACATATCGAAATTACATCGAATGACCTACACTTCACTGCACTTCGCACATGTCATTATTAATAAAATACAAAACCGAAATAGATATGAAAATAAATTCAAGGCTGAATAATACACTTATCTTATTGAGTCGTCTAAAATAAGACTTTACCTTTAGGATTCAGTCTTTCAGGGTTGAACCAAGTGTCTGAAAAGAAAAAAAGGGTTGTTAGTAAAGAGATTAGTCTACTAGTGTGTTAATTGGAAAAGTTGTGCAAAAGTTAGTTGAAAAGATTTTCGAAAAGTCGAAAAACTGCATTACAGACACATCTTATCATTTCAATACTTCATACTCATCATCATTTACAAGTTTTGCGCAATTTACAACCATACAAAGCGACACTGCGGTTATTCACACCATTCCTAAGCAAACGATTATTTCTCGTCACAATGGCAGTTATCTCCAAGTTCAAACTTCAAGAGCTGTTTCACCTCGACCCTGAATCAAGAATTATTTGAAAGGTGGTAAAAAGCAAGAAGAAAGTTTGTCATTTATTTGGATGGAAGTTGAAAACGTTCTTGCCAACTAGGCCACGGGAGTTAGATGGAAAAGTTATTACAAATCGGAGATTTTATTACCATTTTGCAAAATTAAAAAAATGCATTTCTGAATAAAAAACCGCAGAAATATGAAATCAAACCAATCAGCTTTGTACGGAAGTGGCCATGACCAGAATTCACCTAGAGCGAGCAACAATTAGAACCAAAACCTTGAAAGAGCAACAATGCATCCCTTTTATTCAAGACATTCAAGGATATTTCCTAAAATTAAAAATGCCTGGACCTGCGCAAGTTACATAACATGTACACAAATATTGCAAGGTTAAAATACAATAGTTTTTTCCCAAGATCTGTACAATTAAAACAACGTAGCATTCATTTATTTACAAAATGACTGAATCATACTTGCGGCCTCATTTAAACTGACATAAAAATTTAGTGGAAGCCGTAAAAAAATTCCTAGACAGGTTTAGTAGCCAGCCATGGTATAATCAGCTATTACCACCCTAGTGCGATAATTCCCTTTACAAGACGTAAAAAAACCACATACTTGGAGTAAATAGAACGCAAAGAAGTGACCTCTGTCTCGACTTTTCGTCGGCACCACCCTTGGTCTTGTTCATCTCGTTTGAGACACCGTTGAGGACGTCGTCGACTAACGCATTGGCAGCATTTTTTATATCTTCCGCCATCGCGACCACGAAACAAAAAACACTTTTTCTTTTAAAACACTTGAACGAACACTACTGTATGTGCGTTGTTCTATGCCTGTTATTTTCCAAAGTGGGTATAGTTTTTCTCTCACTCCGACCTATACACGCAAGTGCTCGACAGCGCTGACAGCGATTAACTGGGCAAGCGTTGTTGTTATCGACCGGATTGAAGGGGGCCGGGGACTTGGGACTGTGCCCCCAGGAACAAGGGCATGTTGACCTAGTCGAAATATTCGACGAAAAAAAATTTGGGACACCTGTAGTTGCCTTCAACGGTGGCAAATGGGACGACCTTGAGACAAATTGAAGCAATAAGCGCCCCCATCATCAAGGGAATTGTTACAGATAGGAAGGACGAAAAGTGACTTATGGGTGACAAAGTCCGGGTCTATTTATACTATACAACATAAATGATTCATAGATAAGTTAGATTCAGTTTTGAGAATCCAAATTGTTGGTGCCATGATATTAAGAGTGCAATATTGGTCTTAGATAAGATAACGTCTGCTTTTTGATCGAAGTTTGCGAAATTTTGCAAAGTGGAACAGTTACCTAACACCCAACTTTTAATTGTTTAATATTAATGAAAAATGGTAAATGTTTTTACGAAAAGAAATTTAATAAAAGAAGTACATTTTTTCCCAAATGTCTCTCAAATTTCATCAATCTAATAATCACCAAATCAAATCCCAACATCTGACATCACTTTATCATTGATTTAATTTTCGTATCTTGAATTAGTCGTTCCATTTTCCTTTATTAAATTTAGCACCCCACAAAAACGCACTTCTTTCTATTAGATTATTAAAAAGTTATTAATTTACTAGGGTTTCGTTGAAAATTGATTTTTAAAGATGAAAAATATAAAAGACGAAATGTTTGTGCTTTGTGCAAAATCTTGAAAAAAAATTCGTATCTGTAGTTTTGGCGTGTTTAAAAAATGCAACGTTTTGGTTTTATTGAAAACTTGTGTTTATTATCGTAACAGTACAAATATTTTATTAAGATTAATTTGATTGCTTGTGATAATAATGCATATATTTACCAAGATATTTATCATATAGTATCTACCAGATATGTCTATACAATATTTAGGAGCTGCTTGCTGCCTATTAAAATTTAATGCAGCAACCACAACGTAAAATAACTACAAACATTTTAAATAGTCATAAAATGGCTAATTAAATTAGAAAGGCTCCAAAGGCTTGAATAAACAAGTCTTTTACTGTTACAACTTGGTAAATTCTGGATAGTAGTAATTGTCATTTGCTAAGTGGAAAGGCTATCTAAAATAATCTAAATGCTAGGATAATAACTAATAAGTAATATTGTAAAACAAATTATGTAGTTATACATTTTTTTTTTCGTAAAAATAAACAAGAATGTAGCAATTACTGCTTTCCTCGGTTCTTTCATAACGTTTACAATTTTTAGCTAATGATTATTATTATGATCTAGCATTTACTATTAATATTTTCACCCTGCGACCTAGTCTTTATATTTAGCAAATGTACTTAGAGTTTAATTTGTTCCCTTAAATTTTTTTAAACAAAACTTTAAACTACGTAGAACCAATTCAAGTACAAATATAATAATTCAAGTCAACGATCTTTATTGATATCAGCGGATTCTCTCGTAAAATCTTCCATTGTTTTCATGAAGAACAAAAACTATTCAAATCTATAGACCAAAGTATAAATCATCACTCTTCACCCGTTCGTAAGTTTCCATGAAATTGTGATGAAAAGTACCGTTTTATTCAGAATTGCCGAGAGTAGGTATTGCAAATTTAATTTGAGAAATTGAGATTCATCTAGACTAAGTACTTTGAACAGAAATTTAAAACAAAGCACAGGTTAACTATTAACTAATATGCAGATAAAAAATCCACCACCAGTTTAAAGAATTCAGTAAAGACCCTCCACAGATAACAATTTCTAAAAATACTCACCGATTTTTGCTGACGCCCAGTAGTATAGTAAATGCCAAAAATTATTACGAAACAAGTATTTTGGGTAATTGTACTAAACTTTATTTTAATTTTTGGACGTTCTTTGTGTGACAAAATTCACAAAAAATACATTTCTTAATAGATTAGCACCTAAATAATTAATGATTCACCGCCTCAAAATGCACGCATAAATGCCACCAAGGCCACATTTGATACTTGCACAATATGCAAAAAAAAATACATGAATTGTTAACAACGCATTTAGCTCCTTATCAGCTACACCTACCTGGCTTCATCAACAAACCAGCAAGTAATTCGATTTGGCTTTCAACGGACAAAAAGTCACTGTTTTAAATTAGACACGGTTCGAAACCCATCGAGGTACTTAGCCGAGCAAAGAATTTCAATCTCATTGGCCAATTACAAATTTTCAAAAATAAACCATGATTCATTTCAGTTAATGAATTCATGACTAGTTTATTATCATCACCTTGTGACCGTCACAACTAAATAATTAATTATTCTTATCTATTGCAATACTAAAAGATGAGGGTTTGTTTTTTTTATTTGAACGATCCGAAGTTATTTCTAAACGATCGAAGTTTTAGGAAGATGGCACAGTTGAGATATAAAATTGCCATAATAACCAACTGTATACACTTGTTCCAAGTAAAATACAACACGGTTCGATAAATATTTGCATGGCTGCACGTGACGTCAGCTCACGGAAAAACTTGCCACCTTTTAACAAAAATAGCGCAACCATTATTAAATGATAATAAAATACAATAGTAACAACAATAAACAATTTCATTTGGGCATCAGACATGCGTCATAATACCGGAATTCCGTGTCAAACGATGAATCATCAACATCTGTTCCCCAGGTTCCCCCTTTTTTACACTTACCTAGGCCCATTTTGCAGAAGATGGCCTCAGCGTCAATAACCGCTGACTTCTTCTTTTCGTCGAGCTCCGGTTTTCTGCAGATGACTTCAGCCGGTTCCGGTAGTTTCTTCACCGGTTCGGGCGTCTTCTCCTTAACCGGAGCCGGTTTGTCTTCGCGTACTGGAACAGGCGTCACCTTTTCCGGTTCAGGAGCGGAAGGATAATCTTTTTTGGGAAGTTGCGGTTCGACTTCCTCCAAATCCTTGAAGGTTTCGGTCTTAAAATCGCTCGATATCGATTCGGGCAGTTCGGCCTTTTTAGGGAAGTCCTGGTACTTGGAAGGCTTAAAGTCGTCGTCATTGTCTGGCTCGCTGTCTGAGTACTTCTCCAAGAGGTCGTGCGAGTCCAATTTCTTCGGTTGACTCACCTCGCGCTCGAAGTCCATGAAATGCTGCGTGGCACTCTTGTCGTCCTTGTTGGCGATCTCTGGGGGCTCTTCGTGCTTCGGGGGCGCAATGGGGCCCAAGTCCTGGAGGAACTTGTCGAGTTTGGCGTCGGCTTCTTTGCGGTCGGGGAAGTTGTCGCCCATTTCGAGGAGGTTCGAGTCCATCTTTCGCTCGCTGGAGAAAGGGTCGAACGATGACAGGTCTTGGGGAATTGTGGGGTTGGCTGCAGTGGCGGCTTTGTCATCCCCTTTATTGATCACGGGCTGGTCACGTGCGGACAACAAATCGCCGCCGTCTTTCAGCGGCGAGCTGTCGTGCCCTAGGTGCTCGAAGTCGTCCAAGGAGTCCACCTCTCGGCGAAGGCCCCCAGCCGGCTGGCGACCGCCTTCCAGACTCAGTTCTCTGTTATCCATGATCGGCACTTTTTTATTTAGCAGTTTTTTCTTTCACAAATAAGAGACAAACACTACGAATTTCACAAACACAACCGGCACTACTGTCAAACGTCAGAAAACTTGGTTGTGTTGGTGTGCGATGCTTTTGTTGCAGGATGTTTTCACGGGAGTGGGGGAGCAGGGTGGGATGCCATTGGCGTGGAAGAGAAAGGAGAAGCGGGGATGGACTGATTTATGGAAATAACACGCCCATTTTGGACCAATTGTAAATAAGCCGGCGACATTTGGCAATTTTTAATTGGTATTCCCCGGTGTAAACACATCGGGAACAACACAACAACGTGCAATGTTGTGAAACAAGGGGTGGTTTTCAAGCCGTTTGATTGGTTGATGCTTTTCACGTGACCAATCACAAATCACGAAACACATTTAAATAAAATTCACTTCTCTTGTGGATATTTGACCAGAATTTTCAAATTAAATATTTAATTTTATACAAGTGCTTTTAAAAGACTGGTGCATAAAAAAAAGTTGTGTCTTTTAACATTTATGGACGACATAATAAGCGTCTGTGTACAAGATATATAAAATGATTAATTTACAATTCATAAAAATAGCTTCAACAAGGTTTATCTTTTTGCCAAGCACTTAACTGTATTGAAGTTATTTTAAAATTACTCACTTTTAGAAATAACAAATTCATTCCAATTCTGTGTACGCCACAAGGACATCAATTTATCATGTTTCCATTAGTCATGCTACCAAAATGTTTCAACGATTTTCAGGGATAATCAAAGACAAGTTTGAGCCAGACCTCCTTTATTATTATTTATTGTAAATATATTTCTACAACTCTGAAATAACAATACATACAAACTTTTTTCAAACGTCACACAAGCGACAATTTGTGTCTTCACTGACAAGATAAAAGTGTCACTTTATTAAATTAAGCACATAAAATAGCAACCTTTACCTAATCACATACTAAAATAAAATAATCAAATATTTCAGCAAAATAATTTTATATTTATATTGTAAAGCTACAATTTATTAATTGGCTTTAAAGTGGTTGGTTGTTTAGTAATTGGTAATTCTTACTAAATTCTTGTTTTCAAACTCAAGTTCTATTTTGGTACAATTTAGATTATTGTTTGAAAAAAAAAAAGAATAGGTACATTGTTCTTACACAAAGCGTTAAAAAACATTTAGTTGATTTGTTTATCATGAATTCATGATTATGGAGTAACAATATGAATGTAAAAAAAAACTTTATTGCTGAGCTGTAGGTTATCACAATTTTTCTAAAATCATAATTCTCCAAATTATTTCAAAATTAGAAAAACTAAGCATATGCAAGCAACATTACACAATAACATTGTCACTTTTTTCTTCTTTACTATGTCTTTAAGGACGATTTTAGGGATTATTTACATATTTTTAAATTTATTTGATAAGAAATTAAATGAACGGCATTTATCATTTTCCGCAATTCTCACTAATGACACTTTTAACACATGACATAATGTTTGTTTTTGATTATTGCATAATTCAAATAAGGTTATGTTTTTGTTACAACAATGCAATAATTTAAATTTATGTTTTATACACAATTTTACGAGAACACTAAAAAATGTATATTAGACGAGCAATCTGCAAATTAAACAAAATGTGTAGACACAAAAGTGCATTCACAACAGGAACAAAATCAAACGAAACGAATATAATAAAATCAAAATCGGCCGATATTCTAATCCCTAATCAATTAATTCATGAGTACGTGTGGGAACATTTAGATAAATGGTATGACAAAACCGCTGTGGTAAGTCTTATTAATTAAAAAAACCATAATAACTCGAAATTCATTTAGATTTGTTTTGATACTACAAAATCGTACACTTTTGGTGAAATTTACCACAAAAGTGTTACATTAGCTGGACTTTTGCGTAACAAATTCCAACTAAATAAAGGAGACACTGTCGCCGTTGTATTACCAAATGTACCAGATTTTCCTATCGTTTTTTTAGGAACAATTCAAGCTGGACTTGTGGTCACTACTGTAAACCCTTACTATACCCCAGGTTAAAGAAATAAACAATTGATACAATAATAAATAAAATTTTAGATGAAATGGCCGTCCAGCTCGCCGATTCAGACTCGAAACTAATTTTTACGATCAATGAACTCGTGCCAGTAATAAATAAATGTACAAAAATACTTAGGAGAAAAATTCCGACTATTTTAGCGGTAAAAACACTAAGAAAAATTATTGGATTTTTTCTATTTTTATTACAGGGCGATAATGTACCAAATGATTGTATTAAATTAAGCGAATTGTGTGATACTATAAACAGTGAAATAGGAGATTTTTTAAACCCTGATGACGTTGCCCTTTTGCCCTACTCCAGCGGTACCACAGGCCTGCCTAAAGGTGTGCAACTTACTCACAGAAATGTCGTTTCGAATTTGTACCAAATGTCGTCGCCCGATTTCGTAGTCAATTTGGAGACTCAAAGCAACTTCCAGGACGTAATCCCTGTTTTCCTCCCACTTTTCCACATCTATGGCATGGTAGGGATTTTCCTCAACTTTTTCGCCAAAGGTTGCAAACTCATAATGGTCCCAACGTTCGTTGGGCCTCAATTTATCAAAATCTTGCAATCCTACCAACCAACTTTACTATTCGCGGTCCCTCAAATGAGTAAGAATTTTTTTCGTTACAAATTTTTCCTCATTAATTTTTTTCCAGTTGTTACAATCCTGAACAACCCTAAAATAAAATACAAGAATTTGAAAAGTATTCGGACAATTATTTCGGCTGCGGCCCCTCTTGGAGCATCGGCAGTTGACGAATTTAACAAAAAATGCAAAAATCGGATTAATTTGTTACAAATGTATGGAATGACCGAAACGTCGCCTTTGACACTCATGCAGACGGCAAAATTGCAAAATGGGGCGAAAATCGGAGGCAGCGGTTTTATTATACCAAACACCGAAGCTAAAATTATTTCACTCAGCGACAATTTAACTGCTTTAGGGCCAAACCAATCAGGAGAGTTGGTAGTAAGGGGGCCACAAAACATGAAGGGGTACCACAACAATCCCACAGCGACGAAAAAAACCATTCAAAACAATTGGCTGCGCACCGGTGACGTCAGCTACTACGACCAAGACCAACATTTTTTTATCACCGATAGGTTAAAGGAACTGATCAAAGTGAAAGGTTTTCAAGTAGCTCCGGTCGAACTTGAAGAAATTCTCAAAACTCACCCAAGTGTTGAAGATGCCGCTGTTGTGGGAATCCCCCACCCAGTGCAAGGAGAAGCCCCCAAAGCGTTCGTGGTTTTAAAGAAACAAGTAAAACCCGAAATTTTGAAAGAATATGTGGCGGCAAAAGTCGCCAATTATAAAAGACTAGTGGGAGGAGTGGTAGTTTTGGAGAAAATCCCCCGAAATTGCGCGGGGAAAGTACTCAGAAGTGAATTGAGAAAATTGAATAAATAGTTACCTGTTTGTTTAACTGCCGTCTAAACTAAACTTTGAATTGGCTGTCAGGTGTTCCATCTGGCCATGATACATCACTTCTCTGATGATTTTATTCGCAAAAATTCGTTGCTCGTCGGTCATTTCGCGCAAAACTCGGGCCAAACTTTTACCCGTTGTGTCAAACTGGTCGTCTTCTTCTTTTGGTTCAATGTGGACACTTTCAGAAGACAGGGACGAATCTGATTCTTTTTTAACATTCTACAAAAAAAAAAAAAAAATTGGATCAAAGTGGCCCATGACTGAAATTATGTTGGCAACGCCTTCGGCGTCCAAATCATAGGTCACTAGATATGGAAATGCGTACCATTTCTTCGTCTGAATCGTCAGAGGAACTGTTTTTCCGCTTGGCTTTGGGTCTCTAAAATGCAATATTAAAATTACAATTACAAGAAATTAAGTTTATTACTAAATTCATGCGCCTTTCCGCCTTTTTGGTCGCGATTTTGTTCTTGTTTGCGTATTCATCGTTCAAAAAACTTAACATTTCAAAACACCACAAGGTCGGTTTATAATTTTCTCCCCTGTTTTCACTATTTTTAATTTTTTTGTACTCGTACAAGAACTGTCCTCGGATTAGGGAAATTTTCCTTCGAACGTCGCTCGTATGAAAATATTTCCCAGTGGCTTCCATCAATTTTTCCGTAATTTTTTTAACAGCGTCGTTTCTTTTCTTCTTGTTTTTGTAATGCGGATGTGACATAGAGTACAAGCACGGGTAACTTTTGTAAAAATTGATCAAAATAGCTGAATATTCTCGACTCCAGAAGGGAATTTTCTACAATACGGACAACAAATAAAAAATCAATTAGTACTTTAAATAGAAATTTACAACTAAATTGCCATCCTCAGGCGACAAAACCTCGTCAGCTTCATTCATGACTTCATTCTCGGCCTCTTCGCCCGCAGTGAACAACAACAAATCATAGTACCACAAGGAGGGTTTGTAGACATCTTCAGGGTTAGTTGCGGTTTCTTTTGACTGCAAGACTTTTTTGCGTTCTTTGCGAAAAGTGGACCGCATTGAATCGATTTTCATTCGGACGAAATCTTCGTCAGCTTCGGGGTTAAACTCTTGGCATTTTTTCACAATTGTGGCATATGCCTCTGACCGCAAAGCCCGATTTCTGTACTGGGGGTGCTTTTGCTGCCATAATATCGGGTTTTGCTTGTACAGAGCGAGGAATTCGCGGGTGAAAACCTCGTGCTCGGTTAATGCGTAAGATTTTTCCATAATTAAAAAAACACTCAAAATTCAGATTTCAAAACACTGAGTTGAGGTTAGGATGCACTTGTGTTCTACAGTACCGAACGTCCCGAAATCGCGAAATCTGGTAAACTGGAATGATCGTTTAAAAATGATTTTGCTTTATCTTATTTATTAATTTATTAAACAAATTTAAGTTAAAAGTCTGTAGTTGTACAACAAGTCTAGCATAAAATAAGTCGTATTAAACGATTCGAATTGATAGAATAATCGTAAGTCCCGGAATCTCGGATAATTTAAATAATAATTAAAATTAATAAAAAACTAGATTTTTTTAGATAAAAAATTACACTATTGTTAATTTTTGGAGACCCCTTTTTCACTATCAAAAACTACTCAAGTGTTATCTACACGATAAAAGTACAAAAATAGTAAACAAACCCATTGTTACGCAAAATAAGTGTAAATATATGGCTCTTAACATTTAAGGCAAACGTAAATAATAGCAATAAAATATTTAAAAATCTACTGATATTGGTCTTTTAATCCGAGATAGCCCCCTCCTATCCATATCAATATAAAGAGAAGAGTGGAACCTCGCATATTTTCCATTCAAAGTCCCTCACCCGTAGAGAATGTCAGTGATTCGGAATATATTATCTGTTAAATTTCCAAAAAGTGTAAAGTCATTAACTGTTTTAAATGTGGCTAGAAGACTATCAAGCTCAAACATCATCGATTCAGGATTCCCCGATGTTTCCATCCCGAAAGTTTCAATCCCCGAGTTCATTTTTTCAAAATGCGAAAAATACGAGAATTTAACTGCAGCGGTAAGTTATCTGTTTCATTGTTGACAAATAGATAATGGTAATCAAACAATAAACGAAAATAACTTTTAGGAATGCGGGATTACAGGACGCAAATACACTTACAGGGACATTATAAAAAAATCGAAAAATTTGGCCAAAGCTTTACGAAAAAAACTAAACTTGGACGAGGGAGATGTTGTAGCTCTGCTTCTGCCGAATGTCCCTGAATTCCCAATCGCGGCTTTGGGGGTTTTACACGCAGGGTTGGTTGTTACAACCCTCAATCCTGTTTACACCAGTGGTAAGAACATTTGTGGCATCTGGCGAATAATCACTCAATTAACGCGTCGTTATCACTAATTACATTTTTATTTCTAATGACTTGTAATTCCATTTCCAGAGGAGATAGCGCGTCAACTTGTGGACTCATCAGCTAAAGCTATAATAACTCTTATTGATTTACACGAAGTGGCTTCCAATTCGTGCAAATTGCTCAACAAAACACTGCCAATCTTGTCAATAAAATCATCGGTAAGTAATCACACAGCAGACAAAAAGACTTGTCATCATGTACTCTGACCGCAAGATAAGCAGTGATAATGACAAATGACTTATTTATTTTTAACAGCAAACTCAAACTTTTCCTCGTGGAGCAATCGATTTTCGGGAATTCACCGATAATGCAGTTGATTATCCAGAAATTCAACCGCGAAATCCTGAAGATTTGGCCTTTCTGCCATATTCTAGCGGCACTACAGGGTTACCAAAAGGGGTCCAGTTGTCCAATTATAATATCGTGGCTAACATTAGCCAAAACTCATCACCCAATCTTCCAGTAATTGAGGAAACTACAAATACCCATCAGGATGTCATCCCAGTTGTGCTACCAATGTTCCACATTTATGGCTTTTCGGTTAATACACTATTTGCGCTTTCAAAAGGAACAAAAATCGTGACTTTGTCCAGATTTACGCCAGATGATTACCTCTCAGTATTGAGGAACCACAAACCACATATTCTATTCATAGTTCCTCCAATAGGTAACTTGAAAGCGAGTCAAGTGTGTTGATTTTTTTTGTAGTACTGTTTTTAAGTGCGCATCCAATGGTTAAACCCGAAGATTTGCATTCCGTAAGAATTGTTTTTTCTGGTGCTGCCCCTCTTGGTGCTCTCGACGAGCAAAGATTCGTCGAAAAAGCGGGCAAAAGTGTTAGTGTGTTACAAGGTAGGTACCTCTCACAATTTTAATCAATATTATTGAACTCGTTTTAAAGGTTACGGATTGACCGAAACTTCACCTACAGTGACCGCAATTTCGGAGCAACTCAAATCGGAGAAAAACGTCTACGGATCAATCGGACGTCCGATTCCTAACACTTTAGTAAAAATTATCAACATTGATGATCCCACAGGGACTCCCCTGGGGCCCAACTCAACCGGCGAGTTACTAGTTAAAGGACCCCAAGTAATGAAGGGTTACCTCAACAAGCCAGAAGATACGAAAAATACGTTTCTCGATGGGTGGTTTAGGACCGGTGACATGGCCTATTATAACGAAGATCATGTTTTTTTTATCACTGATCGTTTGAAAGAACTGATCAAAGTTAAGGGTTTTCAAGTAGCACCGGCCGAATTGGAGGAAATCATTCGTGATTTTCCCAATGTTGACGATGCTGCTGTGATTGGGGTCCCACACCCAACGCAAGGAGAAGCCCCAAGGGCTTACATCGTGCCGAAGAAAAACACCAAAGTGAACACCAAAGACTTGGAGGAGTATTTCAAAGGCAAAGTCGCGCATTACAAGCAGTTGAAAGGTGGGATTGCGATCGTTGACTCGATCCCCAAAAACGCGTCTGGGAAAATAATGCGGAGGCAACTCAAACTACAGTTTGAAGAAGCAAACAAGTGATAATTGTACAATCTTATCTTTGTAAATAAAACCAAAACCTATGAAAAAACCTTGCTTTGGTTGTATCTATTCTGTGTTAGTCTGATTGTGACGAACAAGACATTCCAATTCAATTAACATTTTCAATATTACAAGTCGACTCCTGCTGGAGAAGGGGCAACGCAAACGCGTTACGTTAGTGTAAAAACAACATACAGTGGCAGTGTCTAGGTCGGTTGTCATGTCTGTGATACGTAAAATCGTGCGAGTGAAAACTATAAATAAAAAACTCGCTGCAGCATTCACTTCTCTGCGACCGTATTCAAACCAGTCGTCGCAGTTTATTCTGCATTCCGATCTAGAAGATGTGGAAATACCAAAGGTTTCACTTGACCAGTATTTATTCGAAAAAACACACAAGTGGCCCCAGCGGATTGCCACGGTGAGTGAGGTTGAAACAATCAGTGATAACGCAGTTAATTTTTTTATTGCCTCGACCCTGAACCCTATGATTTTAGGAATGTGCCGCCACTGGCCGCAAATACACCTATGAGGAGATCCAAACTAACAGCATCAACTTAAATCGAAATCTGCGCAAGAAACTCAAATTGCAAAAAGGGGATGTTGTCGCAATTTTGTTGCCCAATTCGCCCGAATTTATTATGGCAACGATTGGGGCACTTAAAGCGGGCCTAGTTGTGACCACACTGAACCCAATTTACACTCCTGGTAAATAAAATTTAAAAATATTACCTACTTAATTATTCTAGTAAAAAAACAAAAACAAGGCTTTAAGTTGTGACACATCACAATAATTAAAACATCATTTTTATTAGATTCAAAATAAACCTGGTGTTTGGTCGTTACGCTTATCTGACCATTATTACTGTTATCGAAGTGCATATAAATAAGGAAAATATGAGCTTGAATGCAGGTGCTATTTTTAGCTGAATGCATCATATTCTTTATGTTAGAGTTTTGTTGTTTAATTTGCAAGTTCTCGAATTTAATGCTTTGTGTTTTATTGTGAATTAAGTCAAGTTATAATAATTATTATTAATTAATAATTACAAGTCATGATTTATCAAAAATTGAACTATGATTCTACCGCTAAAAATGATAAATTTTATCGAAAAAAAGTATCAGATACATAGTTATTGCACTATTCAACCTATCCTCAAACTTATCATTGTTGGAAATTTCCAACAATTGTTACCATTTTGTATTGTAATAAAAGTAAATTGCTATTAATTTATGGTATAAGAGAATAAAGACGAATTTTATTCACGAAAAAAAATAAAGTTTAGTGGATTAAGCATCAAAAATACATTGATCTCTATTTTTTATTTGAATTTTTTTCTAAAAAACGTTTTTTGTGGTGGCCTCCAAAAGTTACTCTGAAAATTCAGATTTTTTTATCTTTAGCTCCGTCCAATTTTGGCATGCAGTGGTTTTTTTAAATAATCATTTAACAGTCTAAATTGTAAGGTTGTAGAACATTGTTAAGAGGGCTACGAAAGCCCCCTTGGCCTTGAGATAAATTGTTTCATAACTTTGTAACAATTAGTTTGCCTTTGAAATCCAATTCAATTATAAAATGTGAAAAGATGCAGTAGATATCACTCAGCACAGACATCGCAGTGTTTTTTTAAGAAATAAATGTTTAAACATTTGCAGTCTTATTTATTCGTCTTCGAATTTAATTGATTTGGAACACAAATTAAACTTTTCACCGCTAAATTTTCAAATCTTTTAGCCGCCTTGTGCACTTGAAAGACAAATGTTAGACACGCAGTTGTACATCTAATAATATGAATTATGTTTTTTATTCGACATCACATAATAAGCGACCTTCGAACTTCACAAAACACTGAAAAACATTACATTGCAGATGAAATTGCACGCCAGTTGAAAGACTCGTCAACAAAAGCCATAATAACGTTTGTCGATTTTTACGAACTGGCCAAAGCTTCAGCCAATTTAACCCAATCTCCAATCAACATTTTAACAATCAAGACCCAGGTCTGTCAATTTAAAATTAATAAAACGTAGCTAATTAACCAACTTCAGCAAGGCCAATCCATCCCGCAAGGTGCTTTAAATTTTGACGAATTTACTGAACGTTGTGATTACCCAGACGTGCCACCGGCTGACACCAATGATATTGCATTTTTACCATACTCCAGTGGAACAACCGGCCTTCCCAAAGGCGTCCAACTCAGCCACAGGAATATTTTGGCGAATTTATGCCAATTTAACGCCAGGGAATTGTCCGTGATTCAAGATACGACTCGTAATTAAATTATTATCTCAACTTGATTGAAAACAGTAAAAAAATAATTTTCAGAGGAGCACCAAGACGTGATCCCGGCCGTTTTGCCCAAATTCCACATCTACGGTTTGACTGCAACCACCCTGCATTTATTTTACAAAGGGTGCAAAACTGTCGCGATTTCGAAATTCACTCCAGAAGGTTATTTGCAAACTTTGCGCAAACACAAACCCCACGTGTTATTCGTGGCGCCTCCACTTGGTAATAACCAATAACACAACCAATCGAAAATTTTGACTCGTTTAAATAAAAATTTTAGTGCTATTTCTCGCATCGCACCCTTCTGTTACATCAAACGACCTTCAATCTATCCGGTCTGTAGTTTCTGGAGCTGCTCCTTTGGGTGCACTTGATGAGGAACGTTTTATAACAAAAGCCCAGAAAGATATCAACATTTTGCAAGGCTATGGCCTTACTGAAACCTCTCCAATGGTCGCAATGACCCGTGCCGCCCTTAAAAAACTCCCTAATTCAAGTGGTACCATTGGACGGCCTGTTTCCAACACTTCGGTCAAAATAATCGATCCTAATGACCCAAATGAAACACCTTTGGGGGCTAACACAACCGGGGAGTTGGTGGTAAAAGGGCCCCAAGTCATGAAAGGGTACCATAACCGTCCGGAGGAAACTCGGGACGCTTTTACCAAAGATGGGTGGTTCCGTACCGGAGATATGATGTACTACGATGACAACAAATTGTTGTTTGTTAGCGATCGATTGAAAGAGTTGATTAAAGTTAAAGGCTTTCAAGTACCACCAGCCGAGTTGGAGGAGATTATTAGGGATTTCCCCGAAGTTAGGGACGCCGCTGTGATTGGGGTGCCACATCCGAAGGACGGGGAAGTACCGAGGGCTTATATTGTGGGCAAAAACATCGATGTGAATAAACTGGAAGAATTTGTTGCACAGAAAGTGGCGCCTTATAAGCGCTTGAGAGGTGGGATTGAAATTGTTGACAGTATCCCTAAAAATGCCACCGGGAAAATTTTAAGACGGGCGTTGAAAGAAGAGTTCGAAAAGAAGATGAAAAAATGTTAATGTTGGGAAGGCTTGTTATAAAAACCAGACAACAGTAAAATATCTTATTTGCGTAAAAAATAAACGTGTAACAGGTCCACAAAAGTGTAAAAATAAAATAAATTAAGTGAACAATAAATGAAAATGATCCCCTGACCGCAATTAGCCCCTGTCATAAATGATAAAAATCGTAAACTAGTTTTGAGAGTTGAATAAAATTTTGTTTAGAATACTATCTCCTATAATGAAAGATTAACTTCGACGGTTTTTTCGGCATATTCTTGAGAACTTTTGCGTAATAGTTGTTTCTGCATTAAAAGCGTGCTAATAAAACACAAAAATTAAACAATGTTATTTTTGAGTTTTGATCTAATTAGGTGATTTATCAGCTCGGTTTATTTAGGTAAGAAACTCAAAAACGTGTTTATAAGCTTAAAAAAGTAGGGATAACTCCATTTTCACCCAAATTTTTTCATTTTCTGCTTATTCGTGACGAAATTCCCTACAAAACAAACTAAATCGCGTGAAACAGGCAAAGTAACATCGTTTAATTTTTTGAGGCGTGTTTTGACAAGATCTTACAAAATAAATGGGTTTCATCAGGTCCGAAAACGAACTAAACTGACTGAAATAAGATGATTATCAGCATCGATAAAATTTGGTGATTTTTTTAAGTTAGCTAGCTTCAGCGAAATTTGCCGAGAAAAAACTTGGTTTGTTAATCACTCGAAAAAAGCAAAATCTACAATTTATTGCGATTTAATTTTGTTGATTTTTTGTGAGAATTTAATACTATAACTGCCTGTAATTATTTGTCTGAAATAAGATCCATTTTAGTACCTATATATGTGTGATTTTTCGGTTTGTTTGTTTTAATTGCGTTTCCGTCTGAAAAATGTAATCAAAAAAGGCAAAAATAATATAATATTGATTAAATTAAATTCGTAATTTGTTAGTGTCTTCTAGACAAATCTCAGAAAAAAAACTGAGATTTTAACTCAAAAGCGTGTTTAAAAATTTAAAAAAGATAATTCCTTTACTTACTGTAAACCGTATAAAACATTCGGAAAAAGAAAAATAGTTTTATGGTATTTTTTATAAATTAGTGATTATTTTCACTCTGTTTCTCACAAGAAACTGAGAATGTAACTTCAAACACGTGATTATACTTGCTTAAAAAATGTGAAGACAACACAATTTTTGACCAAACTTCTTAGTATTTCAGTATTTTTAAAGAAATTTCCCGAAATAAACGAGCTAAGTCGAGTGGGACAAATCAAGTGAAGTTTTGGCATGATCTTGCCGAATAAAGTCCAAATTCCGTGATTTTTCAGCCAGTATTAGCGAAATTAATCAAAAATTTGTTTTGGACGATGAATTTCTTGTTCAAGAATGAGCTGGATCGAGCAGAACAAGCAAATTTAAATCAATTTCGACCTAATTTTAAAATGCACGTTGAAAGAAGAGTTGAAAAGAAGATGAAAAAATGTTGAGCAATCATTTAAGGAAATACTTTTTTAAATAGTACGAAGGATGGCTCGAAAGGTACAAAAATCAAATAACAGTAAAACTATTTTATTTGCGTAACAAATAAACGTGTAACAAGTCCTCAAAAGTGTAAAAATAAAATAAATTAAGTACATCACGTCTTCTCTATGTTCCCTTGAAACGTTTGGTGTTTCATCAATTCCCTAAAAGCGCCCTTTTTGATATTAAGTAAATCCTGGTATTTCCCCTGTTCTACGATATGGCCATCGCGTAGCACGGCAATAGTATCGGCATTTTGAATTGTCGATAGCCTGTGAGCAATTGTTAAAACAGTCCTCCCTTTCATAATCCTCTCCAAAGCTTCTTGCACCAAGTGTTCCGACTGCGCATCTAACGCACTTGTGGCTTCATCCAGCAGTAAAATCTTCGGATCTTTAATCAAAGCCCTCGCTATAGCAATACGTTGTTTCTGGCCACCGCTCAACATGACCCCACGTTCCCCTACCAAAGTATCAAAACCGTCGGGCAACTGTTGGACGAATTCGTAAACATTGGCCTCTTTGGCCACTTGAACTAACTCATCTTCTGTCACTTTGGAAGGATCATCAGCTCCGTATAAAATATTATCACGAATTGAACACGAAAATAAAACTGGTTCCTGGCTAACTGTACCGACATGTCGGCGCAACCAACTCGGATCAATTTCTTTAATATCCTGTCCGTCTAGTAAAACTTGCCCTTTTGCAGGATCGTAAAGTCGCAATAAAAGTGCAGCGAGGGTGCTTTTGCCAGAACCGCTCGGACCGACTACTGCGACCATTTTTCCGGGAGATATTTCGAGTTTGAAATTTTCGAAAATGCGGACATCGTCACGCGCTGGGTAACTAAACTGGATGTCGTTAAATTCTATGTGGCCTTCAGGGGGTACAATTGGCACTAAACCACCTTTCAAAACTTGTAATGTAAACTTCAATAAAACAAAGCTAAATGAATACCTTTCATCGGAATTATCGGTTCTCTGTCGATAATTTCCCAAATTCGGGCTGCAGCACCGATTGATTTGTTCAATTCGGAGTAAAAATTTGAAAATGTGCCCAACGATACGCCGATATAAGCCGCATATAAGAGAAAAGATGACAGATTTCCCACTGTTATGGTGTTTGAAGACACCATCACACCACCATAATAAAGCACTGATATTATGATTACGTGGCCGCTAAAGCCAGTCTACAATCAAATACCCAAATTTTAATAGAGCAAAAAAAAAACGACATTTAGGGTTTTTTAAATTTTACTCAATTTCCGCTAAAAAAACACTATTTTTTCGACGAAAATTCGCTCAAAAACGAGCTAAATCAAACATAATAACCAAATTACGCCATTTTTTTTATTTACATTTGTGTTTTTTAGACGTATTTTCAGAACACGAAATAAATAGGTTTCTAGTTAAATAATGAACTTTCTATCTAATTTTGTTTTAGAGAATTTTCAAAAAAACTTTCTTATTACGTCAGAATCAAGCTTAAAGTGTCAAAAAACTCAAAAATTACGCCACCTTTAAACTAATTTGGTGAAGTTTCGATTTGAATTTAACAAACATTTGCTGGAAAACCTACCTATACATGTATTATTAGACCTTAATAAAGTCCAAAAAACGTTAATTTAGACTTAATTTTGTGATTTGGAGTCTATTTTAGCTTGAAAAAGATAAAAATAACACAATAATTTTCAACCAAACTTTGAGCTTTTTTGACAATTTTTAACGAAAATTCGCTCAAAATAGCAAAATTTTGTAAGATTAGCAAAATAACCAACTTTGATTTATTTTTGTGATTTTCAGGAGTGTTTTCACAAAAACTTACAAAATAAAGGAGTGTCTAGTACAAAAGTAGACTTGTGATTTGCAAGATTTCTCTAAAAAAAAAAGGATTAAAGTATTAAACATTTGTTTTGATTTTTGAAGCGTTTGACAAAAGAATTTTTTAAAGAAGTCGTTTTTTTTGCTCTGGCTCCAGGTTTCGTTGTAATCAGCGTTTGGAAAGTGCAAACAAGTAAAAATTTCAACATTTTAAATGCGTTTTTCTCGGGAAAACTTTTAATTATCTATTAAAAAAGGTAACATTTTTAGATTTTTACTAAAATGAAGAGGCGAATTCCCTTGCCAATTTTACATAATTATTATGTAACATGAGGTCGGAAATAAACTAAATTAGAGTTTTTCAAAAATTCACAAAATTCGGTTTTGTCGATTAAGAGATAAAAAACTTACCAGTCCATAAAAAATGGCCCTAGCTTTGGCCTCTCTGTAACTCAAGCCTAGAACCTCCTTGATCGCATTTGCGTACGAATCAACTTCTCTCGGTTCCTGCGAAAAAGTTTTAACAGTCCTGATATTAGCAATACGTTCCTCTGCAACACTAGTAGCCCCTGCTAAAGAATCTTGCACCTTTCTAGAAATCCCTCTAAGGAATCTCCCATAAATAACGGCAATTATAGCAACCGGGGGCACAACAGCCAAGCCAACAAGTGCCAATTCTGCCGACATATAAAACTAAAATTTCGCATTTAACTAATAAAAAATTACAAGTTGGGCAAAGTACCATCATGCCTGTACCAGCACAGACCATGACAATTGACCTTAGCCCGTCTGAAATATTGCTAGAGAGAGCGTTTCCTACAATTTGAGTGTCGGCAGAGAGTCTGTTTACCAACTCTCCGGTTGATTTTTTATCAAACCAGCCTTGTTCCTGCTTCATTATTGTGGAAAAGACTCTTTTTCTTAAAGCTTGAGTCATCCTATAACCTACTTAAACTTACCGAAGATAGTTGGCGTAATAATGAACTCACCTGATACCGACATTAGGTACACACGTCCGAAATTGCAAATCGCCCCTAAGACAAACACGCACAATAAAACACCGCAAACTTTATTTAATTTCGCTCGAGCCTCATCACTATTCTCACTACTACTATAAATAATGTCTAGTACTTTGCCTAAACTGAACGGGATGCTCATTGTGACGGTGCTGGACACCAGCAAGAAACATATAGCTCCTAAAAATCAGAGTAAAAAATAGTCTACTTACTGGTTTAGCTACGCTACCGAAAAGTTTCCATTTTTCTGGCTTGGCTAAAGACAACAGACGGGCCAAATCGGCTTTGTTAATACGAGGGGTCGCTGGGGCTACTTCTTTGGCCGCCTCTTTGTTATTCTTTGTGCTGGCGTCTCTTTTGAAAACCGACCAAAATGATTTTCGAACCGCTTTATTCGAATTTTCGGGGATATTCACAGCGATGTATGTCTTGTTCTGACTCACTTTCTGCGCCATTGTCTTGTGATTTCGAACGGAAAGTTTGTTTTGGGGGAAAAATCGGTTGTTAACGTGTCTTAAACATTTCAGTGAGTTTTTGAGGTTATGTCGGCTCACTAGTAAACAAATAATATTCATTTTTACTATGAATTTACTTGGTTTTGGTTAAATAAAGATAAAATACAATTCACTTTTATGTTAATTTAAAGCGTCATTGTGGTGTTCATTTACGCAACTGGTTTTTATTCGACACATTTTCTAGGTTAGGACACTAAACATGACAGGAATGACATTTGAGAAAATGTGATAAAAAGCGGGAGAGGGGCGGATTCTGAAATTGTTATCATTATCCTTGATGAGGTTTATGACCTTATTCGCTCGAGTAACAGGGATTTAGAAATGATTATTTAAAATAGAAAGTTAATATATAGGTAGATAAACTACGACGTACAATGATAATTTTCCAAAAAAAACTTACACAAAACTCGCTTAAAGTTTCGACTAGACTGAAGCGCTGAAACTGAAAGTTTTCGATAAATCAATCAGCGCTCTAATTAATTTTTAACTTGAGTTTAATTGACATGTACTTCAGAATAATAAAATAATGATCAAGACCAGACAACACAGTACAACAATTAAATACCTATTAATCTAATAAAAGGAATCCGAAAAAGCAAGATTGCACTGTGATGTTACAAACAATAATCTAAAATGTATTAATAAATTTTTTTCCCGACTGTTGGCTTTCTGGATATCAGCGTTATCACACGACGTGCGTGATATATTTATACTATTTGTTTTTGCATTGTTCGATGCCACCTTTTTGGAGCAATAATGTGGCTTTTAATAGCACAATAGCTTCGCATGTAATTAATGAATATTTCAATAATATTGCGATAGTTGCAGTTTTGATAATTCCACAGTTATTATCGTGCGTGTGTGTTGTTGGTTTCAACAAAATCCTTGCAAAATCATTGTTTAATTAATATTTTTAGTTCCAATTACGTATATTTACACTAGTAATCATCAGTTTTTTGAGGTAACTTGCTTATTGCAACATATTTTTTATTCATTCTCTTAGTTATTATATTACCTCCACAGGGTATAGATAATAATTTTCAAAAACAAAAAACAAAAAATTTGAAATGTAAAATTATAATTAAATTAAACAATTACGCTTTAAGATTAAAAATGAGTTTAAAAAATAATGTGGAATGTGCGTTGCAACAAAATAATAATAAAAAAGATAATTATTTATGGTGCGTTTTGCTGCAACCAACAATACGACAAATTTTTTTTTCAGTTTTTTTTTATTAAAACTAGTATAAAATTTTTTAGCTATTAGCTATTAGTTTAATTGAGCACGACGTGTACATTTTTACTTAATTAATTTATGTTTTTTAAATTCATCTCCCAAATTTTTTTGTGTGAGTTCTCTTACATTAAATTTAGAAATTTCTTTGATTATTGTTTAACATAACAACCAACATTTAAATACAAAAACAAACAACGATTAAAATTTATGGTCTCTAGACTAGGAATAAACACACATATCTACAAAAAATTAAAAAAAATACCTTCATATAACAGAACAAACATCGAGAGTCATTTTTAGACTGTCAGAAGCATCCACCCACAATATTTGGCAATAAACCGCATCATTGTGTTTCTGTATGCACATCAAAAAGACACGTAAAAATTTTACCGTTTTCGTCATCATTTCGCGCAAGTGTTGGCTGAGTTCTGGCATTTTTACTGGCATTCTGACAAATTATAAAAATAAAATTACGTCCGAAATGAACACAAATTAATTCGTTTGAAAAACAGTGTTGTAATTACGATGTTTTGACACGGTTTCGTTTGCAGTTTTAGTTTGAATAAGGTCAAATTAATAAAAGCATTAATAAACATACCCGAGCTAAATTATTGTTCATTCATTTCCATTTGGGCAAAATTAAAAGCTACAAGTCGTTTAATGCAATTTCAGACTGAAATTGTACAATGTTTACGCTACTTTGTGTGAAAACTGATATACGTCAGTGTTGAATAAATAAGAAACACGTGTGTTTGGCATCTTTAGTTCAGATTTACCATCAATCAAACTTTGCACCAAACAATTAATGATAATGGAAATGGCGCAAACAAAACGATTCAATGCAATGTAAAGGCCTTATTTATTCTTTGCGCCAATCTAGGACTTATTACAATAAGTGAAAGCGTCAGAAAGTTCCCGCTGCTATTTTTCTCGGCGTTCAGCCGCTTGTTTGATCAGAAATATCCGAATAGTGAGAAGTTGGACTTTGAATCCTTGGACTCCGTACAAGTTATCTATTTTATTTTAATTAAATGTACTCGCGGATCCATTCAAAACAATCATAGGTGCAATAAAGACAACACGGTTGCGGTGTGCTTAAAACCAGTGCCAGTGATTCAATTAACCCACCTTCAAGATTTTTCATTATTTTCCAAGGTTTGTTTTATTGTCGCTTCAATTGCATTTCTGGCACGAACCTTGAACCAATCTGATAACTAATTTCGAATATTTCGAATTCAGCGCCAGATGAACTAAATTTAACGAATTTGTGTATTTGCAGGTAGTACACCTATTTTTGTCGAGCAATAAATATGTCGCGTTTAATTTTAAAAAGTGGTGCATCCTTCGCGCAAACCTTCCAAAATTGTGGATTCCTCTCCGTTTTTCCGACCAATTTCGGGGCCCAAAAACTGAAACTGCATGAGCAGAGGCGATTTATGAGTGCTGGAATCGTCCAGTCGCCTCTAGGACCAAGCAAAAAAATACCAAACGAAAATCTGGTCGAGTACATTTATAAAAATAACGAAAAATGGGTTGAGGAACCGGCGACGGTAAGTGTTTTGAACTTTTGGAACTGTCGACCCACACACAAAAATTTATTGTTTTACAATCAATGTGACTAATATCCCAGTGAGTAAAGATTACGGAATCGTTATCGCGATTCATTGGAACATAAACGATTAAGTAGGACATGAGTGCGATACCATTTAATACCTGAGAAAACCGCCACAACTTGCATAAACTCTTGAAGTAAAAGGATTAAGATTTGGTACCTTTATCGTATGCTTCACCGTCATAACAACATAATCAAATTGATGTCACTAACTTGAATGGCACGTTTTTTATCACTGAACTTTAAACAGTGACACTTCCTTGTAAGTGAAGTAAAAAAACGGTTCATTCCTAATTAATTGGGCTGATTTAATTTGATGATGATACGAGTTGCGAAGCTCTAATAAAAAGAAAAAAATAGTGGAAACGTTTATTTTTAATAAGATCATCGCACACAAGTCCATCAAGGTCAAGAGCAAGTGAATTCTTAACAAAGATTTATTATAATCATAGCAAATTGATTGTTAATTAAGAAAATATTACTTTTTTTTTCTTCTTTTAACGCTTATAAACATAGAAACTTGCTGATGTAAGAAGAGATGACACTGTCACTATATATTCTTGCAGTGGTCTAGTTATACAATTTATATTTACATAATATGTATTTAATAACAGATTTATTTAAAATTATCGATGACCTTTAGATATGTGCTTATAAAACCATGACCGAAACGCGAAATACACATAAGTGTAGGAAAAAAATTGATAACTAAACGTAAACACAGCGTTTGAACCTATGGAATTTGAAAATTAAAAAAAAGGATTATAAAATTGCTTTCAAACCTAATCCAATTTTAAAAGTGGCATAGTACGAGTATGTGAGTTTAATTAAATAATAATGAGCGCAAAGAAGTTAACGCCAATAAAATAAATTACTCGCAACAAGTAGCGATATAAAACATTAAATCGACATGTGGTAAACGTCGCAAAAAATTTATTCAACGACCATTTATTTATTACGGTGGCAAATAAATTTTTAAAATGATTGATAGCCGCAATTTCCGTAATTGTGTTATGTAAAACAAGCCTCAGATGCGTGTTTCAATAAATAAAAACATTCAACACAAGAACAGAATGATTTATCACTCACCTTTGAAAAATTCCAGACTTGTGGCATTTCCGGGCGCAGCTACACCTACGGAATGCTCCGGATGTTGATCAACAGATGTGCCCAGGCCCTTTTGGGGCACTGTGGCATGAAACCGACAGAAGTGGTCGGTTTGCTTCTGCCAAACATTCCCGAATATACCATAGTGTGTCATGGGGCCATTGAGGCCGGTCTTGTGGTCACTTTCGTCAACCCTTTATACACTCCTGATGAAATCAAACGCCAGTTTGAGAATGCCGGGGTTAAGATGATTGTTACTGTGCCACTTTTGCTAGAGGTGGCGCTAACAATAGCCCCACAATTGCAAGAGTATCGAACTACGATTTGTATCGGAGGAGAGGATGATCCCTCTAAGAATGTTAACGGGCTTCAGAGCATGTTAATGGCGGGACATGAGTCCGAACTTCCCGGGATTAATCCCAGAGAGATTGCCATTTTGCCCTATTCAAGTGGCACCACGGGATTACCGAAGGGAGTAATGCTCTCGCATTATAATTTAGTGGCGAATTTGGTGCAAGGGGAACACCCGGCTTTGGACGACTTGGAAACTAAAGGTTCATTTTTTTTTTTAAATAGTCCAACACGTAATTGTTTCTTTTAGATGGTAAACGACACACAGTGCTCACAGTCCTCCCCTTCTTCCACATTTACGGTTTTAATGGGATTTTGAACTTGTGTCTCAAAAACGGCTCTCACATCATCACCATTCCTCGATTTACTCCCGAAGATTACCTCAAAACTCTCGTCGAATATAAACCCAGTTTTATTTTCGTTGTTCCTTCCCTTCTTTTATTCCTGGCCTCGCATCCTGCCGTCACCAAAGAACACTTGAGTTCTATTGAAGCCGTCCAGTCAGGAGCTGCCCCCTTGACTGAAGGTCTCTTGCAAAAATTCAGACAGAAGGTTGGGAGAGATGATATTTTAATAAGACAAGGGTACGGCATGACGGAGAGTTCGCCGGTTACTTTCTGTATGCCAAAGTTGACTCCACCGTCCAAAATTGCAACCATTGGACTTCCTTATCCCGGAACGGAAGCAAAAGTTATTAGTTTGTCAAGTGGGGAACCGCTGGGGACACATAAGTCGGGTGAATTGCTAGTGAGGGGGCCACAGGTATTGTTCCGAAGGTTGTAGCTTCCAAATTTGCTAAGCCATTTGTTTAGATTATGATGGGGTACTTAAATAATGAACAAGCGACTGCGGAGACTGTCGATGAGGAAGGGTGGCTCCATACAGGAGATGTCGCCTATTATGACGAAGATTTTTACTTTTATATTGTCGATAGGTGCAAGGAACTCATCAAAGTCAAGGGAAATCAAGTAAGTCCTTTTTAATTCGCTCAAAAGGTAAGTACATATTTTATTACCACTAACAAGTGGATGAGCGCTAGCGGACGTTCGGTTCCTTTGAAAAAAAAATAATTGTGCAAACATAATTAACAACAAAATGTAGCCAAAACGAACGAGATTCTTTACTTCTTAAACTTAAACTAAATGTAGGAAAAGGAGTCGTATATTTTAATACAAGGTGTTTAAACATAACTTTACACCTGATGTAAAATGCAATACGTATTACATTTTTAAGGATTGCTCTAATAATAATTAGTCAAGTAGCTAACTAATTTGTCCAGAAAGAACTATGTGTAGGTTTAGAGCAATCTTGCCAGGAAAAAAGGAAATAAGGATGGTAAGCAATGATTATTAGAAAGTGAAGGGAATAAAGGAATTATTGGTTTGTGAAATAAAATACAAAATACAACACAAAACTCAAATTTTTTAACTTGGAGATAAATAAGAAAAAAAATGCAACTACCTTATGGTTTCATCAGCAGTTTGTAACAAGGCCTTTTGTCTTCATAAATATGTCATTAATTCGGTTTGAAAATTTAAAAAAAGTGTGGCCATTTTTCACCACTCTTATTGTCAATAAATAAAAAAAAAATCACTTACCTTTATGGCAACTTCTTCCGCTACAGTTTGTAACAAATCTACTACAATAGAATAAAATACAATAATTAGAACAATGTACCTTTATATTAGTTGAAAATACATAATTACAGATTCTAAAAAGAAATCCGGATTGTTTCCTTCTTGGAAATCCATTTCAGTATCACACACTGAAAGCGATCGCACAAACCGAAAAATTTTGATTTTATTTGAGGCGTTCCTTCGTCACAACAGCAACTAACAAACTGAATACAATTAAACGGCACAATAATTGTGTAAGAATATGGATAAAACGTTATCAACAAAAAATAGAATCTGTGAAATAACTAATTGATGCAAGGTGGGAAACAAAGAAGTTTGTCTGATTCATTGATTTTTGTTACGACTTCGTTACTTAACGCTTTTTTTTTCCTACCTAAAAAAAATTCTTGAGCAATAATTTCAGATAAAATATTTTAACGAAAATTTTAACTGGTCGTAACTTCGTCATTCTAAAACACACAATTAAAATAAGGAGAATTTAAATTGTGTCTTTAATAATAGAGGCACTAATTTTCTTCAATTATTTGTTTGTTTAAGTGATTAACAATGTTCGAGAATATTTGGTAGCTGATTTCATTTTAAAATAAAAATTATTTGTCCCATGAATTTTTAAAAATGAGCCATAACATTAAAAAAACAAACAATATAAATCAAAAACGTTATTAGCAAAATAAAAGTTTTAACTTTCGTAAATTACCGTCAGAAATCAGAATTAAAATTGGCTTGCAATTACAAAAGTAAGGAAAATCGCCGCTTTCGCCACGTTGTTTTGTTGGCTGCCTACAAACCGGACTAATTCCGGTTCAATTTTTATCCTCGCTCCACTTTCTCTGTAAAGTAGACAGGATGTCGTCGACAAAAAGATGCAAGGTTTCAATAGATAAACCATTTATTCAGTTCTTTATTACGTACAAATTTATTTACCTACACTCTACATACAAATTTAAAAAAAAACGAATTTTGTTGACGAATCAGATGAACCCTACAGATTCTAGTAAACTGAAAAAACTTCGTTTGCATAATTACACAATGTATAAATACTTAACAATTAAGAAGGCGCGTTTGTTAGCCTTGATCGTTAATTAAGGAAAAAAATTAGCTAAATTATAAAGGTGAGTCTGACGTAGCTTCAGCCCTGACAACCTCTTCCACTTTTTCGCTAAACTCATCCACGTCCATCGCAGTCGCCGCCTCGTCACTTACCTCTTCCGCCCCTTCTTCGGGAGCAGCTTGAGATTCTTCACACTTCTCAGTCTCTTCAATTTTCGCTTCGGCTTCGCTTTGTGACGAGTGCACCTCGTCGATTTTATCAGAAGACGTAATTTCGGGGTCTTCTTTAGTTTCTTCTTGTGGTGTTGGGGAGGTATTTGAACACTTGGTGGTATCGACAGTTGTTTCTTCGCTTCCGTCCGGGTTTTCGTCAAGTTTCTCTTGCGATGTGCCAACTTCATCCTCGTTTTTGTCGCATTCAGTCGACGATAACTCGCTCTGAGGCACCGCATCGTCCACAGCTTTCTCCTCCTTGCTTTCAACCGACTCTTTATCGTCCTCAGCGCTTGAGGACGAATCTGCGTCCTCGATTTGCTGCGACGAAGGCGCTTCCTCTTGTTTAGCCTCGGATTCTTTGGAAGGTTCGCTGGTTTTGTCAGATTGGTCCTAGAAAAACATGTTTTCCAAATAAAGTTGAACTGTGCTAATAGCGATGAAAGATAAAAAAATCAAACTCACCAGATCCGAGCGAAATAACAACTTTTTTGGCTTTTACTTCAAAATTACCATTTTTTGTTCATTATTAACGATATTTTTGGCGAAACAAAAACGAGGTAAATCCACTAGGAGCAACAAAATAACACAAACTTCAATTCATAATTCATACAATTTATTTTTGTGATTTTCAGGTGTGTTTTGACAAAATCTTGCAAAACAACGGGCGAAATAAGCTAATTTCAGCAAAAATTTTCAATAAAATTAATTTTTAACCTAAAAATGTGTATAAATGCGCCGAAAAAGCAATGTTTTGGTTTGACTTCTTATTTCACGCTGTAAAACACGAAAAACGCGCAAAAGCATTTAGTTCCAAAAGTATACTTATTAAAAAAAATGAAAAATAAATCAATTTCTCAAAAATGAGTAAATTGAGTAAAACAGGTAAGGTCCCATTAATCTTCAATAGTTTTTTGTGATTTTTTGGTCCAAAGATTTTGCAACACAAAGGGGACTTTGGCTCAAAAACGAACTAAATCGAGCCAACAATATCGATTTTTTATGTGCTCAAAAAAACAGCACCATTTTCAGCTTAGTTTGATGAATTTTGAGCTTGTTTTTCACAAAATTTGGCGAAATATTTGCGTTTCTGAGTGTAAAACAAGCTCATATGCACGGACATAATGATACTTCCGTAATTCCGTAACAAGAGAAGTTAGTTCAAAAATATTCTTAGACCTGAAAAAAGTAAAAAAACACTATTTCCAAACAAATTTTGGGCTTTTTCGGGTATTTTTCTACGAGATTTCGCTCAAAAACGAGTGAAATAGGTAAGATATCAATTTTCATAGATTTATGTTTCAAAAACAAACGTCATTTTGCAAAAATCTTTGGTTGGAAAAAAACCTTGAATTTTATACGAAAATGTGCTAAAGGTTTGGAAATCTAAAATTTACCAAAAATTTTACGGTTTTTTGCCTTCTTTTTTACGAAATTTTGCTTCTAAACTAACTAAATCGAGGACAATAATTTTAGTTTCGATTTATTTTTGTGTTTTACCAACGGTTTCTTTGATTTGGTAATTTTGCGCATCATCGAGACCTCACCAAATTATTAATGGCAACACTGTCCCGGTGACCTTAGCAGTGTGACGTGTGCATTAATGTTGCCAACTTAATTTCAAATTCATGGCCATTTTGACCAAAAATTCGTACTTACACAAGACTCGGTGATTTCTTCGGTTTCTGACGAAACGACCGGTTCGACACTGTTTCGCCTCTTTTGGACCCCTGCAGGTATGGCAGTGATGGTAACCGAGACATCTGTCTCATCTGGGTCCGATCTAGTGCAAGTGTTTGATGGCACAGGTTCAATCGAAACGTAGGGCTCCTCTGAGCTTCGACACGTTATGACGGTGTCTTGAGACGAGCTGCAGGCCACATCTGGCAGTTTTGAGGCTGTGACCACCGTTTCTTGTACAATTGGCTGGCTCTGAATGTCATTACTGTTGCTATTTTCATTTTGATATGGAACATTTTCGTTTTGAAGCAATCTAGGCCAAGCTGGCGCATCGTCCATTTCTTCCACGTTGATGTCATTGCTGCTATTGCTAGTTTCCGGCAAATGTTCCGACTCCAAGCCGTTCATAATGCCCTCCCCGTTTTCCGTGTTCCTCCGGCCCCCAGGTTCAGTGGTGCTTACAACTAGAATATTCTTCTCCAGGGCCCGCATGTACTTATCTATCCTATTGTACTCCTTCCTCGGAGTCGTCAACAGTTCGCAAATCCGCTGTAACGTAAAAGGGGCCGCCGCAAACGTGTCCAACTTCTCTAAAATAAAATTCTTCATAAGGTCGTAATTGAAAATGTCCACGTTTGGACAAGGGGGTATCTCGACCGAAGGGCACGTCTCGTAGAACTCCGTTATAACATTAATCATCTTCTCGCGAAAGAGGCTCTTTATTGCCGACCACTGGTACACAGGGTCCCCTGTTTTCGCCACAAAACAAAGGTACTCCTCCAGCTCGCGCGGTATGTCCTTGGGCTTGGTTTTCGAGAATTCCTCTAAACTGTGGAGTATTTCTTCGGGATTTTCCATTGTTGTTATTGTTTTTTTCGCGAAATTTTAGCACCACCGATCACCATCTACTTGCGTCAACAAGCGCACCAATGACAATAACGAAGTTAGCGCCGGTTCAATATCATTTCACTTAAAGCAGGACGCAATCTGCGCAATGCGCAAACGCACAGCTATTTTAAGGACGCGCTCATTTATCAATTTTAAAAAGCGAGACGATTTTACTCGATTTTAAAGTGTAGTCATTAAAAATTATAATCAGCAACTGCGCAAAGTCTAACACGTGTGCGAAAACCGGGTGACTGACTCCGAAATTTAGCTAAAAATAATCCACTGCGAAAACACAACATTGTGTGTGACTGGTTGCATACCCTATGTTTTTTTGAATCAAAACTTTTTTTAATTTAAATTTAAATTTAAAACACCTTAATTATTTTATTACTTGGCGCCTGGAATTTAACGTTACGAAGCCATAAAGGTGACGTTTTAGCTTTATGGTCCTTTTATTGGACGTTGTTAAGTCTTTACGTAAGAGATAATCCTAATTTTTTTTTTTGTAAACAGGTGTCGCCCACCGAACTTGAGAACTTGCTCCTGGAGATGCCCGGAGTGGCCGATTGCGCTGTTGTAGGTATTCCGGACGCTTTGGCCGGTGAAGTGCCCCGAGCTTTCGTCGTGCGCCAACCAGGGAGCAGTCTCAGTGAAGACGACATCCTACTTTACATAAACCCCAAAGTGGCCCATTACAAAAAAATCGCCGGCGGTGTTAAATTCGTCGATTCAATCCCGAGAAACCCCAGCGGCAAAATCCTGAGAAACGAACTTAAAATAAACGCTTAAATTCATAATTGTAAGAGAAAAATACCTTGTAAGTTTTATTTTGTACATAGTTTTAACGTGGCTTATGATATACTCTGTTTATCTTTTATAATACCGAATTGTTTGTAAATATATTTTTTGTTATGTACGTATTTGTGTTATTTGCGCACGTATGAGGATTATTTTCTTTGTAAGGCAGCCCTATACGTGAGCGTAATCGCTTTAAAAGATTTGTGTTAATTAAGAACTCTTACAGATGCAAAGTGGGCGACTTTTGCAAAAAGAGTAACACACTGGCCCAGATACAAAAAACCAAACTGTTTCTTTTTACTTTACTTGGACATGTTTGTTCAACCACAAATTACATTGTTTACATAGGTACAGTAAATAAAATAGATTGTTTTCAGTGTGGAACTAATAAAAAACAAGTTGCAACAATTGTGTATCAGCACAAGACACAAATTGTCGGTGCGACAAAAACTTTTAAATTCTTTCAACAAGCTCGTCAACAAGCAATAAAACTTGAAGGGCTTGCAGCAACATGCTATTTATCAAAAACAGAATGTAGTAAACATTCAAGCAAATAATGCTTTACTTCAAAGTAGCCGATGTTGACTAACTTTTTTTGTGTGAAATTGATAGGCCATTAAATTTAATTTATATACTTTACACTGTATTAGCTTCCGACTCATATTTCTTTCTATTGGATACTTTTGTGCAAATTTCTTTATTGTCACTCGTTTTGAATGCCTCTGCTTGGTTGTGATTTTTGAAACTGCAGAAATAAGGAATAATAACTCTATTTGTGTCTGATCGAAACAAATTATCTATTTAGTTGTGGATAAAACAAGAGCAATAGATACTTTAAAAATAAAAGTATAGTGCTCGTACATCAAGAGTTGTGTTTACCCAATTATGAGATATTTTAGTAAAAATGATTAATATTGCGAACATACATAAAATAGCTTTCCAAGAATATCTTTAAATTCGCATGAGCCACCGTTTTTCCCAGAGGGTGAATAATTATCCATGATTATGTACTTTTCGCAAAATTAACCCTGTGGGTGTAGCAAACAATTTATTTATAATAATCTAACTCATTATTGTTTGTTGCTAAAAACATATTTTTTTAAGATAAAGTCCCGTGGCTCTTATTTTTGAGTCTTCCGACATAAACAATAATACCTAAAAGTGGAGCTTATTTTGAAGTGGCCTGCACCTCCTCATCGGGTTGGCAACATGCACAACTCCCAACTCCAAGGAAAGCCCACCTGCGCCGAAGCAGGCGACCCACCGATAACTGAAAACTCAATCTTTCTCATTCAGTTGTGTGGAACAGTTGAGCGAGACGGTTGTGGAGCCCCAGCCGTGCGCGAGTTCGTCGACTTCACAGGAAAAGTGCTGTTTGAACAAAGAACGTCACTTTTCAGTGTGGAAAGTGCCTCTCCAGCATGAATGTTCCCAATTAACCCGCGACGATGTCCCCCAAGTGTGTTAGTGGTGCAAGCACCGTGTCCCAACTCCCCAAACTGTTCTTTTTGTTCTCCGTTAGCCAGTTGGTGTCTTCTTCGGCAGTGCCCGAGGACTGGGTGTCAGGATCCCCCTTCTCGCACTTCGCACCGGACGACAGCAGGGCCGACACTTTCACGTCGGCTTACTTGAACGTGTCCAACGATGGGCTGCGCTGGGACAAGACGGAGGTGGGCCGCTATGGGGGTGGATACGTGGGGCCCGCCTTCGGGGTGCTGGTGCACGTGGCGGCCGAGAACAACCCCGAGGATCACACCGGGTGCAAGCTCCCGCTGTACAGCACCAGGTCCAACAGGAAGCTGCCCCCGCCAGGAGAGCCCTGGATCGCCTTGATCAAGAGAGGCCGCTGCAATTTTGAAGTGAAGGTCGAGAACGCCTTCAGGAGCAACGCTGCGGGGGTTCTGGTCTACAACGATAGGGACTCCTCGACTTTGGACAAGATGAAGTTGTCCAGTGACTCCGGACGTAAGTCTAAATCAATCTCGGGTAAAAATAGGCGCTTTCCTGCGACGATGGTATTTATAGCCCACGCGTGTTTACAAGTTTTTTCGAGACGCGAGTCGGAATTAATTTGAATTTTTCGGTTAAATGGTGGTACGCTTTAATTAGGTGAATGAGAGGATGGTTTTTGGGCTTCAGCCTGGCACCTGAGGTCTTGGGAGCGCTCGTGCGGTCATTCCGCTCGACAGCGGGTTGTTGATCCTGTGAGTGGCTCTTGCAAAGACTGAACCATTTGGTGAATGACAAAGCCAGGAAAAAGGAACGTCTTTCGGTTTAAAATCTTTTAGTTTTGTTGGAACAACAAACATGACACACTGACATCATTAAAGAACGATTTCCTCATTTTTTAATGCCAGTAAAATACATATGTTTAGAGTAAAAATTCATTTACAAGTTTATGTAATAATAACCCAGGTCAAATAAAAAAATTGCTTTTTTTCTTAAGTAGATACATATGGAATTTTTACCACTTAGCTGACGACAGTAACAAAAGTTGGACAAAAAACGGTTATTTTATTTAAGTATACCTACGTATTTCATCTTGAGATAAATTTTTAAACTTGCATCACTGAGTAAATGAAATGGTACTGCATACCGTGGTACAAACAGTATGAGCAAATACTAATATTTGGAGAAATACGAGGGCAGGGTGAAAACTTCTCGGCCTTTTTTTCGGTTTCACCAAACCCAGTTAAGATAACAACTATCGAATAGCTTTAACTTTTAAATAAATGTGACACTTGCTGTTTCACCAACTTCAGTTGGAACTTATCAGATAAACTGAGGTGGGGCTACACTGGAGACCTTTAAAAGGGACCTGTTCAAACGATCCTGTGAAGGAAAAACTGAATTTTTAAGAATTATGTTTCTAAATTGAATCTTTATCACACAGCTCAGTGCGCACCTAATTTTAAAAATTTGTAACCACGTTTAAACGAATTAAAAACTCAATTGTTTTAATTTTCTATGAAATAATGTAATGTTCACACTTTGTGATGACCTTAGAAACAGTATCCATTAATGAGAAGAATAAATTGTAAAAATAAAATGAAAAATACCTCTTCTTTTTGACATTTTATTTATTTAGTTAAAAAATAATACACTTTTTTTTAGACTAGAAAAACGTTGGCCAAAGTGCGTTGAACTAAATAGAGACTAATAGAAAAATTAATGTTCTTCTAAATTAAACAACAGTCTTTCATTATCAAGCCGAGAATTTTTCCTATTGCTCTCGTATTAACAAATAAACCAAAAAAATATCCAGTTTTACTTAACTTGTGAGAGAAATGCTGTTTTCAAACTATAAACCACTGAATTTTTCCGTGAAGTGGGGCAGATTAGTGAATTCCGAGCAAACTTTGAGATAATTGCACTTAAATGTTTACATTTTAACAGCTGAATGTAAATAGCGATAATGCTGCCATTTTTATTAACACGAGCGGCCAGGAATAGCATTCTCGCTAATGTCGATATCGGAAACCCACCAAAACGGAATTTTGTGGCGGAAGATGGGAAGAATCAGGGTAAAGCTCCTTATCTTTACGCTCGTAATAATTATAGAAGGGATATTAGTAAACAAATATTTACCGTAACTAAATGCAAATAGAGTTGATGTTGAAGCCGCTTGTTGTTTACTTGAGCGGCTATTTTCGTCACAATCGCTTGACAATTTTATACCTACCATCACGTGGTTTTGCATTTTATAACCCTGGCCTTTGGTGTATTTCGGAAAATCCGGATTTACGCCGAAATACAAATGTCTTTATTGCCCTTTAGGAGGCTTGTTAAATATAAATAACACCGTTCCGACCGAAATAAACTGATTTGCATAGGTCAGAGTCACATCTGTCACAACAACAAAATAAAAATACCATTAGGAACCGAGAATTTTCTCTAATTCCCTACAAGTTGTCATCAAAATGCACGATGCGTACGATTGGCAAATTAATGAAAGTGCAATATCTACGTTTAGAAAGTCAGAGTTTACGAGAATATCTAGATGATAAATGTGTTAAAAGTCGGAAAACGAATTTAAATTTATTGTTTTTGAACTGATAAAGGTCGTACAACTCGTACACCTCCGCTACCTGTACCAGTGTCTCTTTGTTATCCGAATTTGGACTACCTGGGATCACCGGATTTGTTGCAACAAGAAGTTTCATTTCAGCTTCCTGTTGTTTACAATCCGACAAAGGAAAGTTCTCACAGTGATTCTACAGGGTGAATCATGTCACACAACCCCAATGATGATAAAATCGTTTGCACAACTGTCAGTTCGACAAATCTGAATCATCCAGTATCGGGCAAAGGCTGACTTATTTCGATTAAATTTTGTTTGGCTTGAATGTTGAATAATTCTCATTCCATTGTAAAAAATGATAAAGGTTAAGGCCATGTTATTGTCAGTGATAAATGAGGCTATTTTACATCCGAAAATAACTCCTTTTTTAAATGAATTGCGTATTAAATATCTTTTCCTCAATTTTCTTTCATCAAACGGTTCGTCCTTATTGTTTAAAAGCATTACCATTAGAGAAACGATCATCAAAGTGTTTCCTTTGTCAATACACCAGAACAGGACAAAAACGGCAGCTGAAAACGATCGAGGTCAACAAGAAGTGATGAGGTGTGACAGATTAGGTGAGAATGCTCACGTCCAAGAAAAACAGAAAGGATAATCGATAATGACCACTGCCTTAAAAAAATTCGAAAACTGGCCTATTTTCTGTCGGCAAATTAGATTTAAAGCGTGGCCACTGTTAATTAATCCCAGATCGGATTAAGGTATTGTTTGGTGGACGAGCGTGGGCTATCCCACATAAATAAAATAACTTGATAGCGATTGTCCGTGTCTCTGGCCCGGAAATGAATAATGTGTTAGACTGCAGCAATTACGCTCTGATCCAGAATTTTCCAAGAAACCGTCTTGCAAATCACCGGAAAAAAACACATTTTATGATGCTGCATATGACACTTTCTAAATCCAGATGCGTTGGGTTTTTTGTCACTCGATCTGTTTCTAAATTAATAATTTGCAGCGGTTGCCACGTGGTAATGTGCCAAGGGATGGTCAAAAAACGCGATATGGGGGCCAACGCAGAGGCGCCATATGTCTACGTTTAATTAAATGGGATTAAGTGGGGCGGTGTTACATTTTTAGCCACCATATCGCTGGCTTTGCCATGACTCATGTTATCTGCATTTATTGTACAATAAATAAAACATTAAACTATGCCGGCTTCAAATGTTAAAAAGCTCAAGTCCGGTGTAAAAATTAATTAACTGACTCACCGCTAGTTTTTTACAAGGAAATTATTTCATACAACGCAGTTTATGCTAAATGGGACTCGACGTCCAGCTCTACACCCCGTATTGATTTTGCTACGCCACTGGGGATGTGAATATAAATAACACTATTGTGAATTTAACATTTTGTCATTGACTGGAATAAAAATATGATCCCAGTGATTGAAGAAATTTGATGAGAATAATTATAACTCGACTGCTAATAACTTATTTGGTCAAGTTGTGCACAAAAAGCAAATACAGACATCTGGCCTTGATTTCGTACACGAGAATTTATAGGTGGGATTAATACTTATGGAAAACATTCTCGTTATCTTGTCTATTAGTTCGGTAAAATGAGAATTGGCCTAGAGCACAAATTAGTATTGAACCGATTTCAAGGGCAACGTTTTGTTAACATTGAAGTTGTAAAAGGAGGGAAGGAAAACAGGAATATTTCCAACACCAAAATAAATATCCAGTTTTCCACTTGCGAACAAGAAGGAACACAGAGGAAATGGGAAATTAAATGCAAGAATAATAGACATAGTTCAGTGAAAACATAAAAATTGTTGCTTATTTGCCAAAACTTGCGAGCATTTCTAGAACAGTTTATCCTTTAATAAACCAAATTGCTTGAGCTAATTGGTAGTCATAACAGCCGCGGTGATGTTTGAAGAATTATTGGTTCAACTGGTCATTAAATCAAGTCGGGTAAATTAGTTCTGATTGAATGATGATTTAGTTTTGGCAACACTTTGTCGTTTTACTCATTCTTTACAAAGTTGTTTAATGTTGGAAAGTTTGTCACTACTATATAAAGCCGTCTTAGAGGCTGAGATTACATCATACGCACACACAATAATTAACCATATCCTTCAAATATTTCATAAAATGAAAAAAATCAACAAAAATGCGCGCGATGACAATATCAACATTAATCTCGGTGCTTTAATTAAACGTCTTTTCATGCTGAAGCGATGAGAAAGTTGTCAAAGACTACATTTTTGCGACTTTTATCCAGGAAGTTATTAATTTACAAAAAGCGAAATACGAAAGTTTGCAAATTTAATATCTAGAAAGGATGTTCAGATTGATTTGTAAGATCGGTGAAACTGAAATTATGCAATTATGCAGTGAATTCGTCCGAAATACGCTTCCTGGAGCCCAGTTTTGCCGCGAAACCACAAAACCTTCAATTATTATGAAAGTATTTCATTCGCATCGACTACATATTCACCAAAATTTTATTCAATGATATTCGCAAAAACTTGCCTTCGGATTAAAATAGAACAATGTTAAGTTATTACATAAATTATGCGTTTTGCTGACACATTTGTGAAATGTGTGTTTGCAATTTGGAAGGAAAAATAAATAAACTGGGCCTGTGGTCAATTTTTAGTGTTTCGTACCTTGATATTTTTTTATGGCAAGTGGTCCCACATTTTCCTTATTGTTTATCGAAACGAGATTTCCGACCTTCAGTGTGCGTGTTCGCTGTTACCAGTCCGAATTGAAAAATTTTTCACGGTAAAATTACCATAAAAAACAACACGACGCATTGTTTTCTTTGGCATCCTTGCTTTGTCACAGCACTTCCTACAAAACCACTTAGTTTAGATTGAATATTTCCAGCATTTAAATTGACCACAATTCTAGGCCTTGGAAAAGTGCGTCTGACGGATGCGCCGACTTATTTCTCGCTCCGGAAGAGACGTGAAATAAATTCCGTGTTGCAATTCGATCGATTCATTGAAGGCGGACAGTGAATGGGAGAAAAAGGTCTTGCTTTTAAGCCGAACCGTGGAGATAATTTGTCACCGTTAACGTGGACAGATTTAATGAATAAAACATTTTCACATCTCGTTAGTAATTCAGCCCAGTCAAACAAACAACTATAATATATAGATCGGCCAAATTGCGAAAATATGGCTGCGGGATTTAATTCAGAGACAAATACACTGATAACGAATTTAATTACGCTGTTTTTCAACAATTCGGTTTAATTAAATTCGCGTTTTTGCGGCGAGATGATCCACTTTTATAATGTACTCTTCTATCAAAATGCCTTATCATTTTTATTAATTGTCACAAAAAGGTGACGCTCCTGCCAGCATGCTGCACTAAATCTCCGGTTTTTTAATGAGAGGAGTCAACGTTCCCAAAATTAGGATGATTTTTTATAGCAAAACAACTATTTTTATCAAAGGTGAATGACTGCACACGATTCGTGAAGCTTTTACAACGGACCTCAAGTAATAAATACGTGTGGCGCAAAATAAATACACGTAATAAGTTTCGCAAAAGTTTATAACGCTTGAAATTTTTACGATCGTTTGAGATGCATGACCTCGTGACAATCGTTAAGTGTTGGAAACGACAATTTTTAAGGACGTTTTATCAGGCGGAAATAGCGTTGCGAAATTTGTCTAATTCAGTGTTATATTTATCGTATCGTGTATTGACATTACAGTGATTGTAGAGATATTTTTAGGTATTAATTGCTAATCTACGCGGATTACGACAATAGAGAATTTGCTGTAAAGGTCAACATCGTCGTTAAGATAACAACAGTACTAAACTTAAAACAAATAAAAAACAAATAAACAACTGAATTTCCGCTCATGATGAGTGTAGCCTGTTGTGAATATCAATCATTTTTAGAAATAAAATAATCGTCTGACAACTTTTTTGTTGACTCTGCCTGTCCTGTTAGATTTTAACATCACATGACATCAGCTAAGCTGGTGATTGGTCCCACTCTGGGTCACGTGTCCGAGCCACAGTTTAATTTAAAAAGCTAACCTCTTTACACTTTCCCGCGAAATTAATTTATGTTTGATATTTATCGCATAAAAAACGATAATGTATTCAGATTTGTTTGTGGCGTTTTGATTAACCTTTGTTTACTATCTGGTAAAAGTAAATAAATAGAATTTGTGTTCATAGATAAAGGATTAGTCTATTATCAATTAACCAAGGGCCTGTTCGTTATCAGCCAGTATAATTGTATTTGTTAGTCAAATTCTGACCCAAAATTTTGGAATTTTGTTCGTGATTTCTCAATGTTGTTTCACCAATACGGTAAAGCAAATAACAGTAAACTATTTATCTACTACAAACAGTAAGAAGTGACCAATGCTGCAACCTTTATATTCCATTGTTTGTATGTGCATACCGTTTAATCAAAATAAACAACTTTTATGACTTGCGGTCTTAAGTTGACAATACCACAATTTCCACCGTCATTAATTAACATTAAACTATGAAAAGCTCCAATAAAATGAGGAAATTTGCTTGTAAGTCGGTAAAAATTCCCAAGCAAGGCCACTGGAAAAGTTTATCTCGTAATCTAACCCCATAAAACTTTACTCTGTTTTCTCTCGAATGATGGTTTTCACCGTTTTAATGGCCGCATAATTTTTACTCTGGTTCCTTGTTATGAATTCTATTTAAATGAGTAACCGTTCTAATCGAACCTTGCGACCTGTTGACCCGATTTGTGGTATCAAGTATAAAATACCCGCCGTATAAGTAAATCGAGTGCATTATTACGATCACGTAGCACCGTTCTATCTCAATTTTTCATTTCTTGGTTTTCATAGAGCTCCATTATCAACACTACAACGCCAAATGTGCTGTTCTCTCAGACGTATCCCGCATTTTAATATGAAATTTATTTTTCTAAAAAATAACTTCAATTAATTCCTTTTGATCGCCGTAACGTGAAAAGTATTGAAAAAAGCTGGAATTTTCCGGCGTTCCAAGATGCACATTAATTCCCATCAGTCGCTTTGTTCGAAGATGAATCATTTTTCATTGTCCGCATACTGAAACGCGGTTTTGGTATGGGCGACGCCTGGACTTCTTCCTTATTATGCCTTTGTCCTTGCGGTCTTTTTTGACCGATGAATATCAATAAAATTTTAATAAATCGCTTTGTCTTAAGGAATGGCGGGGCAATTAGGTCGACTTTGTAGCTCCGGAAGTGTGTGTTTAAAGTGAAATTGTGGGCAACTCTTTTATCCAAATATTTAATAGTCCCCAAGGCGCTAACGCAATGTTTGTGTTTTTCTTAATTATCGGGTTTATGTAAATTTGCTTAAACGTCAATAAGTTGGCCTGACTTGGCATCTAACGGTTTTTGTGGATCGCAACTGTTGCAATGGATAAGTTACATGAATAATAGTAAATTTCACGGATGAAAGCTCGGAACGAGAAACACGATCCATTGCTCAACTAATTTAGGACATGGTGTACTAGTTTGTAGGGAAAAACTCAATTCAATCAGAGTGTGGCGGACTGAACCATTTAATTATTGGAAAAACAAACAAATTTGGTTCAAATAAGAAGTTGACTACTCACAGATACAAATCCTTGTCTCGTATTATCATAACCGGTATCTAAAACTAAAACTAAACATTGAACGTCGGATGAAGTCGTGAGAATGTCAGATAGAGAATTGTTGCGATTTTTATTCACACTGAGCGAATTCTAGAATAAACTGCCACGTGTTTGACTCGGGGGCTGTTTGAATTTTGCACATTTTCATTGAAGATTTATAAATAAATAGGTAAATGGAGTGGCTGGGAAGGTCGCTCATTTCCGTTCGATTAAAACAATTATTTTATTTAGAATACAATGACCAATAAATAAATACAAAACGAATTAAATGTGTTTTTGTATGCAAACCTTTGGACTTTTCAACTATCTTTCCTCCAATAATGCAAAAACTACCAAACTTTATCTTTGGGATTTCTTCTTATTTGAGCAAATCCCGTGACGGTATTGAAACAATATGTCCAATTGTTTGTCTTTAAAAACAAAGATAAGCAGTATCTGTTGACCTTAGCGACAAATAATTGTTGGAAACCATGTTTTGGCATCTCGAACTAGTTTTGTCCTTAGTGAAAGGACAAAAAACAGCGGATTTGGAAGGGAATTTGGGACGGTGAAGTTTTCCAGTTTTCGTTTCCATTAGTGCCAGTCAAAGTCCGTTTTTTATGTAATGTGCATATTGTGTTAATTATATTCTATTCCCAATTATGATGTTCGTGAAAATTGATCCCACGGTTAAGTAACGCACGTAAAGACTGATTAAAAAGGGATTTGACGATTTGTCCCATTCTTTGTTGGAATTAAAATCGCATCATTACATGACATTTGCGCCCAACCATCGATTTTCCCATTCTCATTATACAATGCACACCTTTTTAATTAATTGACCCATCACGCAATGAACATTTTCTAATTTTGGTTGCAGGTAATATAAGCGCCGTGTTTACCTACAAATGGAAGGGAGAAGACTTGGCCAGGTTGGCTGAAAATGATTCCAAAGTTTACATTCACATCACTATTGCGAGCCACACGTCCTCAAGGACTGCCAACATCAATAGGTAAAACAATTAGTGATTTTTTTGTGGTAGGTTCTGGACCTGGATGCCAATTGACGCAAATTGCCGTCATTATTAATGAATTTGTCTCAGGTATCAGCACGCAAGCGTTTGATTTTTGTAAAATTGGACTACCAAAGCCAGAAATGTGTAAATACGGTCGAAATTGCGCTTTTGAAATTATATTCTAGCACTTTGCATGAATTATTCCCTCATAAATCATTCGCAGAGTCGCTCTAGGCTGCTTTAATTAAAACGCTAATTTTTGCCGCTTTTTTCTGGGATTATTAAGAATTGTGTACCTGAAGGCGATCCTGCAGTGAATTGTGGCGTCAAAAAATTTAATTTTATAGTGATATTGATTGAAAATGTGACACAAGATTAATGCGAATTGGATATTAGAATTTATAGCTGAAATTTACGTCATAAGGATGTCTGATGAGTCTGAGACAGCGCTCCACATGAGAGCTGGATATCATTTGGGCCATAAATTGGAATTGTATCATATCTATCTCCTGCACTGAATTGTGAGAGATGAACAATAGAAATTGAATTTAGAATAAAAGTTTTGCGATTTTGTGCCTTCTGGCCTGTTATTTATCCACATAATCTGTTTACCGATATTTTATTGTACGATGTACCTGTAGAAATCAATAACCAATACATGCAATGGATGAAAATTTTTCGGCTTGTGTTCAACAAATAAGGATGTGGTTGTATTTTTTAAATATTAATAAAGGAAACGGGTTGATGAATTGATGATGAACAGCTTAACAAAAACATAGGTGTCTATAGCTAATAATTTCAACCAAGCCTGGATAATCTTATCTCAATTGAATCCCGGCAATTCGCCCAGATATTACATAATTACAGTCAACGTAATAGTCCTAAAACGATAAGAACCCTAATCAGTTTATAATTAAATAGTTTTTGTTGAAAATCGGCATCGATTGGCGGCCCTTCGATCGTCCAGCACTCACCTTGAACTCTGTAATCTTTCAAGTTGGATTTATTTTTCACGTTTCTGGTAAAATTCATGCAATAAACCCGAAAGCGGAGATGCGGAACGTCGTAACCCAACACCAAGTGCATTCGTAATGTGGAAAAATTCGTTTTGCCATCACTCGAGACAGTTTATTTTTCACCTTGAGTGTCTTTAATCTCACAGGTTTGCCTTCTCGGAGGTGTGGACCGCCGTAGAAGGCAAACGCTCCAAATGAACCGTGAAAATATTAATGGAGTCATAATTGTTCCGAGTTTTTCCGCACCTCCTCTTTTAATTGGCCGGTTTTGCTGGTAATTGTTTCGTTCGTTACTCATTTCTTCCGTTGGACAGGGCAAATTGAATTTTGATTAATGCCATTTGATCATGCGATGTGATAACCATTCAACTTCCTTTCAATATTGCCACGAAGGCGATTGCTGGAAAATCTTCAAAGTGGTTGTAAAACCTGTAACAAGGCGAGAGCTTTGATTTTTGATTTGGAACACATAAGCTTCGCTCAAAACGAATGGAAATTATTTGTGTGGGGGGAATATAACGAGGCATTTAGCGACGGTTTTTCGTGACAATGAGCGCAGATTCCTTTGGGGAAATTATTCGTGTAAAGCAAAAAGACACGATTTTGGACATTTCGTCTCTGATTTTTCATCCAGTTTTATTTTTTCTCGTAAAAGTAGTTTACTTCTTGACAAATGTGAAATGATGAATTGAGGGGCCAGATGATGCATGGCCCAATATTTCGACGTAAACACGGAACTTCCACTAAATCATAATTTGAATGTTATAAAATCGCACTTGCTGTGTTTATCCCTCGGGTTATTTTTAATAACCGGGAAGATGTATAGCGTTGCAGCAACGTGAATTTTTGGCTCTGCGTCCTAAATGTCACATTCTTCCGCATAGGTTGGTATCGATTGTTCTGGCTAACGCTTTTCTGGGTTAAGGATACATTAAAATTGTCTCTTTTGTAATGACAACAAATACCAAACCGAAAGTCAATCCTTGTGAAGAGCTAAGTTACGTAAATAAATCATTTCATTTCCGTTTCCAGCTGACGGAAGTCAAACCTTCGAAGTGTGGCAGACTTATATCAGCTGACTTTCTATTAGAGGAGGTCGAATGTGGCAAACGATTTATATAAAACTTATTAGATAACAAGGCCAAGAACGAAATTTCGCGGACGGACGAAACTAAGAGATTAGTTCTGGGAATTTATTGATCTAACCCGGAAATACCTGGGACAAGGGATTCCAATGAAGGCGTTTCTGTTAAAAACGCAGAAATTACGCCAAGTTCAAGTGGAAGAGTGGGCTTTTTCAGCCAAAGCAATTAAAATATCGCCAGCTTGTTTGCGCTGAATCCACTTAAAGAAATGGAAAAGATCAGTTTCCGCAGGAAATCGGCTCCAATTTCAATGAAAGGTTAATAGTCTAATTAGACGCATTTATTATGAGAATTAGAGCCTGATTTAATTAATAAGATGCGAAGGACGGTCGTAAAACTTTATTACATTAAATAATGCGCTAATTGTTTGTTAATTTTTATTTATTTGTTCCAGAACATCTGTTTTATTTGTCTCCATCACATTTATTGTTTTGATGATCATATCCTTGGCGTGGTTGGTGTTCTACTACGTGCAGAGGTTTAGATATATCCACGCAAAAGACAGACTGTCGGTAAGTGAAGCGAAAAAACAACATTGCTAAAAGCCTTACTAGAATATCGTCGTAAAAAACAACCATTATCGCTATTTTAAACAAAATTCATGTTTTATCAAAACGATAGCAAAACCGGTCTAATTGTTAGGCATATCACTTGAAAACTGCTATTATTTCGTCTTGCGAACAGGGAACCCAAGGGATCCGTTGTTTCATATTCGAGAATAAATATTAACTTTAAGCGTCGTTTCATACGCAAATCGTTGTTGAAATCTCCAAGGTTTTTGTCGTAATTTTAGTGATCGAGAGGTTTAATTTTTTACAGAGAAGACTGGGAAATGCAGCAAAGAAAGCGTTATCTAAAATCCCAACGAAAAACATTAAATCCGAGGACAAAGTAAGTTATTCCCTTTGTAATCCAATTCAGACGTATGATATCTGATTCTAGGAGGTTCAAGGCGACGGGGAATGTTGCGCTATTTGCATTGAACCTTACAAAATATGTGATATTTTACGCATATTACCTTGCGGGTGAGTGATTTAATTTCCTGTGAAAATAAAAGTCTGAGAAATAATTTGCAGTCATGAGTTCCATAAGAGCTGCATTGATCCTTGGTTGCTGGAACATCGAACATGTCCAATGTGCAAAATGGACATCCTCAAGCATTATGGATTTGTGGTCAGTGTTTCCATATATCCAAACAGCTATACCTACTAGTGATAGTAGCTATAGTCATTTCTGTGATAGCACATTACTGCCTTTCTCCTTGTAGCTACTTTGTTTGCAAAATGCACTTTCCATGGTGGAGGTAAATCGTATTTTATTTAGTTTTAGCTTTGTTTGGTTTAACACTTCATTCTCATAAGTGCATGTCGATGAGAAATGTATTATCACAGATCGCTCGCACTAACCGCTGTATCACATTCATCACCAACTAGTTGTACGAATCTGGGGATAACTAATTTGCTTCAACAGTTTTCCGGTAGTCAAGAAAGCATCCTACAGATGGACGTGGAAGAAATTGTAGTGTTAGACTCGACAGAGAGTCGTTCAACTAGTCCAAGAAGGGGCGGCGGTATCAGTCCTTTGCCGGAGATACGGGCCGTTGTCATCGCTGACCGTCAGGTACAAGACAAACATTCTATTATTAGCCGTGGAAGTGACAATATAAGCCGCAAGGTTGCCCAGACCTTGGACACACGCCGAATAAAGCTTTCCAATTTAAATGAAATTACCGATTTTCAGACACTTTGGAAATGGAGAGACTAGGAAGACATTCGTTTCAATTTCTAACGTCGGTGTTTTTTATTTTTAAATCTAAATCTCTAGTTTAGTCTCAGACACAAATTAATCACCAAAAGACGTCACGATCGAGTTTGGAAATTTTAAATTATTCGCGTTTTTTGGTTTTATTGACAGCGCTGCACTCCCAACGTGCCTTTTTCTGTCGCACGAAACAATAAATAATTAACCGAATTTATTTGATTTTATCAAATGTTGCATAATTTGGAAAAATACTAATAAACAAGTTTCGAATGAAAAATACTGGCTACAAATAGTGTTTTTAATTAATATTATCATTCCCTTGATTTGTAATTATCGAATACCGAGTTAGTATTTCAATGAAATTTCCAATAATCAATCTCGCTTTCAGATTTAATAATATTTGATGCTTTGATGTGGTGTGCGTTGATTACCATTTTTTAATTTCTCGCAAATATGCACTGGAATATTATTGTTTGTTTAGAAATTTTAATAGTTACACGTGGCTTGACGCATTAATTAATTAAAAACTGGTTTTATAGTTTTATAAGACGCATTTTGTTGCACGCAAATTAGGGCACAACGAGCTTGCGAGGAGGGCCATAAAGGAGTAAGTGCCCAAAATGCCTCTTTAAAGCATTTTCCTTTATTTTGTTTGTGAATTTTTTCAGAATTTCTCTATCCTTCCTTATAATTTAAATTAATTAATTTAAAATATTAATATCAATAAAATAAAAAATATGAAAGTATTAATTAATCGAAGTAAAAATCTTAATAAAATTGTTCCTGACACCAAAGTGTGGTTTATTGGAGTTTCTAATTTATACTTAATTATTTTTGTTCTTAAATTTTGTAGCTAGACACTTTATTAATGAGATATGGTAAAAATACTTTAAGCAGACTCGCCTTGTGTGTGAGCTTCCCCTCGTAGTAAACTTGATTGTCGAGTTTAGTCCAAGGGACCACTTATTGAATCTGGACAAGATCCGCTCCTTTGTGGTTTAACTATCGACAAGTCCGTGGCGAATCCAATCTATCCACCATTCCGCTCGTTTGTGGTCAACTAATCCACTTGGTGACTTAATTTACCCGAATTTAATTGAATTTGTCAAAGGGACTTTTGGACAAATTAAAAGTGTGCCCTTGCTATTTATGGCTCAATTAAAAAATAATCAGCGACCAAACACACCTTGTATTAATCATCATTATGTAATGTTTACTTATTGCTACCGAATTTTTAGAAAATGAGAAAATATGAATAATGCAACATTGTGTAAGCGATTTTTGTGGCACTAATTAATCCCGGAGACCTTTTTCGTAAAAAATCAATAACTTTCAACCGATTTACATAGTTAATTCATGACTCAGGTCGTAATTGTCGGTTTATCAGTCGTTTAAATCGGATTTTTATGTGTTTTAAATGATTTATTTTTGTTGTACGTAGTTTTCCATTGATTTTGATAAAAATTGGCGTTGCAGCGCCTGTTCGAGAGTTCGGCGGACGACGAAAGCAGCAGATCTTCCACCCCTGACGAAATGACTCCGAGTTTATCTCAGGCAAGACAGTACCCCGTTAGACAAGACCTTTGTGTGAGTTGCATAGCGGCAAAGGCGGCTGCAGCCCTGTCGAGCAACCAGAGCAAAGAAATGTCCACTTCTGACGAAGAACACGACTCCAACCAGCCGGTGCTTTCAGTGAACAATCAAAGTGACGATAAATAAGACAGTTTTCTATTACGGTGGTGCAGCAGTAGTCGATAGGACTGCCGAAACTTTGTGATATATTTCTAGTTAAGTTTTTATTTTGTCCAATACGAATAATGGGTGCTTTCGTCCCAAATACTAACAATAATGTATCGTTACTAGAATTGTCATATTCTAGTGTAAATAGATCTCTCGCGACGAGTTGATTCCAATTTTCCAAGAGATTACTCCAACTTATTGGGCTTGGGAACTCAATCTAGACTCCTGTTTTGTTTGACTATTTATTATCAAGCGAATGACGCGTTTTTGAAGGATAACAAGCTGTTACTTTAAACGAAAATAAATTAGGAGTTTCATGATTTTGCTTCGCCCAAGCGTGACTTAAGTATGAAGCAACGTGCTTAATATTTAACTACTGTTCGCAGTAGTGCTTCCAATTATTGTTATTGTCTAACTGGACAATGTTTGTTTGTGGAAAACGAATTTTCTTCTATAAACGTTATAATTACAATACAAATCTTAATACTGTGCCTTGTAAATATCTACATTTGTGATGTACGTGATGCCCCGCACGATGTAGAGGTATGTGAGCAGTTTTGTTATTTATCTGTGATTGTTAACGTTTGTTAGGGGCGTCGTGTATACTTTTCTGAGACTTACAAACCGAGCATGTACTTCATCTTATTTTGCTTGTAAATATTATGCTAAAATTGAAATTGACTGAATTAAAACTCTAGATATGAATCAAGTGTTTTATTGTTTTGATTACAATGTTATGTCACGCGTTAAGATTGTTAAATATAAAAAATATACATCAAGAAACGACTAGAAAGTGACTAGACCTCTTAATTAAGATAATATAAAAATATCAATTGCATCACATTGAAAATAGTTAGGCAAACACAAACCAAATTCCACTGGCAGTAATAAAAAAAGTCAGATTTGATTTAAAAATAAGTTGAAAAACCGATCACTTCGTGAATATTGAAGCTAGAAGTTATGTAAAATTTTCGCTGGTTTTTTGTCTCTCGGACCACAATGTTCGTAATTGGATGTTTCCCAATTATTACTCTTTTTGCATATTCCTTGATCGTGAAGTGTTTCCACGAGGGAACGTGGTAAAAATACACCTACAAAAACAATGAATCTTGGCACTACGGAGGATTAAACTATTTTTTGACTTATGAAGAATATTTAAAGAAAGGTGTTGCAAAGTAATAAATAGTTTTTGAACCAACAGAACCGTTTATGTTGGTCCAAAAAAGAACAAATCTCAACTAAATAAACAGTGAGAAATTGCAAACAGCTTCATAATTATTACAAATTAAAAATAAAAACATCAAAACTATTATTTAAGTCTAATTTAAAGTCTAAACGTCTTCCAGTAGTTTAGAGACGGTTTTTGTAAGACTTCCGACATTCAATGTAATTTTTATATTCAAATTTGTTGCATCAGTAATTGCTTCTGTTTTATTAGATGCATCTAATTTGCAAAGTATTCAAGTGAAATAGGTACGCGAAAATAAACTTTTCCCTCAAAGTAAAGCCGTCTGAAAATTTCCCAAACGACATAAGTCATTTTTAAGCGAGAATCCATTAAAGATCAATTTTTAATAAGGTGATATGAGTTATTCTCCAGTGATTTTGCTAGTTTTTAAGCAAGGAACTATTGAATAAATTGAAAGTTTCGGTGCGACAAGTGCGAAAATCGACTTTTTGGCCACAATAAGGCGATTCCAAAACAAATTTGTTTTGGAACAAAAATTAACATTATAATGCAAAATAAACGCAACGAATGTTTCAAAATCACTGAGAGTTTTAGGAGAGAAACTGTTAAAACTCGTTATTTTCTGGCGAATCGCTGGCGAAAATCGTGGTTTGAGCTATTTGAGCTATTTCCAAACAATTTTGCTCGTTTTTTAAACGTCATCAGTCTGACAGCATTTCCAAGTAATTTCTGATAATTATAAAAGCCCCTTTTAATTCCAAAAATAATTCTCGAAAAATTCCAGTATCGCCATACAATTTTACTAATTCAGTAATTCCAAATACTACCTCCAATCAAAACACCATTTGATTTGTGATTCAGTTGAATCAAATAATTAATACCGTTTTGATTTTATTGGTAAATAACCACACAGTACAATTGTGTATTGTAAAAATTGTATGTAATAAAATAACTCACTGAATTGTTTATCTTGACTACTTCACTTTACACTAATACAAACATAAAATTAAGTTTTATGTTGGAAACACGCTGGAATCTTACTTTTTAGGCAAATTATTTTGCAGAAAGCAAATCCCTTATAAAATATTCAAGAACGCTTAACGATTTTCATAAAAAAATGTTATGAAAGATTAAAGCATAAAATTAAAAAATCAATTTCGTCGTATTACAATAACAAGTGAACAATAAAGTTCGCATTAAAACAATTAAATTTTTTTAAGTGCTCAATCACCGATAAAAACCAAACGTAAAATAGCCTTACGAATGTTTTCAAGGAAATTTAAGTATTTTTTCTGAGCAAACTGAATAAGTCGAGTTTAAATTAATTTTTAAAACTTTGCGTACAAAAATTTCGCCTTCAAGTTTTAGTCCTCCGTAATTAAAGCAATACTTACGATTCCTGTATCCACTCCTAACACTAGTGTGTTTCCATACAGACATATACAAGTGATTGTTGCTTCTAAAACTTCAGTCGTGTTGAACAATTTTTTAACATATTTGGAGCCCCCTTCCAACATAATTACTTCCATGTATTCTTTATCTACTAAATTTTCAGCCCTATCTGCACAGACATTACAAAAAAAACGCAACAAACTCGAAAAACTTACACAAAACAATTATTATATCATCCCTTAATATATGATGGGTTTGATGCGAAGTCAGCGAATTTGGTATACTACTGAAGTTTAACAAACACTTTTCGTGATATTCAGACGCTGGTAGTATGTTATTGGAAACATAATTTACTTTCCTAACGTCATTACTTATTAATATTGTACAAACACCGTTCCACATATTTATACAAGTGATGTTCTTAGGTGAGTACACGCGTGTAAACCAGGTTTCTTCCAGCAATCGTCCGTTTGAGTTTGTTAATTTTTCTATTGTGAGGCGACCACCGTGTTTTTGGTAACAAATGTAATTTTTGTAAATACTAAAAATACAGAACCCCTAATGATTAGGCAATACACAATACAAATCGAGTGGCTAGTTTATTTAAAAATGAAATAAAGAGATAAATACCTGTGCGACACCACGTCTTCTAAAATTAAATGATTATAACCATCTCCAAACAAATCGTCTATTATTATAGCCTTGGAGAAAGCTGTGACAATTTTTAAAATAGAATCTAAAAAATATCGACTTGTTTTGCTTCCGTATTGTTTTGGCATAACCTACCACTATAAAAAAACGTTACTTTGGACACTTTTTCCGCCTGATGGCGCGTTATAACGAGGGGCTTCCAATACTGGTCGTAAATCCTAACTCTACCATCTTCAGAACCTACAGCAATATATTCCTCTAAAAAATTTGTTGTTACAGAAAATTAACTCCAAAGGATTGTTAATACCATAAACGTCAATACACGTTATTCTTGGTATTTCGGCAGGACTTAATACTGTCTCAAATCTAATTTCGCGTATATTTTGCCAAGTCATCCAATTTTTATAAATATAAAACCAAATATTTGGCTCTTCTTTGTTGTAATGGATGAGGTATTGTGTCAGCTCCTTCTTGGGGATCTCCTCATGACAACACCATCTCCACAATGGAGTTTTCTAAACGAAACAAAGAAAGTTTCAACTGTAATTGGGGGCTACTCACTTTTGATAAATAATCCACTAAATCACCCCACAGTTTACAAACATTTCGGGCCGTGAGTAATGTCTTGCCGTCACAGTTTATTAAAATTTTTTCGAGAATCTCAGGTGGTAGAGCCATTTGTTGTCATTTATAAACTAAACTCTGTGCGAGGTTTAAAAATAACCTCTTATTTTTTTGACATTGCTTTTTGTTGTGGTTTTTTGCGAAATGCCGGTAATGCAGAGCGCTACCACAAGTTATAATCAAACCCACCATACACATATTGTAAAATACACCGATCAAGTGCTATCGAACAATCGAACGATCAATAAGAGGAAACGGCTTCGTTTTTTTTTAAATTTTGCGCAATTTTTGACGAAATTATTTCAGGTTACAGGATCCTGTAATGCTTTTTAACAGTTGCTGGTCTAGTGCGCATGTCTCAATTTGAATTGTTCCGCGCATGAGCCCCAGTTATTGTAGATCCACAGGTTGTTTTTCTTCCTCGCTATTCAATCCGGTGTCTTTGTGAGTGTGGGATGTGTTTATCCCCGTCTTTACGGTAAAATTCTCCGTTATAATGTTCTGTTTTGACGGTAGTGTTGAATAATCGCGAGTTAAAGTGTTCTAAAGACAAAAGACACCATGGGGGTCGGTCTACCTCCTCTGGAATTCACCGAATGCATGACAGACAGTCCATATTTTCGAGAAAATTTACACAAACACGAACGCGAATTAGAAAAAACTAGTCAACAAATCAAGAGGATCATCAAAGAAGTCAAGGATGTTCTAAACTCGGCTAAACGTAAGACGGGGGTTAACACAGCTTTGGTGTGATTACATCATGCGAAATTAATTTATTAGAATCGATACAGTGACAGATTTCCTCCCCCGAGTTCCGCTCTGTTACCTCCCCGGGGTAATTGCCGGTTAATATTTTAGGGGTAGTTACAACCCCATTACCGATTACCTTATCAATCACCGCTTTGTGTCAAGTGGCTTTTGGGCCTACCGCCCACTCAAGCTTTGATAAACGCCTCTCATGTATCAAAGTCGTCTCAAAAGCCCACATATAATTTGTCTCATCTGCAAACATTGTGCTTATTCAGGGGAGCATTTTTCCAAATAATTGTTTGATGGATTTTGGGGCGCAATGAACTTGTAATCGGGCCCAAATGTGCGCAAAAGTGATAACACTTTGATAACTATCCAAACTATTTATTTTCTAATTAATAAGTTAATGAAAAAATCGGACACAGTGCAAGAATTCATTTCACTTTTCTGAAAAAATGAACGAAGTGTTAATTAACATTTTGATGGCTTTTTTAGAGTAAAAAGCTCGAAGAGACGAAGGTTTTGTTTTCACCACTGGAATGTGTATGATGGCTTTTGTATAATGTCAAAAAAATGTGAAACATATTGTGTACAGCGGTGAAAGTAATTAGCAATTATAAAATAATTGTATGTGCTGATCTCTAATTTCAATAAATTGGCAAAAAATCTGAAATTAATATAGTAGGTACATATTTTTTATTTATTACCGATAGCTGTGGGAAATTGAGTTTCCAGTGTTGAATTTAATTAAGAATGTATTATAGTGATTAAACAATTATCAGTTTGGCAACACAGAGTTGAACAGACTCTATCGTAATGATTATTTTTTGATTCGATTATAATTGCTTATAATGCAAACACAAATATTTGTTATGTAATATTTGGAAGAATACTCATATCATGTTGTGGAAAGTCCTGTGATGATTGTCAAATTAGAACTACTGGGTGCGGCCAAAAATTGCGACTTTAGTTAAATATTATTATTGTAGGATAGAAAAGTTTAAAAAAATGCTATACAGGGTGTCCGTTTTTCGAACTCCACCATGGGGTTCTCCATGGAATTTCTACAAGGAATTTAAATCTGTCATCGCCTTTTCCAAAGCATTCTTGATGTCAGAGTTACAAAATGTAACTTTGGGTTTTCTTATGGACGCTATATTCGCTTTTTGTATTTTTGAAATGCGTTTTTATTCCTGATTACAACGATATATCACATGATATGATCGAATCTTACATGCTGATCAAAATGCAAAAAGCATTTTTGCGAAGAGTGCTTTGGAAAAAACGTCAGAAATTTTGTTTTTTAACAAACTAGATTTTGGAAGTTAATAGAATTTGGATCTGGAACGTTCACATTTCTGTCAAGCTTACCTACTTAAAAACTAAACGACATTACAAGCTAAAAGTTTATTCTTCACAAAACAAAGTAAGACAAAGTTATAAAAAATCTGCTCGCATATTTAATTGAACTGTCAAAATTTTGCTTAAGCCATTAGAATTTTTGGAATAACATAGCCCACACCTTTAGCCTTTCACAGGAGAATTCTGTGTTATTTATTATTATAGTATTGGTTTCGGTGTCCAGAAAACCCACCAGTTAAAAAATAAAATAAATAACTAATCTGAAAAGTGGCAGTTTTATTAAAGATTTGCCAAAATCAGTGACGAAAATACTAATAAAAAATAAAAGAAACAAAAGGCAATTAGATGGAGATGTCAGATGTAACAATTTTGAAACTAAAACTGAAAAAAAAACCTTTCTCATTGAAATTTTTGTAGCACTATATTTTGTCTCTAGACCCAGATTGAATTCTTGCACGTGGTTATCTGTGTCACAAGTAAAAAATAATAGTTTGGGAGGGAAATAGGTTTTTTAAATTCACAAAAATGCCTGTTTGAAGTTTGAGCGCCTGAAGTTCGGTTTGATAACAGTGATAACAGTCCATTTTTATCGCCGTTGTTCATTGAAATTGCGCACAATGCCAAGCGTTGGTATTGTTTCCAATTTAAATCCATTGCAAGTGCAATTTCGATTTAGTCAGCCTTCTTTGTGTATGAACTTTTACTGCGCGTTTGGGTGGTTATGTTCAAACGAGGCGTGAAATTCGTCGTCGAAAGAAAGTTGCAACAATTTTTTTCTTTGCGACAAAATTAGAAACCGAAGGTCCTTTCAGTAACAAACCAAAACACGTCCGTTCCACAATTAGTCAACGACAATGTGTCTATAACCGATATGGAAAGAGTTAGACACACCAGTCGCATCTCAATCGTTATTCAAGTCGAACAATGAAGTTTCATAGTCCAACCGGATTAATCTCTGTATAATTTACAGAAGCAGGCATGCTTTCAGATTGCATCACGTACGAGCTTTTCTTCGTGTCAGATTGTGGGGTAATTAGAGACCTTGAGTTTGGAGGAATTTTAAATAAATGCGAAAAACTAAAGATCCCTTGTGTGATGTGAAACTTTATAAAACCACTTCGAGTAATGTGAGACTGGAGTGGTAATCAAGTGTATGATATTGAAACCCTCGTCGGTCTCCCCTTGTGTCGTAATAATGACTGAAGGAATTCATCATCACCAAGGGGAATTTAAATTAAAAGAGTTGGTTCTTCCCGCAACTGAAAGCGGTACTAATTTCGAGATAATCAAGTGTTAAATTAGTAAGATATGTGTTTTGTCATTAAATTCGCGAGTAAAAGTTGTCTAGTTTCAGATATATTCGTACAGAAACTTTCACTCGGTTTTGTATAGTGGTGTAGTAAAAGTCTACGTATTCATCCAATTGTCGTTAATTTATTTAACTCTCGTAAGAGGATTATCTCTTTAATTCTAGACAGAAACGCTACATTGTTACGCTGTGATAGATGATAAAAGAGACGTTTTGTTTGTAACACATGCAGGAATTTCAATGATATATTGCGGCGTTGTTTCACGTAAATACTCGTATGATAATGAAATAAAAGCCTTTGATGTTATCGTAATGGTATAATATTGTTCTTGAAGATGCATCATCAATTCGCAATGCGTTCTTGCATAATTGCACCTTTTTAAACAACTATAGTGCTTAATGTTTATATGACTCACTCATTAGTTATGTTAAATTTTGTTTGTTTTAATTAATCAAAATTCAACGCGTGTTGAAACTGCGCGATATAGATATTTTTATAGACGAGAAAGTTGAGAGTTGGTCGAACTTTTGATTCTTTTTATGTTTACAATGTCATCATACGTCATGATAACTAATATTTTATGGCACCCAATGATTGATGCTGTTTTAAAAATAAAAGTGCATGTAAAGTGCATATAACAGATAAATGTTCCCTCAAACATCGTAAAGTTTTATGAGTCTGTGATGTGATGTGACAACGAATGATAAAATTGGTCCGTAAATTTTAAATCGAAGAAGATAAGGCAAGGTTCCGAAACTACGAAACTGCGTTCTTTCAGAATGAATCAGTTAAATGGGGCCCTAAAACTGTTAATTGTTGATATTTGTTACGAGGATTTCGATCCAGCTTGCAATAAAATATTTTCACAAGAGCAGATGTGTGATGTGTGTTACGGCATTTCGGAAGTTTAATACGACTTTTAGCAGCAGTTGTAGGGAAGAATTCAATAAATACGTGATAAGGAAATAGTTTTTTTAAATGCAAAGATTGGGAATTCCAATGGATGATAAGTGTAAGGATTAGATTAAATTATATTTGAATATTATTGCAAACAAATCGCCAAATATGAGCACGTTTTGTATGACAGATGTTGAGAAATGCCTAAAATTTCAACTTTATGGAACTAGTTTTTTAATAAAAACTCTCAAAAAAAACAACTTAAAAGTAGCATAAAGAGGTCAGCATAAGATCTTGTCAGGGCGGTGTGTTCTTAATTACAAACACAGAGAGCACCTGGCCCTCGAGGGCCATCAGATTTGTTTCCAGTCTACATTTCATGAATTGCTCAACATTTAACTAAACACACAAAAAATCTGCCAAAGGGTTCCTTGATATAATTTTTTATCCTGCTGGAGACCACCACGTTGATTTTTTAATTTAGTTCAAATAATCGAAATTTTGAAGCTGACAACAATTTTATTAAGAAATTTTGCTCATAACATTATTTGTTTTAGAATAACACTAGAAGATATAAAATTTCAATTAATATTAATTATAAGGGAGGGTATAAAAATTTATGTGCGTCTATTACTTTTGAGATACAGTAAAAAATACTTCTTGGAGCCTCACTCTAGACATTTTGATTTCACCTCTCGCAATATTTTACCGACTTAGGATTTTGAGCTTTTGGAACAAATTTAAATCCCGTATAAGGTGTGCATTTAAATGTGGGTTTATCCCCGTCTCGTTCAACTTTCATGAATGGAAATCCTCCTAGTGTGTGATATGATTCATAACATTTCTTAAAAAATTTGCAATAGAAAGTGTTACTTTTGGAGGTAAGCGTCTCAACAATCGTGAAAACGTGAGAAATCGACACTTGGTGAACTATTCAATCCGATTTTCATCAAAATCCGAATTACACAATGCCATTAAAGTATTACATAAGTCTGTAATGATGGATGTATTTAAAAGTGTGATCTTCGTGGCTACGACCGAAACCCGCATATGCTTACATTGTTTTCATGGCAAAGAACCGTTGCATATGTAATGGTTACTCCTCCATTAATACGCTTTGTTCACAACATAATGATCCTCTTGAATCGCTTGAAATTGGACGTTGTAAAATTCCCATTCATAAAGAAATAGAGCAGACTTAAAAAGTCGTTGATAAGGGGACTCGTGCATTATTAAAGAGCTAAACGGGGTTAAATACCACTCTAATCTTTCATGTAAGCAAATCCTGTCTGGTCAAGGCTTATCACGTTTCGTTTCAAAACGCGAATTCGCACATTCCTGGACCGAATTTATGGCCGCATGGTCTATTTGTTTTGATAATAAACGACACATAAAATTGACGAATGACTATAGAAACTTGTAGTTTGAGGAGAAAATGGTATTTTACTCGTTTCCTCTGTATTTTCTCCCTGTCAGAGGCAATTTCCAGCCATGTCACCGCTTGACCGCCTGATAATCGCGCTGCAATGCCATTGTTGCGTCGACATACCGGCAAGCCCCATTTCCGGCCTAGCTCTATTCCCTTTTTACCTGTAGGATTCAAATTTATCAACGAAATTTAACACTTAAAATCATTTAACAGGGGCGTTCGGGTTCAAGGAGAATTCAATCATAGGTTTGATTTAATGCGATATTCTTGCAGTATTTCTAAATTTAGAACGAGGAAGGGGGTCAAATCGGCCAGATTAAATGGACTGAGACGTTGTGACAGCAATTTATTCGGAAAAAACCGTAATTATTTTACGATCAAAAATCAATTAGATGCGTCTTGCGTCAAAACAATGATAAGCTAAAAATATGTTATTGTTGTTGCAATTAAATGCTGCAAAAGTTGAGTGGAATATTATTGATTGGAACGGTGGGTGTTTGCGTGGGTTTGCACAAAATTGGGGATTTGCTACTTGCTACAGTATCGAGACTCCAAAATTTACTCGCTTGTTTGTTGAATAAAATAAAAAGTCGTACACGCTAATTAAAAGACAAACATATCGCTTGATTCGGGCCGGAAATATTACCTTACCACCAGGGGTTTTGTTTTCATTTAATAATGGAGTAGCTATTTATAATAGCGATAAAAATAGTTTTCAATTAGCTAAGACGTAATCAAATGGTTGAGTTTTATTGTTATGGTCGATATTTTCATACAGGTTTACTGATACTAATATGAAAAAGTAAATGTGATTAACACTATGAGTAAATAATTTAAATTAGTTTCGAAAGAAATTTTTACGCACGCTTGGTATGCATTATGTACACAGCTACGTTTGCTCCACTTATTACTTTTTCATTACCGACAAATGTAAATGCAGAGTAATTATTTCATTTTGTTATCATGGCCTCTATTTGAGTTTATATCTAGTTCCACAACTTTCAATAATAGTAAATCTTCGTCGCAAGAAATTTATAATCGATTTATTTATTCTTGCATTTTATCACAACCTCGACCTGAAAGTGTCTCAAAACGGAATTGTGGTGAATTCTTCAAGACACACTTCCTTATTAAGGAATTGACGTCACTTTACCACGCACTAAAAGTCGTTTTACTAAACAAAACTTAGACGGGTTAAATTGACTTAAATACATTCAGTGTCTTAATTGAGTTATTACAGGCTTAATTTCACTGTAAAGTAGACGTAGGTAGTTTCATATTTTGTAAAAATGACCGACAGGATGTTCGATTTTACTTGAAGTTTCCTCTGGTCAAAGAGCAGGATACTTGCAATTTCTGTTTGTTGATTGAAGCAGGTTTCAAAGTCTAAAAAAATGCTCAGTTGGATAAAATTTCGATTTCGACACGAAAAAATAATTATGGCTTTGAGAAATTCGGTAATAATATGGTATCTTCATATCCATCATTGTTTTTTAATTGGCAATTAACTATCAGCAAGATGATCGGTCCATAGCCGGCGCCAGTGGTTGCCGAATATTATCTGTCGTCAAAATCGGCTTTAATTAAACAATTAATTAACAGCGTGAGAAAGAGACAGGTGTTTGGGAGAAAGTGCTATTGTGTGCAGGATTTGTGTAATTTCAACGAAAAAAATCAGTTTTTGTTAATTATTGCATTATTGCCTCGTCTTGTAATTAACAATTTCTTTCCTGTCAATGTCGATTAATGATGGTGGCACTGGTTTGTGGTTTATATCCGTATAAACTAAACTAAAAATCTAATTAACGTGTTTATGGCTGTATTACGTTGCAATGTCAACTCAATCACGGTCGTTCCAAGGTCGTGTGATAAGTGCAAAGCGACAGTAATGTCATTTTTTCGAACTGTGTGATTTCGAACTGTTTGTGCAGTCGTATCGCCATAGATACAACTAATGGATTCGACCTTATTTCAAGATTGATCAATACCCAGTCAATAATAATGCAGTCAATTAGCAAACACAAGAGTGCATCATCTGGTTGATGTTCCAGACCTTTGCAATATCGCCAATTGACATTTCGGTTCCCCTTTCATCCTCGTTTTTAGATCAAATTCCCGCCAACACGTCCCTGAGGCTTCCCTTAACAAATTCAATTATTTCTCAGTCTATTCCGTTCCAGTTTTTTCGTCCCTTTATGGGGGATGTAGTCTCTCGAAACGCAATTGCATAAAATAAGACTCTCGTTTCAAGGTAATCGTATGAGTCACCTGCTTGGAGAGAACACGTTCACCTGTGTTCTTGTTCTCGTGGAATTTCAGATGCAGGTGATACGCACCTGGAGTATACCGATACCAACGTGTGTGTAATATTGATGCGTTCGAAAAAATCGAAAAGAAAAATCTTAACCTGTTTGCAATTTATTCCCAAGATAACTACTTCCTGGGAGTGTGTTCCGGTTCGAAGGCGTGGTGCAAGATAAGAACCGGTATCGACTTGCTCGTTTTTGGATGATGCACAGTTTTTTCAAACTCGATGCAGGAGGAAAAGCAACATTACTTCATTATTTTACAGTTACAAAACTGGGAGAAAGTTAAATGTTTATAATTTTCACAAATAGTTCGTTTCAAAATGGTTAAAATGTTTTAATTAACCGCCAATTACTCCAAAATTGCAAAAACATGTGAGGCAAATTGTTCTCATGCAGCCGTCGCCAATTAATGACAATTTTTTCATTTCTTAATGAGAAGCGTTGGTTTTTTAATTTGTATTTCGAAATTTCTCCACTAATCATGGACACTGAATATTAAGCAATATGTATCCTACAAAAAAATTCGAATGTTTTTTTTGGTACGATTTGATTGAGTTATTTCAGCTTGTGTGTTCAGTCTTGCTTATTTTTTAAATCGTCTTTACTTTGTTGAGTAAAAGTCAGAAGTCGATAAGCCCGCTCATTTTTGTACTCAATAGTCGCGCATTTTATTAAATCAAAATAAAAATATACAAAAAAATGTTTTTTAAAAAAGCTTTTATTTAAAAGATGCACTAAAAAGTAAAAAATATTTCAATCACAGGAGAATGTTGTTTCTTACAGGTTAAAATTCTAAAATTTATAAAAGCTTTGGGAGTTGTCAACTGAACTAAGTAATTCTGTAATGCCGTAGTTTTATAACTCCCAAAGCTTTTATAAATTTTAGAATTTTAACCTGTAAGAAAAAATATTCTCCTGTGATTGAAATACATTATTTTTTACTTTTTAGTGCATCTTTTAAATAAAAGCTTTTTTTAAAAAACATTTTTTATATATTTTTATTTTTTGCTTTTTAGTCTTTATTTATTGCATAGATTTATTGTTATTACACTGTGCATCTACCGTGACGTCCAAATGACCAACATGCCGTCTATGTACATACATGTACATACAAATCGAGAACCCCTTTGTAAACATAACCTAAAATTTTAACCCCTTTAGGGGATATTTAATTACATAGATTTGCGTTGTCACGCAGATTAAGTAAGTATGCAAATTTTCAATTCATTGGGACAACGGGAACCCTTTCAAAGGAGAAGGTTCCCATCTTATGGAAATCTAATGACCACTCAAATTCAGATTTTTTGGTATCAAACGATAGCTCTTGAAATAAGGATCAATTCATATCATTGCGCCAACTTTGTATCTCTTCAAATAAAGTGGCTAAATTAATTTAAAGTTCAAATGGCTTCTGTCAGAGTTTATAAAAGCGTTACTAAACCGACCCTTTTGCCCGCAGGTAATTTTCAAATCAGGAAATGCTTTCTTTTGCTTAATAGGTTCCAAATTTTATTGCACCCACCATGGCGTTAAACTTATTACGGGTACAACTAGCTTTGATGATTTATGGACTCCCAAACTTCCTTGCCACCCGATTCCTCTTGCATCGCACTCTTACCAATGCATTTTGCATTTGCCGTTTTTAATTTTTCAATCTTTAATTCCGCCTTTATTTAAAGAGATACAGAGTTGGCGCAATGATACGAATTGATCCATATATCAAGAGCTGTCGATTGGTGTAAAAATATCCGGATTTGAGTGGTCATTAGATTTCCATAAGGTGGGAACCTTCTCCTTTGGCTCCGACAAAATAACCGACAAACAGATAACGTTGTGAACTAAATAAAAGCTGTTAATTAACATGATTTTGTTCATTTTAGTTCACTTTTTAACTAAAATTGTTCTTACCATAAAAAACTGTTTCTTTATGAAAAATTGCAGGTTCTTTTAATTGCAATTTTTTAAATTAAGGTCAGCTTGTTTTTTCTTAAACAAAATTGGCGTTATTCTGTTGAATTAGTACCACATATCGATCAGTTTTTAAATGAAAACTTGGCTGTTCTAAGGGATTTTTTGTCAATAGAGAAGAAATTAAAAAAAAGTTTTAAGTTTTGTTTGAATTTTTCGGCATTTCGTTTGATTAATCTTGATATTTCCAATAACGTGAAGGAAAAAACTTCTCCCACGATTTATAACAATAAAATTGTTCAATTTGTGCAGAAATATACATTGGATAGGGTTACGTTGGTTTGTTTCGTTGAATAGGGATAAAAAAAATCGCAAAAAATTGTAAGATTTTATAATTTAGCTTTCGAGTATGTCTTCCCTAAAAAAAATCAATTATTGCAAGAAATTGCAAAAAACTATTATATGAGTCCATCTTTTTCGTTTAATTTACTTTTCTTCACTAATATTTTGAAAATCTTTTAATTGTGTGCCATAAATTTAATAAATGATAAAATTATCATTGTTCTTTGTTCCTGAATTGTGTCCCTTGTTTCAAACATTTTGCATTTTTCACCAGCTTTTCTGCATTTGACAGCCGTGTTTCGACGTTTTAAAAATAACTCAGCGCTTTGAACGTACATGGGTAAATAATGTTTGCAAAAAGCTGTAAAAGTTCCCCGTTGTTTTAAGGATGCGGCGAGCTTTATCTCCGACTTTTTAGCAAATTTGTGACAAAATCAATAGCCATGCAAGAGTTAACCCGATTGTTGCAGGACACGGGAAACATTTCATTGTGTAACGAAACAAATCGCGTTAGTACCACTTTCGTCAGAGGACTCAGATTTATCCTGGCAAGCTTTGCAGGCTGCACTCACCCCCTTTGTAATATCGATCGGGTTCGGGGGTTGTTGACCCCCGCTGTTGCAGTCCCTGCAATTTTCGCCGGGAGTGGTGGTATCTCAGATCTCACCCCTTTTTATTTGTTACAGAGTTGGGCAGCGCTCAGAGGTCCTTTGCGGAATGCCTTCAAGCGTTCACTTTTGAGTGTATCGGAGGAGCGCAAACCGACGACGAGCAAGTCATTTGCAAATCGTTGAAGGAGTTTGGGCATTTGATCAATTCGATTGAAGACGAACGGGATCGCATGGTAAGTAAGGGTTCGGACGCCTTCAAGTTAATGAAGAAAAGTAAAAACTGGCATGACCGGTGGTGGATGATGGGTATGCAGTGAACCGGAGCTTCGAGCATTCCATCACGCATACCATTTTACCTTGACTCTATCCATCATCGCGAAGAATCGCTCGAAAATGCGGCGATTTCAACGACAGGCAGCGTGGAAAAAGTGCATCTAGAGTACTTGACGTGTACCGTTAATGATATACACGAAGGAACAGTGACGTAGGTTATAGTCGAATTGTGGGTCACAATGTTTCGGTCGTTCACATTTTCACTGAAATTTCTTGTAACGAATGACGACTGATTGATTACGTATCCTGTCAAGACGAAACTTTTTTGATAATTCTAACGTAACAAAGAACAATAAGTAGACCATGTATTACGTTCACGTTACCGTTAGCTCTTGTTTTAACTAGAACTGTGCTAACGTTGTTTGGCCCACACATTTTTACGTAAAAATTGCATTCAAGGTAACGGATTAGAATATTGGAAAGTCGTTTTTACCGTTACGAAAAAATCGAGGGTGGCTGATTCACATTTGATTAATTTTGTCTTTTTCCATTAATTTACACCTAATCAAACCGTTTTGTTGGAATTAATCGCTTCCTGTTGCATTATTATTGCACACGATTTTTTCAAAATCGACCAACGGGAACGTTAGACCTTGGCAATTTTCGATAGATTGTACCGTATTTATAATTGAAAGTCGTTGCGCTGTAATTTGATTTTCCTTGTTATATCCGATCGGGGAAAATTCGATTTAGGACGAGGAAAATTTGCTTTCTTTTGAATTTTTGATGGTTCGAACGTAACGAACTCGCACAAGTTCGGCTTGAAAATACGTTTGATTTTACTGCGATTTCAAGCGAATTAATTACTTGTGTTGAAAATTATTTATCTGTGTTAATCGTTTCAGAGAAACTATCGCTATTTTAGATAAGATGAGTAAGATGCCGAGTAAGTATCTAATTGCTGCTTACCAACAAAACAGAAAATAAATATTTTTAGGTGGATAAGCATACAAAAACATAAATATTTAGAGCAGAACTTATCATAAATTAATGAAATTTGGTATTTTTCCTTTTATCAATTAAAAACTAACCTTTTGGACTTCACACGTTGTAATTACGATAAACAAGTGAGATTTAAATGAAATGTTGAAACAGAACGACTTATTCTGCATGCTTTCAAAGGGAAAAAGGACAGATGTTTATTCGATACCGCATCGTTTCCGCCCAGGGGCGTCTGGAGGAAGCTCAACTTGCAATAAACATCTCATATTTAGAATATTTTTGGCGTTTTTTACCAAAAATACTAGCAACAATACCCAATGAATAAATTGATTTCACAATTTAATTTTTGTGGGAGCGCTTACGTACAACAATTAGCGAAATTATTCGTTGCAAATTTTTGAGTCATCCATTATGCTAGCAGCTAATAATTTTTCTGCTTAAAATAGGATATGTAGTAGATAATAATTGCCCAAACCTCATAACAGTCATAACTCACGCGATTTGTTTACATTATTAATAACTTAAAATAATTTAGTAGTTAACTTATCTATATTTCGTGTGTGGTTTAAACCGATAACGTGGTGATTCACAAAGGCGTGACAATTTGCGCCTCTTGTAATCAACTGTGATTGGGGTTCATTTATTTATTTCTATTTCGAATGTTTTAATGCAAGTGCACAGACCCCTGTTCCGCGCTACTAAAATGCAATAAAAATGATTCTATTTTCGATTTGAGTGATGCCCAGATGTTGGATTAGGAATTATAATACAAGCGCATTAGTGACGTAAACTACTACAGCATCTCGTTACACGTAAATTACAAGTTGAATGACACAAATGACGTTTCTTAAAAAACAGCCACCACTTTCTTTTGCTGATTTTTATCCAGCGAAAGTGATCGGACCTGTCGTTCTAATGTAACATGAAAAAAACTCGATCGATTGAAAGTTTTCAGTGTCATTCTGCATAAAACACCGTTTCATGAGGTGTGGGCTAATTGTAAATGTCAAGGAATTAGCGTAACATTCACTCGATGGGTTCATATGGGATGGCTCAAACACGTTTAGACGTCAAAACAAATTTAGTTTGATGATAAATGAGGAATGAGGGGAGTTGATTGAATTGCGTAGTGGCCACAATCATTGGCATTTGCTGGCTAGTTTTTGCAGAGTGGTTTCTTGGACTTGAACAGAAAAGTCAGGAGTGTATCGAAGAGAAGGTTCCCCAGGGTAATAACATTGTGACGGGTAATAAGAGCCACGAGAAATAACAGCGAATGGAAGAAAAAGCATATGCTCAGACGCAACAGACGAAGGGAAATTATTGAAACGCAAAAACTTCCAGACGGTTTTATTAGGGCGCTAATTTATGTTTATTAAAAATGTGAGGGTTCAATAAGTTTTTAAAATTCAGTTTGGTGCACCCCTTGGGCATAAATTGTCAAACGTAACATAAAAGAAAAAAATGCCTTAAATTTTAAGACCACCCAGAGGTAAAACAGCGAAACGTTGAAGATTTCTATAAATACAACCAAATTACGTTGCAAATAACTTTCGTTACGCTACAGGGATGATTTGTAATTTTTTTATGTTAACTGTAATCTGAAAAAGAGTCACGTTTCCGTGGAACGAAGACACTGATTGCACCCAGCCACAAAAAGTTGCAATCAGAACGAATTGCTTCCTTAAAACATAAGAAAAGTGTTGATCAACTCTGATCATTTGTCGGGCCGTGCATATATTTACCTACCATAATAATTATGACAATAGCTGAAAGAACCAGCGTGGTTTGATTAAGTAGCGCGGAAAAATTCAGGTCGTGAAAAACGCGGTTTGCTTAGTCATTTTTAGCATTCTCGTAAACAATCGGTTCCGCAACCTATATTTTTTCCAACCTTGCTTTGTAATAAAAATTTCTTGCACCATTTATGTAAATTCAATGCTTGCATGACTTGTGGGCGTCACGGATGATTGAGATGTTATCTCAACGTTACATCAAAACGTTCATTTTCTGTCTATTTCCAGCTAGAGAACGTCTATTCGCACGTGGTGAAACCCCTCGAAGACTTTCGTAAGAAATACATCGGCGGAGTGAAAAACGAAAAGAAAAAATTCGAGAAGCAGACCGCTAAATTCTGTCAGTGCCAAGAGAGATATTTAAATCTCACGACGAAAAAACCGAACTCGCTTCAAGAGGTTTGTTTGCTTTTAATCTATTTTTTTATTTGACACGAATCATGCGATATCGGTTTTAACAACGGCCTTGGGATGCTTGCAAGTACATCAAAAATAATAAATTTAGTCAACTTCCCATCCCGACGGAAGTGGTTATTTTAGACGTTCATTAGCCATACACTGAACCAAAGGGAATGGTTTGCAGAATGTTCTTTAGCGTGTGGGCGGTTTGTAACAAAAAAATTGTCCTTTGAAGTCATTTCTAATAAAGTTCCAGACTTTGTTATCTTCCAGAATGATATGTTTTTACAACAAGTTCGACGACCTGCCATGAGTGTAATTGAATTTTTGTTTATTCTGCACCACATTGCACAACAAATTGACAAAAGGAGGGTCGACTTTGGTTTATCGGAGAGTTTTACTAACCTCGAGAGTCAATACAATCACGCTTCATCAACTCGGGGCAGGGGTTTTTAAGTGTGTAAAACAGTTTCATACATTTTTATTTCACAATTTTATACATTGTAGATTTAGTTTTAAAAATTAATAAAAAATAGAAACAGTGCTTTTTTGATGGCATTATTACTAGGTATGTGTTGAACAAGGTCTAACAGATTTATTAATTAAGTTTGATTGATCTGAATTACTACAGGTGTTTACAATTTATTTCCAAACTTTTTAAAATTTAGAGTCTTTTATTTTGCTTATTTCAAATGGCAACCCCCGTCTATTTTTATATCATTGGATGCAGAATTAAAAAACGAACATTTATTCTTATTACAACCCTAACGTAAATCCTCACATTTAGAGTTATTTGCTGAAAACAAAGTTTTGTCAGCTATTTTAATGACAAATTTAATGAAGATCGCTCTATCACTATTTATTTTTATACCATTCGTTGCATAATTAAATAACGAACTTTTTTGTTACCACAACTTTAACGTAAATCCTAACACGTTTGGAGTTATTTGCTGAAAACTCGTTTTGTCAAGTATTTTAATGACTAATTGAAAAAATACATATCGAAGATGATTTAAACACCGATTCTTTTTATGTCAATCGATACGGAATTAAAAAACAAAAATTGTAAATGACTTTAATGATTAAAGTCGAACATGGTTAATGTTTTTGGCAAATATCTCCGAATGTGTTAGGATTTACAATAGGGTTGTGATATCAGAAAATGTTGCTTTTTTAATTTCGCAACGAATGATATAAAAATAAACAGGGTTGGAGCCATCTTCGACTTTTATTCATTAAATTTGTCATTAAAATACTTGATAAAACAAGTTTTTATCAAATAACTCCGAATGTGTTAGGATTTACGTTAGGGTTGTAATAAAAAAAATTTTTTTAAAAGCTGCATCGAATGATATAAAAATAAACAGGGGTCGCCATTTGCAAAATAAAAGGCTCTAAATTTTAAAAAGTTTGGAAATAAATTGTAGTACACCCTGTAATAACTCAGGTCAATCAAACTTAATTAGTAAGTCTGCTAGACCTTGTTTAATACGTACGTAGTAATAATCTCATCAAAAAAGCACTTAAACTAAAACTAAAGGTGTAAAACTGATTTAGTTTTAGTTTTTTGATTTTTATTAACAGTAATCTGAACCGATTTGAAAAAAATCTTAGGGACATGCGGACATGTAAGAAGCTAAAAAGGTATCCTAATAAGCTCAAAAAATAATACCATGCCATTAAAAAAATATTATGACGTCACACATTTTTTGGGACTCTGTATTATCAAAAATTTTTTCCTAAAACATCTACAAAATACCAAAACTTCAATTTTAATAATAACTGAGGAACTGAGCTACAGAAGACGGGGTTGGACCATCCTGTATAAACCTGCTGTCTTGTCAGATGTTTAAATGGTCTTTAAAGAAAATGTATTTAATAAAAATATACAGTTGTCCTGGCGAATTTTAAAGCTATTATTGACCTTTAAATAATAATTATTATTGGAAATTAATTATTTTTATGTTAAATCGTGTTTTTACAAACTTCACTGGCGCAGTCAGTAGTTTGAAGAACTATTGTGTGCCGTCTCCTTTTTTTCTCGACCTTTATCAGCCAAAAGGAAAATATTATGACACTCCATTTAAAGTAAAAAAAATCTGAATCAAACAAAAGACGAAGGTTTCTAAAGGCAACAGTTCTTAGCTTTCCGTCAATCAAACATATACTCTTTTGGTTGGGTCTTCTTGGTGTTGAATTTTTACCAGAAATAAAGCTTTGGTGCTTCATTTCCCGCATCGTTAAGTTTTGAATTTCCCTTCGATCATGAGTCATCAGCGATCCTTCGCTCCTTTATCTTAATCCTGTCATATCCGTCCATGAATCAATCGGCGATCTCATTCAGAGATTCAGTGGGGGTTGTATCGTAAACGGTGACGTAATTTGCGTGGGTGCGTATCGATTAAATGACGTCATATCAGCGTGCGTTTGCGCCTTCACCCACAAAGGCCTCAATGCAAGTCAGTTCCAAATTGACATTTTCCATCAAACCACCTTTTTGCGAATTTCCCGAGTGCCATATCACTTTTTCATCACCATCCAGTGAAATGTGGTTTTTCCATTCGGCCGTCTCGTGAAACCGTCAGGATGTCCTAAATAAATTAGCATCGACAATGCGTAGGTGTCGAAAATTTTCGCGACTGACACGAGCTGAAAGGGACCTTCGTGTTTTATTCAATTACAAAGGGACGATCGATATTTTGTTTGCAGGCCGACGCTTCTGTAGACATGGCAGAACGCCATTTCTTCACGGCCAGCATGGAATACGTGTATCTGATCCAAGAAGTGCATGAACGAAAAAAATTCGAATTCGTAGAGACACTCTTAACGTTTCTGTTCGGATGGCTCACCTTCTACCACCAGGGGCATGAAGTAGCCAAAGATTTTCGGCCCTACACAGTCGACTTGCAGCACAAAATACAAAAAACACGCGCCAATTTTGATGACTACAGCAATAAATTGCGGAAACGAATGGCCGACGTTCAACACTCCGAAAAACCGGTCAAAAAAAATAAGGGTTGCAGAGAGGGTTACCTCTTTCTTTTGGAGAAAAGTAGGTTATTTTTTGTAAAAACGGCAATAACCGGGTGATTTTGCAGAAGCTTTTGGTACCACATGGACCAAACATTTTTGCACATATGACAAAGAGACTAAAGAGTTTACGATGTTACCGTACAATCAGCTAACAACCAAAACGGTAAGTTTGTAATAAGGTTGTGTTTCATTCCTGATTTTTGGTTTGAAGATCTCGCCACCTGAAGCAATGGTTTTGACGTCGTGTGTTAGGCGAATGTCTGATTCTATAGATAAGAGATTTTGTTTCGATATTCAGTTTGATTCAAAACCTGGGGTTGTTTTAACCTTTCAGGCACTTTCAGAGCAAGACCGAAAAGCCTGGTTGGATATTATGGATGGCAAAGAACCGGTATTTCATTTTAAATACAACTGTGATCAAAATTTAAAACACTGGTTCCAGACTTATACAACTCCAGGTGTTAACAAAGCACAAAATTCAGAAGAGAGACTCCTTGATGATTTAGGCATCCAGTTTGTGAAAAAATGTATCGAAGTTTTGGAAAGTCGCGGTTTGGAGGAGCAAGGCATTTATCGAGTGGTTGGAGTCACTTCTAAAGTGAATAAATTGCTAAACATGGGTTTAGATCGGAGGAAATGTGATAAATTAACCCTCGAAGATCCACAAGAGTGGGAAACCAAAACCATAACAAGTGCTTTGAAAAGTTACTTACGGAACCTCCCAGAACCACTCATGACTTACAAATACCATAACGGATTCATAGCGGCAGTCAGTAAGTTATTATTTTTGTTGTTGTAACAATACGTTACAATGTTTTTGCCAGAAAATGAGACCCGCCAAATGAGGATACACGACGTGCACACGCTAATCCATAGGTTACCAAAAACCAACTTTGAAGTGATCAAAATCCTAATCAAGCATTTAACAAAGTAATTTTATTTTGTTTGGGTCCAAAAGTTTTAATAATTTTTTTCAGTGTTTCCGCAAAATCTGATAAGAATTTGATGACTGTGAGCAACTTGGGTGTTTGTTTCGGGCCGACTTTGTTGCGGCCCGAGGAAGAAACGGTAGCTTCAATCATGGATTTGAAGTTTTATAACATCGTTGTGGAGATTTTGATTGAAAATTATGAGAAAATCTTCAATAGTGAGCCTGATAAAATATTACCGAGCGAAAACACTTCGCCACGAAACGCTGCACCTCCAAGTAATAACTACAAACATATTTCCGAACACCCGAATTTCGGTGCTGGCGATGGAACTGAAGTTGTTTACGCTCGAACTTACAATTCGAATCATTCCAATCACGTGTCGCCCAATTACCGGCCACAAATGACTTGTGTAAGTGCTTATTGTTTTGTTTTGGTTTAATTTGAGTGTGCAATTTTGTTTTTTAGACTGTGAAGGCGTATTATGAGGAACCTCTCACTGCAAATATGTGTTCAAGTCTGTACAGTGTTCACGAAGGGACGAATGGTGGCTACCACCCACAAATGAGTCGCAGTGAACACATTGGACCTAATTGCCAACCCATTTTACACCAAAAATCAATGCAACGGTTCATACCAACAGTGTCTTCTCAGTCTGAAAGTAATATTCCAAATTTACCTAGTCACAGTCCTACGTACTTCAGACCTTTCAACCGCATTAGTAAGCAATCGCTTTTTTAAAGGTTGAAAGTCGGGATAAAAATTTGCACGTTTTTAGCCCGATTTTGCTTAGTGGCTTGTTACTAACTCGACACCTAATGTTGGGTTTTTTAAACGGAAATCACCAACTAAACGTTTTGTTTGTTCTGTATTTTTATCACTAAAAATTTTGTCTGTTTTGATTTGGTAAGTACCACGCTTAATTAAGTTTTTTATGAAAGTTGCTGAAGATCTTTAAGTTTAAAAGTTAAATAAATAAATAAATAATTAAATAATTCATTTTAAAACTTAAATTTATTTAAACTTTAAAATTAAGTTTGCAACACTGTATAAAACAGAGGTAGAAGAATTTTACATTATTCACATCTTCTGTCTCTACATTGTGCAGTGTCGCCAACTAAAAAAAAAACTTAAAAATAAAGTTACCGCAGAAATTCAAAACATAAAAATAATAAAATAAAATATTTTATGCGGGACATTGGAGATTGTTTTTTGTGGTTGTAGTTTAAGTATCTTTTAAAGTTGGACAAATTGCACATTTGATTTCTTGTGTTATATTTTTTTACATCAAGTCGTTAGTTCATAGAACTAGATTTTCATATACTTTTTTCGATCGTTGAAACATTTTTTGAGTCACTAAATTAAATTAACTAAATTTTGCTACAACTGAGCCAAAACGTCACAAACCTGATCGGAAAACTCTAAAATTGGGTCGAAAACAATAAAATTTTTGCATTTTACGAAGATTTTAACACGTTTGTCAGCTAGACGCGCATTTATTTCACGAAATTTCTTCTAAAATATGTCCTAAAATCCAGTTATGAGTGTTATGACTAAAATGGTGTTGAAATTATTTTACTATTTGCACGTTTTTCGCCCAGAAATTCAATTACTTCGCGACATTTTGCCACAAATGAGCTGAAAATGGTGTAATATTTGCCTTTTTTGAGATAAAGACTTGATTTTTTTGTTCAACCGGATTTTATTTAACAGACACTGAGGAGTAACAAATGGCCAGTGTTTATACAAACAATGTTTTTCTTGACTATAAATCATCATCATTGCGAGAAGTTTTTACGCATTTTCTGGGTTTTTCTGTACAGAACCTTTAAAGCAGACCGTGGAGAAGAGAATGTTTATAATTTATTACCTCAATTACCAACATTATGACTAATAAATCAGTTTTAATTTTAGTTTTTTTTTTCTTTAAATGCACAGGTTTAAATGCACCTTAACTAAATGCTTTAATGTTATTCTAAATTTACACCGAGGACACGGAGGTAAGTGAAATTCCTAAAACGATGAAAATATTTTTCAAATTATTCCGCTAATTCAACTTTAGAATTTCTCTTATTTTTTTGGGTGAGATGTGAGAATTCTGGAGTTAAAATAATAAAAAACTTGAGAAATCTTGGGGGAATTAAAATTTTTTTTTATTAAATCACATTAGGTTATTTCGACCGATTTTGAGAAAAAAGAACTTGTAAAGAATTTATAGTGTCACCATTTGTTAAGTTAAAAAAAATTTTTGTCAATTAAAACTTAGTATATCTGTAGAAATTACTGTCTTCGAAATTTTGTTGTATTCGAAAATAACATCACACTTCTTTCTCACATGAGTCACATGGCGATAAAAGTAAACAAAATTAATAAATAAAATAGTATTTCTATTTTTATAGAATGAACTTACTCTAGTTTCACAATATGCACTGCTCACTGATTTGAAAATGCGCTGATTTTTATTATTAAATTGTTAAATAAGTTTATAAGGCATCCGTTTGCGACAGCGGCAAGATATAAACTGAAGAAAATTACACAACACATAAATAATTGTGTAAGAATATGAATAAAATCATTGAAAAAATGTATAATCAGCTTAGGTAACTAATTTCCGATAAGGTGTGAACAAAGGCGTTTGTCCAAATCATTGATTTTTTTTTTACAAAAACTCAACATGTGCTCGTAACAGATAATAAACCAACTAAGAAAGAATTATGTAATATCCGCTGCAGTAGTTTCGTCGAAACTGACAAAAAAAACGTCAGATTTACTTACAAAGAAAACGAAACTATTATTCTATTATTACCGTTTAAAAAAATTCTCATATTAGCGCATTACCTAATTTTGTTTTTTTACACACATTTTAAGCACAATTAATTGACCCTCTGACTTACAAATTAAGTTGGCAATATCGAAAAACTGTATTTTCCGTTTAAAAAACCGCCCGTTGATTCGGTCTTTGCATTGTTTGTGTTCACTTTCAGTACCTAACAGTACCAGCAGTTCAAACGAATCCGTCTCTTCGACGTCACGCGACGGTAATAATTACGTCGGGACGCCCAAAAAAAGCGAAAGATCAAGCATCTACATGGGGTATCCAAAAGGCTACAGGTCGCCAGGTGATGTGTAAGTAGCTTTTCTGAACGGTTTGACTATTCCTGGTTTTGGGTACTAACACTCTACTCTCCTCTTGTTTTTTCTCATCAGCACACAACTGCGTAAAGAAACTAATTATCTAACAGCTTCTGGGAGATCTAGTCCTTCCTTGCCTCGGGTTCGGTAAGATCTTTTGGTGTGGGCTTGTAGCTAGCATGTTTGTGGCACGTTTCTCTAATTTCCTTTATTTTTCTCTTTTGTACAGACCGCACTTCAAGAGCGTTTTTCTTCGGAAAAACAAGCCGTAGTCCGTGGATTTTTCATTTTTGTGTACCTATTATAATTTTGTCTTAATCGCATGGGTTCTTCATTAACTATGTGTATTGCATGAATAAATTGTTTTTCATTGTGACGTGTTTTATTTCCTAGGCGAGTGCGAACGTTGTATGCGTGTTTGGGCGAACATGACGGCGAGTTGTCTTTCGAACCCAATCAGATTATAACGAACGGTAAGTGGTAGATTTGGCGAGGTGGGTTTTACGATTGGTTTCGCAGTGAAAAGCTCGCAAGAGCCGGGCTGGCTGGAGGGCACTTTGAACGGGAAAACTGGTCTAATACCGGAAAACTACGTGGAAATTTTGCCCTGACAGACCGGCTCTCTGTCGAAAATTTCCACGAGTCTGCGACACGGCCTCTGCAAAGCTTTACATTTACACAATTCCGATCCTGAACTAGTACAAGAAAATCCCCGTTTGAGTCTGCATAGACAGAGTTTGGACAGCGGCAGAGCGTTGCTGAGACAAGCGAGCACCGAGCGAAAGAGCTCCACTTAAGCATATCACAACTCAGAAGGTCCCTAACACCATTTCGTGTAAATAAGAGCATGTAACCCGGTCTTAATTTGTTGTGATTAACGCCACCTCGTAATATGAAAACTAGCAGCGTTTTTGAATTATTTTTATAAAGTATTATACACGTTCTGTGATAGCAAGACAGACTGGCACCTCTAGAAGTACGTTACATCAGCCATACGTATCCTGTATATTGTAAAATAACTTTTGATTGTATAATTTGTGGGTGTGTATTGTGTTGGTACCTTTAGGATTGAGGGACCACAACCCTGAAACACCAATTGTCTCATATCAATTGTGACTGCCTATAACTGAAGTAATAATGTAAAAATCCGATTCAATAGTTACCTAATTGAATGTAACATCATGTCCTTCAATGTACAAGTCTTAATCGCATTTGTTTTGTTTTATTTACTCCACAAACACATTATTATTTGTGATACAACAAAGTGTGTTTACCATTATTTTTTACAATATATATTTTATGTACAAGTACTCATTTTTATGTATGAAATTTATATTTGTATATATTTTATTAATCTGTTAATAATTCTTGTGTTTAGTTGCTGTAAGAACCATTGTACTTGTTGTATTATTTCCAAGAAATGTCCGCAAATATGTCTTTCATTTCACCCCAACCAATCCTCACCCCGGGGGGTTGTTTTACCTGTGTTTGCAATTTCCCCCCAAAGTTTAGTTAGCAACAAAAAGCCGGCCTGGAAACATGGCTCTAATTACACTTTCCCTCGTTATTTTATCAATCGCAAGCAGTTTAAGTGCGAACTGTGTTTGCGTCCCGTTTTGGAAATGCAGTGACGATAATTTTTCCACCGATGATTTTGACCTGGTCGGATTCAGGTAAGTGCAAAAAATGCAACACAAGACGTTCAAAAAACTGTCCTTGAATTAGTTTAAAGAAATCTGCTAAAAGTATTTGTATTGAGTCTCAAAAACTTTCACAGAGATCAGCGTTTGTTTTAGATTCAACTCGTAATACTAATTTCAGAAGATATTTTACCTAGAATCCGGGCTTTAGTCGTAAGTAAAGCTCGGAAAATATGCACTTAAATACCTCTAAAATATGCAATTATGCTTCTTAATATGCATAAACGCATTTGTGAAATAACAAAATAAACAGTTTTTTTGACATCATATGTATAATTTTTAATTACAAAAACCATAAAAAATAAACACAAAATACGAAATAAACATATCTTATTTACCATACAGACATACATCCCACCCTATTAAATTAATTGTTTTAATTTTTTTTTTAATTATTTATGATTGGAGCTAAAACAATATAATATACCGCATGCTTTCTAGAAGATCTTTTGATTTTAAAATCAAATGGATTTGTAAGCCACATTTTGAGAAAAGTGGATTTAACGACACTTTGTTATTTTGGCAAATTCACACTTTAAATGCACAATTCTGTGATTTCACCACCATACTCAAACACCGAAAGGGAACCTAGGAATTTCCTAATTTCAATTTTATGACATCCGGCTTACCTTGAGTTATAACTGGGTATACTGGTTGCGTTCATGTAGCTGCTTAGACAAAGACTATTTGCAGTTCAACTGAAATAGTTTTTTGCAATTTCTTGCCGAAAAACTTTGAAAATATGCAATTTCATAAATGCATATAATTAAGTTCGAAGAACACAAACTTATGTTTTTAAAAATTTTATTTAATTAATACAGGAGCTCTCTAGAGCGATGCCTAATAAGAACTGAACTAACATTTTGGGGAAATTATCTTAAATATTAAAGCCACATGTGTTTGCTATACAATGGTAACATTATGGATTAAAATGCGTGGGGTCTCTTCATATAAACTTCCCTTGGTGGTTGGTTACGATGAATTGTGAATGGGGAATAAACATCCTGGATCGGACGGACATAATTATTTGCTTTTATAGAATTTTATCAAAATACGCAGATATTTATCTGAGAGTTGGTACTCAGACATAATCCGTTGAGTTATGCCCAATGAAAATATTTTCAAGATGGCAGCACTTCCGGTTACTGGAAGTCGCTATTAACTTTCTTATTTTAAATAGAAAGCTATGTTTTTCACTGCGTTTTTGGATTAGTTGAGTTATTTTAAAGGAGTTTTTATCAGCTTTCCCTATACCGAAGTTTAACCGTTTTCAAGATATTTAGGATTTTTGAAAATTTTTGAATTTGCCCTTAAAAAATCGGTAACTCGCTTAGTTTTAGAGATGTCGAAATCATATTTGGAGAATTAAAAGAGAAAGCCTATATCTGTTGTTCAGTGTGACCAAAATTGGAATTGAAAGTAATAAACCCAAAAATTTTAAGGTTAAGTTTGGGCAACTTCAAGTACCCAAAACTTTATTTTTTCAAATGGGATGTCCCAATTTTTATTCTACTAGGTGGAGGAGATTTTTTTTTCTGCATCTATCTGTATTAGCATTCCCTATACCAATCTGTGATAATTTTCAAGTTATGTTGGTTTTTTTGTTATTGTAACCACAGCTATTTTTGCATAGTTTGCCATAAAAACATTTCTGATTAAACTTAAACGACAAACTCTGTTCAAAATTGTGTTATCAGGCTGTGAAAACAAAAGAAATTCATTGGGTGTTGGTTTGAAAGACTTTAATGTCTCACCTTATTTCATCCGTTTCCATGGCAACCTATGAGAAAAGGCCTATGGCTAAAGAAATTCTCAATCCCAACAAAAAGGTATTGTAACTTGAAAACTATTAAACATAAGTATAGGGAATGTTAACACAGATCGAAGCAGAATTAAATTCTCTACCATCTAGTGAAATAAAACTTTTGTCATTTCATTTGAAAAAAATGAGTTATGGGTGCTTAAAGTTCTGCAAACTTAATTTTAAAAATTTGGAGTTTGTTATTCTTTTTTAAGCTTCCTCTTTCAAATGAGCTCAAAAATATTTCCAAATTTTTAAAAATCGCAGAGTTATCGATTTTTGAACTGGAAGGTGCAAATCCAAAAAAATTTTAAAAACCATAAATATTTCGTAAACGGCTAAATTTAGGTATAGGAATAGCTTATGAAAACTACCTTAAAATAACTCTAGTAATTCAAAAACGCATTAAAAAATATAGCATTCCATTTAAAATAAGGAAGTTGATAGCGACTTCCGGTATAACCGCAAGTTCTGCTATCTTGAGAATATTTTCATTGAGCAGGACCTAAAAGATTATGGTTGTATACAAATTTTCAGATGACTATGATTATTAGAACTACCAATACTTCTAATGTGGGGTTTAGACAAAACAGCCTGTATGCATTTTGCATATTTTCCGAGCTCTAGTCATAAGTATTAAGTAAGGTAAAATTTGTAACTGAAACGTCGACTCAAAAAATAATAATTTGAATTTTCTTTAAATAAACCCTCATAATCATTATAATTTGTATGCACAACAGATGGCCTCACAAATGACATAATAATACAATTTAAATTATGTATTCTCACATACGATTTAGCTTATTTTTAAGTGACGTACGTATCTACCCATTGCACAATGGATACTTTTACAAAAAAATCAAAGTAAAAAAGGACTCATTAAAAAGTTGTTTGTTTGTTTGTTTATTTATTTGTTTTATTTGTGATTTTACACTTTTAGGAGCGGTTGCGAGAGCTACTTCGACGTCTGTTGCACGATAAAGTGCGGCTTGAGAAAAACGGAGAGCGTGATTTCCGAGGGAACGATAAGAAACCGCATTTTGGGTCCAGAAAACGCGGCGAATTTTGGCGAGTTTCCCTGGATGTTGGGTGTCCTTTCCGGCAAGACCTATCGCTGTGGAGCTTCCTTAATTCACCCCAAAGTGGCTCTAACTGCCGCTCATTGCGTTCATACGAACGGTTTTTATAAAGTTCGAGCGGGTGAATGGGACTGGAACAGTCGCAAAGAGCCCTTAAAACACCAAGACCGTTTGGCCAAAAAAATCATAATTCATCCTGAATACGATCCTAATTCCCTCATCAACGACATCGCGTTGATAATCCTCGACAGGGATTTCCAGCTGTCGGAAAATGTGGGCGTTGTGTGTTTGCCGCCCCACAATTCGGAGCCCGTGCAAGAGGAGTGTGTTGTTAGTGGTTGGGGGAAAAGACATAGAAGTGGGAAGCATCAGACGGTTTTGAATAAAGCCGTGTTTCCGATTGTGCCGAACAGTAGGTGTGAGACGGCCCTGCGAAGGGCGCATTTGGGGCCTTTGTTTCGGTTGCATTCGAGTTTTATGTGTGCGGGAGGGAAGGAGAAAGACACTTGTAAGGGCGATGGGGGAAGTCCCCTTGTGTGTGGTGCACAAGGGGAGGAGGAGAGATATGAACAGTTTGGGATTGTGGCCTGGGGGCTTGTTTGTGGGACTACGGACAGTCCAGGAGTTTATGTCAGTGTGGCCCAATTTGTTGACTGGATTGACCAACAAGTCCTGAATGAAAATTTAGATAATCAGATTTACAAATATTGATAAACTGAGATAAATTGTAAAGCCGTACTATTTGGAAATAAATCACGATAAGTCTGCAACTGAGTTTTTGTTGATTATTTATTTCTGAGAGAATTCAATAAATTTTGCCGTAAACGGCGTTTAAAAAAGTGAAAACTGCAACATTTTTTTACGTTTTTCTCAGGAACTATACGATTTAGAGCAACAATAAAAAAGCATCAGATAGCGCGTAAAATTATCTATTTTCTCGTCAAAACCCTGGGCCGCTCCGGGCGACGGTTCCGAGTACAGAACCATTTAAAGTTTTACACTACAAAAAATCATAACTCAAAAACTAAAAGTCGTAGAGCAAAACGGTTTGTTCCAGTGAATTCTACAGCTCATTTTACATATTATATCGTTTTTTTATGAGATTTAAAATTTTGATTTTTTTTGCTAAAAATTAGGGTAGCCATTTAGTGGGATATTTCATTCTTCAACAAAAAAATTTATAATTAAAAAACTAAAAGTCGTAGAGCAAAACTGTTTGTTCCAATGAATTCTGCGGCTCATTTTGTGTATTATACCAGCTTTTTACGCGATTTAAAATTTTGAATTTTTTTGCTTAAAATTTTATTGGTCGAGGCACTTTACCTTCACAAAAATAAAAAAAAATATTTTTTTTAAAACTCAGTCTAGCAAAGTTTTATGGACTTTTGTATGCTTTTACAACCCTCTGGAGTTGTTAAAAGTTGAAACAAAGTTAATAGGTTCGATTTTTGAATTTTTAATTTTTCCACTTTTCGTCGCGATTTTGGTCGATTTCCGGTACCCGGAACATTTATCGAGCAATAACTCCGAAACTATTAGAGATAATCCCATGAAGTGTATTACCGTTGGAAAGATCTTTTAATTATCTATCTTTTTGAAAAAAGATTATCGTTCTCCTATTAATAGTTTTCGAGAAAATTGCGAATAAAAAGAAAAATAGGGAAAATTTTAAAAAATTCATAACAAAAAAACTATTAGGAATTTTGCGATTTTCTCGACGCCAATCGATTCCCCGCATCATTTTGCATAGGTAAGGATCAAAATAGTTTCACTTTTTTGACTAGTTTTGCCGTAATTGAGAAAATAAAAAAAAATAAAAATTTGTTAACACAAAATGGCCAATTTTTAAAGTGTCTCAAAATCAATTAAAACCCATTCTATCTGATAGATTTTGACGTGCTCTTTACGATGGAACAAAGCGTTTTCTCCTAGCTCTTTTAGTTTGGCTGTAATCGGCGTTTGAAAATTGAAATTTTTTTGCGAGATATTGCCTTGAAACCTATGACATTTCGTAGCCCTTTTTATACCGGTTCTAATCGATTTTGCCGTTTCTCTCTAACTCTAATAGTTTCGCGGTAATGGGCGTTTAAAAATTAAAAAAAAAGTGAAAAGACAACCTTTTTTTGCGTTTTTCTCGGAAACTATAAAACTTAGAGCAAATTTTAAGAATGCATCAGATAGCGCTTAAAATTATCTATTTTCTCGATTAAACCCGGAGCCGCTCCGGGCACCGGTTCCGGGCACAGAGGCATTTAAAGTTTGACACTAAAAAAATTCATAATTAAAAAACTAAAAGTTGTAAAGCAAAACGGTTTGTTCCAGTGAATTCTACGGCTCATTTTACATATTATATTGGTTTTTTACACGATTTAAAAATTTGAAATTTTTTGCTTAAAATTAGGGTAGCCATTTCATAGTGGTATACTTTATTCTTTAATAAAAAAATCGTAATTAAAAAACTAAAAGTCGTAGAGCAAAACTGTTTGTTCCAATGAATTCTGTGGCTTTTTTGTGTATTATTCCAGCTTTTTACGCGATTTAAAATTTTGATTTTTTTGCCTTTAATTTAAAATTAGGGTAGCCATTTCATAGTGGGATATTTCATTCTTCAACAAAAAAAATCGTAACTCAAAAACTAAAAGTCGTAGAGCAAAACTGTTTGTTCCAATGAATTCTGCGGCTCATTTTGTGTATTATACCAGCTTTTTAGGCGATTTAAAATTTTATTTTTTTTTGCTTAAACCCCCCCTACAAATAGCCAATTTTTAAAGTGTCTCAAAATCAATTAAAACCCATTCTATCTGATAGATTTTGACGTGCTCTTTACGATGGAACAAAGCGTTTTCTCCTAGCTCTTTTAGTTTGGCGTTTGAAAATTGAAATTTTTTTTGCGAGATATTGCCTTGAAACCTATGCTATTTCGTAGCCCTTTTTATACCGGTTCTAATCGATTTTGCCGTTTCTCTCTAACTCTAATAGTTTCGCCGTAATGGGCGTTTAAAAATTTAAAAAAAGTGAAAATGGCAACCTTTTTTTGCGTTTTTCTCGGAAACTATAAAACTTATAGCAAATTTTAAGAATGCATCAGATAGCGCTTAAAATTATCTATTTTCTCGATTAAACCCGGAGCCGCTCCAGGCACCGGTTCCGGGTACAGAGACATTTAAAGTTTGACAATAAAAAAATTCATAATTAAAAAACTAAAAGTTGTAGAGCCAAACGGTTTGTTCCAGTGAATTCTACGGCTCATTTTACATATTATATTGGTTTTTTACACGATTTAAAAATTTGAAATTTTTTGCTTAAAATTAGGGTAGCCATTTCATAGTGGTACTTTATTCTTCAATAAAAAAAATCGTAATCAAAAAACTAAAAGTCGTAGAGCAAAACTGTTTGTTCCAATGAATTCTGCGGCTCATTTTGTGTATTATACCAGCTTTTTACGCGATTTAAAATTTTGATTTTTTTTTGCTTAAAATTAGGGTAGCCATTGATTGCATAGTGGTACTTTATTCTTCAAAAAATCGTAACTCAAAAACTAAAAGCCGTAGAGCAAAACTGTTTGTTCCAATGAATTCTGCGGCTCATTTTGTGTATTATACCAGCTTTTTACACGATTTAAAATTTTGATTTTTTTTGCTTAAAATTAGGGTAGGCATTCAAAATTTTACATTAAAAAAATTCATAACTCAAAAACTAAAAGTCGTAGAGCAAAACGGTTTGTTCCAGTGAATTCTGCGGCTCATTTTACATAATAGGTATATCGGTTTTTTACCGCATTTAAAAATTTGAAATTTTTTGCCTAAAATTAGGGTAGCCATTGCATAGTGCAATAGTTTGTTCTTTAACAAAAAAATTCGTAACACAAAAACTAAAAGACGTAGAGCAAAACGGTTTGTTCCAGTGAATTCTGCGGTTCATTTTACATATTATATCGTTTTTTTATGAGATTTAAAATTTTGATTTTTTTTGCTAAAAATTAGGGTAGCCATTTAGTGGGATATTTCATTCTTCAACAAAAAAATTCATAATTAAAAAACTAAAAGTCGTAGAGCAAAACTGTTTGTTCCAATGAATTCTGCGGCTCATATTGTGTATTATACCAGCTTTTTACGCGATTTAAAATTTAGATTTTTTTTGCTTAAAGTTAGGGTAGCCATTTCATAGTGGGATATTTCATTCTTCAACAAAAAAATTCATAATTAAAAAACTAAAAGTCGTAGAGCAAAATGGTTTGTTCCAGTGAATTCTGCGACTCATTTTCCGTATCATACCAGCTTTTCACGAATTTTAAAATTTTGAATTGCTTAAAAATTTAATGGTCAAGGAACTTCATAAAAATGTAAAAAAAATTTTTTTTAACTCATTTTAGCATTGTTTTATGGGCTTTTCTATGCCTTTACAACCCTCTGGTGTTGTTAAAAGTACAAAAAAGTCAATAGGATCGAATTTTTGAATTTTGATTTTTGCAATTTTTGTTGAGATTTTGGTCGATTTAGGGTACCCGGAACATTTATCGAGCAATAACTTCGGAACTATTAGAAATTGTTTTAGATAATCTTATAATTATCTATCATTTTCAAAAAAGATTATTCTTCTCCGACTAATAGGGATCAAAATAGTTCCACTTTTTCGAATAAATTGAGAAGTTAAAAAAATTGAAAAATTTAAATTTAAATTTATTATTGAATTACAACAGATCATCAGAAGGTTTACTACGAGATGTTCAAACTGTGAGATGTGAGAGTGAGCGTAGCGCAGAGCAGGGATTTGCTGGTCAACTGTAATTTTCTTGGTTTCGGCCCTCTTTTCTATGACATAACATAAACCAACCACCAACCCACCCACATAACCTTAAAAATTACATCACGGTTATGTCAGTCATTTTCAAAACCATTTCAATTAAATTGTGCCGTGTCAAACTCGTGGTCACACTTAATCAAAATTACAAAATGAGTGCCCTGAAATGTAGCGTGGCAGTTTGCCAATTTACAGCAACAAACAATAAGGAGAACAACTTGCAAATTGTTAAACAACTTGTGTCTGAAGCGGCTCAAAAACAAGCTAAAGTACAATATTTTCCCTTAAGTACGTCCCGTTTCATGCATTTTGTAGATAGTATTTTTACCCGAAGCTGCCGACTATATTGCTTCCAATAAAAATGAAGCCAAAGCTTTTGCAGAACCATTGAATGGAACATTGATGAATGAGTATCGAAATTTGGCCAAGACCAGAAAAGTTTGGTTGTCAGTGGGTGGTTTTCACGAATTGGTCAATGAGGTAAAAAATAAAGTATCTAGTTTTGATTCATACTAATTTATTCGTTAAGCACCAAATTTTTAATACACATGTGTTGATTGATGACGAGGGCGAAATAAAGTCAGTGTATAAAAAATTGCATTTATTTGATGTCAGCATTCCAGAGCTAAATGTTAACTTGAGAGAGTCAGACCTTAATGAAGCTGGGCGTTATCTTGTGCCCCCGGTTATGACACCAGCAGGGCCTCTAGCTCTAGCCATAGTACGTGTTTTAATAATAATTTTACAAATACTTTAAATAAAATCAATAGTGTTACGATTTGCGATTCCCCGAGTTGAGCATTATTCAACGCAAACAAGGCGCCAATATTTTAACATACCCTTCAGCTTTCACCAAAGCTACAGGGGCCCTCCACTGGGAAACACTTCTAAGATCTAGAGCTATTGAAACCCAATGTTACGTTATAGCAGCGGCACAGTACGGCAAACACAACGAAAAAAGAACCTCATACGGACAAGCCCTTGTAAGCTTATTAATCGTTACAAAAAACAACACAAAAATCAGATTGTAGACCCTCAAGGAAAAATAATTGCAGAATGCCCAAAATATCGCGAAGGCCATGAAACGAACCAAAGCATTGCAATTGCAGACATTGACTCAAACTTAATCCAAAAAGTTCGCACAGAAATGCCTGTTTTTCAACACAGACGCAGCGACATTTACCAACTTCAGGTCGTTGGAGGCGAAAAAATACCAATAAATGATGAAGAAACGTTCTCATTTGCTCATAAAATTATTCCAGCGAGCACGGTTTTTTACAGGACGAGGCATTGCTACGCTTTTACAAACATCAGATGTGTTGTTCCAGGACGTATGTAATTATACCGGGTGTTTCAGTTTTGTATTCGCCCCCTTGTGATTTTTTAATTTTTTTATAATACAAAAGTATCACAAAGCGTAATATTCATAAATGAGTTGACAAAATCTATTAGATAAAATCACCAGTTTATCTTTACAATGATCTATGTCAAAACAGTGACTGTCCATTTTTTTTAAATGGCACCCTGTATATTTTTTGTGCCATTGGATGGGTAATTAATTTCTAATTCCAAATATGTATCACATTCCATATTTTAGGGTAGTGCAACAATAATAATTAATTATTAAAAAAAAACTTAGTTTCCTATGAAAATGCTTTTAGTTCACCTGTCAAAAAAACATTATTACATTTATTACATATTGGAATCAAGGAAAGCTAGCCATTATTTTAATCTACGTGGAGTGTCACATTAGTATTTTTTCTTAAATTACTAAATAAATGTTTCTAATAAAGTTTCCGTTGTCATCTAGTTCTTTCTTTTTATTTAAAATAATCTATTTTTTTATTGTTTACTATTATTTTTCCTAATCTTGTTACCAAATCATCAGATTTTACGTCTAATTTTTATGTAATGTACTGTCACTTGCTACGTAACTCGTTAACGGTCGAGGCTAATTGTTTTATTTACTTTTCTTTTTATAAAATTTCGGGAATAAATTTTCAGTTTATAAGGGAATTACGAAAATTTTTGTACGTAACACGTTATGAAAAGCCTGTTATTGTTTAACGGGCATTATGTTTGCCAAAACGAGTGAGCGCAGGGAGTTAAACAAAATCCGTCTTTTCATAACTAATTACATAAATAACTCTTGTCATATTGTGTAAAATTGGAAGTAAATTATTATCTATCAAATATTAAAAAAGGGGGCGAACACAAACTGAAATATCCACTATAAATAACAATTTGTGGCCTAACTTTCAATGTTTAGATGTTTTAATTTCAACGATGCGTTGTTGCAAACGACTGGAGGATTTAACTTCAGAAGAAGTGACTGATTTATTTTTAACAGCGGTCAAAGTACAGAAAGCTGTCGAAAATGAATATTCGGCTAGTTCTTCAACACTTTGTGTTCAAGATGGCAAACACGCGGGTCAAACAATACCAGTAAGTGACTTTTTGTTTTTCTTTTTTGTAAGTTTTTATTCGAATTTATTAGCACGTCCACATACACATTCTACCGAGAAAGCCCAACGATTTTGAGGTAAATGATGAAATTTATGACAGATTAGCCAAACACGATCGCGAGGAGAGCCAAGAACCCATCAGAAATGTCGCAGAAATGTCTCAGGAAGCGGACACTCTACGAAAATATTTTTATCATTTGTAATTGTTAAAAAATTATGTATATAATACGAGAGTGGTTAATAAAATATTTCTTCAAGAATGTGTTTTTTTAAATTCCAGCAGGATCCATGAACATAATTTTAGGTTGGTAGTAGAGTGATTTTTACGTTTTTAGGTTGGTCCTTACTTTGAAAAACTGAAAAATGCACAGCTAATCGAGGTTCTACTGTATCAGAAATCAATAAAAAAATCTTAAAGGTTCCCACCATTCGTTATGAAGACTGCTTGTAGATGTCACTACGTATGTCAAATGTTCGTCTCTACAGGTGGTACGAATAAAAATTGTGCCAGTTTAAAAACCGTGATAAAAAATTAATCTCTTTATCTAATTACAAGTCACGTAGCGATAAATTCCTGGAGGATTTGATAGTGACGTCCTTAATTTATAATGCATTTAATTACGAGAGCAAATAAACCTCTTCCATGCATGCACGTATGAGCACAAATTTGCTTAAATTATCAAGTCATGTGAAACGCTCATAATTTTTTCATTTGCTTCTCCTTTAATTAACGATCCGTTCGAGCAACACGTTCCAAAAATAATTTCAGTTTTTCCAACCAACACACGAGTGAGGAATGCCGTATGAGAATTGAGAACACAATCTTAAATTATTAACAGAGATAAGGAACAAAAATGAAGGTGAATTTAGTACAACTGCTGCTACACGAGTAAAACAGTTGCCGCTGCGCGGCGCTTCGTATATTAAAGTCTTTAAAGCCTGCAGTCTGCATAAATTAACTACACATTTCCTTCCAGCGCGACTATTATGATTCATTAAAATCGTCCTATTTCATATTTTAGTCCCGTTGTATTAAATTCGTTTATGGCCCATTCTCGCCGTTCAATGAATATTAAGCCAAATACAAATTTCCTTTGCTTATTTAGACCGGCGTTTTACAAGCGGAACTTCTTAAGGACCTCCGTTTAAACAATTTCCGGTTGGGATTAAAGACAAGCGAATTAAACTTTCCGCGTTTTTCTCAAAGATTGTCATTATGTGCATCTACGTGCTTGAAACAATCATAATCTAGCGACCCCAGCGGCGCATCTTCTGCATCAGACACTTCATTAAAATCGCTAATAAGCTCAAAATTCACTGGCCTGATTGCTAATTATTTAATTTATCTCGAGCGAATTTTTCGGGACGAGCTGCAGGAGAACGGCTTCGATTTCCGCATTTTAATTACTGTTTCTATTGAAGACTCCCGCAGGATATTACCTAAAATTAAATTTTTGCGATAGAATCGGAAAAACTGCTCGAAGTTGTGTAATTTGTTGCGGTGTAGCATTGTCAAGCACTGCGCCTAAGACAAACACTGTGATAATCAACGTCTGTAGATAATTAAGGGATTATTAAATTTTGATTCGAGCACAAAAGACGGATTTCGGTGCTAATCAGGGTAGCGGAAATAGACTTAGGTAATTACTGCTAATTACACCAAACACTTCGTTCTTAATCCCTTATGTCGTTTATAGTGTTCAGGAAACATTATTGCTTTTAAAAACGAAAGAACAAAATGTGCACCCGGCGCCTCCACCATTTTGACACGCTCCTAACAAAATATTTGAAAAGTTAAATTAAATACACCAGACGAGGTGAAAAATAAAAAGTTAAAATATAGTAAAAAGTGTTTGTTAACTTTATTTCACACAATTCTGGCATGTTTGCGTTCCAGCCCTGGACTATTTGTGCAACATTCGTAAATTGTTATTTTAGAATCGCTTCGTCACGCGACTAACAAGAAACTGCTTGTAAATGCCTTCGAAATAACAAATATTTGATGTTATCAGTAATAATAGCACTAACCTACCACAGTGCGGTGTTATTTCACCCTTTACGCTTTTACGACATGAGATTAAACCCAGCTACGAATAACACTTCTTTAAGGTTTTGGATAAATAACAAAGCTTTTATTGAAATATCCCCGAAATGCTGAGTAACGCGGTTAGAGCGAGTCAATCGCGAATTTTCAGCTGAACTGTATTAATTTTGTATTGTTTGCGATGGCCTGCAATAAAAGTGCACCAAATTTGGTTTTATTTATTGGTCACTGCACTTTGTTTTTTGGTGTTGGACAGCGTAATTTAATTCGTAGAGTCTCGGGTGACACTAGCTTCAATTCTTAAAATAGTTTATTAAAGATATCGATCCGGTTCGCGTCCAAGATTAATAACATGATTAGACATCTGACCTAAATAAATATAATAACCCGGCGTATGTAAATATGCAAATGCGGAGAAGTTGGGCCCCAGTTCATGAATTTTTTTGTGAAAAGTGTACTGCAGTGGTTTAATGTCCGTGTAAGGATGCATTATTGATGGTAAGATGCGTGTGTTTTTACCTGAGCAAGCGCTCTCCATATAATTACAAATAGTGGCACTTTGTGAAATTTCCACGCACTGACGCTCCTGATTCCAGCATCCATCCTGATCCAGTCGTCATCGAGCGTTGCGTCGTGAAACTTCTATTTAGTTGCAAATTTCGTAAACACACGTGACCAAAATCCCAAACTCAATCAGCGACAGGTAAGTGTATTTGTGTCAAGACCTGTTTCTATAATTCGATTTGGCGTGCTATTGCAAAGTTTGTTTTTTGGAAATAATGCGATTAAATGTTCCGGAAGTTCCCGGAGCGAATCTTTTAAAAATAAATCAATCAAACCAGTGACAGATGATTCGTAATGGACATTCGACTTTGATGGAAAATATAAAATAATAAGTCCGTAAAGAGAAGTGTTGGTGCTTTTATAACGGCCATAAATCGGCTATTCTTTCAAACAGCGCGCCGTAAAAGACTGCTTTAAATGCAAAAAGACGGTGAATTGACGGACAAAAACCTCTATTATCCTTTCAACTCAGCCTTGAGAGATAATTCCTTCGGTTCTCCTGCACTCGACATAAAAATCAAACGCTAATTAAGCCCTTTCAGGCCGCACAAGGCGATTAAAGTGGACAATGATTGCTTTAGGATTGCTGTGCTTTTAGCTTCCCTAATCTTAAGAGCCTGTGTTTATCTTTAACCAGGACTATCTGAAAGCATTGTTGGAAAGGGTGCCGATGGGCCATTGTCAACTTGAAAAGAACGTGTAAGACGATACAGGGGAAATTTTTCGGCTTGAGTTACATACGTGAGGGTCGATTTAAAAAATCACAATATTTCTCCTAAAAGCGTGGGTGATAACAATTTTTTCAAACCAACTTTTAATTACATTGTCAGAAATAAACGGTAACGTAAAACAACTGTTATTGAATGCAAAATATCGATTCTAAAAATACTGACTTTGTGTAAAACAGACGCAATTTTAAAATAGACTTACGTTTTTATAAACAACTAAATAAAACACGACGTTCTATTTTGCAATTTTGAGTCTGTGGGACTATTTCAGTATAAACTGATGGTTTTATTTGAGAAAATGTTCAATGTTGTTAGGTTTTATTGAAAAAATGTTCAATGTTGTTATTTCCATCTTGATTTTTTCTGTAATTAAATGCAACTTTGGTTCCCGGTAATCGGATGAAACATTGCGCTAATCATCAGAGGATCACGATAACAAATTACCAATTCTCGGAAATGTTAGTTAAAGTCACCATGACGTAAGTTTATGTGAAATAAAAATATATAAAAAAATGTTTTAAAAAAAAGCTTTTTTGGTACACGCTCTCTAAAATGGTTAACTTTGGGAACTGCTTTGACTCCGCAAAATGTCATTTTAAAGGACAAGTACTTAAAGTCGTCATAGCAACACTTTGCGGACTCTAATTTATTTTGCAGACTCAAATTTGTTTATTATTTGACAAAATCGATCGACTGCACTTATGATGAGGGTGGATTGAAAATGTAAAGAATTTTGTTGTTTTAGAGAGCTGGTACCAAAAAAGTTTGTATGCAACACTTCCGCAAAATAGTTTTAGAGGACTCATCTCATTAAAGACTCGGCTCCTTCGTCGCCTCGTCCTTAATCCGATTCGTCCGCTGAAACTCAATTTTGCGGACTTGTTACATAAATAACTATTATTTAAAAGATGCTAAAAAAGTAAAAAATAATGTATTTCAATCACAGGAGAATATTTTTTCTTACAGGTTAAAATTCTAAAATTTATAAAAGCTTTGGGAGTTATAGTTTTACACGACATTACGACATTACGACATTACAGAATTACTTTGTTCAGTTGACAACTCCCAAAGCTTTGATAAATTTATAAATAAAAAAAAGAAAAAATATACTCCTGTGATTGAAATACATTATTTTTTACTTTTTAGTGCATCTTTTAAATAAAAGCTTTTTTTTAAAAAACATTTTTTATATATTTTTATTTTTTGCTTTTTAGTCTTTATTTATTGCATAGATTTATTGTTATTACACTGTGCATCTACGGTGACGCCCAAATGACCAACATACCATCTATGTCGGTATAAGTTACGGTATGTACAAATCCAAGGGTATAAATCGAGAACCCCTTTGTAAACATAACCTAAAGTTTTAAAACCCCACATAACACCTTTAGGGGGTAATTAACCATATAGAATTGCATTGTCACGCAGATTACGTAAGCATGTTAAATTTTATTTCATTGCGACTACAGGAACCCTTTCAAATTTACAAATCGAGAACCCCTTTGTAAACATAACCTAAAACTTTAAAACCCTATTTAACCCCTTTAGGTTAAGTATGCAAAATTTCAATTCAGTGGGACAACAGGAACTCTTTCAAATTTGGCTCCGAAAAAATAACCGACAGACAGATAACATTGTGAGTTGAATAAAAGCTTTTAAAAATAATTAAGAAATAATATTTGTTTCGCTAAAAATACGAGTATGTTCGATTGGAGCTTTGTAAAGCTCTCATGAGAGAGAATGCAAACAGATATTATTTACAGTTAGAAATTCAGTTTTTGAAAAAATTCAATAAACTTATACATTTTTCTATACGTTTTTAGTTGGTAAATTAATTCGAAAGTGGGTGTTTTGTTTGCCTCCCACGGTTTGCAAACTGTTTTTCGCTCTAAAATACAACACTTCTCTTATGTTATTAAGTTTAGCCTAAAATTAGTAAACTTGAAAACTGGAAAAAAAACTTTTACGTTTATAATCTGTCTCTTTAATTAACCTTTGGAGAATTTTATGCCCAAGTCCCTCGTAATGACTTTCTTCTGTTTGAATTGACCAAACAGCCCGAAGCAATTAACCCTCACTTTGAGGCACTTTGATTAACATTGCTAGTTTCAAACCTAATTGCCTAAATCACGTGTTTTCATTTTTAAACAATTTGTAATATTAACAATTATTTTGCGTTATCTGTACAGGAACTCATTTTTATTTGTTTTTGGAGCACATAAAAATGTTTAGATACTTTTTAACTCTTTAAATGACTTTGTATCAAGTTAAAACTTTTGATATTTGCGACAGTACTTTTATTAGTTTCACAAAACCAGTTGTTGCAGATGTTGGCATGATGTGGGTATATTGATCATTTCTTCCTTTGTGTTGTAAAAAGTTTTAATATTTCCTTTAAAAACTCGCCACATAACGTGTCGTGCAAGTTGACAGATTCAATTTCAGGCCCTTCTGTACTTAATGTCCTGTTAAATACATTGTCGGGATTATCTATAAATAGGAGAATGCAACGCAATTTTTGCTAGAAATGAAATAACATTTTTTCACGTTGAAAATACTGAATATTTGATCTCTCAAGAGAGGCACAAAGTCGAGTGTTCATAAAATGATCTTGAAAATCACGAATTTTTACGTCAAGTTAAGCTGACTCATAAAATAAAACTTCACTTATCGTGTCCTGAAGTAAGACCGATTATGGTCCCGGTATTGATTTTATAATTTCCACTTTGAATCCTTTCGGCCTGAACGGGATATTTTCCATACAAATGTACACATGGAGTGTATCTTCAGATTATGAACGGATCGTGTGATCCTGGACTCTCGTTTTCGCCTGTTATAACAGCATGAGTGCTTTCCAAACGATCTGAAATTCTACTTCAATCTGAAGGAGCGCGATAAATTTTTAATAAAATGAGTCTCGCCGTAAATGAACTATTACCGCGTCTGCGAACGGATTGAAAGTTAATCATTTGAAATTTTTAGTTTGTTCGAGCAACGATCAAATCCCGGCTAATTAGGAGCAAGACTGTGCCTCTGAATAAAACAAGTACAAATCTCTAACTAAGGGATGAACTTCATCAAGTTCTGTGACGATTCACATTCAAACCAGGAAATTCATTTCAGCGCATTTTTTCCATTATTATAAATATGCACAGTGCAGACCATGACATGGCAAATAAAACGTCATTTTATATTTGCCTTTTTAATAAAAAACAGACCGGGAATCCGTATAATAAACGCAGAATTATTTCCACAATTGTAGTATTTCCTTTCTGGTGCTAAAATTAGCTCATTTGAATTTTATTCTTTCTAGATTGTTTTATATTTATCATGTTGCCGTTTAATTAAACCGAAATGAAAATATTTTCGAGGCTGTGTCAATTGCTAGCGAAATGAATTTTAATTTAGATAGTAATAAAAAAGGAATGGATGTTTTGCCCTTTGAATACCTACCTACCAGACCGTTCAATTTTCCCAACGAAACTCACTTAATTGCGAGCTATTATCTTTGGCCACCAACCTTCATTTGTGTAAATACACTTAGTGCTTTATGTTCGACAACAAATTAGTATTTTTTGTGGAGCGACTACTTGACTTTTTACCCTAACTGCTCAGACGGTTGATTAAATAATCATTGATCTTGAAATGTAATGTCGCACATACAGATGAGAAAGGAATCATTTTTCGACTAGCTACACTAGAAATGCCTGTATTCGAGATTCTTTGTTTTTCGCCGCTGAAAAGGGAAAATGAGATGGTAACACAATGAAATGGGATTTTGTTCACACAAAAAGTCACTGTTCTACAGGTGGTTCATTCCAATGTGACAAAGCGACAAACAAATACTTTCACAACGGTGCGGTGTCTCGTTGTGCGTTAATTTCATTAAGGAACTTTGAAAACAAAAATTAAAAATGATTAATTACTGCTAAAAGTTGGACTGAAATAAAGTTCTGACTGGTCTTGATTAACTATTTGTTTGATTTTTTGCGAAAATCTGCACAATGTGTTCTCATTTACAAGTTAATTATGGCAAAACATGTTTGTTTTTGAAGGGTGAAAAGGTAAGCATTTTTGCTACATATTGTGTGGATAGAGATTTAATGAATATTCTACAACAAAAGCAATAAAAACGAGAGTGAAATGAAAACGTGGCTAGCAATAAGAATTATATGGAGAAAAAGCTTTTGTGCACGTAAATAGGTGAAAAATTTTGTCATATCAATTTTGTGTTTCTGGCCCTAAGAATGGTTTCGTTTATCTAACGGCGCTTTATATATCAAACTTTTTAACAGAGGTGAAAGAAATCCGGTATAAAACATCGCACCAACAAACAAAAACTGGATGAGAAACGACGCTGTGTTGTGGCAAACGCAGCCAAATTGATTAGAGAACGTTATCCAAACACCGACAGATGCGGTTTGAAGTCAAGATCCTCAACTTGAGACATACAACAGTGTGGCTTGTCTTACGATTATTTCATTTTGGGATTGCCTTAACTGAGATAAAAATATTTTCAAGGATATTTAAATTCTTTTCATCTTCCACATTAGCAAAACTTATGAAAGCAATTTACGTTTCTCTTCTCGTAACGACGGACTTAAAAACTGCTTTTACATTGATGTAAGAATAAGCTCTGTTTTCATCAAAACACCTAAGGCGGTGCGAGTCGAAAGAAAATTTCTCATGAGCATAAACAGCCTATCAAAATCTTTCTTACTACAGAATAAAATCAAAGCGTAAATTACCTTGAAATTTTTATAAATTGTTAATTTTGCGCCAAATATGACTTGAAACGGGTGAGCTAAACATAATTTCAAAAATTTATAAACTGATCGAACGAAGTTAGAGATATTTGTATTTTAATACATTCATCTGTATTTAAAAGCTTTTATTCAACTCACAATGTTATCTGTCTGTCGGTTATTTTTTCGGAGCCAAAGTTGAAAGGGTTCCTGTTGTCCCGCTGAATTGAAATTTTGCATACTTGCTTAATTTGCATGACAATGCAATCCCTAAAGGGGTTACATGGGGTTTTGAAGTTTTAGATTATGTTTACAAAGGGGTTCTCGATTTGTAAATTTGAGAGGGTTCCTGTAGTCGCAATGAAATAAAATTTAACATGCTTACGTAATCTGCGTGACAACGCAATCCTATGTAGTTAAATACCCCCTAAAGGTGTTAAATGGGGTTTTAAAATTTTAGGTTATGTTTACAAAGGGGTTCTCGATTTTTACATACCGTAACTTATACCGACATAGATGGTATGTTGGTCATTTGGACGTCACGGTAGATGCACAGTGTAATAACAATAAATCTATCCAATAAATAAAGACAAAATATTCTCCTGTGATTGAAATACATTATTTTTTACTTTTTAGTGCATCTTTTGAATAAAAGCTTTTTTTAAACATTTTTTATATATTTTTATTTTTTGCTTTTTAAAGATGCACTAAAAAGTAAAAAATAATGTATTTCAATCACAGGAGAATATTTTTTCTTACAGGTTAAAATTCTAAAATTTATAAAAGCTTTGGGAGTTATAAAACTAGGGCATTACAAAATTACATTGTTCAGTTGACAATTCCCAATGCTTTTATAAATTTTAGAATTTCAACCAGTAAGAAAAAATATTCTCCTGTGATTGAAATACATTATTTTTTACTTTTTAGTGCATCTTTTAAATAAAAGCTTTTTTTTAAACATTTTTTATATATTTTTATTTAAGAAGGGTGATGACTTGTACTGTCGGATATTAAACCTATTAGCTGTTTCAAAACTATAAAAACGCCAACGTCGCATTTTCTCTCAAAATTAGCTGTTAGAAATTATTCATGCACTTCAGAAAAATAATAGCTAATGTAAGTTATACTTTCAATGAGAGATCTAATCATTAATAACTATAAACTATAAAATAGTATTAGTGTTTTCAGATCTGCTAATCATTAGCAATTATTCTACGCTACTTTTGTAGACGTTATTATAATTTTAACAAGGAAAAACGCCTAGTAAAATTGGACGTATGTGAGATTTCTTCCAAATTACTTAGCAAGAAGGACGCACTATTACAAATGAGTTATTATTCTATCCAAGAGTTCCTGGATAACCCTCCAGATTTAAAATAAATGTATGTATTGTCCCATATACACTTACATGTACATAATTATATGATGCGCCATGTATTATTTATTGATGGCAATAAATTATTATTATTATTATTATTATTATTATTATTATTATTATTATTATTATTATTATTATTATTATTATTATTATTATTATAAGTCGTATCTGAAAAAAATTGTATTAAGCCTTTATTATAATAGAGAAATCTAATACAGAACTCAAATTTTGTTAAATAATCTATTATACCATGTAGTAGGTACTTGTAATTAACATTTTAAGAAGCAAAATATTTGATGTTTAAGAAACTTGAAGCATTCATAAAATATATTTAACTTTTAGTCGAGGTACAAAAATTAGATAGGAATTATTAATTAAATATTTCGGAAATGTGCCTTGACGATTTTTTTTCATATAAAAAAACGCTTTAATTAAATAAATAAAAAGATATCCATAACGCGAAATGGCATTTCTTTCATTCTCTGTATCGCATAATTAACAAAATTAGCGCCACTTTACAATATTTGTATTGTCAAAATGTATTAGGCGTAACTATAGCTTTACAAAGCAGGTGTACCATTTGTTAATTATTATTACGGCTGGTGTGATAAAAGCATTACTCTTTGTGCTTTGTTTTAATTCCCAACTACGAAAAATGCCACTAAAAGCAGCAAAGCGTTTAAATTTCACACTTCATAGTGTTTGCTTATCTATAAAATTTCTGTTGTTTCATTTTAATGAATATATTGTTTTGTTGAAAGAATTATTTTTCAGTGGGTTTGCGAATATATGATGGAACATGGATCAGGCTGAAAGCGACGTTGTTTATGCCCGTCATGAGGACATCGTCCGTATCCTAAATCGTCTCAATGAAACCCAGGCGGAATTAGCTTGCGAACTTAAAAAAACTCTCTCACCCTCATCGAATGGATGTGCTGTCGACTTCGATACGGTCTTGTGTTGGCCGCAAACGGCACCGAATTCCCTTGCTGTTTTACCTTGCTTCGACCAACTCAATGGCATTAAGTACGACACGAGAGGTGAGTGAGCTAATTTTAATTGAATTTTACGGACGCTCGTTAAAAGTGTATGCATTAGAGTTTATTAAAGAGATTAAGAGAAAACTTCAATATTCATATAATCTAGTATTTGGGTCATACGAACACGGCCGCTTAATCAATCCTCAAATTGCGACCAATAAAATTTTTATTAGTTTTCTTTGACATCGAAAAACTGCCCAACGCACGATTTGGTAAATAATGTATTTGACGGAAATGTTTTTATTACGTTTGGTATCGAAATCGTGACGTTCTTGGCAAAAGAATGCTTTACCTTTAAGCAAAATATTTCCGTTATTAGCAATAAAGATTTTCTTTTTCATTGTTCTTTGAAACATTTATTTGCATATTGGGAGTATAGTAAAAATTCCGGAGACTACATTTTAAAATGACATGTAATAAAACTACAAAAAATAACACGATGAAAGCAGTAAAGAATTAACTAACGTTCTAACGCGGAACCCTTTGAATGTTCATAATAAAAATTTTAAATTAAATTACGTGTACTAAAAGGAATGAAAAAATTCCCCTTTTATCTCCACTTTATATTATTTTCGACCCAGTTCCGCTTTTTGGCGACATTCTTGACGATATCTCCGAAATAATAAAGTATCTGATTGACTCTATTCTATTTCAAAAACGCTCAAGAAATGTAAAAATTGCAAGACTTTTAAAGCGATTTTTTGGCTTATTTTTGATGAAATTTCGCTTAAAAACTTTCGTGAGTGCTTAAACTTTTGAAGAAGAATAAATAATTAATTTTTAACCCAGTTTGGTAGTTTGTCACGAAATTTACGAAAAATCAGAGCTAAACCACTTAAAAACTTGGACCTAGTTCGACGTTTTTTTCCGAAATTTTTAACAAGGTAAAAAATATAAAATGGAATTCAAAATCTCGCGTGAAAAATATATTTTAAGCTTAAGAACCTACTGAAGTCTTGAAAAAAGCCAAAGTTATATCGTTTTCGACACATTTTGCTTGATGTTGCCAATTTTCGGGAAATAATTGCGTTTCTGGATGAAAAAAAGTGCTAGAACGCACGAAAAGAAGAAAAATATTGTAGCTTTCGACTCAGTTTCTTTCGTCATTTCTTCAGCAATTTAAATATTTAAGTACTTTGAATGATAAAATGCGCAAAAAATTTAACAATATCTTAATTTTTGACATTCTTGGCGATTTTCAACAAATTTTCGACCAAATTTTAAGAAGTATTGCGTTTTTGGATGAAACAAAGTGCCAAAACTTGATAAACGCTCAAAAAACGATTTGCTCTTCCTTAGTTATAATTTTTTTGCATGTTTATTAAACCCATCAGTGGTCAAAAAATACGTCAGGTCATCGATTGTGCACGATCAGATATGCACAAGTTGCCTCCGGTACATAATTTACTATTGTGTGATTGATAACGAACCTGTCCTGACACGTTACATGATCAAATAATAACTTGTAACCTCTGGGGTCATATTTTATACACAACTGTTTGATGTAGCCTTCATTAAATGTTTGTATAATTTTTGCGTGCAGTAACGCGATATTTTTCAAACAAATAGAGGTTTGGGCTGAATTAAAAACAGTTTTGGGAAAATTTTTTATTGGTATTGTTTCCTCTTTTCTGTTGAATAATTTGTGATTTGGGTCTAAGACAAAATTTTGCTATTTTTTTAATAAAAAACAAAACTATGTGGGCGTTTAGATAAAAGTCGCCCTACTCTTTGATGCTTTACTCGAATGAATGAATATTTTGTCAACATCAAACGTTCGTGAAAAATGCTAAATTCAGAGAATTATAACGGGGAAAACATCCGTCTAATAAAATCCAAATTAAATTTGAAGGAAGCATCGAGTGATTTAAAATTTGTCAAAAAATGAAACGAATACGAAAGCAGCTGATCATTAAAGTCGCATTAGAGCATTTTTTCTTCGTTTAATGATTTAGAGCAGCGAACAATGCGCTTCCTTGAAGCGACACTTGCGAGCAGGTCGCAAATTTCTCCGTTAATTTAATAATTGCGACTCTTTGAAGCATTTGCTTCCACTTAACATTTAACCGTAACACAGATCAATTAACTCCAAAAGTTCATAACTTTAGATTAGCTAATAAAGCCACAATTCAACTAATCATAATAAAGTCCCTCCTATAATTGGATCTTTTATAGTGAAATAGAGTAGATGCGTGTTTGTGGCCGTAACTTTTACGACTTGCACATTTGCCTCATTACGACTGAAATCAAAGTCGATTCCGTCACAACGTTATAAGACCCTCGCATAATGTGATTCTCTTGAGCGTCAATATCTGGATTATTTTTAGAGTAGCTGTTTTGTGTTCAAAAAAGTGTGTTGAAAATTTCGTGCCGCCTCATGCGAAAACTAATGAGAGCGCTTTGCGGATGTGTGCTCACAACTCGGTCCGTTATACCACAAACTTATAAATAATTATTTCTTTCGTTTGTTGGCTCTAAGTTAAATTAGCCGGGGGATTAAACTCGCAAGAGAATTGCTCGCACTCACTCAAACACAGGTGCAAGGCTTTACACACCGAAAGAAAAGATTCAATAATGGTGAATGCGCCGGGCAAATTTTTGGCAACTTCATTTCACTGGTGTTTCTAATAAAAAGCAATTTGGGGTGAGCCCACGTTCAAAAGAACAACTGGAATCAAACGAGCGACCACGAGTTGAAAGAATAGAATTCAACGATGCAAAAAGGCATGCCAGCTCCGAATGTAAACTGTCAACACACAATAGATTAATTGCGAAAGTTTGCAAGTATTGCATCCTTATTTTACGAGGCGAATTAAATTTATGTGTACTGTGAAATAGATTGCAGAATGTGGAAAATTATATTTGTCGGACGTGAGGTGCTGGAACAGTTGGTACGAATGTTCCAACTAATTTGGTAAGTATTTGAGCAGCAGAAAACTGCAATTTGTTATTGTCTATCGTTGACGACAGTTATCCTCTCGCAAATTGATTGGTTTGACTTCACGACGAGTCGGGAGATTCGTTTAAAACCCAACGACGTTCAAGTGGCTTAAAAATGACACACTATATTTTTTCTACGAAAATGCTTCTATTTTTAGACGGGTAAAGCAGGCGTTTAATTACAGTCGGCATATTTACCGACGATGTGATTAATTATTGGTTAACTGGAAAATTGCTAAAGCAACACTTGTGATTTTATGATTTTCGAGTGCTTTGATCAAGAGCCACCCATAGAAAAAAATTCTAAAAGAGTTATGATTTCGCAACGTTACTTAAATGATTAAATGTCATTTTATTTATCAAATTGGGAAAATTAAAGTAAATATTTTCATTTGATAAGATTACTAATACTAATAATTCGCCGCACTCAATAACTGAAAAGCCAGATTTTTTAGACAAGCTAGTAATGTTTTTTTATACGAAATATTTGAGTCGTTCACAAATGATCCAATCGGTTTTGCTAAATTTAAAATAATTGGGCTACATTACCAGATTATGTACAAACATAATTTCAAGCTTGCCTGAATTACGTATTTTATACCTCAATAAATAATCATTGTTCTAATGTGCTAATTTTGTCCATCGACACGTTTTGGGATGGTTTCAACATTATGTTGTGAATTTGATAAATTGAGAGATTATTTTGTTTACAAAAATTTATTATCCAAATATTAGGTACATTACAGTTTACACTATGAATCACAATGACACTTTTTACTATTCACAAAAAACAAATAAGGAAAAATGCCTAAAATTATTGAAGATGTCATTGGAGACATTTTAAAGATCAGGAACGAGAATCGGTGGAATTTACACGTTTTAGAGAAAGGAATCGACTTACATCGAGAGATTTGGAGAAACAAGTACAGAAATTGTTATTTTAGGTCATAGTAACGCTATTTCAGCCACATTAGAGTGATTTGGCAAGCTCTGAAGCCCAGAATTGGCTGAAATCGAGAGATTTTGATGAAACAATTACGAAAATATTAAATAACGAGATGTTTAGAAGCCAGGAACTGACTGAAATTGAGATATTGTGGCAGAACAAGTATAACAATCAAAATAATTCTATCTCAGCCACATTGTGTTGTCAATTTTATTAATTCGAGATAATATTTGTTTGTAAATAAACTGAGCTAAAAAGTTAGGGATATTAGTATTTTAGCACATTGTGATAATTTTTATTGGAGGATGTAAGACCAGTCCAACTTTAAACGATAAAAAAAAGCTTCATAGAAAAATACAAATAAACTACGGATAAATTAATAGGGATATAGTTAAAAACACGTTGTACGTATTCTAGTTTTTTTATAGATCATATTGTTTTTTATTAGTTGCTAAATGCATTATGCATTTGTAATGCTTTGATGCAATTTATTATTTAAATAACAAATAAAATCTGAGTTTTTGATAAAAGTTAAACTCATAACAATATCCCTATACAATATTCATTAGTGCGCAGTTTATATTATTTATATTGCTTCTGCAATTTTTTTTTAATTTCAATTATATCCCTAACTTTCTTCGATCAGTTTATTTATTATCGACATATTTATATCTCTGCAGTTGTTTCTCAAATTACACCGAGCGCTACAGTGGTTTTATGAAACGATATAGGTTACTCATAACTTTTTAAGATCACTTATCAGTGCGGAATAAATTGTGTACTTCCTAAACGAATTGGAGATATAAAAGGCAAAAATGAAAAATCCGATTATTATAAAACGTAATTCAACAATATCGGGTTAAATATTTAACAACCTATAATCTTAATCGAGAGATTTAAAAAAAAATAAGTACGGAAATGATGCTTTAAAGACAATTTGAAACCTTTGAGGTCAGAAATTGAATGAAATCGAAAGAATTTTATGAAAGTAGTATTTCAGCCCACTCGACTCAACTCAACTCGAGAGATTTTGACCAAAGAAATACCAAGAAAAAATTCAAAAATCGTCGTTGTAGGTCAATAGTAATTCTATTTTGTCTGTGTAATTTGTTTTGTAATTGCTTGTTAAAAAAGAAAGGGAAAAAATCAAATTAAAATTATTTCCATTAACGCTAAGTACACTTTCTAAGCATAAATCGTAAATGCTGGGTAAAATAATAAACGCTAGGTGAAAATAACAATAATTGCTAAATAAAAATAGTAAACAATGTAAAAGCTAGATGAAAATAAACGCTATGTGAAAACAGAAAACAGATTATTTTACTTAGAATTTACAATATTTTACTTAGAAAATGACAATTATTTACCTAGCAGTTTATTAGTATCCAAAAAAAAATAGGTACATTTCTTCTTTAAATTAAAATTTTTTAGTTATTAGTTCCTCTTCTTTGACATTATCTTCACTTAAAACGTTTAAAGAGCGGCCACAATATGCTTTTTCTAACTTGAAACTTAAAACTTGGATAAGATGAGACACTAACATTTCTTGGTATTTTACCAATTCGAATTCATACGTCTGAGAAGTTTTTTGTAGTCAGTGTTTTTAAAGAAGTAACATTTGTGTTTTTTACGATTTTTATAATTTTTCAAATTCGAGTTTTGTTGAAATTGCAGAAAACGCGACGCGTTTGTGTTTCGCAAACGGAAGTTGGGACCAATATAGCAACTACACCTCGTGCAAAGAATTGTCTCCTTTGGAGGTCCCCGAAGTGGAACTAACAACCACAATCTACTTCATTGGCTACACCGTGAGCCTAGTGGCGCTCCTCTTTGCCGTTTACATCTTCTGGAAGTTCAAGTAAGAGACCGCAACGTTGTAAGCGAGCTCAAAAAATGAGATGGAGGAGTTGAATCTCACTATAAAAAACCAAGTGAAGAGACCACTGCTCCACTTACTTTACAGAGCTCGATCAAAGCGTTCCCACGATATTTTATCGAATTTCCGCTGTCAATATTTGCCGAAATTCGGGCGTGTTTGGCAAATGACCGTCATATGGAAGAGTTAGATCTGGCAACTTGAATCATGCGAAGATCTAACCTTCCACCCAAGGGCCCTTTGCTTTCTTTCCTCTAATCAGAAAAAAATCAAATCAAATGGAATCATACCTGATTTTACGACACCAACTGCACAATTGGAGTTGGTGGGCTTAAAGCCAAACATTTATACCCTCACTGGACTGTTATCGATATCTATAACCAATAAGGAGTATTGATCGTGAGTGATGTGTACAGGTGAGTCTTTTTGCACTGTTTTAAAACTGTCAAGAGGAAAGTAAACAAAGTTCCGACGAATTTATCTCGGAGAAATTATTTGGCTCCTAGTGAGATTTTTCGAATTCGATTTTATCTAGCCATCAACAAGTGGAGTTATGGGATTAGCAAATAAATACTTAAAATTGAGTCAGTGGATTTCATCATTCTCCACCAATTGCCTTATCGTTGAAAGTTTAATTATGTTAGCGATAATTTTTTCCTAGGGGCCCACCCTCTATTTCCGACTAATCGATATTTCTAGAAAAGGTTAGACTGCAAATTCTTATTTTGCACGAAGTTTATTTGCAGTTTAATAAGGTGAAAACTTGTGGAAAACTCCGACTCCACCTTTATCTGAATTTTATTAGATAATACTAAAAGTTTCATTTGAATAGATTTAAAAAGTTTGTACAAGCCTGCTTTAACTTTCGGCAAGAAGCCTAAAAATATTTCCCTATCTCTGGTAAAATTAAGAAAAAAACTGAGCCACTTGTCAAAGTTGCAAACTTGGAGAATTTCATTTATTTTCAGAGACTTGCGATGTCTGCGAAATACCATCCATATGAATCTGATGTGTTCCTACATCCTTGCGGATTTTATGTGGATTTTCGTTTACAGTTTGCAGGTTGGTATTACTGTTTTGTGCTGACGTGATTATTCGAAATAATAAAGCAAACACGAGAAAGAGCATTTATCTCAAGACCAATATTTGCTCCTAATTTCCAAATATAGTGCAATCAGTAAAAATTGCACCTTAATTTATCCATGTCCCACATTCAATCCGTGTTATCTATTTTTTACACTTTACGTAAAGTGTTTTATTTCAATCTCCTCGAAGACACTTATTTCCTCTTATTAACAACTTCAACCGATGCTTTATGATTCCCATTTAAATTTTACGACAGAAAGATCTTTAGGATTTTAGAGGCAATTTGCGACATTTACGATTCTCCAAAGCGAAAAGATTAATCAAAAACCGCTTCGGAACAAATTTTTACTACTTATTTGTTGTAATTATTTTTCTTCTTCATCATCAACATAAAACGTCGGTATATTTCTAAACTTATCGCACGGAGAATTTGTTTATTTTACAAAAACATACAGAAATTAAAATTTGCCAAACGCAAATGAGATTATATTTAGGTTACAATTTGTTATAGTAACAAAGTTCAAACATGAATTTTGTTTCAGTTAAAATGAAATGAAATAATTTTGGCATTAGGGTTGAAAACTTCTGTAATGGAGGCGGTATTCTGAAAATGAATTAGCCGCTCCATTTATTTAAACATAAATTAAATAGAGTGAGTCCAGGAGCGATGATTTCAACTAAAAAAGTTTGCTTGGATATTGCTGTTTTATACGTATTGATTTGTTGACAATAACTAAATTATTAAAAACCGTGAATAAATTAATAATATATTTGAAATACACGTATTTTTAATGAAATTTTTATTTGAATTATTTGCCTGTATATTTAACCCAAGATTAAAGTTTTTTATGCTCAATTGCACTTTTCCTCATTTCTTATTTCCTGTCCTACTTCGCCCTTCTTAAAGAGCAAAACTACATTCTTTGCTTAATTAAAACATTCTTTTATACAAAAACAAACATCTGTCTGGAAAAGAGCTTTGATGTTTCCCCAATTTTTCAAAGGGTCGCCGTATCCGCTTTTTTTAACTCCATATAAATGGAACATGTTCTCTAACTAAAATATTATTTCAAGGTTCCTTTACAAACTAACAAGGCTTTCTGCATATTCCTCATAATTCTGCTGCACTACTTCCACCTGACCAACTTTTTCTGGATGTTTGTGGAAGGTCAGTACGTTGTTTTTCAAATTATATTCAGCTGCATGTTGCATGTGATAACTCTCTGTAAATGTCAAGTCCGGAGCTCCGGAAAGTCCGGACGTACAGTCATCTAAAGAAAATGACGCGTCCACAAACGAACACCTAAACTAATTTTGAGAGAAGTTCGACATTTCGTTTATCATCCTTTGAAATGACTGAGGATGTTTTCTTTTATTTATTTTTATGCAATTTCTCAGCAAAATGCCATCAATTACGACTTACTTTTGTGGGTTTTAGACATTTTTTGACCAAATTTCATTTTGGGTGACTGTACTGAAAGTTGGATATTTTTTTAATTTTTTCGGGCGTATTTGAGAGTTTGCTCACCCCAAAGTTAATTAGGGGTAATACTTCTCCGTGACCTTCACCCTCTTAGCGTCTTCTACTTGTTAGTCTAGGCCGTCAGATTCAATTATCTGCTTAAATTTAGTTGTGAACAACGTAGACATGGCTCGTTAACACCGATACTTTTGCAGGTTTATATCTATACATTTTGGTGGTGAAAACATTCACCGGCGAGAACATCAAGCCTCGGATCTACGCAGTAATAGGTTGGGGTATGTTATTAGTTACGTGTCGCTGACGAAAAGGGTGAAAGCCACTTTGTCCGTCTTTTACAACGGCAGTTGCTATGATTTTATCGCACGATTCAGCGTTTCTAAAATCAAAGTGAAGAGACTTCACCTATCTGGCGCTAACAATCATTATTCATAATTCCGGGCGATTCTTTCATGTCATTTGCATACTACTTGTGACAGTAATTACAATTCCTCGGAAATAATTCCCCCAATGTTCAATCAAAGGTTTACGAGCGATTATAACGTAATCAGTTTCAGTATAGTGCGGGTTTTAATGATTCGAATGAATATTCCGGGGCACGATTTTTACGGCTGAAATTAACGCTCACAGTACGATTTTCAAGCGTTTTTGAAGGAGCAAGTGAAGCCGTATTTAGCCACAGATTAGTGGCAACTGAATGCTTTGCACCAATGAAGCCAGGTCACCCCTGAATTGTAATCAATTACTACCAATTAAAATTAATGAAAATTGACTTTAACACCGAGCTAAATAAATGTAACATTTATAATGTGGCAGGGAACACGATTTGGATTTATACCAAACGGAATTGACAAAACGCGCTCTCACGTGGGGACTGTGATTTTACGTATTTTTATGTCGAATTAAATTGATGAATATGTCTCATATTTCGCAATAAACGGAAGTTTATCCATATATGAGTCTGCTTAAAGTATTTTTTACTACGTATATCACAAAAACTAATAGTCACACAGAAATCAGCCTTCGATCTGAATTTTTCCAGAATTTTTGAACCCTTCCTTCTAATTAGTTATTAAAAAATATTAATTAATTGAAATTTTATGACTTCTAATGTTATTCTCAAACAATAATGTTTTGAGCGAAAAATTCCTAGTAAAGTAGTTGCTAGCACCAAAATTAAGTTAATCTGAATTTTTAATTTTTTCTTAATTAATTATTTTTTGGAGCTATTGGTTTTTTCATCGCTTGTTCTTAAATGACATAAGAAAATTCGGCAGTGAAACAAAGTAATGATTTTTTTTATAAAGTCTGGCATCCCGATCAACCTACCCTAAAGTTTTTTATTATAAAAAACAGAAGATGAACAAGAGTTTGGAAGAAATAATAATTTTTGCGCCACTTAATGTTAATTGATTAATTAAATCTGAAGGTGTCAGGCATTAAATTTCTTCTAAACTACTATGCCAATTAATAACGATTTGAGCAGAGTTTAAGAATAAATATGCAAATCATTGAACATTTGAGCTAACAATAAATTATCCCAATTTTCTAACGAATCTATTTTAATATCTCATCCAAAAAAATGCTTCAGAAAAGATAAGACCACCGAACTTAGTAATTTTATTTGTTTGGTTTTTAATGAGAAAAATACACTAAAAGCGTCAAAAAAATTAAAAAAAAATTAAAAAATTAATAAAACTTCCGATTTAATTTCGTAGCTTTTCGGCTCAATTTAGCAAAAAAAAACCTAAGGTTTTGACTCAAAAACGTACGTAAATGTTAGAAAAAGGGAAAAATAAAATACCACTTCCCATCAAATTCGGTGATTTTTTGGCTTATTTTGAACGAAATTACGCGAAATACTTGCGTATCTAGAGTTGAAATATTTAACAGCAAACGCTCAATTCTGTGTGATTATTAGTTTTTGAGATATGTAGTATCAGACCCTTGTATATTTTTAGAGTTGAAACAAATTTTTCATCCATTATCGATCACTAGTAAATAACCTACTCATGAAATTTAAAACCAGTGCTTTAGTAATAGTAATGTCACTTACTCATTAGCAGCTAATTAGGTCATTACTTTAGTAGTTCTATGATGAAGGTTGCAACTTCTAAATGTAGCTCAGTGAACTTGTATCACTAAAACTATTTAAGTTTTTGCAATATTTGTTGTTTAATTAATACTGCGGTAAAGAATTTCACAAATAGTATTAGCTTCGATCCACCTACCGGATTAGAGATGATTTTCAAAGTTATATTTTAATTAAATGAAAATCGGATAGTTTTGCATACTCCACCATGACCTGAAAACTCATTATAAAATCAAACATGGCTTTACAAGAGTACCATCCACCGATTTGTGTGTTAACACAAAAGTCCGTAGTAAATCAAGAGCTTATTTCAACACTAATGATGAAAAATATTTATTTAAAATATTTTGTACCCCGGTTTTCATTAATCAGCAAATAACTCCACAATTTTTACGCAATAAAATTTAATCATAATCACTTGTGGCAACACTAAATGTAAACAAGAATTCAACGTAAAAAACATGCTGTTATCAAAACACCATTTCACTAATTTATTTTTTAGAAAAGATCGACTCGTGCATTTTTTGATATATGATAAAGTTAATTTGCATTTTAAATGGCAATTTTGTAAACAAGTTATACCCGGGAAAACAATGCAAAGTTGTGTTTCATCGCTCCTTTCAAAATTCCGCGTGTTTGGGGTGAATAAAACCGCAATGATTTCCCGTCATTTACAGAAACTAATCGTCACCACAAACCCGTCTGTTTCAAAGCTTTTATAAAGACGCTTCAAACCATGAAATTGTTTTATCGATTTTTATTTTTAGGAGGACCGATTCTGTTTGTACTGGTCTGGGGCATCGCTAAAAGTTTCACACTACCATTGGAGGACCAACAGGTAATTTTAAATCCGAAATCGATGTTCTATTTTGGCACTATTGTGCGACCCTTCCATGATCGTTATCGCGACAGTGGCTGACGTGGACGAATGTTCGCACGATATTCCAAATAAATAAGATCACATGCTCACACCTTAATTTATTTGGAAATTGTGCCGAGTAAATGTTTACCAGATTAGAGTTTACAGCGAATGAAGTAAATGTCTATAATTATGTTATTTGTTTTATCGGACAAGTATCTGGCACCTGAACAAATAACCGCTTAATCTCCTAATTAATCAAACGCACTCAAAAAATTTGTAATTTTTTAGGCGGGTGAGATGTTCCGGAGTTGTCCTTGGACTCCGCATCCGTTCGATTGGATCTACCAAGGACCCGCAATTGCCGTTCTTATAATTAATGTAATATTCCTTTGCATAATCATGTGGGTGAGTTAACGACAAATTGGCCCCACCTCTGACACTAACAGCCCCTATTCCAGGTATTAATAACCAAACTCCGGTCAGCTAACAACGTTGAAACGCAGCAGTACCGGAAAGCGGCCAAAGCTCTCCTAGTCCTTATTCCTCTCCTGGGAGTCACTTACATTCTAGTTATAGTGGGGCCCACCGAAGGCATCTCCAGACGCATATATGACAGCATTAGATCCATCCTCTTATCAACACAGGTTAGCCGAAAAATTACCTCTAAACTCGTCCCAATAGTCCAGTGAAAACGCTCAAAATTTATAGAAAAAACAGAATTTTTGTTAAAAAACGTACTTTGCTCCAGTTTTAGTAAAGAATATGCTAATACAATGTATAATGTTAAATATAAAATAGAAGAAAGTGTTTGGATTAAGAATTCAATTTTTTGCGAGATTTCGCTAAACTGGGCTAAAAAATTAAATATAATTTTGAGCTCAATGACAGTGCTGTTTTGCCTGCTTCACAATTCTGAAATTAGAAACGCAAATAATTCGCGTAATTTCGTTCAAAATAAGCTAAATGATTTATATTTGATCGAAAGTGGTGTTACTTTTGCCTTTTTACGTACGTTTTTGGGTCAAAACCTATGTTTTTTCACGAAATTTGCATATATTTAAACCAAACCAATAAAAGCGCCAAATTTGGTCATGCCATTTTCATCTTTTCTTCAGTTTTTTTTGATGAGATTTTTTTAAAACAGATCGAAAAAACATCAAATTAGAAAAATTAGGCTAAAAACTCAGTTTTGCACATTTTGCACTGAGCCAAAAATTACTAAGTTGGGTAGAAAATAAAATCGCATGTTGTTTTGCCTTTTACAGACGTTTACCACATTTTTCAACTCTAGACACTTAAATATTTCGCGTAATTTCGTCAAAAATAAGCCAAAAAATTTGATCGAAAGTGATGTTACTTATTCCTTTTTCTAACATTTACGTACGTTTTTCGAGTCAAAAGTTTAGGTTTTTTGCTAAATCACGCTGAAAAGTTATGAAACTAAATCAGAAATGATATAATGTTTCCACTGTTCAACGATTTTAGTACATTTTTCGGTACAAACAGCTTTATTACACATAATTTCATCAAAAACCAACCAATACAAGTTTCGGTCGTGTCATTTTTACCTTTTTTCTTCAGATTTTTTTTATTTAGTTAAAAGAGAAATCGAAAAAATACCAAATTAATCCGAAAATAATTTGGCTAAAAACTAAAATTTTTGGCGAGATTTCGCAAAACTGGACCAAATAATTACTAAAATAACAGTGCGTGTTGTTTTGCCTTTTTTCGACATTTTACCACACTTTTTAACTCTGGACACTCAAACATTTTGCGTATTTTCGTCCAAAATAAACATTTTTCAACTACACATGCAAATATTTCGTGTAATTTCGTACAAAATATGCCAAAAAATTATTATGTTTAGTTGAGTATGAAGTACGTTTTTGTGTCAAAATCGTTTATTTCGCTAAATCGTACCTGTTTAGTACCATTTTTTTCACAAAAAAATTATTAAAATAGACCAACAACGACAAGTCACTAAACTGTGTAAAGAATGAGATTATTTTTGTCTCTCTGGGACGTTTAATACGTAGAAGTGCGATAAACACAAGCCAAAACTAACTAAATTAGGTCGAATATACCAATATTTTTGGCTTCTTAGAGCGCTCTAATGTTGTTTACTTTGAAATTTTTTTCAAAGACAATCCGGGAACTTATAAATTATTATCAGTGCAAATGATTTGCATATTTATAGTTAAACACTGCCCGAGTAATACACTTTGATTCCAGCATACTTTCGCTGTAATCTTATGATTTAGAGCAAATTTTTTTTAATTGGGTACAATTTTTGCAAACAAATATCGCGAAAACTATTTGAGATTCAAAAACTAAAAAGACCGTTTTGTAATATCTTTCACCAGCTTTTATCGTAAAAGCGAACAATTTTAAACCTCTTAGTCCAAACACAGTGAAAAATTCTGTTTCTAATCGTTCTTGTTCGACTTATCGGCTGACTGTGCGTATTTTAGGGCTTCACAGTGGCGCTTTTTTACTGCTTCCTCAACGCTGAGGTGAAGAACACAGTGCGCCACCATTACAACAGTTGGCACACTCGTCGAACTTTAGGTTCACGAAGAACCAGATATTCTTCGAGTAAAGATTGGTCATCGCAGGCCAGAGACAGCATGCGGTATGGGTCTAAAAGGGCGAAACTTTCGACTTTGAAGTACTAACGTTGCGTTTTAGTCTGTATCAAACAAATTCGTACAGAAAAAGGGGGTCCACGTGCTCGACCGGTACTACTACAACGGTTGTGGTAGTACCGTTCCCGAAATTATCACAACAAACTAAGTTTAGCAACGATGTCGGATGAGAAATAATGCCGCGAGGAGATAGAAGGTATAGACGAAGGAAAATCTCTTTGAAAATTTGCTGAATTTTGGCTTTTAGAGCAACAATGGACACTCTTCTGGAAGAGGAAGGCGCCTGTTCGTACAATTCTTCTCGTGGCAATTCCATCCCAAATGTTGACATATCAGCGTTTAACATAAACTGAACGCAACGTTATTGTGATTGTGGACCTCGAAATGCTATTTTTGTCGCACCTGGACAATCTTATGACAATGTTTAATGTGGAATATTTTTTCTATGTCGATGGATGTCATTTTTGTACTCGGCTACCAACCAATATCTGCAGTTTCATGTGTAATGAAGCCAATCTCGAATTGTTTTTCTTGTAATGCATGTAAATTAAATGCATAATTAACACTTCCATTCAAATGTAAAATATGTAAATGGTGGAAAAAGACATAAAAAAATATGGACCGTGTAACCCAAAGGAAATATATCATACATAATAAAAAATTTATTTCCCAATTTTCCTGCAGGGATATTAAGCGTCGTAAAATAGCTGAAGTGGGGCAATATAAAGATCAATTCTGTCGCTCAGTTTGGCCACAAGTACAAAAGAATAAATTCTGCTTTCTCCAAGTTTATCGGACATATATTTATACTCTGACTGATTACCAAACCTTTATTGAATAAGACCAGTCTGATAAGATTATTTAATAAAAAACAAAAACATTTCACGGTAAGTTTTTAATTAACAACTTTCACTTGAGTTTACTTCCGATAAGATGTAATTTTCCGTCTTATAAACAAGGAAAATAAAAAAATAGTAACGGCTAATTCTCCAACAATAAATAATCATAATGATAATAACATTCCGTCTATTTGTACATAAAAACTAGTTTATTTACTTGTTTTAAACGGCCTCAGGCCTCTCAACAGGTTAAAATAACATTTGGCAAAAATTAATACAGGGTTATTCACTTTACAATTTTTTACATTTTACAACGCATAGGTAGTTCTGCTTTTCTAATAATCGCATTTGTTATTCGATATTCTTATCGAAATTATTTTCGAAACGATAGGGATACTTTAATATTGTTCAAATTTTTTAAGGTAAAACTTGAAATACCCTGTACAATAAACGTTATTCTCATCGGTCTGCTTTAGAAAGAGTGAAAAAGTGAAAAATAAAATTGACGCATGTCAAGAAAGCGTATTATCATGTACTGTAGTGGTTAATAACAGTCTTTATATCAGACAAACTATCATAGCAGTTTTCAGAACATTAAAGGAATAAATCCTTATCACATCGTACACTCGTATAGAAATTAAAAACAATTGATAAGCCACAAAAACTCGATTTGTAATTTTATTGGCAATGTAACAGTTTTATTAAAAATTTTGACATTTTTACGGGTTACGACGTTTCTAGAGCAATCTGTTTCTATTAATAATGGCATACAAACAAGACTCTGTTTAGCTTTATAAAATGTATTGTGTGTTGCATTTTTCACCTGGTCAGGCGCGGAGTCTTAAGTGAATAACCCTGTATACAAAATTTGTAAAAATACAAAGAATTACATTTTAAGATGTTAATACCACAGGGTTTGAAGACCGCTCTTTACGGCTTCACTATTTCAAAAATGTACTATCAACATCTTAAATTGTATTTTTTTGTATTTTAACAATTTTTATACAGGGTGATTCTTAAATAGACCGACAAAATTTTAACATAGTCATCCAAGGATAAGTAGAGACGATCTGTACCATATTTAAGTTTTTATTTCGTAGGGGTAGAAACCCCTTAATCCGTGCCACTTACGACGCTCATGAGTTCATATTAGTTGTATTGGAAAAAATGTGCTCGTTTTCATCATAAATATCGATAATACACAGTGATCATTGTTGCATTGATCAAGTACATTGTCATCAGATGATTATCGTGCTTTCCACTACTGTGGTAATACTACTTACGAACACATCAGTGGCGTACGCTTTATCTCCAACATAATTTAAAAAAAATATTTCGAAAACGCTTATACAAGGAATTTTTTTACTATTTTTCCCAGCATGTACTCATTTGACACTACCATGGGTAGAATTTTGTCGGTCTATTTAAGAATCACGCTGTATATTATTTTTTACCAACCTGTTAAGATGCTGAAGGTGTGACTAAGAGGAAACATGCACCTCTACAACTAAATAGAAACAAGTTTTATTTAAGTACAAGTAGACTTGGAATTTTATTATCATATTATCACTTATACAACACTCGAACACTTGTATTAATCACTTTATCGAAATTGTGTGTTAGGTGTGTGTTTGTCTAACTTGAAAAATAATGTTGCGAACATGTTTTCTGATTTATAGAAAAAATGATAAGTGGAACGAACTAAGTAAAATTAAAATGAAAGCGAAAGAATAAAAAAGATAAAACGAAAAATAGTTTTTTTCTGAACAGTTTATATTAGGAACTTTAGTTTATATTACTCTCTCTTGTAAATCAGTTGGATGTTTTTCCCAAAACGTCAAAAATTTTGATTGGCAAATCAAAATTTCTGTGAGATATGTGGGGTTCCCATTACCGCCTCCCGTTCGAGAAAATAACCATGGACAAAGAGGTGCAAACAGTGATCCGCGTTTATCCTCACATTCTCGAAAGTAATAAAATAAAGGCCCACGTTATCTCCGAAAGTAAGTGTCAAACTGAAGTTTCAATCGCCCCAGACCAAGAAGACAACCTGTTTTACTCAATGCTTGAATATATTCCCTTCCACGATATTCAAGAGAACAGTGTTAGAGTCTTAGCCTTGCCACGAAAGCTTCGTTTACACTTCAGTTCGACGACAAAACTGACACTGCTTGATAACTGCGATTTTTTGGACGATGATGGAATTTACGAATTGTGTTTGGAGTTGAAAGAACGGGAACGGAGCGGCGTTAGTCGACAGTCGAAGGCTTTCACAAATGTGGAGGTGCAAACGGAAGGAAATAAATAAAAAAAATAAGTTACAAAAATTATTTATTTTTTATTATTCCGATGTTATTTCATCATTTTTACTATCACTATCGATTTTTGTTTCACTTGTTTCACTTTCGACCAAGTCTAACACAGGGGTGATTTTAACAGGGAGTAAGTGTCTAATTGGATCGACAATAACGTCCTTATTCAAGAAGGTCAGTCCTTCATTTTGCAACACTTGCACGTTTACCCCTAACACAGTGGCAATATTGCTGGGAGGGAAGATAATATGCACACATTTCTGAATATAGGGAACTAAATCATCAGCAAAACACATGCACAATCTGGTAAAAGCATCTTTCGCATTCGCTGTGAAAGCTTGTTGCTCTTGCCCATGTAACACTAGAATCGATTTTGCAATAACTAACAATGCATGTTGTAATGAATCAACCACAGCTTTCGCAGCCGCGATAGGGGCGCATAATTTCAATTCGTTCAGAGCTGTTAGCACATTATTTAAAAATTCAGCAATGGGGTAAAACTCCAGCAAACTATCAGGGGGTTGTAGCGGGTCCTCATTTTTATTTTTCCAAGGAACGCTCGAGTGATTTTTGTTAATGAGAGTAAACCGTTCCATATTTAACTCAAATCGTTTAACCGCGTCATTTGTTGCATTCTCGAAATCTTTGACGATTTTATTTGTGAAAATCGGAATCAAAGACGACCGAAAATCACATCCGACTTTACTGAACGAAACCCCGAAATACATACACTGAGCCAAAACCGTATCAATTGACGATACTCCCTGGTTTAAATCGTGCTCAAGTGTCGCCAAAAAATCGGAAATCTTGTCGCGGATCCACGTAAAAAAAATTACGTTTTGGTTGACTTGTTGACTCTTGATTGAAGCCAGAGGACTGTGCTCATCATCATTGAAAATCGCTCGATATTGGGTGATTATATTGAACAGGTTGACTCTGGTCACTTCAATCGTCTTGTTCAAGTGATAACTGGCTGAAATAACTGTTTTCAAATACTGGACACAACCTCCGTGATGGAGAGGGCGGTCACGTTAATTTTTTCTCGATACCAATAGTCTTCCCGGAACGTTTTACATAGGTCTAATTTTGTACCGAAATAAAAAATGACCAAACAAAAAATTGGTGGTTTTGGATTTATTGCGCCGATTACGACGGTATCGCCGTAATCGGCGTTTGTTTTCGATAAAACGTTTGCACTTTATTTCTGGCTGTGTTCGGTTTTCAATTTAAGACGTTAATAATTTCTGTTATGTTCTTGTATTTCCATAATCTTCTGTTTAATACTTGGTTTCATACTACTTTTAAATACGGGATGAGACTGCTAAAAGTATCTTTCACTAATCTCAAAAACTAATAGTCAACGTCTGCTATTAAATACTTAATGTTTTCCTTTATGTATTTAAATTTTTTCAGAATTTTTCAACCCTTCCTTATAATTAAAATTAATTAAGAATATTAATAGTATCAATAAAATTAAAAATATGAAAATATTAATTAATGGAAATTTTATGATTTCTAGTGTTATTCTAAAACAACGATGTTTACCTAAATGATGTTTTCGAGCAAAAAATTTTTATATAAATTTTTGCTAGCACCAGAATTAAGTTTATTTATTTGAATAATTATTATTAATTTTTACTTAGTTAATTATTTTTTGGGGATAGCAATAGGTATTTGCGGATTTTTATCACAAAGTAACATTTATGCATCGCTTCTTATCAGATAAAGAAATAACAATTTTTTGCAGCTACTTAATAGTAGTTAACTACATAACTCATTAATTAATTAACTTTGATTATAAGGAATTGTAGAAAAATTCTGAAAAAAATTACAGGAATAGAGAAAAATACAAGGTATTCAATAGCAAACGCTGAATTATGTGGGATTAATAATTTTTGAGATATAGGTAGCGAAAATAACATTTTAGTAAACTCATTCTATTTCTACACTTCCAAATAAAATGTTAAATGATTAAATTTAGTTTTATAAAATATTTATTAACCATATTTTTTTATATTACTGACTTTAACAAACACGTCTGACTGTAGAATATGTTGTTTCGTCGTAATCGGCGTTTTAAAAAGTGAAAATAACAACACTAAATTGAATTTTCTCGGAAACTTTAAGGCTCAAAAAGAAAAAAACAAATCGCCTTTAATTATTATTATCTATCGAATGGCGAAAATCCGTAGTCGTCTCAGGTTATGGCACCGATTACAGAGGATTTTTTAAAATGTAATTCGAAATCTAGGCTTTCTAACGTAAAACGGTGTGCCCAAGGAAATTCCGTGCTTAATTTTCCATATTATATCAGTTTAATAAGATTAGAAAAGTTAAAATTTTGCCAAATTTAAATTGCCAAAATGTTTTACATTTAGGACACGGAGAAAACCGAATAGAGTTCCCTATCCATCAAAGAGGCTGTGTTTTATGAAAAACAATGAAATTACCATTTTCCTTAGGAATAGCGTTCAGGCAAGACTGAAGCCATGTATTTCTGGTTTGTAGAAATTTTAATCTCAATTCTGTCTCGGTAAAAACTTGCATACGCCTCAAATGACTAACAATTTGCAAACATTTCGGTAAAGTCAGTTCTTGTTTTAATTGCGTAAGTAATTGATGTAGCATCAACAACCATGCTTTATCAACATCACCAACAATACTCTAAAAAAATATTATTTAAGAGATTATAAACACAGCTTCCTTGATCAGTGAAGGAAGTTTCCCTTCACTAAACAGATGGCGCCACATTAGAGTAAGCAAATGATGAAGGGATACTTCCCTAATCAAAGCAGCTGTGTTAAAAACCCTGGTCTGAATTACTTTAAAAATAGGCACATCCGGATGTTTATTATGCAATTTTCGCACATAACTGGCCAATTCCAGGGCGTCCTCATACAAGCCGTCATTAATGAACGAGTTCATTAATTGTGGAAGTTCTAAAATTTCGAGCAATTGTGCATTTCGAGTCAGAGTTAACGAATTCAAGCGTCGCAAATTGTTAATCCCGCTCGTTTCTTCCCCAAATGATTTGCATTTCTTTTCAAATTCGGGTATATCTTCGAGAAGATTATCCAATTTCGCCTCAATTGTATTGAACTGAGTGAACAAATCGCGGGAACATTGTGCCGTCTCAATGAACGTCTTGTAATTAGTGACAGCTAACTCCTGAGTCTGTTCGTGAATTGAGGCTTTTTCCTCGTTCAAACGAGCGGGTTCTCGTGACAAATCCTCAACTTTGTAAGTCCCCAATCGGGAAATGTAGTCGCTGAATGCGGTGCTGTATTCCCATGCACCTATAAACCTGACTGAGTTACGGTTTAAAAATTTATATTGTAATTACTGGGAAATCCGTTTGGGAAGACTAATTTTAATAAATTACTCGTCTCATCACTCATTTTTACACTTATTGTGAATTGTTGACATGTCACTTGGTAAACACAGGACGCGAGTTGTCAGACTGACGTTTGCGACGAAATTTCGCGGACGCGATCATTCAATTTTTAAAATTAATTTCGCTTTTTTAGACAATTGTCGTCGCTGTCTCAAATTTATTTCGAAAAAATTAACCGAACTCGCGAAATGATCCAAAATTAACTTGTAAATTAACAAAACTGAAGTTGTGGTTTCACTGTCAAATGTCAACTTCGGTTTTGAGGTTAAGTTTTGAAATAAATTAATAGTGATGAATTAATTGTTTATACTGGGATGATATAGCGCAATAGGCGGTTCAGGTAATAGAGGGTTTACTCTTGATTGTAAAACATGTCCAAATGTGTCTTTTGCAGGATTTTTATGTCTCAAATTTTGTAAATATACGTTCAAAAAAACGCAATGTATTCACTTGTAAATTTCCTCGACACTGGCTAATTATTTTAGTATTAACTACTATAATTTTTCTTATAATTGTGAACTTTGTCATACCTTACAATTCAGGTTCGTATTCAAGGTAAATGTAACGTATCAAGCTTGTGATTTACAGTTTACAAAGACCTCAGCAGTAATACCAAGCTCGCATATGTCTCAAAAGAGGATGAGGGCCAATGGATTGGGCAAAAAAAGACACCTACGTTGAAGGAAACGGAAAAAAACCCGCTTCATGATAAGTGTGAAACAATTCACATCGGGTTTGTTTGTTCTGGATACAGGTCTAATTTATATTTGCACACTTTACTAAAATCATTGTTTTTTTACAACATCAATCCCATCCATTTTCATATCATGGTCAACAAAGTCTCCGAAAAAGTCCTGAAAACTTTATTTGACACTTGGAACGTGCCACAAAGTATTTCCCTGTTTATTACTGCCACGTTCAGTTATTAATTTTTTTTTATAGGTAATACAACATTTTACGACATTAATGATTACGTTCAGGACGTTAGATGGGTCCCCAACAGCCATTATTCCGGCATTTTTGGCTTATTAAAACTTGTGTTTCCAAAAATTGTTCCTTTAAACGTTACCAAAAAAATCATAGTCCTTGATACCGACTTAACTTTCGTTGGCGACATTGTAGAGCTGTGGAGACTGTTTGAAAAATTTAATAATAAACAAGCGGTTGGGATTGTTGAAAATCAGAGCGACTATTATTTGGGGAAAAACACCAAAATTAAGCCTTGGCCCGCCAGCGGCAGAGGGTGAGGCTTTTAATAATTACAGTAGAACCTCTATAATCCGAACTAATTGTAGCAACCTTTTGTTTATATTTAAAATAAATAAACAACTGAAATTAAAGTATTTAGTGAAAATTACGTAATAAAATACTAAACACATTGTTTGTTGAAGTAGCATTTAAACTCAATATACTTTTTTGTCGACTGTCTGTTAATGTCTATACTAATGAATGATTTTATCTTTGAGATACAATTTTTGTGGCTTCTAGCGGTCACAATTTGTACAACAAATGCAAAAATTACTTCTCACATATACATTTTATCACTTTTGAATCACCCATAACTGGTTATCACCGAGCTTTCACCGTTTTTTTTTTGCATTTAATTTATAACTGTCAAAGTTGAGATTGATAACAATAAAAATGCGATGAAAAAAATGAAATTGGTTTTGATTTGGTATTAAAATGTTGTCAGCATAATAAAAGAATTTGCGGTTAACGAAAAAATATTTTAAGGCACTTATTCGCTATTGCTCGTTCGTGCTTTAAATAGTATCGATTTTTTTTAATTAGTTCAATAAACAGTACAGCGTTTTTGAATTTTCTACTGACTTTTATTATTTTGTAGAAAAGAAATGTTTGCTTTTTATTTTGACTTCGTGCACTTGCTGTTCGGATTAAAGAGGTTTGGGTTAAAGAGGTTCTGTATTTTGGCCTTTTTAGGTTTAATTCTGGCGTGTTGCTTTACAATTTGGAAAGACTCAGGAGACTGGATTGGCCTAGCTTGTGGCCCTCTGTTGCCAAAAAAGTAGCGATAATTTACGGTTCAACCCGTTTGGGAGATCAGGACATAATAAACGCAGTGTTGTTGCAACACACTGATCTCCTGTACCAAGTGCCTTGTTTCTGGAATACTCAACTAAGTGATCATGCTTTAAGTTACAACTGTTACAATAAGTTTCGAGTTAAAGTTGTCCATTGGAATTCGCCAAAAAAAACTCACGTTCTTAATAAAGACGGTGATTATTTTCGCACTTTGTACCAGACTTTTGTTGAATATAATGGAAATTTATTACGACGGCAGCTGTATTATTGCGATGCGACTCAAGACGCTGTTAATGTAATTTTCTCAGTAGGTTTACACGCAAATAAATGGGAAAATTGTAGGAACCTCAAACCGATCTTTGTGCAGAGTTCCATCGCGCCAAAACTAGTCAGTGGAGAACTTTATTATTTTTCAGGGAGTATCAACATTCAGCTGAGGAAAATGCCAAAAATGATGTTACTTTTGTCGCACAATTGTCTTATGATAGGTTACAAATGGTAGAAGAGTTGGTTAAGTACTGGCAAGGTCCTATTAGTCTCACGTTTTACGTCACCGATCCTGAGTTTCAACAGTGTTACAATTTTATCGAAAATTCGGAACTGTTACAGGACCGGACTAACATAGCGTACCATGCGGTTTTCAAAGATGGGGTAAGTATTTTTTTGCAGCAACTTGCACGGATTATATCTTGTATTGTTTTCGACTTAAAATAACTTTAATCTTTAAACTAACAAAAAAATAATTCGCTGCAGTGTAGTTTCATCGAAATTGCCAAAAAAATTGCTTAGCTCACAAAGTCACAAATCAATAGAATTCTATTTTATTTTATTTAAAAACAAAACGAAATGCGGAAATTAAGTTTACAACTAATTTTTAATCGAGTGAAGACCTTAAGTCTTAACAAATATTCAAATTCTCAGACATCTCTCAAAGCTTATTGCAAAATGAAGGGAATAAAGTAATTATTGGTTTGTGAAATAAAATACAACACAAAAATCTAGTTTTATTACATGGCAATAAACAAGAAAAAAAAGTAAAATGCACTTACCTTTAACTTTAAGTCATTTTTCCTGCTACAGTTTGTAGCAATACATTAAAAATAAATTAAAAACAAAATCAGTACAATGTGTCATCAAATCAGTTTCAAAACTTTATTAATAATCTCCTGTGTCTTAAAATGTGTCACTCAAACTATCACTTTCGAACAATAGAAAGAAATAATTAAAATGCACTTACCTTTATGATGGCAAGTCCTAACGCATCATCTTCTTAAACGGACCTACTGAAATAAAAAAATAATTAAATTACAATGTGCCGTGCCATTAAATTAGTTGAAAATATTTAATTTAATGTGATTTTTCTAAAAAAAGTATTGCATACTAACCCTTTAATCCAGATTTTTTCCACCAGAAGCACACACTAACCGCGATCAACACGCACAAGCCAACGAATTTGAATCTTTTAAACCGCTAAATTCTGATTTTATTTATGCGTCCGTTCGCGACAACAGCAAGTATCAAACTGAAGAAAATTATGCATATAATAATTGTGTAAGAATATGGATAAAAGTCACCAACAAAAAATATAATCAATCAGATAATTAATTGTTGCAAGGTATTGGAAACAAAGAAGTTTGTCTGATTCATTGATTTTTGTTACGACTTCGTCACTTAACGTTTTTTGAGGTACCTACTTGAAGGGTGCACGTAATTTCACACAAAACATTTTAGCAAAATCTTTAAGTATTCGTAACTTCATTATATACGTGTACATTTGTACAATTAAAACAAACCCACTTTCTAAGGAGAATTTAATAATTTAATAATATACAAACAAATATACAGGGTGTCTCAAGTTTGTTGGTCGGTGCAAAAATAAACATTTCTAGTTTATTAAAAAATAAATTAAGAGCCTAAACAATGGGAAAATTAAGTGTATCGTTTACCAAATAATGATGACTTGTTTTTAATTAATACAGAAGCAACTAAAATCCGTTCTTTTATCAACAGTTTTTAGGTAGTTAGGCACAGTTTAATTTAATTTAATAATTTTTCCTATTGCTAACAAATCCAGAAACTACTGAAAATATTGCCTTTCAATAGGAATATCACCCAATCAACATTTTACGCAACGTTGGATTAAAAAACGTCGACACCCCTTTTGTTTTCTTGGCCGACATTGACTTTTTACCAATGAAAGGTTTATATTCAGTATTGAAGAATCACCTAAATTCCATTCGCGACATGAAAGCCAAAGTATGACCCCTTTGTGTGTACAATTTCTTTAAAATGTGATTCAAGGCATTGATAGTTCCTGCGTTTGAAACCCAAAGATATCGTAGTCGTATTCCGAAAAACAAAGCCCAGTTGTTGGGAATGTGGGAGAAAAAGTCTATTTTCCCATTTAGATCTGACGTGTGGGTGGCCGGACATGCACCTACTAATTACACAAAATGGAAATCGGCAATTGCACCCTACAAAGTATGGAACTTACTGTGGGTGTAAATATTAGAGTCGTATTTTAGGTCAAGTGGGAGCCCGATTTTGAGCCGTATATAGTGGTCAGCAGCGACGTCACTGTATATGATAATAGATTCATGGGTTTTGGGTGGAATAAGGTGTCTCATATTATGGAGTTGGAAGCGCAAGGCTACCAATGGATTGTTTTACCGAATGCATTTATTATTCATAAACCACATGCGCCTAGCTATGATATAGCCAAGTTTCGAACTTCTCCGGTTTACAGAATGTAATTTACTCTTGTTTTTTTGCAAAAACTCTAGTTGGTTTTGTAGGTGTTTACAAAATTTGAAGGAAGAGTTTATCAAAGATCTGGACAAAAAATACGGTAGATTGTTCGATAATAAAAACACATCCTTTCTTTTAGATATTAAGTAGAACAATTTTAAACGCACCATGGGGAAGGGATTATAAAACTGTCAAGTCATTGCTAGTGTGATGTTTATTCTTTTAGTTAGGCAACCAGTAGGTGTATAATACTCACGTTGGCAATCAAATTTCTTATCTCTGTGAAATATTTATTCTTTCATGTAATGTGTAGATATTTTAAATAAATTTATCGATCAAAAGCAACTATTCATTGCAACCTACCCTCTCCTAAACACTACACAAAGTTCAAGTTGTCTAGCTAAGTTTATTCAAAGTTAGAAACTTCAAATTAAGTCCTTTGACCATGTCCGAAGGTAAATATTAAATAAAAATTTCCATTCGTTGAGTTGAACTAGTAGAGCGAAGTTAGACCACGCAGTTCGAAGTACCTAAAATTTCCATTTTGAACCGTTTGTGAAAGTAACCAGTTTTATACTTTTGTAAAAGATGAGTCAGTTTTAATATCGGCATTCGTATCGGGTTTTGAGTGCACGCCATGAAAATCACCGAGCTTTTCTTTACCGATATAGAAGCATCGACAAAATTCATTTCAAAAGCTGAATATGCGATTTTGTCGCTCTGAAATTCAAAAGCGCGCCACGTGACGTAAATGTGCACGAGTTGCAATTTGAAATTCTGAATGGGCTTACCTTGGTATATTACTTCGCTGTCAAATCAGCAGTATTGAAACATTTGGAACGTTACGGATATTCCGTCAAGTACAAGAAAAATTGCATTGAAAGTTGAGACCTGAGTAGGGTGAAGAAATGATTGATTTTTGTAAATTACTTACATGGACGGTCATTAGAAACAAAGTGAATTCGATAAAAATGGCGCTTGTGGCCACTCGGACAAATGATTTCTTTCAGTCAAATATTTTTATGAATGCAGATATACTTCATTAAGTTTTGATGATGCTTAATGCATCTTGTAAATTTCGGTGTTATTTCCTGTCGAGTTATACCCGAGCTTTTGAAGATTCTCATACAATAAATCATACTAAAGTCCAATGTAAGTCATTAAAAGTATAACAAAACTGCCAATTTGAACAAGGACGATCCCTGCATAAATTACCGCAAGTGATTGGTAAAACCAACAAGTTAAGATAAGCTGTCGTTCACCACCGTTTAAAAAAATCTCAAATGGGAGCACAATCAGAAAACCGAGCGCAAAACCCACCATTGAATAAAACGAAACATATAACTTTTTTCTGGAGCTTAACTTGTTTTTGAAAATCATTTTTTGGGTCCGATCTTGTGGCTGAAACAAGGGATTGTTGTTGAGAGACTGCAAAATACTTCTCAGTATCCGAAATTTTACAATGTAATAGTAAAATTTGATGAGGAGGATATATTCTTGCAATAGTAGAGTAAGTTCAGTTAAGAAGAGTTGGAAATCGTTGAATATTAAAACCACTTGGATTGTTTGGAGCACTATGTGAAGTGTGAACAAAAATGTCATCGTCAAGTGGGAATAAATCGTGTAGAGGTTCCAGGCGAAAAAGGATTTTTCTGGCCACATTCCGATTATTTTCGACACAACAATGTTAGTTTCAATGATTTTTGTCCAATTGAAATTTGCCATTTTTATTTAGCTCGACTAATCTTAAAAGCGCTTGTTTGTGTTTTTGTAGCAAATAGTTCCATTAATTTTAGATGAACATTGCGCACTGAGCATTACGTTCCATTTAAGTTTTCAAAGCCAGAAAAATTCTCATATTGTTTTGAATTTATTAAATTTGCTTATTTTCACAAAACTAAAAATGTTTACTTTTCTCGTACCATCGCAAATGGCGATTTTTATTCGTTTTGTACTTATTCGGCTGGTTCAGAATTTTCGCAATAATCATCGTAAATATTAAAGCGCTTGTGGGCAATTACGCTTGGGATGAGAATCCGAGAAATGGATATACCTACGTTCTACTTAATAATAAAATAAACGGAAAATAAGCACCCTTACTCAGCATACGGGAATCAACTGACCTCTTTACATATTTCATATTCTAAATTGTAGGTGTTAGAAATAAAATGGACTTCTCAGTTGTAATTTTTTTATTCAACCTGACATAATTCAATTTTACAACGCATTTGACGAGCTCCATAGTAAGCAAATTACCAAAAAACAACTAAATAACAATGACAATGATTTAATTTTTGTAGTAAAATAATTATAAAGTGATAATTGTTTTATTAAAAAGAGGTACAGGTTAGTCAGTTATGGGTTAAAATTTTCTTAGATCCAACCAATATTAATAATTCCATCAGTCCAGATCTGTGGTTCTTAGAAATTTACAAAATTAATTCACTTTTAAAAATAAAAAACCAATTTGATGCAGTTAATTATTTAAATATCAAAGGCAGTATTAAGGGGTATGTGTAATTAATGTTTGGTTGCGTCTAACGAAAATGCAGAAATAAACCATAATTAGTTCACCCGGTTTCATCGTTCATCCTATATTTATATGGAATAAACGTTGTACATAGGCAACCAGTAATACTCGCAGGTACTATATTTTGTATAGGTATCCTTAAAACCATTATTTTCTAATCAATAAATTATAATTTATAATAAATAACAATCCATCCATCGCTGATTTGTTAAAAATATTATATTTCATACTCTCTCATTATATGTGATATAACGTCATTGCGACGTTATATTATTGTTATTAATGTTATTATAGATCTGGCATGCATCTCATTCGCTGTATGCCATTAGTGTATTGTATTCACGTCCAATTAACTAGTTGTTGTAATTTATTTACTTTAATTAATATACCTGCGAATGAACAACGAGTACGCCGTAATTATTTCTCGTTCTATTTTCTCTAAAAAATAGTGTTATTTGAATTTAATAAATCAGTTATGTCTATTGCTTTTATTTTCATTATTAAATAACACGCAAGCGATCAACATTGACTATGAGATATTACAGAAAGTTGTAATGATTTCCAATAATAGTGTCGTAATTTAAAATAAACTATAGGAAAGTAAAATTCATGTTAACATTTTGTAGCGTTTATCCTTTTAACTTGACTGTTGGAAAACATGGCTCCATTAAACAACTATTTATGTACGCAAATGTTCCAAAACAAAGCTACATGATTAAAATTTAGGTAATGGTGTTCTTTAAAAATCCAGGTCGAGTATTTATCACTTGCTCTGTCGTATTCTTATTTTTCTTATTAAGTTATTATTTATTAAAGACTCGTCATGTCTTTGCATTTCTGTTCAATAATGTAGATTAAGTAAAATTATGTCAATAGGAGTTTCGAAAATTCTGTTTGATTTCGTATAGAAACTCACTTGCGCTCGAGTGGTCTAGTTTGCTACACTGTATTGTAGTGTTATTGTGTAAGCAAAGCATCTGTTTTTTTTCTATTAGATATTGTAATGTATTGATTTCCTGCAAGTGTATACTTGAACTTTTCAGACTCCGCTTTTGTGATTCTCTATTTCAACATTCTATTTCCCTGTAGATTTGTTTAACGTTTTTAATTTAAACTTTACTTATCAAGTGTAATAATTAATAACGGCATTTGCAGCAAGTTCCAGAATTTGTTAATTGGAAAACTAGACGGGAAGTATAGATTTAAATCATTGGTAAATAGCTGCAAAGTTATTAGGTAAATAAATTTGAACACTTTACGAGCAGTGTGCAGTTTGCATATAATTTATGTTGAATGTTGGCAGTTATCATTTGATAGCAGGTACTTAGTTCATAAATGATTAATGAGAAAATTCTGTGCCTGAGTGTGATAGATGGGTAAACATTCTTACAGTACAGAGTTGTTAGTTTTTTGTATTGCAGTTGTAATCACGCAAAATGTCTTTAATTAATCAAACAGTGGGATCCTGCGGTGACCTAATTCTGATAATTCCGGAAAATTACAACTAATTGGACAACACAAGTGCTTCTTTTACTTGTGATATTTATTTGCTTTTTGTCGTTGCAAGTGTAAAGTAAATAAGTTCACTAAACTCGTTTGCTTTGGCACTTGGAAGATTCATGGAAAAGTAATAGACTTTAGACGAAACTGAAGATAATGAGAAAGTGACGATCAAACTTTGCTTTACTACCTTTTTATTTTCGTACACAAACAAACACAAGAGAAATAAATTCTAACGAAAGTGGACAGAAAACAGATTGGATAAGAGATTATTAATAACTGAAAATATTAATAACGAGATTCCTTTTCTTCATGCTGCGCTTTGTCGATAAGAGGGAAAGTTATTGAATAATTTAGTTTCCTTAAATGTTACTGTTGCTATTGATTGCCGGCAGTTATAATAATTGAGTGTGGGAAATTAATACCGGCTGTGAAGGGAGTATTTGACATATTAAATTCAACAATAGTTTGAATATAATCAACATACAGGTAATAGTTGTCTAACTATTTTAATTAACCGTCACTTTACAGGAAAGCCATTTCTACAATTTTGGTCACGTCCTTGTATCGCACACTTGCCTTCTATGGTAATTTGTATCAACCTTGACTTCCTTTGCGTAAATATTTCTTTTTGTAAACATCATCCACATCTCATTTAAATGCCGAACAACCACAACATAAACACCGGTTTAATAATAGTCAGGCCGTTATCGTAAATTTTATTAATCTCTGCATGAGTGCATGAATTTAAATATCTATTAGTTTTTCAACCATTGCCATTAAATTGTTGAAAAACAGCTCTTCTCATTGATCTTTGAGTCACAATTACACCTGGAGCCTTTACGGCATTGTTTTATTTTCAGGTTTTTGTATTTTTTGCAATTTTTCTTCTCTTCTGTTTCAGTTTTTTAGTTTCGTTGCGAGTTATCACGTTGTCAGTAATCACATATCGGTATGATTGGTATGAAGATTTCTAAACCTATATCATTATATCTAAGACCAGTGATTTTTCTGTAGCAACCAAAAACGACATGCTTATAATCTCAATTAACCCATTACTCTGCTTAATTATTGAGGTCTTCTCTGAGTTAATATGCGATTCATAAAAGGGTCATTCTTATTATCATTCATCGATTCTGGGTTTCGGTACACTTAGTATTTACATCCTGAATTTTTCCAATTATTCGTGTCTTACGGTTCTTGTATTATTATGAGAACTGTTTCAGACTCAATGTAGGTCATTCAACTGAATTACTGGACTCTTTTTTCCTAATGAAGTCCTCTCAAACGACCAAAATCAGGTTAATCAAGTACAGAGTGGTGAAACATGCATTTGTACTTAATTTTCCACCATTCCTCCCTTGCACCTCTCTTGCTTTGGCATCCAACATCCACAGGTGGTGAAAATTTCCTCTGTAGTTGGGTTTTTCCAATTACCGGTTGAAATTTACTCTTTTCCATAGTTTTATTTTTCAGTTATAGCTATCATCTACCATAATATCAGCTTCAGAAAAGTGATGTTAAATTGCTTCACACGTAATTAATTGAAATTGGTACAATAACTATGAAAGTACCTAATTCAATTAATTTTCCAAGAAATTGTAACTAATTATATACCTAACACTGCTTTAGAAGCACTAAAAATATGAGCACTCTTGACATATGTCGGTCAGCGGCTTCTTGATCGCCTTATTGGCCAGGATTGCCACCTTAGTTCCTAATTTGCCAAAAACTCCCTAATTTCGAGACGCCCCAAGTGTTTTTTAGGGGGAAAAAAGTCCAAAACGGATTTTTTGCCCGTAATTAAGCCCATAAGGCGGTGTAATCGTCTAGATCCGCTTCTTGTCGTGTATTGCCGTTGCCGCAGTATTCCACCTTTCATGTTCGGGCGCCAATCGTTTGTGCGCCTCTGGTTCGGACGCGTTGTGTGCAGTGTTACCGGCTTGATCGTGTTTCCGTGCATTTAAATCTATCGGAAAAAAATCGAAAAGTTGCAAGATACCATTTGGCGGAAGTTCCGGTCGGGAAAACCGATCGGTTACTGTGAATTCTAGTGGTTCTAAACAAAAATCGCGATCTGGTGTGTAGTTGCACTTTTGTTTTGAACTTGCACCATCGCCTCCTCGGACGCGTTTCAATCCGTAAGAAAGGTTAGTGCATCGTTGCCAAGTTGTGTGCATTCTTTCTTTAAACTGTTGATGTTAATTGTGTTGTTCACTTAATTAAAAGCGCGAATGTTAATTGGAAAATACCAGGGGTTGGTTTGGGGTTTTTCGCGATTTTATCAATTAAAAAAAGATCGATTTTAATTACCAACAAGAGGATTGCTTGCTTCGAATTGGATCTGTGTGTGAGATCAAAGGGAGTTGACCGAAAGCATCTTTTGTTGGGGAATGGAATAATTTCGTGGGTAATAGGCCCGGCTGCACCAGACCGAAAATCTCACCCGGTCATTGATTCCTAAAAAAAATCACACCACACGTCGAAATCAACTGTCAAAAAGGAACAAAACACTCCAATAAGGCGGAAAACACAAATTGACGCCGCCACATGTCATCAGGAAAATGCCACAGAAATAAGCGTATTTGGGGAATTACCGAAAATTTTATCCCCATTTCTGACGCCAAATCAAATCTGGTCTGTCAGCGCCTTCTAGTTTTGCATAAACCATTAAGCCTGGAAGTGGCGCCTGCGTTTCGGATTTTGCAATTACATCTTCAGGATTGACTCCGATATTCCATAAATTGGTGTTTTTTTTTCAATACTAAATTGTAACAAAACGTTTACATTTCATTTTCTACCTACCTCGTAGCATTTTTATAAAATTCTGTGTTTTTGGAAATTAGTTTTCTGCATGAAATTAATTCAAAAAGGTGTTCGCATTAGAAGTTGGATCTGCCAAATAATACCAACTTGACAATAATGATCATTTCAAGGTGGCCTGTCGTTTGAATCGGTTTGTGTCGATGTTTGATTTGTAAATAAGATTCTTTTCGTATCTATCATTCGAGCATGTTTTATGTCAATAAAGATATTCCTTCAATTTGGGGAAGTAATGCATGTGAAGATACGATTGATGAACGCCTCATGAATAATTCTGACTTAATTTTCCAAAGCAATAATAGTTGCATTTTGTAAAACTGGTAATTTACTCCTTTTAATGACGATAATGTGTTATTGATTACAAGTACTAGAGAACTTTTCCAATTACCATCAAAGTGTGACTCTAAATTGTTAATTTAATCACGACGGGAAGTATTAAATGCTAATTAGTAGCTCTGCTTTTCTCAGGAAGATATGCTGGTTGTAAAAAGTAGAACACGACATTAAAAGGGGACTGAGATATGGGTATGTGTGTATACGTACTTTAGATACAAGAAAACGACATGAAATTATAATTAAAAGGAAGCGGGGAATTAAGAAGGCATGTAATTGGTTTGTTTTTCTATAACAACGAAGCATTTTATTGAAAAACATTGCTTGTCATTAACTTTTCTCTTGACACTAAAAGCAATTATTTAGAACGGTTCAGTTGATAATCGATGCGTGGAGAGGGAGGAGACTTGTAATTAAAATGTCATTTTTATCAACAGCGGGAATAAGAGAGGTGACAACACACCTCATTAGTTCATATTTAATGACCTTTTATAAATTAAAAATATTTACCTCGTAATTTATAATTCTATAAAAAAGATCAAACTCTCTTACTACAATATGACCTCGATTATGCGAACTCAGGATAATCTGAACCTTTTTTTCAATGATCTGAACATAAGTAAACATGATCTTTTACAAAATCGGTGCAGTGTTGCCAAAAGAAATGTGTGTGAAAAGTTCCCACGCCAAATATCGTTTGAACGTTTTTTCACCTTCTTCAAAGAGTTTTAATTTACGAAAGCCAAAAGAAAGAAAAGGCTTTTGAAGCAATAAAAATTGGGTATTTTTTTATAAATTTCAGGTTGTAGATTATAGTCAGTTATAGCATAGGCTAAAAAATGTCGCATTCGTACAAACACTAGTTTTGGTACTTTTGGAATCGAGAATGCACTGTATTGTTAAGCTAAATGTTTTTTTAATTTTAGAATTTTTCGACTATTACACAGCTAAGTTGTAATCGATCATTTTTTAATCATACCATTAAGTAGGATAAAATACTTAATGTCAATTTGATTTCGTTCTACTGTAATAAATGAATTCTCATAAATTATTATTATTAGTTCGGTTTTAATGCAACCATGCAAGTTGGAATCAAATTTATTCTAACGTCGATATCTAATTTAAAACAGTCTGAAACTGTTATTTCACTGAAATTTTATATTTTGAAATAATTGTGAACTGTGAAAGCTACAGAAATAAATCATAGCTGTTTTAATCTGATTATTATTATTATCTAAGTACTATAATTCTATTTTTGCGTTCAAATGTTTAAGATAATAACTAATTGAGACAGTGTTTAGTTTATGAAGAAAAAAAGTGAATTATATCCCATTTCAGTCCATAGTAGAATTGCAACAGCGCATTTGAATTTTTTGGAGTAAAAAATAAAGCACAAATTGAGAGTTTCTGTATAAGAAAAGAATTCTGTGTTAAACTAAATCCCAGCGACACACTTTGAGCTAAGAAAGCCCACCATTCAAAAAATGTAAATGCGCTGTTGCAAAATTCTACTATGGACTGAAATGGGATATATGTAATAATAATAAATTAATAAGTAACCTTTTATACACATTAACACCATAAAGCTTAGCTTTGTTTTTTGTTTCAATTATTTTAAATTTTCCATTTGTAAATCTGTAAATAATTAACGTTAAACCTTGCATTTTATATTCGAAAACGATTTTGTATTAAAAGTAACAATTTAGCTTAACACTTGATAAATAATTTGTTTTACATCAATTTTATATTTGTGCGTACTTTGCATTAGTTTTTATTGCTTTGGAGGAACCTAATTGATGTAAATGAGGTAAAGTTAACTAACCCCTTAAATCCGTTTTTTCCTCAAGTCGAGCGTTTCTCTAATGAACTAATTGCTGTTTTAGAATCTTGTTTCCATTGTAATTTAATTCTTAATACGGTTCAAAATACAAAAACAATTTTCCGAATTGGTGTCTGCAATACTATTGACTGCAGTTTCTCTTCCGTCATGTTCCATTTTAAATAAAATTTGTGGGTGTTTTCTTTAGGACTTGGCTTGTCGTAAACTCACGTTTTAGGCTGATCAAAGATCAGCAACAAAACCAATTTAATTGCTTGCTCTAGTTAGACACCATGCATGCGAACCGTCTAGTTCATCAGATAAATTTCCTGCAACGATTACGATGCTTAAAACAAACGGTTTTGTGATGGAATTTAGCGTCATATTTGAGTCAGATGAGATTAAATCGACAGTGATCTATGTTTGTTCGCTTATTAATAACAAGCTCGCCTTATCTTCAGTTAAGCCGATCTATTGGAGGCACGGAATGGAGTTTACGTCTTGGAGTGCTCTCGCAAAATACGCTTTACTTAGACCCTTCCAAATCCAGATTAAACTTCGCTAAACATGTTGATCAAGAATCAAGATCGACTTTTGGTGGTTTCATTGCGATATTTTCATGCGCGGTGGGACATAACTGTGAGCTTATCGCAAAACTCCGGTGAATTTAGCTCACTCGCCACCGGATTATTAAATATGTATTACTCTGGAGGGTTGCCGGACGACAAACAATACTTCATTTAATTGTCAAGGGTCGATATCTTGTGCCAACAAAACCAAAAACTTAATCGAAGTGAATCCCATTACGGACTTAATTAGCCGATTCGTGGCTTCTCTGTACAATGATAAAAATATTTTTGACAGAATTTACTTCAGTTTGGCGCTGGTAAATCCAATCAGGGACAAATTGACGTAATTGCTACAATTAAATGTTTAATTATTAAGTAGCTGGACGTTCATCTCGACACAAATCACGGAACGTGAAACATTGATCTATTTTAATTTATAATAAATCGAAGCTGAAATATCCTTCGTACGACCGGAGAATACAATAAAATACAATAAAATTTTGTGGTGAAACTTGGCCAAAGTTCCTTCGCTTATTTCACTGAAGAATAGACAAAGCTTCAAAAGTTTCAAAGCGCGCTATCGAATGTGACATTAATGTATCAGGCCTCCAGTTATTCGACCCATTACAAAATGATGTTCGGTGGAGCTACCATTTTGGTTTTGTTGCTTTCATCAGCTTCGAAAGCTCCGCAAAGCATCACAAATTCACAACTATAATTTTAACAGTGGGAAAACAGTCTTTTGAGTCAATTTCTTGAGTTGATGGACGGAGTGAAGTGATCCAGACATTTCTTTACAATTAAAATACAATAGGTCGTTTGTTGTGGTCTTGAAAGTCGAAAGTACTCGTTTTGTTACATTATGCGGGTAGAAAGTGCAGGTTTTTGTGGTACTACTTGAATTATCCAAAAACGGAACGATTTATCCGAAATATAGATTTTTTTTTATTTTACTGTGTGTTTGTGTGTTGTTAATAAAAGCATAAAATATGCTTGTACATTTATGTAAATAGAGTTTATTTATAACAGACTGTGTAATCAGTGAATAGCTCTCGTAGCAAACTAATAAACGTGATAATTAATAAAATAATTGTAACAGTGAAACAACACACAGTTGTGGCTTGTTTAATTAAGTAAATAGAGTCAAAAACATGCCTTACGAACTTCGGCAATTGTTGATTTCCTGAAACCAAAAAAGCGTTTTCTAAAGCTGGCTTTTTGGGGCTAAAAGTCACAACAACTTTTAATTAATCTTCACACTTTACACTTTGATAATGAGGCGTACTTTGCGATTTAATGCGCTGTATTGAGGTGTTGGTCGCTTATTTGTGAACCTTAAAATTTATCCAATTACGGCGGCAAGTGCAAACTTACCAAGCAATTAAAGTTTTTCGAGATTTTTAAGCGACTTATCACATTCGTCTCTGTTTTCTATGTGAACTTTTGACTTTGTTATGCCATAAAGAAAATAAGCGTCCGGATATTATGAAATGTGGACATTAACTCGAGTTACTGAAAATTTAAGCACAACCTGTCTCGAATTCATTACGGGTTGAGTGCTCTTTCCCTGAACAAGTTTGAAATTAAAAAATTAAATAACAGCACAATTAGTTCTTGTTCAGAAGCTTTTCTTCTTTGGTGGTTACTTGAATAAGTCTCTTCCGCTAAGACTTAACAAGAGGATTTAATAAGGTCGTAACTCTAAAGTGTACAAATCTAAATGATGCATTTCGAGCACAACGAGAGCTTTGGAAGATAAATGGAGAGAGAGCCGAATAGTATTTACCACAAACGGTAAAGTAGCGCAAAAGTTAAAACTATTTCATAACTTTGAAAGTAGTAATATTTTATAGTAGTTTTATCGTCTGTAGTGAATTTTAACTTAAAGCTGTCAAAAGTGAATTTATAAAGCATGAACATTAAAATTATATCTACAGCCTGAAGCAGCCCAAAGATATTTGAGTGTTTGACGTGGAAAATTGATGGAATTAATAAAATAATCAGGTTTGTGTGTACTAATACTTAGACAGACTTTGGCTGGGCTAAAGATAAACAAGTATTTTTTGTAATTTCTTCGTAGTCTTGATGAATTTTGGCGTAATTCATAACAAAGGGAGTTGAGTTCGCTGTTTGTGGAGTATAAAGTATATGAAGGAGTTTGAAGTGTTTATGGTTTGCAGGAAAGTTATGGTAACAATTTTTTGCGACTGGAGGGTTAATTGATTGCTTCGGACTGGAAACTTGACACTAAATTCTCAAACTTTTCTCGAACGAAACGAGTTAATTTGTAAAATTCGTGTGAAATTTGTCTTAGCTAATAGTGATTAGTGCGATTAGTGAGGATTTGGGTTAAAGAGCTATTTTTCAATCTGATGTCGAGAGATGGAGGGAAATACTAATTGCTATGAAGTTTAATTTCCTTTGTATTTTAATTAATATTAATTTAGCGTTTTGTCTCCTTCAAGGTATCCAGAATTTACAAAAGCACTTTCTGAACGCTTTTAACTTCTCGACAAAAGAAAAATTATTGCAGAACCGAGGCTTTTGTGAAGTTTCAGTTAACGTTTCGGTAAATAATTCAGGATTAATTTTTAACAAGCTTCCATGTAATTCCACCGAGGAATGTTCACCTCATCTAATTAAATACTATATCAAAATCCGCCCGAAGTGTTTATGGAATCCGCTACGTGGTTGTAAATAATATACGAGAAACGAGATATTTTTTGATTTTTAAGGGCTCATAACTCACAACTTCGCCTCATTTATCATAACGGAATAATTCCTGTTTACATTTTTAATGTTTTTGGAAGTAATTTCATAATAAGACGGTTTCCTTTGGGGTTCGTAATTCTTCCAGTTACATTCTTAAGTTTGCGCCAATAAATTGATATAAAAGCAGGGCCGTCAGGGGATTCTTATAATTAAATTTAGTCGTTACGCAAATTAGGTACCGCGAGAAACACGAGTTTTTCACCTTGTAAAATATTCCACCTTTTTACGAAACGAATGGGGGAGTTTGCTTCGAGGGGAACATTACACAAAATACTAAGTACTGTTGCACCTTAAGAACAGAGTGATCAAAATACAACATTCTATAATTATAAATTTATTTGATGTTTTGGTATTATTTCATGCTAATAAAGGTGACGTGCAAATACGATCCCGCTTTGAAGACGCAGCTCTTTGTAAAAAAATTGTAATTTCTGATGAAATGACTGTAATATGAGTTGGTAGATCGCAAAATACAAATGCTGAAAATTTCTGGCAGAAGACATAATTATTATTTTTTGTGAACTTCCAAAAACGATTAATTCGCCGAGTTTCTTGAAGCGTAAAATAAAATGTAATCTATTATTTTACAAAGTTACAATTCGACGTAAGCCCTTTGAAACGCAACTTTGTTTAACAAAAAAGCAGCTGAAACAGAATCACAGATTCCATTGTAGTTTAAAAAATAACGAGGGTAAGTGGATTTGTTGATGTGTTTTAAATTTTTGGTTAGATTTGGTCTTCCACGTGAGTGATTAAATGTATGTTGTGATCTCTTCCAAGCATTAAATGACAGTTTGTCTACTGCTAAATGGCAAATTACCATTAAAAGCTGTTAAGCGAGGTGTAAATATCTTCGTTGCTTATAATTTTCTCAAGATAAATTTGCATATGTGATGAACACGCCAGAAATTGTCGCAGAAGGTGGAATAAAATTTGAATTTGAAATTTTCCGCGCGATAATGAAAATTCTTTTTGATGAAATATTAAGTTTAATTACAAAACGTGGCTAATTAAGGATTGCGTTTCAAAGCGGCCGATTGATTAAAATTTAATAGTTTAATTTAGCCTGCCATTTCTTTTGTAATTTTGACAGGGCTTTATTGGTGCAAGATGATTCTCATTAGAGGGCGTAACGAGGCACCCTCAGGGCTCCAACCCCCTTCTTATCAAAACATCTCAATCAATATGGACCCTCCATCGCAAAAAACAGATATCAGCGACTCCTAGATCATTAGCCGGTCGTATACTCTTTAACCGTCGGTAAAATTTCAAAGACGGAGGCGTTTGGAAAAGTTAATCCAATCTACTGACGGTACAGAGATAGATAAGATACTTTGTTATTTTCCGCTGCGATCTGAACGCTACAGTGCAATGTTTATTTTATTAAGGTTTTTGCTTTCTTTCTCCCCAATCTCGGCCTTTACGACGGTCGCATACTATCCTAGATTACGACGTAAAAGAACGCACCCTGAAAAACGTCACATGGCCTCTCTTGAGCAAAATCAGCAAAACGCCAGCTGAATTCTTGAATGGTTTAATGCTCATAACTGAACTGACTACTTTTATCTCGGGATTTTTGCACTCGTGGAATTAAAATAATTACGACGGCCGGAACTCACCGCACATCGACCGGAAATACGCCTTTTTCTCATCACGAGTGGAAGGTGCTCACATACGCCATCTGTTTCGTTTTAAATGTTTAACCATTTTATGCTTAGGCAACGGTGCCTGAATTAAATAAAATTAAACGAAGTTAAACTCGAAAACTAGTCATGGTCGAGCATTTCACACATTTTCTAAGTATGTAGTGTTAACAATTTTTACATCAAGACTTGATGCAAGAACGCTTCGTGCACTTTCTGTGTCTCCAGTAGCCTTAGAAGTGTATTTGGTCTGATTTTGAAATTTGGGTCTCCAACAGTTCTTGTCGTTATTTACTTATTTTTGCTAGTTTTGTGTTCAACCCACCCTCAATTGGTGCAATTATTTCCACTCTAGCGTCATGCGAGTGTGGTTGGAGCTCAGCGAGCGGTACGGAAGGGTAGTTAATTTGGTATTAATGAATAAACATTCCCGTTGATTGTTGTAACTTGGTATTTTCTCATCAATTTTCGTTTATTCAGCTCTATTCATTCTTTATGGGGTTTTTGTGAAATTATAGGGATGGTCTGAAGAGAAAATAATTGATTTGCCCGATTTATATGTATCTTTCGGGTAATCAAATTGTAGTTACATGACTCATGTAATGACTGTAATCTTAATATCAAACGCAAGTAATACAAGTTGCGTTGTAAGCTCTAGTAAATGCGGTGTTCCTTATCACAAGGGCTATTTGTCTGAATATAAAACGGGGAGCCATAACATGGAATATTTATCTTTCGAGCGAAAAAAGTAGTGAATTTAAATTACACGCCCCAGTTCCTGTTCCTTTTAAGCATGTCTCATTATTTAAACAATGTTTTGTTATAAGATATCCCGGCGATTGCTCAATTTCACAAATGCACTGTTTTCCTCGAAATAATTTTTCTATTGTAAGCTGGAAATGACGGTTTTGTTTGGTGAAATGGTTTCATTGATTTATCGATTTCAAGGACCGCAACATTTTCAGTGCATTTTAATTTTCACTGTTTGACATCTCGGGTTCATTAGACGATGACCGTCAACAGTCTTAAACGAAGGTGAGGCCAACTGACGACCACTAAGAAGCTCTTCCACCAACTTCGTCGTGTGTATGCGGTAGAGGGTTGAGTAATGTTCCATTGGATGGGATTGGACAGCTTGTGGTTGCTTTATGTAGTACAAGTGATTATTGAACGTCCTAAACGTGAAACTAACATTTATAACGACTTAAAGACACCGAAAAATTAAACGAATTTGCAAGTAGAGTTTTCAAGTTAGTTAAGTAAAGAACATTACTTTGATCTTGAGATTATGTCCTTTTCTAGAAAGCATAATGCCTCACGCCATGCATTATCCTAATGAAAAATGTAGCCATCCATCATGGACAGTTTGAAAGTATTTGCTTGCTTGACTCTAGTTTATTTTTTATTTGATGTGACATAATCTCTGGTATTTCTACTACATATGTACACTGATGTTCTCGTTTAGTCACCTATTTTCTCAACTTATTTTAAACTTTGTAACGTTAATCTCGAGCCTGACCTAAAGACTTATTTTTATTGCAAGCTTCATTTCAATTTAAAATTATTTTCAACGTCGTTGTGAAGTTAAACAAGTTTGGGGCTCCATTATGACTTCAACTTGTTCGTTGAAATTGGATAAGCACGCAACAATAGGCTAGTTTTTTACTGTAATGCAATTATTTTTACGGCTTGAAACTAATTTATTTAACGTTAAAATGCCGTATCTGCATGTGGTTTAATGAATTATAACATAATTGAAACTTGTATTTTAGAGTTAAATTTAATAACAAAATTTAGATTTTGAAATAAGCCATATAATGAAATATTTTATTAAATTGTTAATATGCAAATAATATGGATAAATATTCAAAGGAAATTATAATGAATTAAATTTTATGAGAGTATTAAATTAGTTTAAAAATGCATTTCCATAGATAAATGTCCTATTTCTAACAAATTGATTGTTAATTGCAATTTGGACTTGAAAATAAAAATGGAGTTGTATGTGATTGTGTGTTCTATTTTTCTCACATTGTGAACAGCTGCTACAGCTACGAGTTTGAATTTTCACCAAAAAGTTAATTTAATAAAAACTTCATAATGCTCGTATCTGATGAAATGCCCTCCGTTTTAAATTATGCTTCTATTTTTCTTGTGAGAATAGAATTTGGCATGGCTTTTAACCAGAACAAGTTTCCCAGTTGTTGAATTCCTGAACAAAGTGAAAATAAACGCTCTAATTGTTATTAGAATGTCGGTAATGTTGTTTCTACAGTTCCCAGTTATGGGTCAGTTATAAACCCTCCAGTTTCTCCTATTTTTCTTTCCCAGTCGTGTAATTACTTCATTAAAGTGAGTAACGTCCATAACACAAACAATTTTGGTGCCGAAATCTGTGTTGGAAGCCTTGATAATGTAGCGATGTCGATTATCAATGTAAAATGATTGTTGTTTGATGTTCCCGCATTTAAATGGGCGCTTTTACTTAGCGCCAGCAGTAAACGCCAGAACGTGCATATCATACGATCATCAAATTAGTGCAATGTAAAACAGAGTAGAAAAATCGTTTCGCAGAGCATACTAATGAGTTCGACGCGAAAACTCGTGTTGATTACGGTGCTAGATCTTAATGATAACTTCGACGAGAAACCGCAAAATCGGCAAAAATGACGGCCTCTAATTAGTGGATTTTGCGAAATTCGAGTTTTGGAGCGATTGACTTGAAATAAATGCGGAGTGGTATCTGGTGTTATTTTTGCTATTAGTAATCCGCCATTATCAACAAATTACACGTCAGCAGGCGGGCGGGCTGATTACTGATTGTTATCACAGTGGAAGAGGGAAAGAGTGTCATTAGGAGGATATCTGCAGCGGTCCTTCCGGCATATACGGCTCCAAGGATCCGACATGACCGCGTCTCGCGTTATTACCAACTAAAATTAGAGGTGTTTAGGGGCGCATGTTGGATCTGGCTAATTACGACGCAAGATTAGGACGATACATCTGGGCTGCATTCGTACAACAGGCCAGGAACAGTGTTTCATGCACTGGCGCTTCCAAATTAAAATTATATCCTTATCTCGAAACGAATTTGTTCCCAACCTCGGCTCGACCAATTTAGACATTAATAAACTAATACGAATATCAGACGCGACACCAATTTAATACTCAATTTAATTAACTTTATTGGGAGCTTAAACCGTTATTTATGTCCAATAAGGATTCGAACCTCACCTAATGATGCGCAATTAGGGATGTTCCGTATTTTTACAGACCGGAAAAGTAATTGAATTGCTTTTATCACAACAAACAGGTAAGTACCGTGCAAGCTCACTCAAAGCAACTTTCTCAAAGAAGGTTCATATTGTCGGTTTTCAGCGTCTGTTGAAAACTAACTGAAAAAAAATCAGTTTGAAAAAGCTGTAGCTCAATTTCAAATGAACCACTTTAAGGCGATAATCTTTGCGCGATAAAATTTTATGTTTGCTAAGGAAACTATGTAAGAATTTCGTGGAAAGAATAATAATTAACGGGCATATCGTTACATTAATGAGGGTTGTAAAAAGAAAAATTCGTTTTTAGTGCACATTTGTTGGCGTAGACAAGCAACTTCTCCCAATCCAATTTCATTTATAATCGTTTTTAAATATTTGAAACCAATTTTCTTTTACGAATATCAACCCCAGTCTTACATGAGGGACAGAAAATTCAACCTTTGTGTGTTTGGTAGTAATTTTTTAAAATTGCGAAAGACGATTAACTTGACTGATTTATGTCACAAAGTTTAGTGTTTCTTTGAAAATTTTAAAATGGCCGAGTGCTTTGTCGCTTTGCTAGTCGAGTAATCAAGCCTTTCACGGCTCTAGTTACATATTTGCAATTCAAACGAATTTTTTAAAAACTAGTGAAAATTGTAATCGCATCAACGCCGAGCCTCAATTGGCCGTAGTCGCAATTGACTTTGCCGAATAATTCAGTTATGTAAACACAATCAATAATGAAGTCAGCGCTGATGGTCTTTTAGAGGGTGAATGTAATCCCGTAACCGATATAGGGCCGTCTATATTTCTTTAGTTGGGATTGTTATGACGAATGGGGTGAGTGGGAGTCATGACTCAGACTAGAGTTAATGCCTGGTTGGATGATTTATCAGGAGCTGTACATGAGTGGGTTTGAATTTAGGCAAACGAGACTATTATTTGGTTTAATCAATACAAATGTACGCATGTGTCGATATGATTTGTAAAGCCGATCAGTTTTGGCGTAATTGGCTCTTCTACCCTATTCAGTTCTAGATTTTTTACATTTTCTTTGCACTGACCTAGTATGAGCAAGTTCCTTCTGCTTAGCTGCACGAAAAATGTAATTAATTTCGTTTTCCATTTCAGGTAAGCTCCTAGTAAACAGCAGCGCTTCTCGACTGGTAGGTTTTTCTAATTGGTTTAATTAAGCGAGAGATCAATAGAAATGGTTGCACCAAAGCTTGTTTTGATGTTTATTCAACTCAGACAACTATTCTTAGTGAAAACGGAATAATACAGTTAAAACATGGAACGCCTTAATTCGAAAATAGTTCAACTACACTCACGCTGTGAAACAACACCCGTAAAACGTGTTTTATGGCGAGTTGACTGGGTAAACCAACACGGTTCGAATTTTCCCAGTTTCACAAAACACCAACGAATGAAATTCTTCTAATCCAGGCTTGTCAAAATTATAATAGATGGATACAGTTGTCAGTTAATAATTTGGTAATCATAGTCACACGTGACATGAATGTGTCAGGAGAGAGATATTTTTCAGAGGAAGTTGTATTAGGACTATTCGAGCGGTAGAAACTATCGAACAAAATAAACATCATCGGAAATGGAAGTTTCGTTATTTCTGAAACTTGAGGCTTGAACTTCCTCTGTACCGACGATTGCAACCGTAAGAATCAAATGTAAACAGCCATCGGAATTTGTTCAAATATCTTCCTAATATCATCACTGTCGTCGAGTCGGTTAAATATGTTTCAGGATGTATTTTAATATACTTTGAAATCGCGAGCTTTGAGATGTGTATACATAAAGTGGTCAGGTTTGCTCGACCATTTTTAATTCGAAGTGCTATGACTTTGGATTGATGCTATTTATTTAAGCCAAATTATTATGATTAATTGTTTCCCCCCGTACGTTTTTCTTCATATCTGCATGAACATGTGTTTTATGATCTTATCGCCATATTACCGTACTGCACGCAAAAGTGCTGAAACGGAACTAAATGACTTCACTGCAGTATAGTCGGTTTTTAAATTGCCCTGAGAGCAATTATTTTCGACGGTTTTCGCCGTGTCACTTTCCAAACTGAAGAAAACTGCATTGTGTTGAGTAAATGTCGGATGCCGTTTCACTTTATTTATATAGATGTGAAATGTATTCAGAACGCGTCGGTTCGGATTTATTGGCTTATTTTTTAGATCTTTTCACGGCTTTTCGTGAAATACGTCACAATTTCAAAGTAAGAACCGACTTTTCGCCTATGCCGTGCAAATACAAATCAAATCTTGTTTCTTAAATGTTGAACTCGGATATAAAAAGATCGATAATTTCATTTTGCGTCGTTGCTCGTTTTTTTTGGAGATTAATTTGATTTTCATCGATTTGTGCGAGGGACGCTGTTTGAAACTTCTTTTCACAATTAATTTCAGCGTATAATTTGGTTTCTCTATTTGGCAGCTTCTGAAGTTTTATTCCAACTAATCCAGTCATTGTACTTAATATTTTCCGGTTTCTTTTTATTACTTTTTCCGGTACAACGCTCGATGATAATAAAATTTGAACCCAATCATGAAATTCGTATCAGTTCTTTACGACGGTTCGGATTGTTTCTTAAAGGCCAAAATGGTAATAATGTTTGCTCTACGTTGTTATTGCGCCAATATTGAAAACAGAATTGCACTGTTATAACTAGTTTTCAAACGAAATTGATTTTGGTTTATTTGAGCTTCAATTGGTCTGTGTATAGGACACCTTGACCTTGTTAAAAATTTGGGGATGAGCCAAAGATCGATAATCGCGTTCATTTAATATTCATCGATTCGTATACTTCTAAAGCTCGGATTAGTGTTACCTTTAAAACTGTGGCCGAATATAAATTGAATTTTTTCATCACGGGTTGGAATATTTTAATTTTGATGATATTAACGAGGTTATGAATCGTGTCGCATACATCTGCGCAATTATATTTCATTACTTCTCGTTATTTTATTCCGGAGGATATTTAAATTCGCACGTCTAAAAAACGTGCTGCTCTTTGAAAATCGTAATAGGAACGGTTTTATGGCTTATTTATACGTATTCAGGACTAATTAATTTTTGCATTAGGGACTCCCTCCTGGCCTTAATCACTAAATCAGGACTGAAGATCTGAGATGAGATTATCAATTGAAAAGGGAAACGGAAAATTACTCTGCCACTGCGGATCGGGGGTCAAAAAGTCGTTATATTCTCGACCGGCTTTTGTGTGTCAATTAATAAATCATCTGGATGGTCACAACCACAATATTCCTTTCATTTGCAAATTTTTTGCCACCACACCACATTTATCAGCGTTAAGTCTGTTTGAAAAAATGTTTTTTTTTTCAAAATAATGTAATATCGCTTGCATGTCCTTTAATAACCGGATTTTATTGATTCCAGGCGAATTTCCAGCGACTTGAAAGCATTCCGCCGTTTGTTATTTTCTTAAATATTAATGTTGTAGCTGCATCGTTTTCGTATAAATTATCTTGTGTACCCATAGTTCTTTTGATGTCTGTAATTTATTTATGCATAAAACGTGTCTGCATCATCGACCAAGTGTAATGTTGCTTTGCGTTATTAAACCCGACCTTACTTGACAAATATGATCAAAGAGATACACTGCACAAAGGTTGTATTGAAATCTAGCCGCCTTCAAGGATAAATTCAATATGATCCTGAAGTATCGATAACGGATAATTACGTCAGGAAAAAATTGTCGCAGGATTTGGATCAGGACCAAGGACGTCTTTTATTCGCACGTTTCAAGTGGCGGTCTATTCAGGAAACATGGAGCTATAAACAGCAGACTGGAGCTTTTGTACAGTTGTCTTCACACGACAAAGCTGCCACGCTGGGGAGTGACTAACTGGGCGCACTATGAATTTTTATTTTTCGGAAGAAATCGATTTGCAGTGTAAAAATCCAAAGAATTTAATTTGCACTTCTTTGAGCTTGTTGCTTGTTTTGCGATGCATTTTTCTCGAGCTTATTACATCGCTCGCCTACTTGTTGTATCGTTAACGCCTTCCGGTTCAAATGGGCGTAATCGATTATTGTCTCAGTGCTGGTGTCCTTTTTATTACGGTGATATTTCCGAGCTTTGTGAGTTATGTGTGTTATGATAAAATACTCATATAAATGTTTATTGCCGACTTCCGTTATATTCTTCGACGTAAACCGTATATTATATTCCTCCACGTCTGCTCGTGCACCTATAAGCTCTGTGATGTAATAAAATGAACTGAGCTGTTACTGTTTCGCTTTGAGATGCACTCCTTTTACGACGGCTTGATCATTTTTCTACATATGTAACAATGCGGGTAAAACTTGGACCGTTTTCAGTCTATATCGCTCGTCCGTGTTATATTGGAGATTTTCTGCAAATTTACGACGAGCCATTATGTACGATGTTGATGCATGGCGGCAATAAAAGCTCCGATTGTTTTTTGCCAGAATCGCCTGTTAATTTATGCTGTTTAAAAAGCGATTAAAAAATCAAAAGTTTCGCGTATTCCAAACATTTACAATTTAGGTTTCAAATATCATTCAATTGATAGATAGGTAATAGACAAATCATGTATTATTTATGATTTCTATTGACGATTTTCATGCAGCTGGAACTAGGGGTTTTGCAAAATTATATGGTCTTTGTGGCGGATACAATCGTGAATTGATCGGGGATTTTTCGGTAATTTTACATTACCACTCGACACAATGCTTTGGCTAATACCAGTTGATTAGTTAAGCACAATTAATGCTCTCAAACAGGACTCACAATGAGCTTTTGAGACGCATGGTTGAATCACAAAGACTCACTAGATATGCCACAAACTGAAATTTTAACTCTCGCGTTGTTTGATTTTATATTTCAACAATCATCCTAACTGCAAAACTAGTCAATAGATGTCAGTCAGAAATGACTAGAGGCTTGTTTTCTGTTCCCGAATGGACGAAATTATATTTTTTAATTGTCTGATGCGAGTCAGAAGTAGATTTTTTCAGGTAAAGTATTTTTAAACAATGAAAACGTCAGTCATATTGATCCTTTCTATTGAAACGAGCTGATGTAATTGTTTTTTTAATTTGAGCAACGGGATTAAAACATCCAGTAGATTTATCATTTCTATGCGGACTGGTTCTAAATCCATTTATATTTATTTTTAAATTTATGTGGTCAGTGTAAACAAAACTGGAGTTTAAAAGTTTGTTATAAAAAACGAAATGAGGAAGCGTGAAGATGCGAGCAGAACTCAACTGTCGAAAAAGTCGTAAAGGCAGGCATTATGACACAATCAGTTGTTGAATTAATGTATGGTATTAGGTACAGGCACAATACTTGTTTGATGTGTTCGATATCCCGGGAATCTTTTATTCATAATGTAGAGTTAGAAGGGTTTCTTCGGGAAGTTGTCTGCTTAAGAGATTTATACATGGATGTTTCCGATAATACTTATAAGGCTTAGAATTTTGAGCTTGCGCTGTCTCCAGAATTGTTATTTAATAATGGTTGTTGTTTTGTTTTCGTCATTAGTCGCGTATTTTTGTTTGGTCAACACACTCTGCTATTGTGTTCCAGTGGTAATCTCCGGTTTTTCGTTCCCTTTTAAAGTTCGACCACAATTATTGGAGTATCTGACAGGTTTCAACTTTTCGCCATGTTTTTCGCATCATTGAGTCAGTTTTGGTGGATGAATTGGTTGCGTGCTGTTTTGTCCTTTGAATTAATTATGCGTTAAAGTAATAGCGAGTTAATACTTTGAAATGTCTCTGTAATATTAATACGCAACAAAGTTTTAATCCGCATTCATGGCAATGAAAGGCTTCATTAGGGGAGTTTGCTGAGTCGCGAACGTTTGAGATTAGCAGTTTTGAATCGACATTATTCTTTGTCTTGGTGATTGTTGACGTCTTATCGACCTGCTAATTACTGGAGTATTAAAAGGAAACGAGTACAGTCTTGGTCGGTGGAAACGTCGTGTTAATTACGGGTTATATAGTGAAATCGCATGTCCGATAAGTGTTCTGTAAGTGGGTTATTTAAATAGCTCCTTGTCCGGAATCAGATAAGCGGCAGTAAACTTTATTCCCGGAGTAAATTTTCTCCGATGGCGGCAAGCTCTGGCAAATCCGGTAGTTAACGTGGTGATTATCCGGTCTTGTTTGAGTTAGAGGCGACTGTCGTTGCGACACTCGGACGCCTCCGACTGTCCATCCCTCTTTTTTAAACTTACGATCGAACAACGGCTTTAATAAAAACTTACACGGACTTGTTAACTTCTTTTGTCGTCATGCTTTGTGATTTTTCAAACGAAACTTGCACAAAAAGGATTCGGTTTTAATGCTTTTTCTTCCAATTATTGTGAAAGTCGCGAGATGGAACTTAATAAATGAATTTCGTTTAAGCATTTGTTTTTTTAACCACGCTCTCTGAATCCCATTTATTCCACAACTGAAAAGAATTTTCGATTGATAACGGTATTGTTTCGCAAATGTTTTGTGCCGACTGCTTTGTATTATTTCTGCACCCGAATCATAAATTATTTTGGACGTTTATCAGAAAGTACATCACATAAATGATAAAACAAGCTGTGATTTCTCAAAAACTACCACTTTATTTACTGTAGCTTACTTATCGCAGCTTTTTCTTAGTTCTGAAAACTCTTATCAATTTCTGTGGAAATTGGATGGAAAATGTTAAAGGTTTCAAAGATCTAGACAACTTTCGCCAAATTTGCTCCTTTTTGCTTATCTCAAGCCAGACAAAATAAAATTGTCCACAGCTCATTTAATGACCACAGACACAAGTTAAAAAATTTTAATCAAGAACAAGTCTGACGGGAAGAAAATAACGCAAATGTATTTTTATTTTTAAAACTGCAAAGGTATAGCTTTTCTGATATGTCGTTTTCATATTCAAATTTTTATGACAAAGTTTATTTTTAATTCGAGCGACTTTACCGCCTGTGGGATGATGCTTTTAACGTAATGCAATATTATTTTGTTTTTTATGTGTATTATCTGTCAGAGTGCGTTTTCAAATAAGGACATATCGTTATCTAAGTATTTTTTCGAGAATATACTCGCAATGAAGAAACGCTTTAGCTGTTTTATATGGATATTTATTTGATTGACATTCTTATGTCTGCAGAAATGCAGGGCTTGTAGATTATACATATTTCTCCCTTTGTTTTCGTGACGTACGAGGTATATTTTCTTGAGAAAACATTAAATTTGAAATTTAATTTAGGAGGTTTTCGCTGTTTTGTCGTAGCTGCTGAATCTTCTGTTTTTTTATTAACAAGAGCTATTTTAACCGTAAGGTTTCTAAAGGAAAACCTAAGTCATACACAAAAATGCTTGGAAACAAAAGGGAGAATCGGATTACAAATTTTATTGCATTTCAAAAATATGACACCTATTTTAAAATTTGAAACAAATTGATCTTTCGTTTCCACCTTAAATTAAGATGCAGGGCTGGTGCGAAACAGCTCTGCTGTTCTCCACAGATAATAAACTCCTTTGGTGAAATATTTTAGGAAAAATGCAAGAGAGATTTTTGGACGGGTTCGCTTCGATTCGACTCTCCGACGAAGAGTTAACAATCCGTAACGCCAAGTCATAAATTAAAGTTCACTTTCTATGCAAAATCGTTGTATCATGCAGTAAAAACAGTTCGGTTGCATCTCGTATTTGTGCGGATAATTCGATTCGGTTTTAATTTAATGACTGTAAAATCTTTCCGAGTTAAATTCAATCAGGCAGCCGGATTCAAACGACAAAGCTTCCCGGACCTTTTAATTTGAAAAGGTAAAGCTGTAATATGATAGCTTTGTTCAAGAATTGAATTTCACATAAAACAATGCTCTATTCACGTTCTCGGCCTTTCAGATCAATCCAAAGATCCCTTTTTCATAATTACCGGGATTTATTCACGGCATCATGCCATTATTTCGCCGATCAGTAGACTATTTTTATACTCTTACGAAATGTCACTGGCAAGGAGGATTTCGCCCGGAAAAATCCGGTAAATGTTACTCGACGCTGGAAGATTCGTCAATCAATTTTTTTTTCTCGCCCAGACGGTGCGAAATTGGACGTCTAATTCATTCTGTCCAATTTAAACAATCTTGAGGTAATTGTGTGAGGTTTAGACCAAGTGGATTTTCCTGCTGAAGGTTTCTCCCGATTTGTGACTGCTCAAATTTAAAATTTTATGTGCGATCAAAACCCAGTGAAAAAATCCGGCTAGATGGGCAGATTTATTCGTTTTGTGTAATCATAGCGTGATTTATTCAAGTTGTTGTTTATAGGTAACACGTGTTCCGATCACGTAGGATACTTCTACTAAGGACTTTTTATATGAAAATTTATTGTGTTTCTGATAACCCCAATAAATCGCAGAAGCCGAGTATTTTATTCTACAAATATACTCATAAAAAGTGCCGTAAAAGTGTGCCACGCGCAAATTTCCGACATAAAGGTGAAATATTAAATGTTGACAGCCAAAATAAAAAAGATCTTAGACCTCAGGAGAAGTCTATAAAGTGCTCAATTAACCTTAGCGTTGGCGGAATAAAAATGGCGAAATTCGAAAAAAGGTAGCGCTGGCAGCCGCTATTTCAAATTAATTAATCCGATTCGGAATAAATTGGAAAGAACGGCCTCGGTGTTTTCCTAATTTCAATATATAAGACGGAAAAGTTGCGCTTAAGAAATATAAATCTTTTAACTTGCGACACCTTTCCCTGTTTTCCTATTTATGAATTTATCTTCTTAATAAATCATTTCGGTAACAAATCGCACACCTTTTACGATTTTAAATTTTAATACATTTCGGCGAACAATATAATAGGAGGTGTCAGCTACATGACGCTTCATTTTTCATGTTCCATTTTAAATCGCAATGTGTTCTGCTGCACTGGAACAACTGGAATAGCTTCACGCAACAGGAAAATTTCAGGGGGAGACAAGCTACGCAATATCAATTTACCTTTATCTTTTGCAGGGACAGGTAAGTATGGAAGCAGTCACTTCCGCTTACAACTGCCTCAAAGTGCCTGGAGTTTCACAATAAAATTTGAGAATTTTTTCATGCAAGATTTAATGATTTGTGTTTCACGTTCGTGCAGTATTAAAAATAGATTTGAGCTATCGGATTCAAATATTTATTTTTTCGAATCAGGCGGAAAAACAAAACAAAACTTTTCGACAGCATCTGTTGTCGGGGAAGTTTTTGAGACGGTTCTGGCCGATTCGTTAGTCAAATGGCAGTAAAACGTGCAGGAGCCGAGCTCTCCTCGATGTTATTATTCAGCAAGCAAAAGCCATCCGAGTTTCCATTTCCGACTAGTTCTTAGTTAAAGAGCAGTTGCATCTTCGCCGAATCAAATTAAAGAAGGGGATATGCAGAGTTAATGTTTTAATTTGTATAGTTTCGTTAGGTATTCTCTTGGAAATTTTCGTCTAATTTGAATTATTCCTTCTTCTGGAGGGTAACTTCAAATATGAATAATTGATTCACTGCTTCTACCTATTCCGTTTAATGGGCCCCTGGTATTGATTTATAACGCCAGTGCAGACCCTTTGTGGTAAAATTGGATGTTATACTGAAGTGCATGTCATTGAAGGCATGTTATTGAGGATTCTACAAGACGGCAGCTCTGTTTGAACCGAAAATTCCAACATTCATGCGGGGCTGTGATTATTAATTGATTATTTTGAGTGACCACAGGAACCTCCATCAAATCAAGAACAGCTTACCAGCGATTCGCTCTAATTAAATTGACGTTATTTTGCTCTTATAATAGCTGGAGTTTCAATTGCAAGCAAGATAGCAAAGACCGTCCATCATTTCGAGCGCTTTTAAACTAAATTACTGCTTTAATTGAGGTGCTTAGCCTATGAGGAGTTTCATCCTTTGACTCACTGCAATTGCAAAAATTGATTTATCTCCCACAGTTATTAAGTTGGAATTACGGTGACAGGTACATGACCAACAAAGTAATTGGCAAATCTGGACCCACTTGGTCTTCTTAAGCGACACTTTTCCCGATAAAATATATTAGCGGGTCCAGAAGCTATCAATCCTGAGACATTGATAACATCATCCATCATACTTGCTAACAAACGTCGTCACCAATATAAATCCCTTCTCGTCGAAAAATATCAAACTTTCGCTTTGACAGAATCTTTCTTGCTGCTAATACGCCTTCGAGATATTGTTTTTTACGTTTTAGACAGACGAAGTCAGAACATAGAAATGCCATTCGCTTGAGACCCAAGCGAGGTACTCTCGATTTATTCCTGTCTCAAAATCGACATTGCACTACTCTCTTAACCATCAATTTCGGCGTCTTGAGAATAAAACGCTGCTGCTGATAGCTATCGAAATGACTAATTTTCCATTCTTGTGCCGAATCGAATATTCTAATTTTTTCAACTTTGCACTTGGTGTATTCTCTCGTCCAGGACGGCGCTTGCGTCTGTTTAGCCTTCCCTTGGGTAGTTTCGCCGAACAATGGAATAGCGTCGGGTTTTTTGGCGTCTGGATGGGCCGTTTGCGTCTTTAGGACATTGTCATGTGGCATAAAAAGGGTAACGTTTGCCCGATAAGCATATTAGGAATATTCTATTAGAGCGTCGCTGGATCTCGTAAGGGTGGCGATAAGCGCATGTTCTATACGTCGTCGGTGGTAGATGGATGATTGGGCAGCTTAGAGGGTGCCTCAGGTCGATCGTGGTGTGTTTATCGGCCTAATACACCCGACATATCCGTCCGGAAAATGAGATGCGCCCGATAAACCGCTAAACGACCGCCAAGTTTATACCCGAAAATGCCCGCGAGCTGTCGCAACTTCGCCCAAAGATCTTCGACGGATTTCCAGGAATGTTAAGCATTAGCCGATAGCGCTCCCTGTCAAGGTGCCGGACTTGCTCGACACGCACGAGCCGTTATTGCGAACGTGAACTGTTTGTTCTTGAGTAGACATTGTCGTTCGGGTGCCACCTGACCGGGGGATGCCACCCTTAAGGCGAACGACTCTCAACAATTTATTGCGATCGCGTCACAATATCTTCGACAAGTGAGGATTCTTGTCCCGAGAGGTTGGCACCACTTTACAAAGAGTGGTGGTTAACCGCAATGTATTCAAAGAAAGCATTCAAACTATATTTTATCTTTTATAATTATATTAATAAATATCGCAATAAATGCAAAATTGAATAAATAAAACACGGTGCTGGATTATACTCGTATTATTATTTTAATATCTGTCGAAATTACAACCATATTGTCATGATATTTATCGAATAAATGATTATCTCAACGAAACAATAATTTATATTTTGGTTAAATGTGAAATGTTAATGTAATAATATCAACTATTGTTTACCTGAGCCAGTCAAATAAATTGATTGTTAGAGTCCAGGTTTTAAATAATTTAAATAAGTTTCTGACCAATCAGAATGTTGTTGTGATGACCAGGGGACAACTTGTGACCAATAATGGAAAGGTAACATGATAGCAATTATTACATCAATTTCCACGATTTATGTACCTTAACTGAAAGTAATTATTTCTTATAGCTTATGAGCCGCTATGTTAAAAAAAATCTATGACGTCAGATTTAAGAAATGTATACTTGTAATTAACTAAAAGGCAAGAGTAACTCTTCAATAGCCAAACAACAAATTAAAAATGAATGCTTTTACTTTGTTTTTTGTACTTTTTTGGATCATTTTCCATTCTAATAGTTCAAGAATAGTCTACTACCATGTTTTCATATCGCAATCATTTGTGCCGATCTTCGAAAAGCTTCAGATTTTAATGAAAATGCTCGCCCTGTTCATCGCCCATGCTGCCTAGGTTTTTCGGAAAGAAATCTAAATGTGAATCAAGAAAATGTATTTTAAGAGACATTTTTACGCCCATCTGGTGATAATTATGCAATAACTCAAACTGATTAGTTACTGAAGGATAGGTATGCTGTTTTTAGTGCTTCTGAGAGAGGTCTCCCTCTATTTTAAATATAAATCGTTCACAAATGTGAAAAAAAACGATCGGAAGCTAATTTACAATCTCTATTACACATGTCGTATCATGTAGCACTCCTTCTGATACTGTATGCCTTAAAACAATGAACTTAAGGAGGGATTCGTGCAGGTAAGGGAGAAAATTATCTTTTCTAGCAAAAAACTGGGACGTAATAAAAAATTTACCTATCTTTTTGGATTTCTAGAGAGTAGGTAAACATAAAAATAATAATTTGAATAATGGTATATAATAGTATATTATTTACCGAGTTTGAGTGTAAATCGTCGAGTGATAACGAGAGGTTTATCATTCACGAGGTGATATAAATAAACCGATTTACACGAAAACGAGGATACAACATTTTATTCTTAGAATTAGACTCAACAAGGCTTTAAATTGCTTTAAATCTGTTAAAAATAATCTGACGTTTCGTATTGAGATATGCCAAACAGTTGTCAAAACTTTCTGACACAGAGAAAAACCGTAAATTTTGACAGTGTTGAAGAATAAAAGAAGTTATTTTGATTGTATAATTTTTCTTATTCCCTTTTTTGAGTTTATGAATGTGGGTGTCTTAGAGATTGGGAATGATGTAAACCAACTTACAGCTTAACTGTGTATTAAAAAGTTTAATAAACAGTTAAGCTGTGAATTGTTTTACTTCATTCCCAATCTCTAAGATACTTATTATGATAAAAAAAACAAGTTATTATTTGTAAACTAGTGTTATTAGCTCGCCTTGAGCGGTCGGATCGTAGAAAATATAGCCATTAAGCACTCGACTACGGCTCGTGTCGTAATTTTCGTACTAGTGTCTTACGCTCGTTGCGTAAAAGATTATATCGAGATATATCTTTTGCTTAAAAATTCAACTCTTTTGGCACCTCTTTGTTCTGACATAAATTATCGAAATTATGGTTTACGGGTTTTTAAAATTTTTAGATATGTTTTGTAATTCGAAAGCTTGATAAAATTTCACATTTTATTTGCTGGAGGGAGATTCCATTGTGTTTTCTTTTAATGTGTGCCAGACAATATTAAAATAACAAGAAAAAAAAACATTGTAATGAAGTTTTGAGTGAAAATACGATCGCGCACCTGGAATGTTTTAGTAATTGGTTTACGAAATTAAAAATTGCGTCGTTACGGGAAACAGTTTATCGTTGCACTTTCTCCAGTTTATGGAATGGAATTGTCTGTGAAGTTTCAAGAGAGGAGGATATAATTTTCCAGATCGTTAAAATCCGGGTATTTTTTCGGGCGTTTTATTAGATATCTAGGAAGAGCGACGTAAAAAGTACAAGAAAAACAATCAGGCGTCTCTTGTCTTGGTGAAGTAACAGCGCCACTCGCATGCTGATATGTTACCTACGTGACTTATAAAACGTCTATTAAATCTCTCGGCATTAGGGGAAGATCAGAGGTTCTCTCATTGCGAATCTGTGCAAGCTAGTATATTCACTTTCGTCAAATAAGTCGGAAAGACGTTGGTTATTACTTCTGCTCCTGTGAGATTTTTCCGCGGTTTGACTCACTTTGAATAAATTAAAGTGCACCGTTTGCGAAACCGTCTTGTGTATTATATGCACTAATAATTCGGGGTTAATTGAGTCGAGTAATTTGTGCGTAGTCATTAGAGTTCCCTAATTACGGTCAGACTCTTTTCTTATCTGTATTATAAGTCTTTCGAGCAAAGTTTGTCAAAGGCAAACGGGCAAGCGTGCACAGCTCCTCCTCAAAGAGTGGAATTAATTAAATCTTCACGCCGTATCTACATCTGATCTTACGAGCAAATGTTACTGCGATCAAATGAAGGTACTTAGCAGAGCCCCGTATAAGACGAACTGCGTCACTTCATCACCACTCAAAGGAAATTAAGAGAGGGCGATTTAGTCCGATCTTGCATTCAAAGATTCTCTTTTCGGTATTTTATCAGGAAGGGCCGCGTTTCAGACTCTGCTTTCATATCACTTTCGCGAAATTCTACCTTTTAGATATTTTCTGCCTTTAATGGGGGCGCAAGGATGCGGCTTATCGCACCATCGCCATGCGATTAGGGCAAATTGCCGAGGTCGGCCTTAGGGCCCAGTTTTTTCTTTTAGTTTTAATTTTAAACGATATTTATGCATAACTTTGGGGACTAAAAGTAAAAAAGCCTTTGATTTTAGCATACGAAATTGCAGTGGCGGGCGAATTCTCGTATTAAATCCATTCATCACGTAAGTAGTGAGCGAACTCGTGTATTGTGGTCAGGGTTGTATTCTAGGGGCGAGTAGTGATTCCATTTCCCCATGCGGTATGAATAATAGTCGACTCGTGTTAAACTAATAGAGGCATATCTGAGTGTGAACCAAGGCGGGAATAATCGGTGACGTCACACTGCCATATTGTGTTATTAAGTGTTTGCAATTAGTGTGATGCAATATTCAATGATTATGCAAATTATTTCCCGTGAGACATATCAGATTAGCACGATCTAATTGTTCCAATTGAGCTAATGTCGCTCTGTGATTAGGCGTCTTTTTGGTGGATGCGCCGGGTTAGGGAAATTCACACGAGAGGTGTAAAAGGCGATATTTTACGATTAGGCGTAACGGTGTGAAATACGGAGAAATGGCTTATTTTTCAGCAGCGAAGTTGTGATATTGATGGAGCGAATACTTATGTAAAGCGAGGTGTATTTGTATGCCATACTGCAATACCCACAGCATGCATATTCCATTGGCCGGTATTAGTAGTGCGGAGAAGTTCGCGAAATGTCGGACATAAATCACGAACAGTAGAATTGTAGGAGACTTGTAATCTCCACTAGGTCGATTAAAACTGCTGTACTCCTCTTACAACAGTGAACCACATAAATCTGGATTCGGCTTTCTCCTTTGTCCCAGCATTCGGACTGCGTATGGGCCATAACCTGTGTTTGTTTTTATTTAGTTACTTTTTACGTTTCACCACTTTGTATTGTCGAAAGTTAATGAAAATTGCATAAATTTGATCTGTGCTTCACATGATCGGCTATTATTAGGTAGCCGTTTCAGTGGTGTTTTCTGTGGTTTGTGGTTTTGAGTTACATCATCGCTAAAATTCCGATTTTCAGTCGCAAAAACTTGAAAAGTTTATTTGCCAGTATCTTCGGCCGCTAATTTACTTTTTTGTGGTTTTTAATAAAAAAGACCATTTTTTCCCAGCTGTATTTTCGTTTAACGCTTTTGTGTAAACAACATTATAGATTATGTGAGTTAAGTTTGTCAACTTTGCTTAACTTTAAATAATTGAATCATCACCGGCTTCATTTTTTGTCACTATTTTGCTTTACGGGTTGTGAATTTAACTTTTGCGTCCACTTTCCGCATATTGCAGGAGATTAATTATTGTCGAGCTGCCGCTTTGAACTCTCTTATTTAATTAGCTACTTTCTTCTAATAGTTGTAGCGTGTTTAGGGCCTCTGTTGTCGTACCTTTGGACGTCCTTACAATTACGCGGAATCGAGCATCTTGTGCTCGTTGACAAGCCGCCTAGAGGTGTCTTGGATGCCAAGCATTTTCATCGAAATTTGCATGTTTCTCTAATCAGGTTAGTTTCAGATTTCAGTCTCCAACTTTCCAAGCGCCGAAAATTCGTCGTGTCAATACAATGAAGCTGTTAACGTGGTAATTAGTCAAAGAAAATTGTTAGGCGAGTTTAGATCTCACACGACACCTTTATGTACTGAACACTAGTCATAGTATTCAATTATTCAACGGAAGCGGAAAAAATTACGCTCCTAATGGGTCTACGGGTAATTGATGCAGGGGTTGTATTTTGGGTTTGCAAGAGAGATAAAAGTGCGAAATACGTGCCTTATCGGTTTTATGCCGTCTTTATGAACCCCTTCGTTATTGAACGTGTAAAAACGTGTCGGCTAAGTATTTGTATTACGAATCGCAACTCTGGCATAAACAGGGGTAAAGTTTATCGAACTTAAATAGTTGTGTACCGACTACTTTTCTACCACATTAACCTGTTATGTTTTCTTTACTCAAGGTTTACGATACCAACTTGTAAACTTCTGGTAAACTAATTATAATTTCTGAGCGCAGATGCATATTCAGGATAATAGACATGTTTCAAATTAAGATCAAACCCAAATTTAACTATTTAACACACTTTGAAGAGCTCTAGTTGATTAAATTTTCAAAATACCTATTTACTGTGATTCACGTTATATTAGTTGTTCACATTCCAAACAAGCAGTTAACGCAAAGCTTCATTAGTTTCACAGGACTCATTAAATTCTTGTATTTTTAAATCATTTTATCATTTTATCAGACGAATTTAGGTATTTCCATTTAATTATCATTCCGTAACCTATATGAACAACTTTATATTTTGACCAAAAAACTTTGTCTTTATCATTTTTCTTTGTTTGCCTTTGCACATTTCTGGTCTTTCTGAGATTATGTTTAGCAAAGTTCCATTTGCAGATAAATATTTTTGTGCAAGCTGCGTCCGAAATTTATTCAAGGCGTTATTTCCAGGTAACGCATGTTCTCCAGCGAATAATTTGGAGTCAGTTGCCGACAGCTTAATGCCTCACAATTGACAGTTATCGGTCCCTCAAACATTTCGGTCGATTCACGAATAATTTAAGAGGTAGTAGTAGGGTTCATCCGCTTGCGAACTTTTTGCCCTTTGCACAAATGGGGTAAATTTTCGTTTTCGGTCTCTAGCCTGTAGTAAAAGAGCGAGTGATGATAAGTGTTTGTTCGGAAGACGTTATACATAATGAAACTTTTAATTATTATGGAGGAGTTTGAGGTGGAGCCGTTTAAAAATGGACGAGTTTGTTTACGTCAAATGTGACGATCTCATCTCAATTAAGAATGGCTTATACCCTTGTGAATTCTTGATTAGATTCAGCGTAAATAGTTGATGATTGAAGGCAGGTTTGTAAATTCGGTTGCAGCTCCTATTTTGTTGCACACATATTGCCTTGAATTATTTAATGTTCAGATTACACCGACTGTGAGGAAAATAACTTTGCCCTTCAAACGATGGCCCTGTAATTGACTTGAGGAGCTGGAAATCGTAGCGAATCGGTCTTTAATTAGATCTTGCGGGAGGAATCTCCATTTAGGCTAATCTTCACCGTTCCACCGAGTTATTAACGCCAGGTGCCGAGGATAAGGCCAGCTTAATTGAACCTTTATTCGCGTACAGATATCTACACATAAAAGGAGGTTTTTTGCCCGCTTTGTCTTCTGGATTAAGATTCATTTCATGCCAACGTCAGTTACTACCCGTACTATATACTCAATTAAATGTGTTCTTTACTAAATATGGTTTTTAAATCGTATCTAGTCTGTGCGGAATATTTATTGTTTTTGTAATTTGTTTATTTTAAAAGTTCTAATGGAGGTTTTATAACGAGCCAAGTTTGCGTGCAAAACGCCCGAGAGCTGAAAGACTGCGTTATTTATTTTGGCCTTTCAAGAATTATGCTAAGAGTGGCGTAGATTCTAATTATCTAATTAATCCTTTGAAAGTTGGAGTTGGGAGTTGGTAATATCGAAAAGACACCACTCGAACGGAATTGTGTCGGTCGGCATAACTCCTAAGTTTACGGTAATTAAATTACACGGTGTTAATTTCGTCGGATGTGCGGATCCAACGGCCTAAAGGTTTCGCAATATCCGACCGCTATCATCTTTATTAAATGCATAGATGGATGCTCCTGGGAGGGATCCAAAACATACAGTAGTGGTGTGTATAGATGAGACAGTAATTATGTCGGGTCAGCTACACAGACCAAGCACGATAAGGCAGGCAACTCGTTAATAATCCGTTCACTAAATTATCATTTGTGCTTCTCGTAACGTAACGGCTCGGAACTGGAGTTGTAAGCAGCCAGTGCACACGTTTCCCCTAAGAATAGTATATTTGCCCGGGAACACAATGGCCAAACTTGAAGGTGATTCGGGTAGTTTGTCAGAAAAAGGCTAAACCTGCCAAAACTACCTCGAATAAATTATTGAAGGAGAAATTACATTTACATAGCAGCAACAGATGAGGCAACTGGCCAAAAGTTTAATAAAAAGGTCACGCTTGCCAGTTTCTTAACGGGGAGTTAAAATTTAATTTTTTCGACTAAATTTATATACAGCGCAGATTAGAGTGAGTGTCAGATGGCACTAATGAAATAAAAAGTATGACAGACTTTTGGGAAGTAATGAACTAAAATTTTAATCAGTTGGCCGTTACATTGTTCAGTGGACTAATTAGATTTTGGTGTAGCATTTTGACATAGTGTTTCTAATAGGCGACGGATTTGTTATTTTCTGATTGGAGTCGTTACTGCATACACAACATTCATATTTTTCACTCGGTGTTGACACCTGCATAATAATGGTCTTGTTTGTCATCGCCGTTCAATGTCGGCTGCAATTATCCTTATTGGTGCCACTTCACGGGGCTCAAATTGTACTTTTCCTTCGTTGGAATAAATATTTATGAGCGAGATGAATAATGTATGGACGTCCCAATAGTACGTCTTACTAAACAGATTGCAACTTTCATTCAGTTATCGACGTTAAAATGGCTATCTCTCGAAAATTTTAATCCGATTGATTATTTTCCCGCAGTGTGGATTTCGCGTGAGATTTTAAAGTGTTTACCCTCGGAGTCCATATAGTGGATTAGTCGAGATAGAAGAAGGGGCTTATAAAGCGGTCAGCTGAAGAGTGTTCCGTGGAGATTAGTTTATATATTGAATGAAACATTGGAAATGAAAGGACGGATGTGCCTATCGGAAGATATACGAATTGGTTCAACGTAAACCAGAGAAATAATCAGAACAGAACAATTATGGGTTTTGTGTATTGTTGGGAAATAAAGGATCCGCAGAGCGAGCGGGCTTTGCCAATTTCAGCCGAGATAATTATTGGCCGATTTAAAATATTGTTATGAATTCAAATTAGGATATAAATCTCTGTAGGTCCATTCATTTTAATGCCAAAGTCGCTGTCTCTTGGAATTACGACCAGCGCCCGATAAGCTTTTTTCGCGTTTAAATCGAGAGTAATTCGCAATTTGCGATGATATTCACGCGTAAAGGTTATGATAAAGGGTTTTCGCGCTTTTTGATCGATAATAAACACATTATTTTCATGCAAATTTTAATTTAGTTTACGATGGAATCGGAGGTTACGTGCTCCCAGATAATCTAAAGGGATTTCAACTTAGCCTGATGAGTTCATAATGGATTTCATTTAGATGAAAACACAATTATATTCTAGGTGACTGTCGCGCAGTTTTCACGTGTTTGCTAGACCAGTCAAGTGTATTTAAAATTACGTTTTGTAGAATAATTACCCCAATCAGTAAGATTTGAGACCGCTTTGCAATTCAGAGCGCGGGCCACGTGTGGGGATTATGATGGCTCATTCCGGGGGCTGATGGGTTTTTCAAAGTGGAGGTGGGTGGGGCGGACACGGGATATGGCCCGGATACACGCGTTTTCCCCCAGGGAACGCACGCGATCCGCGAGCCTCCTTATAATGGCCCCCATTATAAGCATTGCCTCTGCTTTTGATTAAGTCGAGAGGCTGCCATCGCCATTTATCTCACTAAAAGCCAATTTTTTTTCGGCTAGCTTTAATTTGGCTTTTGTACGGTCACCTCCAATTGAGTTTAAAACGTTCTTCGGGTTCTGCGTTTCGTCAGGAAGCACAAAAGGTGAGCTAGGTGTCTAATTTATTGCGCTCTAGAATTCCGACAGGGAGTAACGAAATGAAAATAGTTTTGAGATTTTTTTCTTGCATGGTGCGTCACAACTACCACGTTGTGCTTGAGATAGTTGCGGTTATGTTAATGTCGCTTTTATCTCGCAATGTGAAAAGTTAGTTGGGTTGGGGCATGTCGGACATGAGTGAGGGTGATTCCCGTTAATGTTGTTTCTTGGCGCGAGCATCGCGATAAAATTTAATTCCCGGTCTTGGCATCTTGTCGTGGTTGCATCAAGCGTTTCAAATGCGTTAGATTACAAGCGAACATTGAGATAAATGAGTGGAAAAGGAGCAGAGGTTAAAGTATCTTATAATTTTCTTTTCTTCCATGTGAACGAATGACTGGGAAGAGAGCTCATTTTGCGGCTGACGTATCAAATCACTTCGAGGGCCAGCAACGGTCAATGAGATTAGCTCTGCAAACTGCACAGTAGAACGCAATATCCCTTAAAAGCAGGCATTAATGCGCGCGGAAAGCTTGTTACCCGAACGAAGGGCTTGATGATGAACAAGAGCGACAGTTGCGCCACAGTCTTGGAAATTATATGGCAGATGATCGATAACTGTGCAAGAAAATATTTTTGTTCGTCTTGCAATGTCTCATTTTCGAGACATTCTACACTGGAACCAAAACGATGGGGGTAGCTTTCAATTTGCATCTGAAACGTTGAAATATTCAGTCAGTCTTAAGTATCTTTAGATGTCGGCATTGTCAGTATTTGAGAATTTAAACCGTGATCGACAGTAGACACTGATTTCCAAATGAAAATTGAACTCATGTTTTGCCTTAGAAACATTTTTAAATGCTAATTGCCTCGATGATCATTTCTTCTTGGGAATTAATTATACGTCTGACGTTCGTGTCAGGATGTTTGCTATGGGGTTTTGCGCGTCCTCTCAAGACAGGAGAAGTTAGTCGGAAGTTTGCGTGTTAATGGTGTATCTGGTGGACTATTGTCGGAACTGCAGGCCTAATTAGGTATCAGTTGGCTGCCTTGAGACACGCGAAATTAAATGCCTATCAGAGATAAAAAGTGGGATTGCCTTTAGTCCCTGCGCATCCACCAAATGCATTTTAAATTAAACCAGTTGTTCACGATTTAAATCATTCGGAGACGTAAGAATGTAATTAAATATTCATAAAAAGTAGTAATTAACTTTCAAGATCGGTTTCCTGGCCGTTGCAAACGCTACTTAATAAACCACTTGATGGTAGCAAGTTTTTTGTGGCTCTAATATTTACAAAGTACTTGGATTAAAGTGTGAAATAACGGTTTTTTAATACTTTTTTTACTTAGGTCGATGTGGATCAATATTTTATTTTGTAATGATGCTCGACAATCTTGTGAGCATCTTCCATGCCGTTTTTACAATTAGGATATTGGACTCGTACAGGAATGATTAAAGCTGTCAATCAAAAATAAGCTTTGAGCGGAAGTTATTTATAAATAATGCAAAAAGGACTCAGCTAACATAAACTTTGTAACTACTAAAATGAAGTTTATATCAAATTTCTATGTTGTGGAAGGATAAAATTAGACATGATATTTACTGTTTTGGAGATCTTGTTTATATTAAAGTTTGCAAATTAATAATCTTTTTGTGCACAAAGTCATCATTTTTTTATTGCCAGGAAATTGTCCCGACACGTAATTAAAACTGAAAGCATGTAAATAGGTAATTATTTTTTCTTTGTTTGAAATAACTTAATTTATCAGGAACAACGAATTAATTCTATTTTGCGAATTTGTGTTCCTTTTGGTCTATATTTTTGTATAAATAAAATTTAGGAATCGACAGTAAAAATGACAAAAGCTGGCTCGCTTCAGATATACGATTTAATTAGTCCATGTTTTGTTTAATTAAATAGGTTTCATGGGACATAGACTCCGCACATGTGTGCACCTAAACGTTGGCGAAATTAATTAATTTTTTGTTTGATGAAAGGCTGCAATAAAAAAGTTGCGTCGCAATTTGAATTCTTCTTATGGAAATTGAATTTGCTCTGGGAGTCGGTGTCTCTGCGATAAGTCCGTAATGGAATTACTGTATTAATTCAGTTTGATTTTTAATAGACGCTCTCTGGTGTGCGTGATAAATTCGTTTTATTTTGACGTTGTGTGACGTTCTGAAATAATTAATCTTGTCCTCGGCGACCGGTGGTCAGTGAATTTAGCTGTAATTTGTGTCATGTTTCATTATGTAATTATGCAAAGTCGCAATTTCCGCTTTGGTTCATATCGATGAGTATTATAGAAATTCATGAATTCATAAAAGTGAATTCTTTTGTACGAATTTATCTCGACGTCTCGCGGTTGTGGCTTAATATCGATTCGCACGCCGTCCTGAATAGATATTAAAGTCTAATGTGTTCGTAAGTAAAACTAAGGGGTTTGCAATGTAAACGGCAATTGGCGGCTCCAGATGTTCACCGGCTCAACTTTTTCGCATAAAGTCGATGGGCCAATACCAACATTTCTTCGTTAAAAGGATCGGGAAATAAAAATGGCTTGATTCTAGTGCTCTTCAAGAACAATGAATTGTGAACGTGAGGATGAAAAAAATATATCGCGGGATTGAATCACGACGAAACGATTGTTATCTGCACGCCTTGCGGCTGTTTACTCCTGCTGCCTGGTTGGATTCTTCAATATAATGTTACCTGAAGTAATAAGCCCAAGTTCGGTATCTGCTTTGTCAATCGATAAAAAAGCTTACACCTCCCTTTGCAATATTAAAATCCATATCGCCGGAACACCAAACTTCAACCATCATCCCATAAACCCTTGCAAGAGGGATTTTCATTCAGGTCTTGGAAAAGTCAATATTAATTAAACTTTTCTGCCGCCTCCACTCCAACTTTCTTGCATCTTCTCGGCAATTATTATTTTTTGCCAGGAGAGGGTCATACAGTCTAAAATCAACACGGAACTTTGACGAAGTTTCCAAAGTTTTTCGATGCGCTAATTATCGCACACGGAGGCGTTTTTTCGTTTTGCTTCTAGTTGTTAAAAGTGTCCCGACTTTGGGACCACTCCTGTTTGCGCAAGAAACGTCCGGCTGGGATTTAGAGGGTATGGTTTTCGATTTATGCAAATCAGTCCCGGATATTTTTTGCGGATGCGTCGCTTTTAAAAGCACTCCACTTCTAAAACCAATCTTGGTGACAAATGGCCTAAAAAACCTAATAGAAAAGCCCACGTGTTGAGTTTTTTTTTGTCGTCGCAGTATATATTCCTTACACGGCTCCAGCTCTCGTCCGCGTTTCCTTTCTTTTTAATAAATCTATCCTAAGGGTTAGCGGTGTCGCGTCTTCAGTGTTAATCCCGAAACTCTCCTTCTAACGTATTGCTTTTGATCGTTGTGAATTTCAACTAGATTGCGGTGGCGGGTCTGTGTACGTGGTTTTCGGACCGGGACTAATACACTCGACATATTTACATGGTGCACGCTTTTCAGTACATGTCATTTATATAACATAAGCTGGGGATGGAGTTTGCAGCGAATTCCATCGCCAAAGAGTAAAAAACCACGAGACGTCGTTTAGCTACAGTGTGCATACATTTCGAGTTTTTAAAATTCTCATAGTCGGGACGAGATCTAGTCGAGGAGAAGGCTTTTTGCGATTGGCCTGCGTCATCGTTCATCGTTTTATTTGATTTGGGAACGTTTCTAAGGCAAATTTTCCTCTGTTTATTTACTTACGGAAGCTGTTAATTACTTGAAGAGCTTTTTCCGGGTTTTATGTAAAAGAAGTAAGTAATCTGGAAAGACTAATTGACACATTACAGCTTACTCGCGACTTGTCTTGGTTAAAATTGCACGAGCCGGAATTATTGATTTAAGGATGCTTTAAATTTTTAAATTTCAATTAGGCCAACTTGGGGGATTGAGACGGTAACTAATGCGACGTATCGGAGCTGCATCAATCATTTAGATGCATTCGGGAGATATCTTAAAAGATGTCATATTTTAGAAATGATGGAAGACGTGGTCGATACAACCTGCAAAATCCTATATAGACTCAAAGTTCATGGGTTTTAGGTGGCAAGCAAGCACGTCGCCCGTCTCTGGAGGCTCGCTACTTTATGGAAGACGGTGTAGGTGTGTGTTCCAGTGGCGTTCGATGGGGTTCAATGCGCGGTATCCTGGGGGGTTCCTCCGGAAGTGATTACTTTCCCGCCAGGGATCTCCAGCCCAATAAAAGCAGCCCTAATGTATTCTCCCGGTATCTCGGGAGTATAGCGTTTTGTTATTTGTGCTTTAATTGGAAGGCTCTTCTGTCGAGAGTGATAAGGTTTCATCACTCGACGAATTTATCAATAAACCATCGAAACTTTTTTCATTTCGCTTGCGGTTTTTATGCCCAAACAAATATTGCCTTCCGTTCATGTTTGGAAAAGTTAAATGGTAATATTTCATATTTATTGCAGTGATGAGGCTGTTTCATGTTCAGGAAAGAGGAGTTATGTTTTTATTCGTACCATTCAATACTTCCTACCATTCCTCGTTTATTCCAGCATTAATATTTTATGAGCCGAAACAATCGAAAAAATTATACTGTTTGATTGACTTGGTATAAATTATTTGACATTCAAATATTTTATTTATTTATTCATGTTTGAACCATACAATGTCGCACAATTCAACTACCACTATGTGTATAAAGTGCTTCATAAAATTGAGTTTTTTAGCATTGACTCCATTATGCAATACCATTAATTATTTTTGTAGTAGAACGTACTAGTGCTTTTTATAAAAGTCCATTGCTGGGGGCCCCAGTGTGACCGAATTTTCGGTCGGGTTTTTTGGGTTTGACTTTGACGATTTTTGCGTCAGTTAATAAAGCTCTTTTCGTGAACTTTGGTTTAAAAAAATCCACTTGTTCAGCCGTGGAATATGTTAATTTATGTAGACACGGTTACACGAAATAGGCGGGCAAACTTCCCTCCCATCTCTTCTACTTAGTGTAATCTCGTTTCTTTTTGAACGCGGGGTTTTGAAGATAAGCACGTGTTTTCATTGCCAGTGTATTTTGGGTACGGAACAGCGACTGTGCTTTAATTAATTATGACCAATAAGCTACATGATATCTCTATGTCTGTGTTTGTTGGTGCGACCTAAACAAACAAATTCCTTTCGTGACCATTGCACTATGATGAGCTCTTGTTAAGCACATTTAGCGTTATTGAAGCTTTATTTACATTTTGATTTTAATTATTGACACGAATTAATAAAATAGTTATATTTCGACGGGATTTAAACCGGAATTTAAATTAAACTACCGCAATAAATTATTAATAATGCCTTATTTAAGCTGTTTTAATTAAAGAGAAAATTGGAATTTGATGCCAAAGCTGCAAGTTGATTCGATTTTAAAGTACATCATCCTTTTACGTACATTGAATTTTCACACCGTTGAGTAATGGATGGTTTAGCTCTCAAATATATGGGTTTCAGATTTATGGAAAATTGACTGGAACGTAAAGGGTGCAGGCAAAATGATCCCACGCTTTTGTATGGCTAACTTCTTCTACATAATTCTCGCTTGTAGCTTTTTTACGGAGTGGATTCCTCAAGGTGATGTTTTACCACATCGTATTTGAAGCGTGAGGGATGACTATCATCCTTTCCTTCTTAAAACCCTCAAAGGCGGCATTCTTGCTCACCCCATTGCTCTCATAAAAAGCCACTTTTTGCCAAATTCCTTCAAATTATTTATTTCGAATGGTTTACATAACAATTCTACGACTCCTTGTCTTTGACTTTGGTCTCGTTAATAAACTGAGATCGCATGTCGTTAGTTTCTGAACTTTCCGGCAACTCTCGTTAAGAAAATAATGTGCTTCCGTCTAGGACAACTTCCGAATTTCAATGTTTTTCTTCCTGTGTCCAGCGGACTCAACAAGTAATGCTCAAGTGGCGACAATTGTCAAGGAGCCTTTAGACTTGTGGAAGTTGAAGTGTTGTTTGATTTTTTTGTCGTCTTGATGCAAATACAAATCTGGAATTGTGCACACGCAGGCAAAGAAACTCGGGATTAAAATTGATATGAAACTTTCTCAATTAACTCAATCCCCACAAGAAATTAGAGCGATACAGACGCACGCGGTCGCGATAATTTGATTTGGAGCGTGAGCAACGTGCGGATTTCTATCACACGGTGACAGAGGAAGTCCTTAGAGCCATGTCCAGACGTCATTTAGTCCAGGATGTGGCCGTTTATGGTATGTAGATCGAGTTATGGATGCAGGTGATTGTCGCAACGTCATAGACGGTCTTTTAATGAGACCTGAGGGTATCCAGAGAACCCTAACGACGTGACCAAACATAACTGTCATGTTTAAATGATCAAAGCCTAGCCCGAAGACAAATGACTGTTGTCGCTTGAACAGGTGTAGATCTGACAAACGCATTGTTCTGGTTATGGACGGAATCTTTATTGCAAATTCCGCCATATCGCCGTCACGGTGTTCATATGTGTCACGCGAGATATATTGTCGACAAAAATGACGAAAGAAGCTCTCTCGACGATTTAAATAATTGATCGGTTCCAGCGATGTTTACTTTGAACTTGTATCGAAGCGTTGGTGTTGCATCAAAGCGTGCAAAAGAGCAATTTCCCACTCAATTAAGATGCACCGCAAGGGTGTTGATTTTAAGCGAGCAACAGATACGGCTTTTTTGCAACGAAATTCCCTTTCATGTGGAAGGTGTACGTAATTAAATGTAGCACGCATATGAAAGTGTGGAATACTTCCAAATTAAATCACAATTAGACGCAAATGAGGTGGCTTCAACTTAAATAACTCTACCCTTTGCGAAACTTTCGGCAAAATAAACAACTCGTGTAGCTGAAGCAAAGACATTACCTCGAATATTAGCTGTCACGTCTCATTACAACTTGCTTCTTTGCTTTTTCGAATTGTAATTTCCCTTCCCTGCCATGTACGTTTGTTTGTACTATAATAAATCTGACAGGTTGTAAGGAAAAAATTTAGAGTTCCCTTTTTAATACAGCTACAATCTTTTCGATGTAATTTATGTGGCGGGTGTCAGACGAGTTTACAACTTTCCGAACTTCACTTGCCGGTGCATCAAATATTCTACCAACTTCCTGCAAATTACCGTTGCATACTGAAATTAATGCCAAAGTTTAAACTACTTTATTTCTACTACATTTTTTAAACAAAATTCTCGTTCGTGTTAGAATTATTAGTTTACACAAGGGTTATAGCAAATTTTTAATCTCTCGAGTCTTTTGTTGGCTATATTTCGCCTCGTATCTACAAATCAACCTTGTGAGCCCGACTTGGCTAGTATCTTAATTGAAATTTTAGTGTTATCGCGATACCCTCGATTCTCAAGTCACATTAAACACGCATATTGCGCGGACACCTCTGCCAGCTGCTGTGAAATTACACTTTTCATTTGGGGAAAAATGACTCGAGTGAGAAATGAAGAAAATGAACACCGTGTAGTTGATGGCAATGAATTATTCAGCTCTCGACTACTTACTGTCAATTGTTGCATCCAGGGATTTTATCACTTATCAGACTCGTTATTGTCAGATTCGAGATAATTCGGAAATCTACGTAATTTTGCATCGACGTCGGGACTTTCTTTGTCCCCAAGGAATGCTTTGTTTTATGGCGGTCACTCTGAATGATGTGATTTATGCCCGCAAAATTCGTATATTCAAGTATTCCAAATCAGATTTAATACAGAATGGAATTTTCATTGTTTGCGTATTTTGACTATTGAGATTGTGTTTCCAAAATACAAAAGCTATTTTAATGTTATTTGCCCAATTCGGAACGCTTTGTAGTCCTGCAAGTGGGTTTCTTTTCTTCATTCGAATGACAAAATTTGCCTAAAATTGATTGTGCATTTAACATGAATGAGAATATGTACTTTTTTCCAACATAAAGTCGTTGCTTTTCAGGAGAGGTTTGTAAACTTGTAATTACTGTTTTTTTGTTTTTATTTACAGTATTAACGACTGTCTTTATCTATGGGCATATTTTAGCAGCAGCGACAGTTGCAATTTTTATGTGAGGACGAGCTATAAACCTTATTTGAAATCGTAAAGCAAAATTAATGAGTCTCCGAAGAATCGTATCAGAGCTGAAGTAAATAATTCGATTTTTAGCTCCGCCTTACCACTTTAGAATTGGTCTCTGACATTAATGCGGTTAAAAGGAGTGAGAATTAAATAGGACGAGACATTTTAAGGCCCTATTTATTTTTTCGTATTTGCGCCGGGCAAACATTTAGGTACATTTTATTTAACGGGTTTATGGTACGATATGGATTTTTTTCACATGAGTGCTTTCAGCCAAGTATCGAATTTCCTTCGTCTTGATAAAACGGCCATTCAGCCGTTTTGCATCGCTTAAAGGTTATCTTGTGTCCATCCAAGACCCGTTTATCTAAAGATTGCCAATATATTTTATTCGTACCACGTCACGTGATCCGTTTGGAAGATTGTATTTTTTATTTGTTTCAGGAGTTATCAATGCGATCGTTATCCGGGGTTATCAGTTGGAGGTGAGTTTGAATTTAGGTTTATTTTTAATATCAGGTGCGTAACAGGTGGACAAAAACACTTTGATATTGCGATTTCAGCGCTGACCTGTCTGCATTTTACCGGATCGTCTCTACACCAAATACATGTTTTAATACACCGGTTTTTCATGCATTATGCATTATTGATATGGTTTATCGTGCCCCTCGGTCCCGTCCGCGTTCGAACTCGGCGCCGTTTCGTGATTAAGTTAAAAATTCATGCCTGGTTAAACTGCCCGATTCCACGCAACTTATCTTTTATTGCTACGTTTGGACGGATTGTGGTCGCAATTCTCAAAATTCGGTAGCAGATACACATTATGCGCTGGGTTATTGATTGACTCAACGCCTATAACAGTATGGATACTGGCAGCTGTTTTTCGAAATTCGCTCTCTTGGTACAAATATTTAAAATTAAATTTGTACTTGTTGACAAGAAATAAATAATTATCTTATAATACTAGTGAAGCCAAAAATGGTGGATGCGCCGGGTTATTTGTACGAAGGTTTTATCAAAATTGTCTTTGTGTTTATTTAAAGATGCAATTTAGTAATCGGTCGATAGCCTGCAAAGTTTTCTTGCTTTGTACACATCTGGTTTGGGAGCCGCCAAGGGCGTAATAATTATGTTTGAGGCAAGCGACCAAGCGTCACCTCTGTTTGTAAATAACCGTCGCTAGTTTGTGTTTAAATGGAAATGGTAAATCTCCCCAGGAAATGACGACTGTCGTTACGTTCCTAAAGTCATCACAAGTCTATTATATTATGTGTCTGAGCACATGATAGGTGCGCCACTAACAAGTACTAAATTACTCAGAGAACTACCTTGCTTCTCGACAATTGTCGAAATGGCGATATTTCCGTTTCACCCGACCTGCAACAGAACTATATTTCGTGTTGTATGAAACATTAATTTCAGGCTTCGAGATAAGTGAAATTCATTCAAAGAACTTTGCGCCGCTTTGTGCTGCAGAAACACAATTTTATCTCATGTGGAATTGTTACCAACATCTTAAAAGCATTTTGTTCCGGCTTCAGAACGTTTATGCTTTGCCAGAATTCAGCGACGGCAAAAAATGGAACAGATCGATTTTGTGTTCCAAATTTTACCACACCACTTCGACATTTTGATAATTCATTAGGTTTTTACAATGACAATGCAAGCTTCGTCGTTTAAATTATTTATGTTTTTTGGTCTGAATCAATTATACTAGCCACGTTTTTGAACTGAAAGAGACGTTTTGATGTAATATTTATTTCACTCACTGGATTAGGTTGAGATAAAACTGTTAGCCGCGTTTTTAAAATTCCAATAGAATTATAATTTAACTTTTTTAATAAACCTCGTTTCTTATCAGCTTAACGTGTAATCTCGATTGCTTTGAACTTTTTTAAAGTCAACAATAAGCCCTAATTGGGTAAAGTTAAAACTAATTTGTGGAAGAAAGGCAATAGGGAAACGATGCATTCTCATAATATTGATTATGGTAATCAATTACGATTTTATTTGAATATTTTAAGAAAAGAAACTCATTGTTTCAACGACCTGTTCTAAGGAGAGTTAATTTACTTATTTACGAATTGGCTATTATGAATTATTTGCTACACAAAGTTTCATGAGTAATGGAATAGTAGAAGCAATTTACCGCAGTTGAAGGGTTGGGGTTATTTGGCCAATGGGAAGGTGCTGTGGTAAATATCTCCCTAATGCACTTCATCGAATTGGGATCAGTTCCCTAACTAGCGAATTAAAAGATTTCGAATTTTAAAAGTAAAATTTGTAGGAGGAGATCTGCGACTTTTTTATATTCATGGGAATGTTATTATTATATCTCAAGGGGGAGCAGGAAATTTTCTGTGGGAAAAACTGTTGCAGCAATGCTATAAAAATTTCCATAACTGTAGATGCAATGATATTTTTTCTGTAAGGGGAAGAATTGATACTTTCAATTCAAGAAATAGGGGGAAAATGATATGTATTATACGTATGTCTCTCAGCTGTGGGGAAAGCCAATAATTGAATTTTTTCCATGTTATTACGCCAATTAGGTTATAATAGAGAGTTTTTACTTTACTGATTGCTAATAAACAAATTCCATACTAATTAATTTCAATGATTTACAAACGTTTTTATGTGTATGGAGGTTTATTAAAAATACAAACATAAAAATTACTGTTTTTATAACTCGGTTAATGGAAAAGTTAACTAATTTGACTAATGGAATGAAAAACTGTCCTTTATGTTTATTTTCCAGTAAGGTGGAGAGCTGAGGTCGTCCATACTCTTGACTTGCCATATTTATCATTTTTGTATGTGTAATTAGAATACATGGAATAATTTATAATGATTACAATAATTATAAGCCTGGTGCCGAGACTTATTTACGTAAAACTTGTGAAGTTTTGAGTGCATTCCACAAAATAAGCTGTAACGCAACGAGAGCGAACTTTTAATGTTCTCTTCCCACACTATTATCATTGCTGTAATTGCAATAACAATACTTTGTGGAACTGTAGCTGTACTCATATTGTATTACGAATTTTAAACACTATGTGGTGGTTGCAATTAACCTCTGTTTAATCATTTTATTTGCAATTTGAGTTGAGTGAGTGTCTTTGAATATTGCAGTGTTTTGTTCAGGTATTAATTTTAATTATGGTTGTTGATGAATAGCGCTGTCTGAAATGTGAAATGGTTTCGATCGAAGATTCATAAGTTAGATGTGCATCCACCCTGTGGGGTCAACCGAGTTCAAACACTACAATGAGGGTCAATTAAAAGTTCTTCTCATTTAAATGAGCCAACTCCAGAAAGATGATGTAAGCCTCGAACGTGCTTCGCTGGTAATTTTCTTATGGTTTATGTTTGTTGTGCGGTAATTTGTTGTAGCCGTTTCGCACTTTTTCCACCCCATTGAGTATTTCTTTTTATGATGATTTCGCGTCGTGTCGCGGCCTCTTTCGCCTCTTTCGGTTTATTAACTTCGCATTACCTTTAGTGGTTGTATTTTGAAATTTTACGATCGTTGGGAAATTCATGGCCTTGTTCTTTCTGCATGTGCACTCCACTTTGATTACGCGGTAAACGGTGTTCAGTTAGTCGTTTGTAAATAAAGGAAATAAAGTGCGGGTTCCGGAAAAGCAGTTTTCTCGAGTGGGGGTCGGCGCTTTTGCGAGGTCCGAGGTCTCTCCGGAATCGCCCGGAATTGCCGGCTTGACCGAGAATTTGATGAGCGAGATTTCAGTCGGAGATACGGACCTAATATAGAACACTGCCGGGAATAAACATGAAAGAATGAACTTTTCCAACTTTGCTATTTCTCAAACTCTTCCTCAATAATATGTTTAGATAATGTCTTCTGCTCGACGCACCTAATCCACGCGATTTTGATTTATTGCCCTGACGTGGACAAATTGCACGAAATCTTTCCAACTTTGCCACAGATCAATCCGGGAAACACCGAATTTTAATAACGTCGACATCTTTATAAACCATCGGAAAGTTTTTTCATCACGGAACTCGAAACTTTTATTAAGATTTATTTTCGGATTTGTATCAATAATGGGCTCGCTCTGTTCAAGCTCGCATCTCATCCGCGATTAAATAGAATATATTTGCTATGCAATTATTGTAGTAAATAACTAATAACGCAAGGCAAACAACCTCATATTTAGCAGAGCACGTAATTGACACAGAAATTAAAGGCAAACAGATCTCGAAATTGATCAGTAGCTCCCACACTCGTTTAATTACAGGAAGGATAATGCATTACTGCACCTGATAATTATCTATTACCACCTTTAGCATGGTTAATTATTTCAAACCACGAGATGACAATAACAAAAAGTTCTCGCCCGTTTTTTATCGATTATTACGCAGATTAAACATGTTAAAAAATAGATAGTACAGCTATTAACAATAAATCGGATAGGAAATGGTGCGTCGTAAATTATCGAAGACTATTAATGCCTCGAATGAACTGTAGACGTGATTTTTCGAACTCCGCTTTTGTAAGAACTAAAGTGAGTAGAGATACAGCCAGATTCTCTCTGTTCACTATTTTAGACTTTGTAGGTAAGTGCCGGCAAAAGCGGTCATTCTAAGGCAGTGCTCATTCGCTTGGAATCTCATTCAAATTGAAATTTCTAATTTAATCCAAATGTAGACACCCTCGAAAACTATTTTTCAAAGTTGCACCTTTGCTGCTTCGTTTGAAGTGGTAACATTCCAAAACAACTCCACTTGATTATGTCTGTTCTAATCGTTTCGTTTTACAAAAACGAGTTGTTCTTTATAATTAATTAATATTTTATAGTAAAGTAGGTGTGGGTTGTTTGAACCGTCATTTTTTGCCTCTTCCTTTACCTATGATCGATAAACTTAGACAGCACATCGTTCTGTATGTTTTTAGTAGCACTCTAATATTCCACTTACAGTCATGGAAGTGACGTTTTCATGCATTTTTTATCACCGAGCGAGCGAATTTGTACCAAAAGTGTGATTTCCATTTTTAAATTGTCTTCTGGAATCGTTGAATTTTTTTATAGCGTGTTTGGGGTCGATGAAGACAGAAAGCTCTTGTGTTATTTTTGATAGAGAAATCGTTTGGCAGCTCATTTGGTGGTCGATAATGCTTTTAGTTCGTAATCAACAGCCCCGATATATGGTCCAGGCCAAACGATATACGATATCGTCCACATGGGCCAACGTTTTTAAGCTCTGGCTGCCGGACAACAGCAATTCCATTAAAGCCGGCACAAAACAACCTATTAGTGTGGCAAAATGTCGCCCATTTTGATGAGATAAAGCGGCCTTGACATTGCGCTTTTCCATTAATTTTGCGTTTGGACCCCCGTCTTGATAGCGTTTTATGGTGATGCTTTATTGGGATTGGATCACATATTTTTATGGCCATATTGCGACATCGGGCACCTCTGTAATTAGATAGGCCATGGGAGGGCGCTTTCGATTTTATAACCTCTGATAATAAATATACGAGGCTTATATCGGCGTCGTTTAAAAAATAAAGTGGATGGACTAGATGTAGAACCTTGAATGATTGATTGGAGTGTGGGGTGGTTCCGGGTGTATTGAACATCTGTCGGGGTAATCTCAGACAGAAAATTGATCATTGTGTTTGTTTCATGCTTCATTTGTATTTATGAAAACACGTGTAGACACGGGAAGAATGCCAAGTGAAAAAAACACTTCCGAATTGAAATCACGTAGTTGTAATTGTCTTCAAGAGATGTTTATAAAAAACTTTGCTTTGATTAATTTTCATAGATAGTTGCTACACTCGGCACGTTTCTCTAATCAGTGAAATGTATTTACTGAATCTGACATGATGACATGATTGATTATATTTCCTCCTCATGTTCGTTCATATTAATTAGCAAATATTAATTATTTCTGGATAAATATCTTGCCAACCCGAGTCGCCAAGAGACGATTCGACGATTAACACGCCTTGATTTCCCTCTTGAAACTTTTCAACGGGACGTAATACTAGGAAAAATTCTTAATTAATTTTACAGTTGTTGTTTAGGAAGTTTAGCCGAGACTCGTGAAAGCAGATACTTAATAAAAAAGTTTCCTTAAAACACGCCGCGGTTCGTTTTATATTTATTGTCTCAACTAACCCCCGAAATGATTAAAAACGAATTTTTTCCGGAATTTCCTGGGAAATAATCGTCACGCTAACTGGTGGTCGGTTGTAAAAATAGGTGAAAAACCTCGCACTATTCAAGTATTCACCTCGACCCCTTTAACAGTCTAGCCACGTCAACTGACGGTGCCGTTTGTGGGGAAATTCAAGTGCCGTGTTTACGAGAATTCCGACGAATTTCCTTCAATAATTACGTGAACTGGACGGGATGCACTGACCACTCGGGGGTGAATCGACTTAGGGTCTTTGCTCTTTTGCTCGGAAAAATGTACGGATTTTTGCAGTTTTTCTGGACTCATGATCCTCAAGCTTTTAAGAGTGGCACAAGATGCGAAAATCGGTGAGCTCCGTTTATGGATAAGTGTTCCAAAGGTGCACCTTTTTTTACTTTTCTGTCAGAAGAATTTTGCCATTGGTCAGTGCAATTTTCAATAAACAAACAATTTATTTGTTAATATAGCCTATTTTAATGCAAAACAAACACTTTCCTTATCAGTGTGTCGAATCTCGCTGTTTGATTGTGTGTGGTGATAAGTTTGCGTTGACCTTCCCCATTTCGTTGAGCTTTTAGGGGAACGGTTTCGGTATCGGTTATTCGTTTTTATATTTGAGTTAAAATTGGTCCTGACAGAAGTTGTACAACAATAGTTCCCGTATTTGCGTCACGTATTTTTTTCCGTATTCATAAATATTGCAGGCGTCGTAAAGTGACGCTCGTAAGCGGGCGTTTTTATTGCTTTCGCTAAAAATTTCAATGTCCTGATGTCCGCGTTGTTATCCTGATCTGGTTTGAGGCCGTGCTTTGTGGTTTATGTTTCCCCACCTGGAGTTTTCGTACAGTGCCAGGTGTGTGCATTACCATTCTCCCATTCGGAAGTTTCTGTATCTATCGATTTTCATAATGTTGGGGGGTTTCTATTGTTGCCTCAGCTCCCCGTAATTAAACAGGAATTTGTAAATAAATGCGATAAAGGTGGTGCGGGATGAATGAGCGTAATTAGTTGCAGTTTGGAGGAAATATTATTCGAAAATTACACTCGAAGCATAATTTTCCGATTACGAATTTATGATGGTCTGTTTTGTAGCGAAACTCGTTATATCCGTAATTTCGTTACGGATAATGCTAATTTGTTTGTTTATGAGACTGTTTGCAGCAATGACTGCACAAAATACGATATTTAAATCGGGTCTGCAGATAATTATTCAAAATAGGGTTTATTGCTGTTCGTGATGGTTAATGACTGGGGTTTTGACAAGGAAGTCGTCCATTTCCCGTTGCTTTTTTGTGATTTCTTATTTCTCAGTCTGGCTACTATCGGAATATTAATGAAATTTGCTTTTCGGGAGACATCTATTTGGCAGTTCACGCACAAACCGAATGATAAATATCGAGATGACTTTTGTTTCCTCCCCTTCCATTCCACACAGCAAGCCCATAAATAAAATTCCGGTCGAATGTATGTATCTTCCACCTCAAGCGGAAATTTGTCCCTTCACCCGAGTGCCATATGGTCTCAACGCGTCCTCTTCTCATCCATAAATCAGACAACTCTCTATGGCCGGCAATTAAACCAAATCAAGCGCCACTTCCTATAAGGATTCTTCTCAATTATGTATAAATAATTTATTTTCATTTTCCCGTTCCGTGCTGTTTAGCCATTATTTATTTTCATACACATCCGACGTTAAATTTATCGCAAGGTAAGCGTTTCTGCAAGGGACGAGACTATGTATAAACCGCGGGGCCAACATTCGATGCGAATAATTTTTGCGCAATTTTTTCGAGCCCGCTGTGCTGTTGAGATATGCAAAGCAGTCGTGCTTTTTTGCTTCGGGCTTTATATTTACTTGCCCCGTTTCTACCTGGATATTTCGCATTATGAAGTAGCTGCCGGGAAGGGATATTAAAGATGCATCGATAGGAGAGCTGGGCGGCAAATTGCAACAAAGGCCGCCTTTCAGACCCAGGAAGGGCCCTCTATTGCCCACTTTTCACCAACATGTTTCCTTCTTCGCTTTGTTTGTTTTTATTGAAAATTTTTGGTGCTTGGTTTTAATTAAAATTAATGTGAAAACTCTATTTCTCTGCGTTGTAGCACTGAATTTGTAAGCTTCTGATCATACAAAAGTAATTAGTAAAATTACTGTTGAATCCAAACGTTTTAAAGCAGCCAGTCTCTTTATCATAATGACGGCATCACTTAGGACTGTGTTTTGTGTAATGATGACGTATTCATTAATTAAAATAGGGGCGTCACTTAAACACAAATTTTAACAGGATGCAAATTTTAATTACAAGAGCAGATGGTTAGAAACAGTGAAGACTCGTGTGTTAAAACTAGGTGAACAACTAATACAAAATTCAGTGAGCAATTATATTTTTCCCAGCTCCAACATTTTATTCGTTAGATTAGTCTTGTTTGTGACCAAATTATATCGTAATAGCTCATTTTTTGAGGCAAATGTTGTCTCAAGTTTATTAGAATTTTTTAACATTACTTTAGGTATTATTTACTTTATATTCGCCTCGCGAGCCGCTACTTGACTGAAATATTTATTTGAAAAATGTGGTTTTGACTTCTCGACTCAGTGAAATCGAAACTGTGCCACCAAAGTGAATAATGTCTCCCACACAAGAAAACCCATTTATTCGGCCTTAAACCCACAAGAAATTGACATTTTATCAGATAAATTCGCAGTAATTCCGACTTGTTTGATCTACGTAAAGTCGTTTAGTATTTGTCGATTTTTTCGAGTAAAAAATCCAATTGATCTAATATTTTCTGCTCGATCCTGACACAACTCGATTTGTGATATTTGTTATTAATCCCGATCTAAGTGAATAAAAATGTCTTTCTTGGCCAAAAAACCCTTATAATTTATGAAAGTGTGGGCTAGTGGCACAAAGTGAAAGCCCGTCACGAGACGTCCCAACTTAATCAGTCTCCTGGAATTTTTTGTCGTTGGCTGTTTAATGCGTGTGGACATGGATCCAGCTTGGAAAAAAGATAATTAATCGCCCCTTGGCGATCGGCCTAAACTGATTTCTCATTGGTAATTTAGCGCTTTCGCAGTGTTGGAGGAAACTACATTACCGGTTTGGATTTCGGTAGTGATAAGAGGCCCCGAATCGGAAGAATCTGTTAATGATTAAGTATGACAAAGTTGCTGATACGAGAAACTTATTTACGAAATTTACGACGTTGGCGACCTTTTGAACTGAGCTAACACGTAGCCAATCTCGTGTAATATCGTAGGCCTTTGAAGCTTTCAGTCTTGAGATTATTACCGACTTGTACCTGGCGTTCCGCGTCTTTTAACTATCTGTCAGAGGAGCTTGAAGGGCTTATCCCGTCGCTGTCGCTACTCATTTTCGGATAACTCGAATATGAAGCATGCCTTAATAATTTCAGTATGCGTGAAGAATTTGATTAGCTCGGCTGCGAGCCAGATTTACAAAGCAAAGCTTGGGGAGTTATTCCGAATACGCATACGGAGCTATTTTGCGTTTGAGGCAAACTCACTTTTCTATCAAATAGAAAAATGTTTCCGGAAGTGGCTGAAGAGTCATTTTTTGTGAGGGGTTAGTTTTCCGGAAAGCCGGGAAAGCGCCGCTTCTATTTCAACCCGGGCGACATAAAAGTAAACAGATTTAAAAACAAGTCAACAACTTAATGAAACGTATCCATTTTCATGTGTGGTGAAGCGGTTGGCTTTCGTCGACATTTTAAAAGGATTAGTGGCTCGGGATTATTGTTTTCTGTTACAAATAGCTCGAATCTTAGCTGACAGGTAGGAGCAAACACACGAATTATCAAGGATTATGCGCATTTAATTAATAACCACATTTTCATAACAATTTGTGCTTGAATGGCGGAAACGAAATCCGAAATGGTAATGAGCGCTGACTGTTTGAACCAATTACGGTTACAATAAGATTGTTATTTTTGGTCCTAAGCAAAACATGGAAGGGATGTTTAATCTATAAAAATTAACAAAGCCTTGCAAAATTAGATTTAAAAACGTGCAGCTTCAGCATTGCGCAAATTACCGAGTTTGTGAAACTCGAATTAAAGGAGGGGGGAATATTTAATTATTCTTAATTGTATGGCATATGTATTAAAATGAGACCGAGGGGAAAATTTCGGATAGCGACACAAAGATAAACGACTATTGTGGTTCCAACCATTTTCACTGTGATAGAGATGTTGATTTTTCTCAGCGGATGTATAAATGAGACCCGGCTGCCTATAAATGGCCTAATATCATCGGAATCGAACCGAAATTGCCATAGATTGTTTCTGGCTAATAATGGTACCCTAAATTTCAACCTAACAGGGCTACACACATTAATCTATACGACCGGTCGTAATAAATATAAATACGATCCTTGTGAAATATTCATGAAATTTGGTCTCAATTTTATTGTTCTTTTACCAGTTTTGTGGTGCTATTTGTTCAACGTCATGATCATTTTAAAATTCAAAATCAATATTTGTTTTAAAATTTTGGGTCGCCACAACTGCAAATATGAGGGGAGTGCGTCCTGTAATCTGTAAATTAAATCAGATTCGAAAAACCGGAAAAGATTCGTCGTAATTATAGCTTTGGGGGTTTGTCGTTTTTGCAAAAGCTAAAAACAAGCGACCTCCAAGGAATTTAATATAATTTAGTTCACGATAGCTAAGTTAATGTTAAATCATTATCTATTAAACTCTAAATCGAACGTTGTCGAAGAATGTATAATGGGGTATAAATATTTATCAAAAGTAATCTATTTGATTAATATTGCTTTTCTTTGTATAAAATAGAAAGTATTGTGTTGGAACAATTAGTTTTGTTCGCCTCGATCAGATTATAGATTAACCGTAATTTCGGTTTAATTATTGACTAAAGTATTCTTCGTTATAACGCTAAATTGTGTCACAAATTCGCCGTCGTGTTTGTGACAGTCCATCTATGCCACAAGGCATTATTAATTTCCGCCATTGTGACCGACTAATAACGCCAATACACATACCGACGACTCAGCTTCGACGCTTTAACAACCCCCAAATACAATCGTCCCCAAGCTAGGACTGTGTACACGACACATAAATTAATAAATGCCTGTTCGGACATGATAGCACAATTTCATGATGGCACATTATACTTGTTACCGCTCCAAATTACTGTTATATATTTGAATTTGGCTATTAGGCCCTCTTTGTACAATCAGACCAATTTTGTCTTGGACCAAATAATAAACGGTAACTGCAATGTTCGATTTTAATCCTTTTGAAATACGTTTCTGGGGGCATGGGGCTATTTCAAATCGGATTACGAGATTACCTGACCGCTTGTTACGCCATTGAGGCTCACTCGTGATACAAATTGTTTTTCACATCTAATAGACTTCACCAGGTCAAGTGAAGTTCATTGCGTGAGTCAGATAAATGTTAACTCGGATTAATTCCTTCACGAGTGGGCATTTTTTGCACGGTTTAAACAGCAACGGGAATTGGGAGTGAATTACGAAAAATGTTATTAGGCGAAATGGAATTTTGCCACGAACAAAAATTAAAGGAACAGGTGGGATGGATTGACATCCAGCGTTTAAGCAGAACATAATGCAAAAAAGAATTACAAGTTAATCTAGTTAAAAGGATTTTCAAAGGACTTTTTTTATTCGGTTGGTGTTATGCTTGAAACTGATCAGGAAATACGGCTTTGTATTCTGACCCGTCCTTGGAATAAGACTTTTTCTTCTAGCCTTTTTAGTTTTGCTTGAAAAGGGAAAAGAAAAAAAGTAAAAATGTCAACTTATCTTGGGCGTTTTTCTCGGAAATTATTAGACTTAGAGTAAAAACCAAAATAGCATCAGAATGCGGTTTAAATTATTTATTTCCCCATAAAAACCCGGAGTCGCTATTAAAAAATTCATAACTCGAAAACTAAAAGCTCTGGGACAAAACGATTTGTTCTAGAGAATTCTACAATTAATCCCACGTAGGTATTATACTAATTTTTTACAGAATTCGATTTTTTTTGATTTTTTTTTGTCTAAAATTGAAGTAATTTCTCAGAGACATGTTTAATTTTTCACAAAAAAAAATCATAAGTCTAAACTGAAAAGTCCTAGAGCAAAGCGGTTTATTCAAGCGAATTCTACGGTTTATTTTACTCATGAGTCATGACAGTAATTTTATAAGAATTTTTTATTTGTTGTTTTGGTCTGATTTTGGGGTTTTCGATTTCTGTCGAAGTTTTGGTCGATCATTGGTGCTATTTTAGGAACTAAAATAAATAATTTCAAGAAATGTATATTTCGACTGGTTGTGCTAGATACACACATTAAAGGGGTGTTCAGTACTATAACAAAATAAGTCCATTAGACGAGTTTTGAGTTACGAAGGTCCGAACTTTGTTGATATTTTGCAAATCTGTTTTATGTTGAAGTGGCATGGTTTTTTGGTAATTACTAAAAGACAATGTAAACTATACAACAACATAGAAAATTGTAATATTTTGTTTAAATATGCAGTACAGAATTTATTTCTTTAATTTTTAGCCCGTTAAAGTTTTGTCCATCCAACGTTAATACTGCCTTTTTCCCCTTTTTTTTTCTAAAACTCTACTTCCACATAACTTATAAGTCCGGCAGCTCGTGATAAAGGTTCTCTCTAAGCTCTAAAATTGAAAATGGATTATTTTTAATTTAAATATAAGTAAGTAAGTATTACTTACTAAAGTCAGCGTTCTAGCAAACGGGACACAAGGGATAGCAACCCTTAAAGGTTTTTAATTTTTTTATACTTCCTCCATCAATTATTTAATGAAATTTTTACAGTAGTCTCTAAGAGTGACGTAAACATATAATTTTTTTTAATTGTTGTTTTTAAGTAGAAATACCTTCAAACCCAAGAGCCAGAACGAAGCATTATTTTAACAATTTTGTTTAATTAAAGCCACCCCTTTAAAAATATTGTCTTCAAATTTATGGAAAACACTTAGAATGAAATATCAGATTTAATTTATAATTTTTTACATTCCTTCATGTTTAATATTAATTTGTAGACTTGTAAAGAAAAAACGATTGATGGACTTATCTCATTATTGCACTGAATAAATATTAAAAAAAAATCAGTGTTATAACAAAAATGTTTAATAAGATTTAAACAAACCATTCTATGGCGAAACCAATTATTGCATTTGAACGAGAAGATTTTATTGCATACGCTTCTACAGGGACATTTTTTTAACTCTGAACATAGACCTATGTTCAGTCTAAAAAAAAACAGATCAAAGCATTGCGAGTATTGCTATGCAACTAATTATTCTATGCGCTGTCAAAAACTTCAACTTGTCAATTAAATCTTCGAAGATTATTTAAGTAAAGAAAGATTAATTTTTATGAAATTTATTAATCATCAGGTAATAATAACATGGAAGGAATGATAAATTACTTTAACAAATATTCGAAATCACTTCAAATTGGTTCAAATAACTCGATATCAAATAATTACCTTTACGTATCGTTGGTAACGTAAATTAGATCAATGCTTTGATATGTTTTTTTTTAGATTTAACATAATTAAAAAAATGTCCCTGTATATTTTTCTCAAAATGACTAAGATTGGACTTATTTCGTTATAGTTGAAAATACGCACTGACATACTGTCAATCCGATATACCGTTTATTAATTAAACCACAAAACGTGTAATAATGTAATTAGTAAATGAAGTGACTTGCTTTGGCTTTCAATAGGACCATGTTGGTATCTGCATTTATATGGGAATTTAAATTTAGCAATGTGTATTGCAAATGGAATGAGTTGCGGCCCTATACCAAATTTATTTCGATGATCTGTGCCCCAATAAACATAAAATATTTGGAGTGGCCGTTTTCGCGGCGCCTTGGCGCCTTTTCCGTAAGGGTTTTATTGAAGTTTTTACTATGGGAAAATCTCCCAGCGTTATGTTATATTTTCCGGGAAAATAACGATCACGCAATGAATAATTTTCCGCTCGCCCCGAACCACATGACAAATTTTCATTACCGTTCCGGAGAAATATCCCGGAACGAGTGGACTTCGTGCTCTATCAAGTTTTCCGTGTTCGCTTCGTATGACCATATGTCACGGATTGGTGGCGTTATATGGATTGACTGGTCCGGAGTCGGTTGCACAACATATGGGGATGCTAACAATGTCGGTCGAGCCACTTCAATTATGGATTGAATCGGACGCTAACGACATTAAAAATAACATCACCCGACAGCTGAGCAGACACGGAATTTAATTTGTATCAATTCGGGCTCCAAAAATCGTTAAATAGGTTTAGTAATGAGGGGGCAAATCACAAAAGTTTAAATCACGTACTGTTTCGAAGATATCTCACGTTTTACACCCCGGCGATAAATTATGTGATTAAAACTTGCTTTATGTTGATGTTCTGACATGAGGAACATTAACGTAAAATGTTGTGTTGGGTTATGACGAACACGCTTCAAAGCACCACTAAAAGAGTCAGACGCTGCACACATAGTTAATTAACCCGACTGTCGGATTTGAAAAGAACACACGCCTCGATACGGCCCATATGGCCGCCCATGTTCACTACCCAAACAGACTACTAATGAAATTATCCTCAAGACAGACTTCCGAGATTGTTTACTTAGCACTATGATAGACTCCCTGGCATGCTTTCGATCCGGGAGGATTATCTTTGAATCAAAAGACTAAAGTGCACTCATGTGGTGGCCGAGTAATCCATTAGGATAACAAAAACGGCTAATTAGACTGTTGAGATCAGTTGGCACAACGTCAGGGTAAACACTTTCAGACTTTAATCAACGAGGGAGGATAAGTAAAAGTAGGCGATTTGCAAAAATTATGTTAGTGTGTCGCGTTTTTGATTTCGACAAAAATTTGAATTTTTCCACTCATAAAGCGCTATGAGCTGAATCTATGAATGTATTCAGCTTAAATGCAAGTTGTAAACTCAGCTTACAGCAATCTCGTAAAGCAGGTCAACTTTCATTACTGTGCTTGCGTTTGTTATTTCAAAAAAGTTTCATGATAGGAATGTATTTGATTTCACAAAAGTCAAGCTTGGTTATTCCTTATTTAATTAACAATAAATGATCAATAATAATTTTGCAGCACATCCAATATTTACTATTCTCCTATCGAACGATTGGCCGTTTTAAAATAAACCTGACAAATAGAACATTATGTTTAGAATAATTGATATTTGTAACTTGGTTTAGTGAAATGTAACTGTTTTAATAATAATTGCAAATTAACTGAAACATCGATAGCCAATTTAGAACTTTACTCGAGCATGTCTGCCTGAAATTTTTATTGTTTTAAATCAGTAATAAGATAGGGACTTGTTATATTAAAAAATACGAGACAATTCCACGAGAGATCGATTGTCAATTTGGTTAAGTATTTCAGCCTGAAAATTCGTTGTTTTAAGTCACTAATAGGCTTTAACAGGAGCACCAGACATTTGTTATTCGTTTTTTTTGCACAGTACTTCGTTATAGCAGAAAATACAAGACAATTATTTTAATTATATGAAAATACTACAAGAAAATCTCTGCTTGAGTCTATTAGTTAGGGAGAGGGAACCGAGGGAACCAATAATGCTTACTCAATTCAGGGTCGGATCCAGCAACCCCCCTCCCCCCCAAACACCAATTTTAATTTTTTAATAAATAATATAAAAGCATAATAAACAAATGTTTTTTAAATAATCACATTCTTTTTAATGCACGTTTTTAATAAATAAATACATAAATTATTAATTTCTAATATGTTTGTGTCCATTTTGTTTAGTTTCAGTGTAAGGAAAGGTACCTCTTTGGTGTTTTTTTAGACTATCACTTAAAAAATCACAATTTTCTGGCAACGTTTTGTCTTAATTTAATCTTCTTCAATCCGTTTATAAAAAACAATTGACGGCCTAAAGAAGATTAAATTAACATCGAAACGTTTCTACAAAATTGTATTTTTTTAGATGATAGCCAAAAAATACCAAATACCTTTCCTTACAATGAAAATAAATTATTACCACTTAATAAAATATTATGCGAAGATTCTCGAAAAGTAAAACAAGGAAGTTGCTTAGAAATTTTTTTACGTCCAGAATTTTTTATTACTTAAACTTACTTAAACAACTGTACAGTGTTGGGCAAAAGTATGGAACCAAGAGTTTTGTGCCTAAACTATGTATCTTTCGAAAAAACTAATTAGTGCATCACCAACTACTTTAAAAATGTGATCATTTTTCAAAAGAATAAATTTTTTCGAAATTCCTTTTAGTTTTCGAGTTATTCAAAAAAAAAAAATTTTTAATGGCACCCTTTTACGGCGATTTTTTTGGTAAATGATTATGCTCTAAAAATAACTTCTGTTTTAATAAAAACAATTTTAAATCAATGGTTTTTTAAAAATAAATTATTGAAATTGCGGTTCGTACTCACTACGAAGAGTTTTCGAATTTGGCCGAAATGGTTGTATCCGTGGTTGCTTTTAATCCACTAATTTGATTCGTCAAATTTTTCGCAAACATAAACATCCATGGATACAACCACTTCGGCCACGTTTGAAAAACCTTCGTAATGAGCTGGGAACACAACTTTAATAATTTATTTAAGAAAAACTAATTGTTTAAAATTAATTTTATTAAAGTATAAGTTATTTTTAGAGCATAATCCATTATCAAAAAAATCACCGTAGTAGGGTGCCATTTGAAAAAAAATTTTTTTTGAATAACTCGAAAACTAAAAGGAATTTGGAAAAAAATTATTCTTGAAAAATGATCACATTTTTTAAGTAGTTAATGATGAACTAATTAGTTTTTTCGTAAGATACATAGTTTAGGCACAAAACGCTTGGTTCCATACTTTTGCCCAACACGGTATGTAAATTAACATTGCCTGTAGTATTTTATGTTGTAGTTTTTTTTTAATAATTAAAAAGATTGTCTTGTTTTTGTCAATGAGAACTATTTATTTCAAAAACTTAACGAAACGTTATGATCAACTACTACCTATGAATATCCAAAAAATGCACAACATATAGGGTGTTTTATTTGAGAAAATACAATCTGTCTATAAATGAATGTAGGATCGTAGTAAGTATTAAAAGTTTGCCGCTTCTTTGCAGAAAAAGCGAACAATGTTAGTATCTGAAAAATATGGTTTTACTAGTGGCCTGAGTCGATAAAAATTGGTACTTTTCAGAAATTTCATAGAAATAAAATAATTACATGGGGCAAATTCAAATTCCAGAACCACCTGAGATCCTACACTCTTTTATAGACAGTCCGTATAAATTAGCATTGTAAATTTTTTTGGAAAAAATTTATCTAATATGTATTTTAACATAACAAAAGTTTCATTCAATAGCTTCACCATTCTAAAAATTTTTGGGAGCCCCCCCCCCAAATTAATTTCTGGATCCGCCCCTGACTCAATTTTTTGTACGTAATATCATTCCGTTTAGTTAGCTTAAAACTATAATTACTAGTATTTTGTCCGATTATTATCTTGTCAAGTGTAATAACTAATAAGAGTGTTTGTCTTGACACCCCCAAAATTTGTTTCAAAGGAAGAGAGGATAATAACATTAATAACAACTCCATTTCTGGTAACTGGTAATTTTTGATATTGATATTGTAGCTGCATGCATTATTTTTACAAATGTTCATGTTTCCCACCTGCTTCGCCTATAATTACTTGTTTCTAATAATAATATTTCATTTGCAGCTTCTTGGCTGTTCGGCTGTTTCTATTGTTTTGCTTTTTCCAAGTGACGATGTTAATTGTGAAACGGTGTTTCAGATTCAGCTTCCATTAGCATTTTTGAGAATGAAAAAGGTACTAATGTAGCTGTTGATTTTTTCTTCAATTCATTATGCTCTGTTTCAAAAAGCTGAAAATTACGATAGCGTCTCGGGCAAAACAGTGAAGTTTCACGTTGCATTAGTGTCGCTTCGTTGTGTTCGAATAGGCCATTTCCGCGAACTTGGCTCTCCTTTTAAAACAATAATGCTTATTTCATTGCGGTAGCGACTAAATTTGCCTTTATGGATCGCAGTGAAGAGGGTGGATCATAAACGACACACGTTCACTGTACGTCAAACGGCTTTATGTGTGACTGACTGTGTTTACAGGGATGGAGACTGAGGCGAATAGGTCCACATTAAAGACAAATGGCGCTACTAAATCCCCGGTATTGGCCTCGTTCGCTGCTATACACTCCATGTATGTCTACATAAGATGCGGACACGGTGCCCACGCAAATTGACGTGTGGATTTGTTTGGCGAGGGGCGAGATTTATAACGAAGCTTTTTTACCATAAATCTCACTTTGATGGTACGACGCCTCGACCAAATGATATACGACAAATTTACGACAGGCGGGCCAGATAAATGCGACGAGATCGAAAAAGGGCGGTTACACGCTCGAGACAGTTAACCTCTTTACACTGATAGCTTGGTGTAAATCCTTTTCATTATCTGATTCAATTAAGCAAGTAACCAAAGCGAAGCCGTATTGTTGCGAGAAGTCGATGAAATGCCCGCTGCTGGTCAGAGTTTCGAAATCAAATACACAGATACTGTTTCTCTGAAAGAGTAATTGGGTTCACCTTAAGAAAGCATGAATCATCTCAGATCCCATGTCATTTACCTTCAGTGGGATTAATTCGCAACTAGGCAGTTGTGCGAAATGTCATGAAATTTTATGCTATAATAATTTGTTCATATTCGACTTACTTCATAGTTCATAGGGAATTTTGCAAAGTAATAGCATTTTTCGATCTTATTCATGGACTTTACAGTCTTTATGAAGTTTGTGCCTTTGAAACCAACTTCTTACTTTTCAGATGAGACTTGTATTTGTTTCCCTGTTTGCGATTTGTAGCCTCAGATCTTAATTAGAACTATAATTGCAAATTTGTATCTTTTCCAGCCATCTGAGCAGATATTAGCTACAAACTAAAATATGCTGGGGGCTATTTTGGTTGGGAATAATTTTAGCTCCGCTCAGTTTTCGCCTTTGTCTTAACACAGCAAATCCGAACTCAATCACCATAAAACCTATACAATTGCCATTTCTAATTTGACTCAGTTCTGGTCCGTGATCAAAGTGCCTTTCATGTCCGCCTCCATGCGGCGATAATAAATTATAACTTTTACTTTTACCAAAAAAACAAACATTTTTTGTGCTTTCGGTTTGGTTATACTGAACTCGATCGGTATAAATAAACAGCAGTCGCCATAGGGCTTTCGAGAACCCTCTAATTTTATTCGGTTATGCACTGTTAAAATCTCGGATTTCAGACCTTCCAGCCATTTACGGTTTTACTGAAATTATCGGTTCTACTTGGGAAAATAAGTAGAATTGTACAGTACTCCAGTACTTGGAGGATGAAAGCTTAATCAGCCGTTGATGTTTCCTGGCATCATAAAATAATAGGGGTCCACATGGATGGAAATTGTAGAAGCTTGATTAAAATGAATTTGTTGTTGTGTTATTCAATTCATTGGTACGAATAATTGAGGATCCCAATCATTACCAATTATTAATATTATTTAGAATGAAGTGCGTCTATTAGCACTTGCATTGCCACAAATAAAGCACAACACGGGACGAATTTGTTGCTTAATTTATCAGAAAGTGGGAAGTAATTCTGGTAAAAGCCGGTTTTAAGAATTTTACAACGAAGTTGTGCCCACTCAAGTACGATTTATGTCATAAGTTTTTAAAGCTTCATCATTAAGTAATGACTTTATTAATAATTTAGAAGCAATTAATTACACGAAGAGATTGCTAATTCGCTTGATGCAGCTGGTTACAACTAAACTTTAGGTTTATTGATTAAATATTACGCGATTTCATTACTTATTTAAGTGAACAATTATGAATTAACTGTCTACAGTAATTAAGACGTTGCTTTACAAAGTTTTAAGTAGCCAGATTTGTGTTTACTTCAATTATGAATTTATAAAAAAAAAATAAACTAATTCGATTGGTTTACAATCAACAGGTATTTAAATGTAAAGTAGATAAAGATTATCTTTTATTGTTTCCGACTTTGATTTATTAGTTTAACAGAATTTTTGGAACAAAACTGCCACTAATTTATTAGTTAGGATTGGATTAGATACGAGGCGAGGAAAATAAATGGATTGATTAAACTGTCATGTGAGCCATTTTTAATAAAATATTTTTCAAGCTGAAACAGCAATTCAATTAGATTTCTGAATAGTAAAAATATTTCAGCATTGTGTGAAATTGATTTAAAAAAAGACTATGAGTTATGGGTAAACGTATGTAGGTATAAGTCTGGATTGAATGTTTGAAATATAAGAATAGGTAGTAAAACAATAGCTGACTTTGTCTGAATGGACAAAGTGCCTTCAGGATGTATTTCAGTGCAGCAGAAATTGAATTTAAATGTCGAAAGTACAACAACCGGCAGTCAGTCTTAAAAATTAATCGTTACTCATATTTTGAATATTTTAGTAGATCGAGGAAGGTACTAGAATTAATAAATCAAATTTTTCGTAATCTCCTGATAGTTCGTCCGTGTCATTCATAAATAATCAATGAGTCCGAGCTAGTTATTTCTGAACTCTCATGTGTCCGACCGCTGGGCAATTGGAAACAGATTAAATCGTTTTTCTCTCGACCACAGAGGATACTCCTGCATTGTTAGTGCAGCTACACTATATTTGCAATAATTTTCAGACTATTGGCTTGATTAATTAAATTATGCCGATGATGTGTTTGCAGATAATTGTTGCACTGAAGTCACTTGAGACTTTAGGCTTGTAACAAAAATCACATTATTCGAATTTCATCGTTGTAACTCAACTCCACCCAACTGTATACTCAATAAGGGAAAGTTTGCCGAGTTTGAAGTTTCACTCTGGTTTTTTGATGGAAAAGATTTATTGGAATTTTTTTCGGATTTGACGTGCGTCATAACTTGTTATAATTTGATTGACAAGTTGGGTATTTGTTTGTAATTTTATTAGGGCCCGTTGATTCCACTAAACGGACTTAATATTAGGCTTATGTAATGTTCGTGGTGAAATATTTCAATAGCCGACCTCCTCGAAAATTCAGATTGGGGGCAAATCAGTCACTTTATATTCAAAGACTAGGCAAGTATTTTAAATGACTTTTTTAACTTTGCGACAGGGACCTGATTATTATTCAGGCAATGATCGCAGAAGTATTCGAAGATATGATTAGATTATTTTGTTGAAGTTTCCATAATTTATCGAATTTGCGGGAATTTGCTCTGTGATGTGCTGCTCGAAATATTTATCTTTGTTGATGGAGGAAAAAATGACGGGCACGTAGATAACAGCCATCAATTGTTACGAGTGCTTTACTAGCTGGAGAGACTCTTCGTCGATGGCTTTTGTTTCAAATACGCAAACACATGACGAGGACCAAACGGAATAATGATTTTCATGCATCAAACGGAACCGACATTGACACCACCTTTTTTCCTAAAACACTCAAGCAGCTGGGATAATTATCCCGTAACAAGCTGGTGCAGAGATTAGTTTTGTCGTTTGTTACATCACAGTTTTGATTGCTACATGCAGAGATAAAGTGCAGAGGATGTAATTATGCAGAGGAGTCGTAATAGTTTTGGTGTTGTTTGCATTTGTATGAATTTACATTTGAATTAATTGCTCCCGTGCTGGAAATTTTTAATTGAGTGTGAGGCTTTCCGTTTTGATTATTCAAAAATAGTTCATTTGAAATAACAAAAGAGTGGTTCATTGTTTACGCGTCAGCTAGGGCTATAGCACACAAAAAATGTTTTTTTTTCAAGTTAAATGGGACTCTGGGCTATTGGCAGTCGAAAAGTTCAATTAAACGTGTGCCTGAGTCCGATCCTGTGTGCGATATGTGGTCTGTTTGCCCTCTGCTGGACTTCAATTCCCTATACGTGCAGCAGTGTCGCAGTTTGTGTCAGATAAAACAACTTGGGCCGGCGCATATGTAATTATTGTAATAATCGTTACGAACTCTGTATTGTTTTATGGTTGTGAAATATATTCCGGTTTCTACATGCAACTCATTTAAATATTTTGACCCGTGGCAGTTTGAATATCGGGCTATTTTTAGTGTCAACTCCGGACTGTAATTATTCATTCTTTATAAGTGGGTGAATTATTCAACAAATGCGGTGCGTTACAGTCGAACATTTATTGCCTTTGGAGGCGATTTATTCATTTTTTACGGCAAAAACGTCTGCGTGAAGCCATCACCAGTTTCTTCCTGATTGTATCTCGGTGGAATTTGTTAAGCAAATGACCGGATCTACCCTGTTAATTCTAATTTTTCAAATGGAAGCAAGTCGAGTGTGAAGTGGCGGCAATCCCGACAAACCTTTCATCTGATTGCCTGGACAATCACGTCGTTTGCTTTGATCGCATCGGAAAAAATACCCCTGTTATTCTTTTGTCCGGATTTGATTGCTCTTTATTACCCGCATTGCTGACGTGCTGCAGTCTAAGTCTGAAAAATAAGCGCTTTTCGATACCGTACACTAAATTAATTAAACGCGCATGTGGTTTCAACATCTCAGTTTGGAAGCACCTCAGGCTGTATTATTTCATCATTGTTATCTATTGTTAGGTGGTAGTTTCGTGAAAACACGAACTGATGCTTTATTTGACTTGTGGTTACTGAGGCTGCTTGTAATATTCGGAAGTTCGTAATAGGAAGCTTGGATTTTACACAACTATGCATGTAATTGTAAATATGCATAACTGAGACAGCTTAGTTGCATTAAGCGACTGAATTTTGTCAAGTTGTTAGACAAAGTCATTGTATAAAATATGAAAAGACTTGAAGTTGCCGAGCAAACATTACACTTAGACATCAAGTCATAAAAGAAGTGTCCACATTTACGAACAATAGCACGACAATGCACATCTAAATTGTAGACAAGTTTCTGACATGAATTTAGTTTCCAGTATTAAATATAAACGGGGCTAAACTTTATTCGTCTCTAACCTAATCAACTGTAACACAAAAACTAGGTTAATATTTTAATATTTTATTTTATCAACGGAGAGGCAAATTACAGGCCTGACATCACGTAACACTTGTTATATATACCTTTTACTTCAGGTAAATTGAAAAGGATGTTTTCGTGTAGATAAAATGTAAAATTGTTTGATATTATTTGCACGTACTTTAATGTCTTTGATAACTTTACCTAGCTATTACAACATTTTTGCTACTTGTTGAATGCTGAAATACGTATTATTAAATTGCCTATTTAAAACACTTCCACCGAGACTAAATAGCTTAAATATTAAAAGTTTTCTCTTTCAAATAAAATGCAGCAAATTTCCGAAACTTCCCGAACTGCATACTGACTTATTTAGGTCTCTTTAGAGTCATTACAGAAATTAAATTTTTCTCAATTTAAATGGTTAATGTAATTAAGTTAGTGCCTCAACACAGGAAATCGTTCCTGCTTTGACAAGTTTGTTCAGTTTTTTACACGTGTGGCTAATTCGAAGGTAATAGGTAATTCGAAGTTTAATTAAGTAATTTTCTGGGAACTCACGTTTTGATCATTCTTGATTTTGAATTTATATACGCAATTATACTTTTCCTATATCTGTGTTATAAATTTTTAAAACCTCTTTCCTTGGGATCGGATTTTAAATTAAAATGTCATGATATCACAGAACTTATTCGGTACAATCCGACTCTGATATTGGATTAAGTATTGTATTAGGAATATGCATGCGTGGGTGCATGTCTTGCCTTTTGAAACCATTCTAACGTATCACGAAATTAAGGCAATGCCTCTCGTGTTTATTAGGTTTTATGTGGGGGATGGGAAGTAATTTATTTATGTACCGGAAAACAGAAACTATTTGCAATAATTACTTTTTTATGTTTTCCTCAATAACGCCCCGCAGCGTTTGCCAGTAGAGATCGATGTTTAATAATGAAGTTCAGCTTTTGCAAAAAATTTAATAGAAGTGTTCATCACACGTAACGTTATGAATTTCGTTCACCTATAGTCCGAATGTGAAAATTCAAACTGTTTCTGAAGGAATTCGGGACATACTTCTGCAGCTAATTGTTTTTCGGCTCATTTAATAATTTAATTAAGAACTACAAAGACCGAATTAACGCCGTGAGTCTCGACATTAAAAAGAATAATAACCTTCTGACGTAGAAAATTAAAAGTAAGTCTAGTGTGCAAATGAAATCATTTAGTTTGAAAAAAAGTTTAATTTTATAGGCAGCTTAAATTGTAATGCCGGTCATCCCATTTTTGTAATTTGGAAGTTAATTAATCTAACTGTTCACTTTTTGCACCAAAAGAATTTTCCGGTGGTTTATCTAACCTTGCACTCCCGGAGTGTTGAAGCATCGCGAGGGTTGTTCCTGACTGCAATAAAAAATGACCGAGGTGTTAATCGATAAGCAATCAAGTGTAATCTGGAAGCAGTTTAACATATCGCATTTAATGAAGATAGATGGTAGGGATAATTATCTCCGTCAAAATCGATTGGTATCTTGTTTTATAACTCGACAGCCAATGACCGTTTCGAAGACACGAAAGCTGCCATCGCAGGATTGTTAAAATTACGAGCGACGTAATAAATTAATCATGTAATTTGTATGCGTCTGGTTTTTGAATGGCGGATTTAACCAAGAGCGTCATTGAAACTGAAGAAAGGCAGCTGTTAGTCACGAGAGCGCCTTATTAGAAGACATCTCGCCATCCATTTATAAAGTTTCAAGTGTAAACTCTTTATATTAATTTAATTTGCCACCGTGTGACAAGAACAATGTCTCCGCTACGCTGTTCATTATCGTTACTTTGCCTGGACTTTTCTGAAACACGAATCGAAGAACCGTTCACCCGAACTCGGGGTTCATCACGTGTTGAACCTTTTGCTCATGGAAGCGTCGACCTAATGGGGTGGAGAATCACATGTTCGTCGTAATGCAGAAACTGTAATTATCGGCAGCTGGCATCGAGAATTCCACCAGACAACAGATTTATGAATTTCAAAGTTAATCGCAACTACATCTAGCGAAAGTTTTGCAATAAAAAATGTCTTGAATCACTTGAGAGAACACTTCTTGTGTTTCGTCTGATAGCTATTGATTGTAATTACGTTTGACAACTTGTCGCAAACAAATGGAGATTTAATTTTCAGATGTAAATTTTATATCACAGTCATTTTTGCTTGTTACATTTGAAAAGAACAACAAACGTTTTGACAGCTGTACAAAAGAATCTAAATACAAAGACTGAGTTGGAAGTAAAAAGTTATTAAATCTTTAATATTGTGGTGCCACAAAGGGAATTTATCAGAGCTGAAAAGACCAAGAGATAAAAATTTTGTAATGTCCAAATGGGAAACAATGATCTGATTTTAACTAAAGAGAGATTTTTTCTTGAACATTAAGAATTAACAATGAATGATGAGTGTCATTAAGTGACAGACGTGGAAAAACTGACCGAGGGGTATGAGCAGACTTTTATAAGGGATGAGGATCTCTCAGGACTCAATTTAATAGCTTGGAATTTATCTTGCAACAGGTCAACAATAAGCCCTAACGTCTGAAAATTTAGTAAACTATTTTGGATTTATTTCCCAAACACATCACAATAATTATTTTAATATTATGTATTTATTAAATAAAGGATGTTTTATAATTTTTATATAAGTGCATTCAGCAGCTGAAATTTTTTTTGTCTGATAAAGGCTTTTGGTGTTGCACAGTTAACTAAATCGGGACCTTCTATCTAAACAATTTGGTAACTTTTTAATGTAATGCCTGTCATGCATATTTAAAATGATTTTTACACACCCAGATGGAGGATAAAATGTGAATACTGTGTGCATATGAAATGGAATCACTAGTTTTGTGCAACTTCTCTCCCGGAAAAATAAATTATAGGCACGTCTGAAAAACAAATACGCATTTCAAAGTTAATTGACGAAATAACCTGAAATTAATTTTAGCTCATTTGATCCATGTGTCGAGTGCATTCGCAGTAAATTACATACACCTAAAACTCATTATTTCTGAAACTGTTTCTATTATTTGAAGCTCAACTTATTTGTATTGTAGGTTAAAAAAGTCACTTTCGGTGTTATGGGAGTGTGCTTTGTCGCCCTTGAGTGCCTCAAATATCTATTCCACGATATGGAAGTGTACGTTTAGTTCGCAAATAGTATTTCTCTTGATTTATAAAGTAAGAACAGTATGCCTCTATAGACTATAACACTGCGAATCGATCCCGAGTATGCAAGACCAGATCATGAACTGGAAAATTTATCTTTAACAGACAGAAATCCCTAGACATTGTCAGACCTCGTATCAAATTCGCCATACGTTTCTCACAATTGTTACACTGAATTAAATACACAAAGCGCAATCTTCATTGCAATTTATTCTATCAACTCAGCTACCGGAGTTTCATTGTATGCGATAGTACTATAGCACGATTTTTTATCCTGTAAAAGCGTCTCCGTTTTTCTCGAAAGCGCCAGCAAACACAAAAACAAAGTGTCTCTGCTTCACAAACTGTTGAATTAGTAAAATCGGTGCATTCTAATCCCGGAATCATATTTTCGCTTTCTTATTTGTTGCGAGGTTGGGAATAAAGCGAGGGATTATTATTGTTTCTATTAGGAATGCTGCAGTCTCATCTAATATTCATTTCCATCACTGCAAGGGACTCGGGTTTTTTTCATAAATGATGCTGGAAATAACATTGTTACACGGCTAGAATGCTCTGCAGGTGCGAATTGTGTATTCCTGGGACAAGCAGGATCAAATATTGAAACTCTAAACGTTGAGATCATTTCTGCTTCAAAGTAGTTGACAGTGTTAATGTTGGTTGCCCGACAAAAAATGAAAAAGTGTGAGCAATAAACATTGAAATATTGAAAGCTGCAATCGCTGACCCAATTTATCGTCGAAATAATTCCTCTCTCGAATTCCAACTGGCACCACGAACAAATCAGAATATCCAAATGAATCCCTTTTTCTGTTTCCTTTCAACATGTAGCGCTTTGATTGATGTCGGCCGCATTATGGTCGTTATCCGATGATTGACAGCTCCTTAAATCCCTTCATGCTTTTTCAATTCAATTAATCTTGATGGTTTGGCCGTGACAGTGAACATGTATTTCCCTTTCCTAATGGCGTTTTATTCGTTTTCGATGTGTGGCCGTCAGCGAAAACTAGTAATTACCGTGTTGACAGAAAGCGGTCTGAGGGATGTTTCATGGGGTGCACAAACAGAAATACAACACACCATTCCGGATGTTGAGCTTTAATCGGCGAGGAAAAGGGTGGCTCCGACACTTTCTTTGTAGACGTTTAAAATAAAACACGACTCTTGCTGGATTGGCTCGATTAAAGATATTTTAGTATTGTGCTTCCAGATATTTGGGTTGTAGGTGGAGAAGGTTTCTGAAACGGAAAGAAAATATTTTTTTACTTTGGAACACTTTCAACGGTATTATTGTTCTTTCAAAAGTTAGGAGGGAGGAATTTAAACGTACTTTGGGGGTGACGGTTTGATTCGCCTTCGTATTTTTTTAACTACCACTCCTGGGGGACTATACGGTGGTTTAATTTCTAATGATTCAGTTAGGAGTTGATTTTGAGTCTCTTGAGTGGTATTATAATTCGAGCCACTTATTTTACTCTCTTTAACGGTTTGATTTGGCGAAATTGTCGATTTATTAGTGATAAACATGTTCTCGTACCTATTTGCATAAAACCAATAACGTTGTGTACCAATAAAACCCCATATGGCATTCGTTGCCTCAACGGCGTAATTTACGACTCAAGACACTCCAAGACGTGATTAATTACTTGCAGCAATTAATTACGTTCAGTAATCGGTTGAAGCAAACACAGCGTTTAGTTGCCCAGAATTAATTTTTTAATTACTTTATTTTGGAAATTTTTCGGTGTTGTCGGCTAAAATATTAAGCTTGATAACAGGAGCTATTAAGGAAAACTTTCTAACTCACGAATTTATGGAATTCGTTAAAAGCACCAGAGAGCTTAGTGGAATTTACATCTGTTACAAGGAAGCGGCTTTTTTGCGCTATTTTTGTTAATCTCGGGGTTGCCCTTTTAAGAGTGCACCGTTTGCTTCTGATAACTCGAAAATTCGTTATTAAATGTAATTTTTTCATACTCTGATAAATCAGAGCGGCTTTTGAAGTTGTTTTTTTCTTTTTTAAATTGAAAGTGATGTCGAGTAAAATGCCGGGCCAATTTAAATTTGTCGACTAGGTCGGCCTAAGGGAAGTTAAATGGGGCCTAAGAAAGGCTGCACTCAACAGTTATTTGTAGTCATTTTTTACGTTCAGTGGGGTCTTTAATTCTGGCAAAATTGGGGCCAAATAGCCGGGATATGATTCGATCATTCAAGCCGGAACGTTGCGCTTTTACGAAGTGGCAATATTTTTTCTTTTTGTATTTTATAGCGAGGTTTTGTGAATTGTATTTGAATATTGCATGACATCATGTTTAAATCGTCGCCGAAAAAAGGCGAATTCGCGGTTCGGCTTTATTATTTTCGGTGCTGTCGAGAGAGTAATTGTTGCAAATGAACTTCTTTTACATTTTCCCCAATGGATGAAATCGTTGCAACTACTCGTGTTCTTTCAGCTCGGTTTAACATTTTTACATTTTAATGTCGAATCGTTACGTTGGCGGCGTTTATCTAGCCAGAGAAATTAATTCGAAGCGACCGAATTTTTCGCTTTTATTCTCGAAAATGCCTCTGTGGCCGGTGCTTCTTTTAATTGTTCGCAATTCGCGGGATTAACCGAGCGTTGACAATGCGCGCCTAAAATGGAATAATAAATATTTTTATAACGTCACTTATCCACTTAGTGCCCTTTGTAATGCACTTGCAAAATTAAAGCGTGAAATATTAATTGAAACGAAATTAGAGCCTGTATGCTTGGGATTATACGAAACGGCATTGTGTTATTTGTTGTATTTTCTCTTTATTAAATTTTGAATAGGTAATGAGAGTGTTTTCTGCAAGATGATCGCCGTTTCTTCAAGCATTAACATTAATAATTTCGCCATTTGACGCAGTCAACCTGCACGTTGGGGTTCTTTCTCCAGAAAATTGCAGACCAGTTTATATTTTCTCGCGAGGAAATTGCCAATAAAAATGAGTGCACGGAATAATGGCCCTTTGATAACTTGACTTGTATGATTTCAAATAGAAAATTCCAAGAGCTTCCCAGCTACGGCGAACGCATAACAAATTAAATGACACATTAAAAATTGCTTCATCTTGCTGCTTGGGTGAATCAAAGAATAAACACTGAAAAACATCCCTCGCAAAAAAGGAATTCGAACTTAGTTATGTCATAACTACAGAACAGTGAATTCAATTATGCTGATGGGTACCTATCATTAGTTAAATGTTATCATTCAATGCCACGATTTTGGACAGCTTTCCGATGCATTTCCTTCATTTGTGATAATGACCGCTTTAAAGCAATAGTCTGTGGCTATGAATAATAATAGTCTATCCTTATAACATCAATTTCTCCTAGGTCTAGACCTAATGTCCAATATTACTGTTTTAATCAAAGGCCATTTATCCGCTTGTCTTAATATTTTCTTTCTTGATTGCTTTGCAAAATTTCTACTTTCTTGTAATAAATTCCAAGATAAGGTTTACATTTATGAGGCGGTACTGCAGACACTCACTTGTAATAAAATATATTGGTATTGATTGGATGGTATTTTTTCCAGGTAACAGTGTGCTTTTTAATGTAAGCATAATCGATTCTCCGATAGAAAAAGATTTATTGTGCGGTTTTAGTGGTAATTACGGTTTACTAAACAGGAAATTTTAGCGTTTTTAACAACACGTTTACTGAAGTTTTATTAAATAGGCAATAAAGTAGAATTGAGGAATACTATTATAGCTCGTGTCAAGGTTAGCTTTATTTCCAAACCGTTTCGAGTTAATTGTGTTCATTTTTTCCACCAAGTATTGAAGAATTTGATAACTGAAACGCGAGTTGTTGTTTAGATTTATTTCAGATATAAATAATTCCACTTGTTTATGGTTTCTGGCACCGATATAAGAAATACGAGTTTGAAGCACGTTTGCTTCAATCGATATTCAAAGTACAAGAATATTGTTTTTACTTCCACTTTGTTCTTTCGACAAACTTTTCCAATTTAATTTGTATATTGAATTATTAGATTTTCGCTGAGTTTCACAATTTTAGGTATTACGTATGCAAATTATTTTTGCTAGAATGCAGGTAATGTAACCTGTGATTTAATTTGAAATGATTTAGTTAGGGCGACGTTGGTTAACCGATTTCCATTTACTAGACTCCACGCTCAATCAATAATTTGTGATTTACTAATGCTTGGTTCCGTTAGAATCAGTGTATGATGTCGTCGAGCATGTGTACAGTTAGCATATGTTTCTGACGTTGTGAATAAATTGACGTTAACACGATATGACGATTACGCTTGAAGTGCATAACTGTTCAGTTTATTCGAGTTAGACGAGACGTGCTTTTCCCACAATGTTCACATTTTTTTACGGAGGTATTTTTGTAGTATTGATTTACCCGATAATCAACGTGTGGTTACTTTAAGGTTTGCAATCAACCAAAAAGTAACTTTGCCAATTCTTCGGTTTATTGTACTCCCACCTGTGTAATAATGTCACGTCCGGCACGTTCATTTATTTAATTCATGTTTCGTCCCTTCGGAATCCTTGCTCCGTGGTCGGAAAACTTCGACAATAGCAATCTTGCTTCGCAAACCGGAACAATCCCCGTAAAAACGGAAACAGCGATCATTCTTACATTCTTTAATAAAACCGAAGTTTTTCAGCGAGATTAGAAACGCTCTGATTCAGGCAGAATAAACGCGTCTGTCCTTAAGAAGCGGTTTCGCAACGAAACCCGAAGGCTTAAAATAAATTGACCAGCCAGATTTGTGTTCTAGTTATTCCAATTCCGCGGATTTATCAAAATGGGATGTGGCGCCACATTGCAAGTCTCCTTAACCCGAAATCGGGTCGAAACCCGGAGGAAAACCGAGAATTAATTAGTATTTATATTCGTCGGCTGAGTGTTAGGCAAATATATGAGTCCGGAATTAAGACGAACCGGATGAGGGGTTGCTTCACCCTTCATGTATATATCTCGAATCGTTTTAAATCAAACTGGCGACAGGGTCGGGATGAAGTGGTAACTATGCCACAGTATCAGAGATGTGACGTTTTCACAAAAGCCTCCCCTTTAGCGTTTATTTGCGATTCGTATTTAATTTCGTCGAGACACTGAATATTTAATGGGCCGGGGGTAGGTTTTCTTACGCGCGTGGGTGTGTGATTGCGTTTACCGAGGTATTTTTGCACCCGATTCGGGAAATTGCGAAAGCATGTGTCTTCGACGTAGCAAGAAATGTGACTTGAATGAATGAGGAACTAGGTCATAATTTCTAGCTAATTTTTAATACTGGCTACAAGGGCATTATTAGCGGACCAAGTCGCTAACAGAATGCTATTTTGTTTGATAATAGGAGTCGTTTATGTTGTGCGAGCGCTTTGCCTCGTAAACAAAACTTCTCCTGCTGGTAGCGTTCTAAAAACACAAAGGATTTTCCATCGCCCATAATGTAATTCAAAAAGACGGGGTGTTCTTTCATCGCTAGATTTTAATAATGGTGGATTATGAATTTGAAAGTTGTTTCATCATTGAAATCGATCGAGGGTGCTTTACCGGCCCCAAAACCCGTCAAATATCAGTTACTAAACGCTGGGCTAATACGAAAAGGGAATCCCGTCCGATTTTCCGAGAACTAATTTCGAAAGCCGCGAAACAGAGCCGGGTAATCCCCAGAACATGCAGATAAACCTCTTGAATGCATAAAACGTTCGCGGTAAAGAGAAAATTATGGAAAGTGGCTGTAGTTTTTCAGATAATATTGGGACGGGTGGGGTCGACAAAGTGTCGCATCGGCTCTGACGATCTATTGTGAATCCATGGAGCGCGCCGAAGAGGCTGCCCGACTCGTATTTGGAAATAATCCAGCTTTCCGCTCAGTATCTTCATCCAACGTCTATTGTCTTGTGTGCGCCACAAAGAGATCAATACGCCCCTTTCAACAAGTAGGGATTTCGTACCAGATTTGCGGACGCCAATGATAAAAATCAACAAAAATCGAGCTTTCGCAAAGACAAACAATTGACTTAATTAAATTTACAATTTAGTTGGTACGGCTTTACAGTCAATTGCAAACATTTTAAAATAAACAACTTATTTAGAATATATGTTTTGGAAATCACCAGTTTGATTTTTTCTCATTTGATGCAGTTTTTAACCACATTAAATCATAGATTTTTGAAGTATTTTTTAGGTTATAGTGCGTGGACAAGCACTGGCTCAAAATTAGAACTTGAAAAATGGTGGATGCGCCGGGACCAGTAATTTGGAAACAAGCACTAAAACATTTAAATTAAGAATTTTGACGTATTTGCTTTATCCATTCACATTTACACGGTGGAAAAAAATTGCAAATTCTAATAAAAAGTTGATATCTTGATTATGTGAAAAAAGGTGGATGCGCCGGGACAAATACGCCTACTTAGTCCCACTTTCTGGAAATATATTTAACGGAGAGATAAATTTAAACCTCAGTTAAAAGGTGGCAACGCCAATCAGATACGCACTACCTTAGCAACTATCGGAGAGATAAAATTTAACTGATAGTCTAAGATTTGAACTATGGTTATCCTGGACCGTTCTGTTTACCGGATGAAACTTATTTTTTATTAAATATAATATCCAAAGGAATCTATCGTGAATGGGTTGCCTAAAGAAATATGTTCAAGACTATGATTAAGGGGGCTAAAATTAGTCAAATTTGTGCCATTTTCCGCAGTGTTTTACAGCCGTTGTAAGTAACGTTTTTGAAAGTTATTTACAGGATATATTCTTCTACTCGGGCTGTAGGGCAGAAAGTGTTTTAAAATGCTATCAGTGGTTTGTTTAATTCAGAAAATAATTTTAAAAATCTAATAAAAATCTAGTATTCTTTGAAAATTTTTTCTCATCAACAATAAGAATCATTCTTTATGCCCAAGAGTCCACTTATTGTTAATGGGAAATAATTTTCAAAGAGGACTAGATTTTTTTAAGATTTTTTTTCCGTTTTCAAAATTATTTTCTAAATTAAATAAAGCAGTTGCCGCATTTTAAAAAAAACTTTCTCCCCTGCAACCCGAGTAGAAGAATGTATCCTGTAAATAACTTTCAAAAATGTTACTTAAAACGGTTGTAAAACACTGCGAAAAATGGCTAAAATTCGAATCTAGTTTAGCCCCCTTAATAATAGCAAATTTTTGTAGGCAACCCAATCGTAATACATTCCTTTGGATATTATATTTGATAAAAAATAAGTTTCATCTGGTAAGCAGATGAGTCCAGGGGCCTATTTCATAAAACTTTTTACAAGTAATTTACTTATCACTTGTATACTTTTTCTATACAAGGACATTTTTTAACTCTGAACATAGTCCTATGTTCAATCTGAAAAAAAAACAGATCAAAGCATTGCGAGTATTGCTATGCAACTAATTATTCTACGCACTGTCAAAAATTTCAATTTGTCAATTAAATCTTCCAAGATTATTTAAGTAAGGAAAGATTAATTTTTATGAAATTTATTAATCATCAGGTAATAGTAACATGTAAGGAATGATAAATTACTTTAACAATTATTCGAAATTACTTCAAATTAGTTCAAATAACTCAACATCAAATAATTACCTTTACGTATCGTTGATAACGTAAATTAGATCAATGCTTTGATCTGTTTTTTTTCAGATTGAACATAGGGCTATGTTCAGAGTTAAAAAAATATCCCTGTAGTAATGTAATTTAAATAATAAACTTGTCACTTGTAAAAATCAACTTGTAATTTTTATGAAACGAGCTACTGGATGATCTTAGTTCGGATCCTGTACTATGAGGTTTAATCGTACCAGAAATCGGGCCTTAATCGATATAAAGATAATTTAAAATAAATTTGTATTTTTTGTTATTTCGATATGTTATAATTTGGTTCTTAATAGATTTATTGATTTTAAATGTTTTTTAATTAAATTAAGTGGGTGCTTGAAGGTAAAACCACAATTTCATATGGCAAACAACATCATTGTGAAAATATGGCTGCGAATACTTTGCTCTTGTGCTGACTTATTCACATGAGACTTGCGCCAGACTACTAGTATTTTGCTATCACATAACATCTATTTACTGTGTTTTAACAAAATGAAAATGAGACTGAGTTCATATAACTATGGAAGCAAGCAACACTATTCTATATTTAAATATCAAAGATTATCATTACTTTATGGTACCCTGAATTTTCCTTTTTGTGCATGAAACTCGGATGGTTTATTGTGAAGTCTGATAATTCACAAAATTAAACATTAATTAGTCAAATCAGAGGATCTGACGGTCGTCAAATGGGAATAAAATCAACGAAGCGTGTCATGTAAGTCACGTAATAATACTTCTCGGGAGTTTAAGATGCGATTTAGAGATTAACTTTAGTAGAAGCAAAGCCTGTATTTTGCGAATAAACGTGTATAGATAGACGCTACTAATGATCACGCTTTTTGGCTAAATTTTTAACTTGATGCAAAGAGATTTTTGAGTGTGGCTTTTGCAGTCAGAATCAAACGTGGCAAATCCCAGCGTAGAAAAGTTACATTTGGGTTATTGGCAGTTGATCGAAATAAAATGAAGTTGGGTTTCTGTTTGTTCAGGAAATAACTTTAACAATATTACCAACTTATGCGAAATATTAATCGTGTTAGATGCAGCGGAAATTGAAATTTTATTTAAATATGTGACCGCAGTGCGGAAGCATATTTTCTAATATTTCTCATAAATAATGACACTCGCCATGATAAATCTACAATAATTTGATTTGAATATTATTTAGTGAGAGTGCCATTGTTTGCAGACCAATTAGCTGAGGCATAAGTTAATCTCACAGTGTTTGCACTGCTTCGATTAGAGCTAAATTTAGTTTTACTGGTCGAGTTGAATAATTGTTGAAATTATATTTCTGGTTTTGCCCTGTGCAATGTTTCTTTAAATTTTGATTACATTAGTGAATGTATTTTCATGGAAAATTATTTGTGATGGATGCATATTTCAAGATATCTCGTTCCATTAGCGATCCACGCATTGTGTTCCCTGATTTAGATTAATTAACGTGTAATTACAATGTTATTATGCGCGAACGATACAAACAGATTCAAAACGACGTCATTTAAGCGTCACGTTTTTGCATTGTGCATTTTCATAAAGTGAAATAATCAAAATAATGGTCGTAAACCGAAACGGCATGTTTGAATTGTTTGGCACAATAGTCTGGAGCTCGATAGCGGCGTGGTTAAGCGAAAGTTAATGTGCCTTTTATAGCTTTAAAATGCGCTCTTGTCGATGCCGTTGGTCGAGAGATTAAGCCAATTTCGCTCCGACGGAACTGATAAAAATACTCCAGGAATTCATTAGGGCGCGATCGAAAATTGGAGAAGAAACGCAATTTGGACGCATGTAGCTAAACCTTTGAGAAACCTTTTAAATATTTCGAACGCTTTTATAACGCGTTCGGATCGGTCATAGTGCCGGGCATTAAAACGTTGTATCTTGGGCAAACATACAAAGCAAATGCGCTTACAAATTACGAATCCTAATTGCGGAGAGGCGCGCCTGCCATTTCTGGCACAAGGATAACAGTCTTAACAGGCCAGGATTAGCGATAGCTCTCGGAGGAATAATAACACAAGCTCAAAATGCACCTGAATCGCCGATTTTAATCCCTCTCGTAAAATATTTCGCAGCCCGGAATAAGACAGTCGTTTTATTAAATAAGGGGAGGGACAAAAATGACATCGTAACCCCAAGTAAATTATCCGAGGGTAGTTGACTAAAGTGGGATTCGTTCAAACTATTCCAATTACAACAAACATTAGCTGCAATAAGAACGATCTTTCAAATAAAGTTTGAGACTGACTGACGGTTGTGTAAGAGACGAGACTGTCTACTCAATTCGTAGTGGATGAATTAAAGTTAACTTTGTAAACAAGAACAGTGTGTTGTTTTCCTCCAGTTTAAATTAAACTTAGTTTTGTGGCGTTATGCAAAATTGAGGACCGCAAGCTGATGATTTGAGGTCGCAAAAACCTAAGAATTGTTGGTCGTAGGCTGTATTTTCAACTTCGCACGAAATATTTGTTTACTTGTGAGTGTTTCGTGGCATTCTTTAGGCAAAAATGTGGAGTTAAGACGCTTATGAAAATCTTTTAAAAGAATACGAATCTTTGAGCCCGGTTAAATAACAAAGGTAAATTCCGTGGTGAAGTGAAGGGTCGCTCAAGTCCCGCATAGTTGCTGCTGTCGCTGTATGCGAGTAACTTTTGATATTGAAAAGGTTATTTATTACTTCCCATAGAGACGTCTTTCGAAAGTTTAGCCTCCTCTGGATATGCCGTCCTTTACATGTGTCGGTTGCAAATGTAAAGCGTCCGTTGGGGATGACAAATATACGAAAGTGCCATCTTATATGGTACGCAGGCAACATTTTTAAACGTAATTGGTCGGGTACGAAACGACCCTTAGAACACACACATGTAGTAACGACATCATTTGTAACTTCAGAAAGGACGTCTTTCCATATTGTGCACGTTTCGATGGTGCTTATGTTGCCATAAGGGACCAGATGCATGCAGATAGGTGGTGAGGGGTCGTTCTGACCGGGGGTGAGTTTATTGATTTCATAAAAGTGGAAATAAGAACGGCAAATGGCTTGATACAATGCCCTAGACGACCAAATACCATTCATTTAATACCAGTACAAGCTGCGTCGGGATGTTACGAGTGGTTGTGTTGTGGCCGAACGAGCATTTATTGCAACAATACTGCAACGGACTTTGTCTCGGAGTAATAAATTATTTATAAATTCCCCCTTTCTGTTTTATTGTTGCTACAAGCAGCGATTTATTTCGATAAATATTGATATTACGCACGAGACTCGTATCATATTTACAAGACATCATCATTATCATGCCAACTTTATTGATGGATTTCTGTTTTATTCTTCGATAAATAGAACTCAATAGGTTTACTTTATTACTGTCTCTTTGTCCTCACGAATTGACATCGACTTCGAACTCTGATTGATTTCTCCATCCCTGACATCGTTCTCTACAAGGACACTGCCTCCATCCTCAAATTTGTTAAACCCCCTCCAACTTAATATTCTAGCAGAATGATAAGATTTTAAAAAATTACGCTCACGATTTAGATAGAATGGCGCTTTAAAGTTTTATGGGTTTAATATCGATCCCTTTCTAAAGTAACTACTTACTTGGTATTTAACGATGGCGTAACTTTGTAACTCCTACTTTGTCCTATTGATACGTGCTTTTATAGTCGCACTAACTTTGAAGAGTTTCTAAGTATTTTCCTAAATACTTACTTTTTGTTTCGAGATTTTAAAACTGGTCTGGTTGATCGGTGTGAGCTTGAAATGTTTTTATTTCTTTGGATTAATTTTATTAACAGACTGTGTTAAACGTCTGACATTTCTTTTGTAAATGTGCACTTTGAAGCCCATTAGCGTTATTAGCACGAACAGAATGGGATAAAAGTTGCGGAAATATTGATCAAACATGTTTTTCAGCCTCATTAATTTTTAAGACTCCGTATTTGAAGTTCTAATGAATGAAGTGTACATCAAATTAGAATCAATAAGTAATTTAATCTTGAATATTGATATTTACCTAACAAAAACGTATTGACACTACGTTGGAGTAGGTTTTAATTACGGAAACGTCCCGAAAATATGAAACTACTTATCAGAAAAGCCCACAAAAAGTTGGCTAAATATTCGTGCATGCTAGGCCCTCGAACGCCAAACTTCCATATCAAACAGTGACACTTTCTACCGAAATGTAGAACCAACACGCGACTACACAAAAAGCCTGATATAAATTAAACTTTCCGAAAGATCACTATGCATTTGAATATTTATTAATCAGACCCGATCACGAAAGTAACGAATTAAAAAATGAACGGATCGAAAATTCAATTTTTGCAATTGTCTGAAAGTTACATGAATTTGCATATGAACAAGTGTGTCATTTCAGCAACACGCCAAATGAAATAGAAAGAATTTGCGTGCGACTTCCAGCTGTAAAAAGCTTTATGGAATTAGCATTGAAGGTCAGACATTAAAAAGTTTTATTATGGCCGTTGAGCCGTAAAGTTGCTAGCACTCAATGTGGCGAAATGGTGGATGCGCCGGGCTAATTTTTGCGTCCGCTTCGAATTGAATAGCGGCATAAAATTCCAAGTGCGGCCGGAATTTGAATTATTATTTAGATAAGTTGGGTACGGTTTTTTTATTTTACTAAAGTTGTATATATTGGCAAATTTTATAGGTTTTTTTATGTTGTCCAGTTTCAATTGAAACAACCAAAGTGAAAGTGAGGTTTCTTGCGCCGGTAACTTTTAATTAGAGAGGATGCAAAATCGATGGCGAAGTTGTCACACAACCCTTCATTATCGATTCGTTGAAAATTCCGGCGACACTTCGAATCAATCTGGTTTAACGTAATTTAAAGTCTCTCGATTGTGTTTTCTTATTTGGAATAATTCAGCAGTTTGGAGCGGAACGTTTTAGTTGATTAAGAAAATAATTAATGTGTTCTGTATCGGTGAGAGATACTTTGCTTTTCAAACCGGAATCGTAAATAGTAAGAATTGTAGGGACCATTTCGGTGGTGGAAATTCGATTTGGACAACAGAGTTCAACTCAAAATAGAAGAGTGTTAAGCCGGAACAACACGGCCAAATATAAATTTCCATATTTCATTTCTGCATGTTGGCGCAAATTAGATTGCTAGTGTAGTCCGGATAAAAACACGCGACGCGGTTATTTGGCGGGACCTCCGCGTTCGTTGCATGACAAAGTGGATTGGACATTACGTCGATATTGTTTACAATGTTTCAAATTAATCATCAACTTTAATTGGATACGCCTTTTTAATAATCTTTCGAAATGGTGCTGTCATCTCCAGGCACGTTGCAGAATTCACTAGAGGTGAAAATTTATTATTACCATGATATCCCCTTCGCGCGCTGCCATGAAATATCGCTCCACTGATAGTAAAATACTAACGCTATGCTTTTTTTATTTAGATAAATAACCACAACATTTATCTTTATTGTGATTGCGAAACTCTGCCAATATCAACGCCACCGACCGATATTTCACTCGGGAGAATTTTAATGAATGCAATCGATTGGCAGATTGCTTCCACTATCTTTTTCAACAACGATTCTGCCAGTTATTTGCAATTAATTAATTTTTATTTTTGGTTACAGGGCGAGGATGGATTAAATTACTTCGAGAAACACAACAAGTCGTACGTATTTTAATTCCTAAATACAAATCCATTTTGTCTTTTACTTTAATAATTTTCATAATAAGCATTCTTTTAAATGCTTTTCATATTTCGCATTATAAGAATAATGAAAAAAGAGTAGAATTAAAAAGATTAAAGAGCACTTCAGTTTTTAATCTGTGTCTAGACAAGCTCTTTGTCTTCATTTTTATCGTAAAATGAATAATTGTGAGTTAGAAAATTCGCATCTGATACCTGTCAAAGTGACTTGAAATTTAGATTAATACTCTATTCTTATTAGCCAAAGCAGTATAGGAGACACTAAACAAAAGACTTGCTTTAGTGATCGTAATCGTAACGTTTCATGATCTTGGTAAACTTTTAAACGATTATTGTACTGTACGAGATTTATTTCCTGTTTTCGTAATCCCAGAAATACCGAAAATAAAAACGAATAGTTAAAATATTTACTCAATACGAGTACTAAAATGTCAGTCAACTAATGTATATCCCATTTCAGTTAATAGTAGAATTTTGCAACAACGCATTTGCATTTTTTGGAGTGAAATGGAGCACAAATTGAGAGTTTCTAGTGGGTTTTCTTAGCTCAAAACGTGTCGCTGGGATTTAGTTTAACATAGAATTCTTTCCTTTTACAGAAACTCTCAATTTCTACTTTATTTTTCACTCCGAAAAATTCAAATGCGCTGTTGCACTTCTACTATGAACTGAAATATATATATTTGGATATATTTGAATTTTGAAAGGTATAAAATGCTAAAATTAGAAATGTATACTGTTTTAGTGTCAATTGTTGACAGCTTGATTAAATTTGCATTGTGATTCATAAATTGTCTTTGTCTCATTTGAAATTTTGCTAATTTGATCCTATATATTGGTTTAGTTTCAAATACAGAGGTGTTGATATGTGAATACTATTTTCACCAATACTCAAATAAATTTTTCAGTGTAATTTAATTAAAGCGAGAATTTGGTTGAAATTTCCTGCAAACATTTTTTGAAAGTTAAAAAAAATGTCGATTGAGTTAAGGATGTTTTTTTTTAATTTGAGGCTTCAGTGTCTTTGATTTTAAGTCATTTTAATTCAAACAATAAACATGTCGGTTAAGAGTAGCTAGCGACGAGGAAATGAAACCTAAATTTTCTACGATAGTTTAATTGAAATAAAAATCAAAGACAAAGGGGTGCTTAAATTAAAAAAAAAACACTCCTAATTCAGAATTCAAAATTTTTTTCCAAAAATGTTTCAAAGAAGCTCCTATTTAAAACGGGTGGCTAGCGACCAGAGGATGTCACCTAAAATGTATTTGCGATCCTAGTCAACCTATTTTTGCTTGAAAATGCGATCCAGATTTGAAATAAGTTTTTTTTATAATTAAGTGACTAAATGGGAAAATGGGGACTATTTTTATACCAAACTGATAGCTTGATTAAATTTGCATTATGATTTATAAACTGCCCTTATACGATTTGAATATTGTATGTTTCATATTTTTATAAGCAGAGGCGGGATATTCGGTGTCTAGTGTCACCTATTCCTGAATGAAGTTTGAATTTGATTTAAATTTAAATCGAAACTGGGTTAATAATTCCTTCTGTATATAATTAAAAGAGTATTAATAAAGCAGTATACCACACCTTCTACCAGACAGTTCCAGACCGGTTTCGCCCTTTTTGGGGCTCTTCAGTGCAGCGCAGTCTGACGAATGGTAAGAGTATTAAGCGACCTAATTTGTGTGTATAGAAAGTACACATTGCGTCTCACTTCACCTTGTACGAAATCGAGATTTTTCGCATCGAAGCTTTAATATCCGACCGTAGTTCGCAAAGTTAAAACAACGAGACTGAAATGACTGCATGTAATTATATTCTCTTTTTCACGTAATTTTCCACTTTGTTAGATTTAAATTGTTAATCAAAGTTAATAGTAATTTGCCCTTTACCATGTGGTTCTATATTAACTCAAAATTTAATAGAACCAGGTGATGTTGTCATATTTTGTTTTTTTTTTGTAATTTCGGTTCACGGCAGCAAACGTCGTGACATTCTAATGGTGTTTGCAGAAAGACATTTTGCCGAACTAATTTCATTTAAATTATAGAGGAGAGTCGCAATAAATTGGGTTAAATTCATTTAGAAAAATGAAAGCATGAAATTTATAACCGGGTTGATCCCCTTCGTGTCGCCCTTCTAAATTTGATTAAAAACAAATTAAAAAGTGAATTCCTTGCTGAAAATAAGCAATTCAAAACCGACCCTCGGCGGCATTCCGGAGACTTGAACCGTGAGAAAGCACCGATGACATCGGTGACCTGTAGCGCCATCTTGGCTCGTAATCACTACGATGCTAAACGAAACCGTGCTCCTTTCCACTCCACGTTTATTACGGCATTAACGGTTCTTTAATCTCGACCGTTTGATCTTGTATTTTTGCGATAAAGTGCGCTGGTGGCTCCCCGAAAACTGGAACTTAATTAAAATTAAATATAAGCGAAAAAACCACACCGACCACTTTTTCCAATATCTCGGACACAACACGACGTGTACTTTTATGAAATCAATTTAACTTTGCGAAAAAGCATCGCCGAAGGGATTTGATATATGGAGTCACGTAGTTCTTGGTTTGGTTCACTCAATAACCGATATACCAAACAGGAAATGACCTATAAGTTCACTTAGACCAAATTCGAAAAGACAAATATTGCGGCAGCGTAGTTAATGTAGTTTCTTTGGTTTTATCGGACGACGGATAGAATTCTAATGAAAGGATTAAATAAATGGCAGTGCGTCCCGACTGGTTTCTAATTTAATAAAAGTGCTGGCCGAACGAATTTTATATTATTTTTAGGTAGCACTATTAATTTGTAAGGACGAAAGACAAAAATTGAACACAATCGGGCCGAAATTAAATAATTAGCAGGCCGTATTGTTGCAGTTTGGAATAGTTTGTATTCCGGTATGAATGCAACAGTCAATATTAACAGTGCATACAGCACACGAAACTCAAAGCTACCTGAGCAAGTTTGGACTCAATACAACAGTCTTGTAATTAATGATGTATTGGTGACATCTCAAAGTTAAGTGAATAGGTATGAAACACAAACAGCGTGGAATTATTGCAAACACAGACATAACTCTGACAAATAAGTTTGCTCAAGTGTTGAAAAATTACCTTTTGCATGGCAGATGTATTGAGCGCTCGTAAATCATTGAAGGATAACAGATTATTTGTTTTCCAAGAAGTTGGATTTCAGCTGTTTGCTAAAATATGTTAAAATATTCAATTTGTATGCAGCTGTTTATAACTTGCGTAATGCGTGATTTGTGTGGAGGAACGTTTAAGAGAAATTTTATCCACATTCGAGTTTAAGAACCGAAATAGCGATATCGTTTAAAGTAGGGAACAAATGTTCTGTCATAAATAAATTTATTGCGAGACAGTAAGAAGATAACGTGCTCAAACAATGTTAATTAAAACTATAGAGAAAAATTGCGACATCAGGATGAATTGCACGAGGAAAAAGAATCTCTAGTTAACAAATTGTGCTAGTTTTAATTAAGAATTAAAAGGATGTGGAGCTTTAAAAGCAATTTAGCTAGCTTTAGAGATGCAAATATTTAAAGTAAATAGTAAAGTAGTGGTCTGTATCCTTCCTATACAACGCCGAATCGAATTTCGGTCACATAAACCGATTCGGAGGTAAATTGGGAAAGTTTTGTTTGTCTTTAAACATCAACTGTCTACAACTTATGATTGGGCCCAATTGTAATCCTAATCATTTATATTTCTCACAATTAATTCTAAAATATTTAGATATTGTAAATATTTAAATTTCAGACTTTATTTTTGTGGACTTTGTAATTAACTTCAAATTTCAGTATCAGAGTGTGAGATCTGAAAGATTTATTTTGATTTATTTTAGGATCTGAAAATGTGTTTACTTATTTTTTATATTGAAAATATATTTGATTTTAAATTGGTCCAATAAATTCGATCATTAAAATTAAATAGCAGCAGATGTTAATTATTGTAATTAATTTGAACATAATTTATTTGATTTTATAACAATGTCATCGAATTTTATATGTGCTAATTATTATTTTCGACGCCTAGAATTAAAACTGATTTGAATAAATTGGTAAAAGCAAATTTTGTGTCATTTTTTACATGTTTATTAAGACATTTTTTACTTTAATGGCTGTTTCACCATATTCATGTTTACCTGTCATTATATTATAGAGAAATTTTACCCACCCTAACACACCTAACAAATGATAAATCTGTGGTGCTTCCCACCGAATTTATCACAGAGGAAATGTTGAAAAGCCGATGAGTCGGTTTTCTTATAGATGCAATTTTTTGTATCTTTGGGGATGAAATTAAAACATTGGAGCAACATTTAATCAATACTGCTGCGTTTACAACTCTATACTCTTTTAATAGTGAATGAATAATTAATTTGTCGTTTAATAAATAAAAAATGGAATGTGTAATTACCACACCCACGATTTGAAATAACAGCATGTAATACCCCACGAAAGATATTTCGCTTGATTATTACCCTCATTCAGCATTCCGCCCTTAATAGCTGCTATTATTTCATTGCTTTTCTTTGTGTCGAAATTGATTTCTCGAGATGTTTCACTTTATAAAAAACACCAAAATGAGAGCACTGGACTGGATGTGGCTGAAAGAACTCATAAATCATCTTGGCAACTTCCAGAGCAATTTTTGGCTGCGAGGCAAACCATCAAGCAACGTTTCAAATTAAAACATCGCTGAAAGTTTTTGGCAAAAAACACTAAAATCGGAAATATACCAGTCCTTTCGTCTGTAAAGCGACGAAAATGCAACGCATGTTAACGGAGAGGCTTCGAGCTTTGTATTATACGACCCGGTTCTCGAGTCCCAACAACAAAACGGTAAAACCTATTAATTCGAAAAAACCTTTCATGCCAGATTTCGTTTCATATAGCGAATTTGCACAATGAATACGGTCCGGTTTTAATGTACGGCCATATGCCATTTCTCAACGCTTTCAGAAGGTGTGTATCGCTGAAAAATCAACCTAATGCGGTTAGCTGAAAAAGCTCGACAATGGAAGTTGCAGATATTGCAGTAGGAAGTTCGTGCCGTGTTTGCATGCTATACACGAGCGGCTGGGTTTTGTTTATTTTAATCCGTCTTATCTTTACCCAAAAAATGGCTTTCATGAAGCGGAAAAGCGCATCCACATCGACTTTTACACATACTCTCCCATTTTCATTAAAACACCACACTGCATACTGCCCTTTTAAAGCTTTCAGCGAAATCAAACGTTTTGCGTACCATTTACTTATCAATTTTTGGCGCAAAAATGCCATCATAAAGCCGCGCTGCGTTTCGTGGCATTCCTTCAAATTGCCCTCGAGTTAATAAAATAAAAATAAACTTTTTATACCGTCATCAAAAAGCCCAATCAATAGAGCGAGCAAATGGGATTAAAAACCGATGCAGTCGCAGCAAATTCGTTGTATTTTTGTACGCGTGCAAAAAGGACTAAATTAAGTGCTTTGTAACCGCTGCGGGTACAACACAATGCAATCTAGCAGAGGACTTGTCATTTTGACAAATATCTACCGAAAACAATCCACTTAAAGCGGTTTAAATCTGAAGCAAGACATTTATAACTGGAGTTCCGATGTTTTGTTTAAACTGGGATTAAAACATAGACGCAAAAGTATAGAGGCGGGAGATATTGCGCGAGCGGTGACGAATCAATGGGGAAGCAATAATATGCAAAATGGGGAGTCTCGCCATTCAAATCTAAATACCTTTCCACACGAACATCATGTGGACGATTTAATCTCAAGCCGGAGTGGTTTAATTCCGGAATTAAGTGCAGTAATGTGAAAAATGGGGAAATGCGGTGATAGCCCTTAAATATTGACTATTGAAAGTATAAGGAAAATGAAACGACCAAACTTTTATTTGCATTTTTATCGAACATTAATTCGACATTTACGAAATTAAATTTTTGTATCCTGATTTGGTTCAAAGATGAGAACCTTTAACGAGTTCCTTCTACCGCTGGGTGCTTTATAACAGAGTTCCAGTCAGCGACAAGTTCGCTCAGTGTACTTTCGAACAGTAATCTTCGGAATAAGTATTTTACAGGAGTTAAATGGGAGAAGGCGATATATCAACTTCGGAGGTTTCCCGTACTTTGAAGTATTTCCACCGAGACCACATTTACGTTGAGACTCCCAACTAACCTGAACATAAACTTTTGTTGCCCCCATTACAATATTAACAAATTGTTTCATTCTTAGATGTTGGATTTATGTTGGCAGTGTGGTTCATCGTTCGATGCAAATCAAGTGAACGTCACCGAAGCAACAATTTACCATAATGTCTCAAGTCCCCCAGGATTTCAATTAACGCCACGCCTCATTTATTAACCTCGAAAATTGCGGAATTGTACAAACAATAGATAAACTTTCTCGTGTAATTATTTAAACTGACTTTATGGCGTTGGTCGAGTGTAATGTATTTCGCCCCACGAGTGTCTTAAAGCGGCACAATGAATATTCCAATCCGTAAGCGGTAAAGTTTGCGATGCGTGACGACCTGCATCATGTGAAACAGCCTTTAGGCTCGAAAATTGGTGGATGCGCCGGGCACGGTTCAAACAACTCGAAAAATCTCGCGTGTTGAAATAATCTCGTATAAATAGCAATATAAAATTTATACATATCTAGATGACACACGAAAGAAGCACCAACTATTGGTAATTTTATGGTAAAGTTGCCCAAAATTTTTGCTAATTTTTTTTAAACTGTCTTATGTTTTTTGCCTTTGATTCTGAATGATTCTGTTCAATGTAGGTATTTTTTTGGCAGTATTAATTGGTACAAGTAGGTTGGAAACCATTACCACTAGTTTACCTAAAAACAATGTGAACATTGATTAGGGTCGAAAATTGGTGGATGCGCCGGGCCAAAGCCTCGCCAAATCTCGCGTGTTGAAATAATCTCGTATAAATAGAAATATAAAATTCGTAAATATTTTGACGAAGCACGAAAGAAATACATCCGAACGGAAGAAATACATAAATAGCTTAGGGGACACGAAGTTCAAAGTGCTCGACTTTGCGATTTTTGGCTGCTTTAATGCGTACGAGTTTGACCGAGTTTGGTAAAAGCAGAAGCACGCAACGTTGCAACTTGTTATTACATCGTAATTTATTTTGAACGCAGGAAACTGTTGCTAATTCACTTCGTTCTTTGTGGTGTATGCAATTGCTGATTTATTGGATAAGGAGGGGGCGTGTTTCAGTTAAAAAGAAATGTAGCGGCGATTTTTAATTCGTTCAATTATTAACAGAAACTTTCTCCAAGTCGGGAAGACACCGAACTTGTTTCCTTCATCTCTCTCCAGCACAAAACATCTGAGACTGAGCTGTAATAAGACCACATTTACACAATAATTGAAGTAAGTTTGCGCACACCACGCGCTGTTCTTCAGATTCTTCCACAATGCTTCTTAATTAAACTAGTTGATAGTAGATACACTCTTGGAGTCGGCAAATTGGGTTATTCTTATTCTTGCTCCACGAGCTTTGAGTTTTTTTACTCTTTATTACATCGATTCAGAGGATTCGCGTGGCGATTTTTTGCTTTGTTCTGGTTGCAATGACGACAAATGCATTTAAAATTTCCCAGACTGAATTGCATTAATGTGAATAATACAAAAGCCAAAAAAATGCTTACGATATTGTAATGTAAAAGGCAATTGGATTCCCATTACGTGGTAATTTTGAGTTAATTTTCTTAAGGGCTGGCTGTTACGAGCGGCACTTAATTTGCGTGGCGTTTTTAATAACAGTAACACAATATTGTAAATGGAATCCATTAGATATATCAAGGACGATAAATGAGTGTAAGTATCTAATTGCTCGCGACTAATGAAGCGAGTATAACAAACTTTGAATTTTATCCTTTATTTGAACAGGACTGTAAACGAAAGTGCATGAAGTAACGACATAAATTAATATCCAACCCGAAAGCCGATTGATTTTTTCTCGGATTATTTTTCTATTTCATTCAAATCAATTTTATCAGGGTCTTCCAAAAATCTAGGCTTACCATTTCTCCAATTTTATTAAAATAAACACAAAAACTTATAATGTATTCCACTCATCCATTACTATCCGGTTTATTGAACGTTGAACGCAACGTTTATCAGAACTGAATAAATAAAATCCAGTTTCATTTGTTGGCAAAGCTCGTTTCCAGTCTTCACTAAACTAGTGGATGTATATTTTGTAAGGAATTCTATTCGAATTTATTCCGAATGCACAGGAAGTTTTTATTTAGATATACTTGTTTAAAACTTTTTAGGGAAATAGGAAATTGCGATACAATTTGTTTGGACTTCGATTTAATTTGTTTTTAGTAGGTAAGTCAGGGCAGTAGCAAGAGAGGGTTTATAACAGTTTTGAAAAGGAAATAACAGAGCCAATTATTTGCCCCAACGGCTGTGCACAAGATAATAGAATATTAATAGGTTAATTGAATAATGCTGATTTTGTGTTTTAACTTTGCAATCGTGTATATTCAGGCTTGTTGGTTCAGTTATTTTAAATAATTTGGGAATTTTTAGCCAGGCCTTGGAGAATTTGTAAACACATTCTTTCACTTTAAAATATTTTTTTTTAAACCACGTAACGAACACATTTGGATGGTTTCATTTTTTTTTTTTGAAGTGCTTTGAAAAATGTTTCGTATGAGTTATTCTAGCTTTGGATAAATCGTGCCCGTTTTGATTGCTTGTAATTTTTTTCGTTTCCAATCTAAATTCCCTTCTGCGTTCTTTCCCGTGCTAATGTATATAACTTGTCGGTGGTATTTCCGTCGCAGAGGGTAAAATCAATCCATCCATTCGTTACAAGTATTTTCATTTTTGTCACATCGGGTCTAAAACACTTTATCGTTATCGCGTCGTGTACCCTTTTCAAGTTTTATGCGACGTGGTGTTGGTAAGCTGGAAAATGGCATCCACTGGGGGTTGCAAAATATGGACATGCGACGGAATAAATCCATGGGGATATTCGGCTGTCGGGTCGGATATGTCATCCAGCATATGCATGCGTGTATGAGGGCCGCCTGGAGCCCTCTGGATGATGTTGCCAGATCAAACATTGAACCGTAATCAGCACGATAACACTCGACACTCCCCAAAACCGGACGTCATAACGACGGCATGACACCTGAAAAGCATTCGCAGAACTGTTATCAGCGAGAGCGCTGATAAAACTTCCGGAGTATAACGTCGCGACGTGCCCTAACAATGTACGGAATGCATTGTGAGTGTGTATCGGAAAACACAAATCCTCAAGCAGAGAGCGGGTTTTAGAAGTGACACTCTTCTTTGCTTAGAGAGCCGTCAATATTGGATGTAGTCGACGTGTTGCCACGGCACGAACACGACAAATATTTAAATTTCATTTTGAAACTATTACTCCATTTGGGACGAAATTAGTTCAGTGCTTCTGACACAAAAAACGAAATATTTTGCGTTATGAATTATTTATTATTGTTACAGCGATACAAAGGCTTTGTATGGATTTTATGAAACATGTGTGGCGTAGTCACATTTTTCGACTATTATTTGATCCAAACTGTTTTATAAAATTTAAATTGGTAGTGCCTGTGTAAATGTTTTGCGAACAGACTGAAAATCTTGTTATACTATAATTTGTAATACAGGGTGTTTCATTTTTACAGTGCAGCCTATAACATAGTTTTTTTTTAAATGGCAGTCACTTTTTTAAATTTACCACCATTTAAAGTTGGGACCTGTGTGAAACAACTGTCTGGAGTATCGTTTGGCGGTAAGACCATGCATTTGCATTGTAGCATTACACATTCATTTTGGTAAATTTTGAAAGCCCCTAACTTGCTTTTTTAAATGGCACAACCTGTATTACCCTCAAGTTTTCGCGTAAAAATGCATACAAATCTCATCAAGATATAAACTTTTTTTAATTTTTAGAAACTATTAAACTATCACTATCACAAAGAATATGCAAGAAAAAATAAGAAAGGCTTTCCGTAGAATTGATCATGCCATATTAGAAGCGGTGAATTTAAAAAGAATTTAGGAATGTATTGCTTAAGAAGACGTCATTTTGAACAGTTTTTTAATTGCAAGTAAAATGTTACTGCTATTGACTTTTTATACCTCAGTAAATATTTTTTTTATTTCTGTGTACGACTTTCAAGTTTTTTTTATTTTTATTGAATAATTTCTTGTCAAAGTTAAAATTCCATATCTCGATTTTGACAAGATGATACAATTACAACAAATGCCACTTTGACGTTGTTACGTGAGAAGTTATCGTTTTTCATGGCACGTTACGTTAATATTCAAGACATTTTGTGTGCATTTTTCAGAAAAACCGAATTATCCCCCATCAACATTTAGGAAAAAACTGATGAGCTCAAAAGGTGTAAAATGAAGCACTGGATAATACTCAGACATAAAATACAGGGAGTGCTATTTGAAAAAAATCAAATTATGGGCCTTCAGAGTTTACCAAAATGAATGTGTTACAGCACGGTGATACTATAATGCTAATGTATGGTCCTGTCAACGAAAGATACCTCAGATAGCTGTTTACACACGGGCAAAGTCCCAAATTCATATCCCGAAAATCAAGCACACTGCAATTTTTTAATAAAGTGCCTACAGACGCACAAAATTTTAGAAAAAGGGGCATTTCACGTGAAGCGGACAACTCAAAAAAATGCGACAAGCTGAAATTCGGTTAAAATTGTTCTCCTAAAAGGTATGAATGCAAATACGTGATGATTTTTTTGTGAGCGACTTATTTAAAAATATATTGACTTCTAAAAATTGACCAAATATTAAGCAGAACGTTCTTGTAAACTGTATTTCTAACAAAACAGTAAATAGTAAAAAATTTAAAATGGTGCTTTATACAGAAAATTTACTGTTCTTTTTAAATCTAAAATCAAATTTGAAATTTGAAATTTTTTTCGTGTAGAAAACCGGAAGTGAAGTTTCAAATCTGAATTTTAGTAACTTGCACCATTTTTTTTTAAATTATTTTTATTTCAAAAAATAGCTTAAAGTAAATAGAATTTACACTATAAGTCGCAAAATGGGATCTCTACTCATCTAGGAGATACAGTACTTAATGTACGTGATAGGCCAGTTTACGCTATATCTCCTAAACGAATAGAGATCCCATTTTGCGACTTATAGTGTAAAATCTATATGTTATAAGCTATTTTTTGAAATAAAAATAAATGAAAAAAACGGTCCAAGTTACCAAAATTCGGATTTGAAACTTCACTTCCGGTTTTCTACACAAAAAAAATTTCAAATTCTAAATCGGATTTCAGAATCAAAAAGAACAAAGAATTTTCTATATAAAGCACTATTTTAAATATTTTGGTATGCATTAGTTTTTTGAATAAAAGCTTCCAAAAACTATGTGAGTCATATTTCGTCAATTTTGTAGAAGTCAATATCTTCAGAAATAAGCCTCACACAAAAAAATCATTATGTATTTACAATTATGCTTGCTAGGAGAACAATTATCCTGAATATGACCGAATTTCAGGTTGTCAAATTTTTTTCGTTGTCCGCTTCACATGAAATGCCCCAAAAATGAAATAACTTCTGAACGGTTAAAGTAAATTGCAAAAACTAAATGGATTTGTGAAGCCTAATATGTATTAATGTACAGGGGGTGCCATTTAAAAAACCATGTTATTGGCTGCACTGTAAAAATGAAACACGCTGTATATGGCAAAATAATTTTAGAATCTTCACTTTGAAAAATCATTGACGGTGTAAATGTAATCGAGCATGCCCATTGGCATGAGCATTGAGCATATCAATGACTCACCCTGTTATTTGACAAATTTTTAATTTTTGCGTGTGGTTGTAGTGTTGTTGGGCTGTGTTATAAATATGAAATATTTTGCTGGGAATTTAAAATTTGTAAATCTAGGTCAAGTTTCGGCATCGATCGACTTCTTGTCGTTGCCAAAACGTCAGATTTCTATCAGATGAGCGTGTCTTCAGAAATCATGCAGCGAAAAGCCTACCGCACAAAAAATTGATTTGTTTGGGGTAGTCGGCCGGTTCAAGGCGTTTATTCAAAGCAGCAGAATTAATCATTCAAGCACAAAGCCCGAATAAATCCGATCTAATTCAGAAAATGCAAAAAACTCGTTCCGGCAATGTACATAATTCGTGGGCTTTTCGTATATTAAATTTGCGTGTAAAAACGCAGGACCGGAAAGAACTTGATGAACTCTTTCGTAATTCCGAGATAAATTGTTGATTCAGAAGGGTTTCGGCCACATGGGAGGTGACGTTACTAAATAATGCAGCGACCTCATCCTGAACTTTTTCCATTATACGACGCCACCGTTTGATGAAATAAATATGATTGGTTTATCGATGGTTTTCCCGCTGATGCAATTAATTCGTCTCCGCTCTTCACTTTGAATTATGGAAAGATGTAATGGACGTTTTGTCCCCTCTATAAATACCGGAGCTTTCGCTATGTGTGCGTGAGGTGCGTGTTGTTGGGGCGACCTTCCCTTATTCACATATAGATCGCCTCGCATGTTCGAGGGACTGCGAGCTCGCTTCGGTTTCATGGTCAATTTACTGGTCACCTAAGTGCTGCTTGTTGTAAAATTTATCACCTACATAACGTATATTCCACCGGCCCTCTTTGCTCGTCGCTGGATTTTTATGTTGTGCTCTACGGCTCTGGCGCAACCTTTTCCACTTTAATTATCTGGAAGAGAAACATTTGTTTTTTTAAATAACATCGCACTCACCTTGGGATTTTTTTCAACAATTATTAATTTACGAACAAACGTGCCCAAATTTTCTATTTCCATAAACGGCTCGACTGCGTTCCAAGCTTTGAATACAGTTTGCAAAGAAAACATTATTATACCGACGAACACGTCCTGAAATATTCTCTGTTGATCCCTTACAAACACGCTGTAAAATAAGTAAGTTAGGTACACGCTATGTGCAGTTTGAAAAATCTCTAATAATAACAGAACTTTACATACCATCTTCCCTGACACGAAGTCTTGTTATTGTTACAAAATGTTTTCCAAAAACATTAACCTCTCACGTTTTAACTTTGATATGAGAACCTGACTTCGTGGGATATTTCCCCTGCGGTTTGAGCTGATTAAATGACAATTAAAGTTGATTAAAAGTTTATCTAACTAATGGAATACATTACCTCATTTGGGTCTGATGCAAGAATGTTAAAATTCTCCAACATTTATTCAGTTTTTGTAAAAAATACGAGTTTGGATCAAATAAACGAGAATTTGTTTTAAATGTGTAAAAGCTTTTGTATAAATGGCTTAAACATTTCAAACATTTGAACCAAAAAGCGAATTCATATTCAACATAGACAGCATAACATGCAAATAGATTGATTAAACCCATTTATGGTTTCACTATTGAGCGTGATTATGTTGTTAGCACACTTAGTAGATTTTTGGTTTTCAAAATTTTAAAACGAGATATCACATTACACATTTGGTGCTTTTTGTGTTGTACGCTTTGTTGCAATTATGTTGCACTAGCATTTGACTGAAATGAGCGATTCGCTTTGGAGGAACTTATTACATTATTTATTACTTAAAGTGTGAGGTTTATTGAAGTAAATAATCTAGGAAATCAAAATAGATTATATGAATGAAGCGTATGAATGGGTAGTAAACAATGAAGCTTTCGGCGCAAATCGACTACGAAATCCGATTTTCCTTCCAAAATTGAAAACACAATTTTCGTTGTAATAACGTACAGGTGTATTAGAGCTTTTCACGTTCTTTGACAGCGAACGGAACTTGCGGCTTTTGATGGAATTTTTTAATATGCTGCAACAGAATGGAAAATTCATTGAAAAACACAACCTTCACCAATAACAAATTTTTGTTTTGTTTCAGTTGGAGTGGAGGACGTTCCTTTTCTTAATGTGCCGGTAAGTTGTAATTTTATTTTTGGTTCGTGTTTTCATGTTGAGCGTTCCTAATTAACTTTTCATTTGTAGTAGTAGCGTTATTTGTTTTTACTAATTAATTGATAGTCATCATCAAATGCGAATTTGGCATCGTTTTTCAATATAATTCGCCAAATATGTTTCATAGAGTATTAGCATTTATCCACGCAAATTCGAGTTTTACGGGCCATTCTGCGAGCGAAAATGCTCTCCGAACGCGTAAACGCTGATAAGTTCGTGTGGAGAATATAAACGTTGATAAATTCCGACGATACGCGGCCAGGAACATCTGCAAACCGTCCTCGGAACAATTAGAAAAAAATATACGGCCCGTCCGTTCCTCCCCTCGACTAATTTTCGCTGTTTTCTGTCCCGGAATCATAACGCAACCAAAAATCCAATCGCTCCGGGCACCACCTTGTTCTAAGGCGGCGGTTTCCGGTTTGCGTCCTCGGCATTTTGCAATCTCGAAGCCTTTACGAGGCTCGTCTTGTGATGGTGGAAATTCCATCCATGTCGAAGCACGCTCATGTAATTACCCTAATGCCCCCACAGACATAAAACGTTTACATTGTAGTCGTGGCCAATGCCGGAATTATGGTTCCGGGGGACACCGGATTCAATCTCCGGGACTTTGACTCATTTTGCGATGTTCCAAGCCAGCGGGATGGAAATATGGAAGGAATTAACTTAAAGCGTTGGACAATACGTGTTAATATTTTAGCGCGACCCTCATATCAACTCCACAAAGGTGAAGGGTTCAGATAAGGCTGGTTTTACAAGATAATGAAATAAATAGCACGGAAAGGTGGAAGTATTAATAACGAGGCAAGATTGAACTTTGCGAGATAGCGGCCATTTATTTTTTGTACATATGGAAAGGGGCTTAAAATGATTACAGCGTTTGTAGGACTGTAACCGGGTCAAAAAAAACTGTTCACCTTTTGTACTTTACTAGCCCGGCGCATCCACCAATTTTACACATGCTCGGCATGTTTTGCCTTTTGACAAGGTTTACTAGATTCACTCTGTATATATTCTACTGTTGCATGTAAAACGCAACGAAACGAATTAAAAATACGTGGCATAACTTCATTAAAAAAATGAATTCTCACGAGAGACGTTCAAAACTGGTTACTATAGGTATTGGCATTGTGTTGAATCACGAATGGAATAACATTATTATGATACATTCTACATTTGTGAAACGTTTACGGGTTTGCGGGCAAGATATTTTGAGAGGGTCTTTTAAATCTTTCAAATCAAGGTTTGACGTTTAATAAGGCGTTAAGAATCCTCGTTCATCGATTGCCAGAATGTATTTCCGGCTCACATGAAGTCGAACCTCCTCGGTTGGGTATAACGTTTGCGGCATGTGCTCGTCCAAAAATACCTCTGGAGGGTTTACCCGAGTCGAAACAAGTGTGTTTGTTGGATTAGCAGAAAGTGTCTGGATGTTCGCATGTGCCGCCTGTCCCTGTCATGTCGCCTGCCGCCCGCATTGATCTCGAACACAATGCAAAAGACTTCCATTTTGGAATAAATTGGGTTATATTTCTTTAGAATAAGGCAAATTTTGCACATTCAGTCCGATTTTTATGAAAAATGTTGCAATCGCGACGTATTGACATCGCCTCGACCATATCGGATTAAAATAAAAACGACGAAACAATGTTTTACTTTATGACTAATAAAGTAGTGGAGTTTTTGCTTGGCTGCACTGTCAAGTGAACTCATAAAATTTTCACGGCGATAAATGAGTATGAAAGCTTTGAGAAATTGCCGTGATTCAACGATAAAAGCTTCAGATTGCCATACACTAAGCCGGCAAAATTGATCGCAGGGACTTATTAGAAAATGATTTTTACCCAGTAATTTCTCTTATTGATCATTTTCGCGCTTTTATGATGTCAAACGAAATTATTTGCGCGAAAAAGCGTTATTACCAACGCGTAAAAGGCAATGAAACAATGAAAAATTCACTAGGAGCTTTTTAGTGTTATACTTTTTCCGACATAAAACAAACGAACTTCTTTTAAATAAATTGGTACATGAGATAAATTTTCGCAAAAATATTGCTTGATATCATGTAAATATTCCGCTGTTTGGGGAAGGGTTTCTTCGGCTATCTTTTTCTTTTTGCCGCAAGAAACGTCTGAACATGACAAAAAAGCCTCATTTATCAAAATTTATGTGTTTTCAGAACTTCAGATAATTCAAAATGGGCCAAAAGCAGAGGGAATTTATTAAAATGTACAAAGTGGCGGCTTGGCTTAGATTTTGACACGCAGACTTACGTTTATCTTCCAATCGGTTTACCCCTATCGCCACTGTCTGAGTTGGAGAAGTGGTGACACTTGTTGGAGCATTTGCATATTAGACCAAGTTATAATTTTATAGTTTATGATTAAATCTTCCTTATTTAGTATGCACTTTGTGGAGAAACACGAGAGTTGAGTCTAATTTGTAAACAATTATTTCTAAGAGGAACAGAATCCAGTTGATAATTTTAGCGTTCTATTTGAGAATGCGGATTACCTGTCCATTAGCAATGATTAAATAAAATTGCTGGGAGTGTATTTGGTATGATTACGTTTACATTTACGCTTTCGGTTCCGTCGTAAAATCAGGAGCGGGGTAATTGCGGCTTCACAATTTTTGTTTATCTAAAAATCATTTCAACAAATCCAAAATCAACACACGCCACTAAAACAAACAGAAATATCGATTCCATGGCGATTTACCTACGCGATGTTAATCTGTAAATAATGGCAAAAACGAGCAAACTTCTCCGTTATCTTTTTGCCTTCCAAAATAAAACCCTGCAGGTGAATTTTCACCACAATAAAGTTTTTATCGAGCGCGCAACTGGCCTCTCGACTTGGCTCAAAGAAACTTCTTTGCCGCCGGCCATAATGTTTTTTCCTAATTATTTCTTCGGTGTTTGTTTACCGAAATGAACATATAGGGTGTTTCCGAGTCGTATTTCACGTCATCTGACGTGCAGCCGTGTCTGAGCCGATATTGCGGCCGAGTTGACGTCACGTCTTCGCTGCCTTAATGAAAACACGACCAACTTTAATATAAAGCAGGCGTTTAGATGTAGCATTACCCTATTCCTGAAGACAAACAGCCATTCCGCAATACTGATGTCATCCATCCTGGTACCCGGACGCCTGTTTTTCACGGAGCATTTACGCAAATTGACTAACCGGATACAGCGCTCAACGCGATCCGTCTTCCGGATGTTACGTTGAAATAATTAACTCGAAAAATGCACCCGAAACGAGACGGCATTATCCGACTCATATTTTTCCGGTTTTAACTTAATCTATTTCCTATGTTTCTCGACTTTGCGTGGCTGTTGTTGTATCTATATCTGAAACCCGGGATTTGGCGTGATTTATTCCAAAATCCAGATTTTTTCTTGTGTTGTCCTACAGGATTAAACTGATCTGATTAACTCGCCCATTTACATGCCATTTGCCATTACCTATGTTTAATGCTCCTCGAGGGTTCATTACGCGATACGGCCATTTTTAATGATCAAGGATTATATGAGCCATTTTTGAAATGTGACACTAAATGTTACGTTACAGATCATTGATCCATAAATTGTGTAAAGTACATATTGACAACAAATGAAAATGCGAATTAAGTATAGCTCACTCAACAATTTGTGTTGATTTTATGACAGCAGGGTACTAAAAAAAACACGAACGGAGGAAATATTAATTTGGTAAATTGGTTTTTCTCATTTAACTTTCACTAGGTGAGATCGTAATTGATTTAAAATTTCATCACTTGCGGATTTTGACGAGAATTAGCAGTAGGTAGTTCCACAATCTATATCTATATATATATATATATATATACCATTTACCATATATTTTATATATATATATATATATATATATATATATATATATATATATATATATATATATATATATATATATATATATATATATATATATAAAATTGCTTGTCCTGACTGACTGACCTATCAACGCACAGCCTAGACGGCTAAGGATAGAAACGTGCAATTTTTACAGTAGATAGCTTTTGTAACGTAGGGGTGTACTAAGGAAGGATTTTTCGAAAATCACCCCCTAAGAGGGTTAAATAAGATGTTAAAAATTGAATCAATCCGTCATTTTTTAAGTTATATCTTTGAAAATTAGTATTTGGGCTTTCGGTTAAAACTAAAGAAAGACGTGTTTCAGGATTTTTGGAAAATCAACCCCTAAAGGGGTTAAATGAAGAGTTGAATTTAGAATTAGAGTTTAGAAAATCTGTCATTTTTAAAGTTACATTGAACTTACATCCTTGAAAATTAGTATTTGGGCTTTTGGTTAAAAATGAAGAAACACGTGTTTCCGGATTTTCGAAAAAGCAACCACTAAGAGGGATGGCGTAATAAAATTTGTATAAATATTCGTAACTTTTGAATTTACATTAATTGAAGCTGGTATTTGGGCTTTCAGTGAAAAGTAAAGAAACACGTGTTTTAGTTGTTAATACCAACCCCAAGGGGGTTGAACACGGGTTACAATTTGTATAAAAATCCGTAATTTTTAATTTGTATCCATGCAAATGGTACTTGAGCTTTCGGTTAAAGATGAAAAACGTGTGTTTAAGAACATTTGGAATTTCCACCCCTAAGGGGGTTAAATATAATAATCCGTAATTTTTGAACTTATATTTATAAAAATTGGTATTTGGGCATTCGGTGAAAAATAAAGAAACAGGTATTTTATTATTTTTAGAAATTCCACCCCCAAAGAGGGTTAAACATAAAAAATCGTCATTTTTGAAGCTATATTAATGAAAATGATATTTGATCTTTCGGTTAAAAATGAAAAAAGACGTGTTTCTGGATTTTGAAAGTTCCACCCCCAAGAGGGTTGAATATAAAAATATGTCATTTTCGAAGTTATAACAAAGAAATTGGTATTTGGGCATTCGTCTAAATATAAAAAACGCGTGTTTCAGGTTTGTTGAAAACTCCACTCCAAGGGGGTTAAACAAAAAATCCTTCATTGTTGAAGTTTATACATATAAAAAATTCTTTATTGTTGAAGTTATCAATTGATATCTTAGACGTTTGGTTAAAAAGAAAGAGGCGTATATTTCAGGAGTTCAACGCAAAACTCCTGCATTTTTGAAGTCATATCCAAGAAAATTGGCATTTGGACTTCCGGTTAAAAATAAAAAAAAATGTGTTTCAGGCTTTTTGAAAATTACAGCCACAAGAGGGTTAAACAGGGAATGAGTTGAGATCAAGCAAAATTTACTCGGGTTCGCATTGGGTCACGGTTTTAAAGTTCACAATAAAATTGTGTGTTCCTACTTTTTGTTATACTAAGTTTTGCATTGTTTTTCTGTGTTTCAAAGTGGTTGTGGACATGCGTGCGAATGAAATGAAATGTTTTGATTGAAACTATTGAAAATCTAAGAAGTAGTAACAATTATTTCGTTTTGATTTTGTCCTGCTAGCAGTGCAGCGTACTGTCGTGTTTATTGCAGCTCCAGGCTTTGGAGTGCTCCCGCATCTAACAAAGGATAATGAAGACGTAAACATTGTGCGTCGCTATACGCTTGCGGAAAAAGCATCGTTGATAAACGTTTGATTAATAATAGGAGCGGCCGTTGTAAAAGGTAGCATAATGCGCGGAGGAAAGTTATAAAATTTAAAGGGGCGGCTGGTTTATTCAGTTTATCGGATATCATCAGGGCATAAAGTGAATGACTGACTACATGGTAAATTGCTAAAACCACCGTATAATGAGATAGTAGACAAAAGCCTCCTGACACTGTTATTCATATAGTGTCATATTCTCGGCGCCCGCAGCGACCAATTAAAGCGTTGACGTCAAGACGCCGACGCCCGTGAAGACGCCATTCTGCTTTTTAATCATTCCAGGTGCTGCGGTTAACAAGCTGCACACTGGAGCCTGAGACACTTCACCGGAATAAATGACCGTCGAGCGAATTATTACCTTTTTAATTGCCACGTCATATCGTCTGTCCGGATCGATACCGGATGGAATTAACCCGACATATTCCGGATCAGAGACAACAATGTTCCTTCAGCTACCAATTAACAAAGGAAAAACTAGAACTGCACAGCTGCGAATTATCCTCTCGCAGCAAAGAGAAATGTTCAATGATCTGCAACTCCAACTGACATTAAAAACTGACAAATTTTCCTACTTATCTACAGACGAGCTAAAGTTTCGTCTATTTGTGGAATCAAATGATTTTTAATTACTCTGCGCTAATTATCCTTTGTTTACGACCTTTGTCAAATTCAGGTACGATTTAATTAGCCCTCCCTTAGTTATAAACACTTACTAAGCGGATTGATAAACGGAAAGTCGGAAAGGTCTCAACGACATTATTTTATGGGTCCACCTAAATTCGTCTCTTTATAAAATTTATCCCAAAGTCTACAAAGGATTATGGAATGAAATGAAAATGGAAAATAGAGTTCAGGCAGTGAGATACAATAAGCTTCTTGTCATCCCCTGTTAAATATTTACCAATTTGCAAGGAGCCACCTAGCTGCCTTTTCAATAATTTTATTAATAAGAGCCACAAGAGTCAATATTTGTTGTGCAGAACATAATTTTAATTATGTTCAGATTGCTACGTTTTAAGCAAAACATTTTTAATTTAGATTTGTTTTACTTGTAGATGAGGGAACAGTAAAACAGTTTTGAAGTACATCCCAAATGGACAATAAACATTTAAAAAGTGCAGATCTGAATGAAATTAACTTTGAAACCGTAGTTTATAAATCATGAAACAACTTTTTACCCGTCGAGAGTTTTAATAGTTTTGGAAACTTTTTAAATCAGACAGTGTCTTGCAATTGTTTTGTAAACATATGTGACACGAAAACACCGCCACGTATTCGAAAAATATTTCCCGGTTAGTTCATTGTTCGCAATAGGGACATGAAAGACGTAATCCTCTCGACATGGTTGGAACACGATATTGGTTAGATGAAACTTTGACATTAAATACCTTCAATTAGCAACAGCAAATCGGGTAGAAATTACTAAGGGCTAAGCAAACACACCCTAATATAATCATTCTCTGAGGTTTACACCATGTGCGTAGGAGACACTGATGCCAAATGATGGATGTAAACGTCCATCGAGAGCGAGACAACTCCATATCCCTACAATTTTTGCATGTCTTGAGGTGATCCCAACTGACGTCTCTATACCTGAATTACTTTGTTTCCAACTCAAACGGATATGAAAGCAAAATAACGTTATATAATTGCTTTTCAATAAAACGTCAAGAGCAAGCAGTTACCTTAAGCAGTGATCAAATAAAAAAGTCATCTTTGATGTCGTTTGAGAAACAGCCCTAATTGTTTGTCGAGGGATTTGTTTAATATTTATGGCAAGGTATTTATAATAATATGGTTGATGTGAAATGTGTCGTGACCCCTATTTACATAGTTTTGCATAGCAATTGGGATTAAAACCTTGACTACGGAAATTTCGAATCTAGGAACGGATTCAGATTCGAATCGACATTGCACGGAAATTGAAAATTAAAAGTTACAAAGTCTCGCTACCACAGTCGGTAAAAATCTTCTGCAACATTTGGTCAAAATATCTAACGTGGTAGTAAATACGTTGCCGCTCTGGCATTTCGGGAGATAAGCAGCATTGAGTCGCGTTCTTATTTTGCGTGGCGTTTCGGAATTATGTGCTAAAAATTTTACGAGGGGAATATAGATCGGGATCAGTTTCGCAGTGATTTCAAACATAATAAATGTATTTCATAAGATTGGTTGTGTGCAGTGATTCCCTAAGGTTGGGATTCTAAATTCGAAGAGGAGATTTCAGCAGTCCGGCTTTCCTTCGATATAAATCATCCCGATTTTCCACCCCTCGGTACGCATATGTTCCGCAACTGAATTTATTTGTGCTTGTGATAAATTTGTCAACGCTGAAACATTGCGTCGCTTTAAGAAAACTGTTTTTAAGACGAGACGCCATAAAGCGGGATTTGTCACGTGAAGACTTAGTTAATCAGCATTGGTGCATATGTTGGCGTCTTGACAGGCAGATTTGTTGTTACGAGAGTTTCTAATGGCGAAAGTTTTTGGAGGAGCTTTACGAGTTTTACGTGGGAAATAATTTCACCGATTTTTTCTCTTGTTTATGTATCGACCAGTGGCGGTACGTGACGGATTTAGGACTGAATAAAGCACAGGGGGGTGCTTAGTTTTATCTTAATGTTGGTGATAATGTCGCCGTAATTTTTCCAAAGTTCGTGTTGACGCTTTTCTAAACGTTTAGGCAATAACAGGGAAAGTCGGAATGGCATGTAATGAATTTTTTTCTACGATTATGATGTTTGCAGTGCGGTGGAGTTCTATTATTAGAAAGTTGCTTTTAATCGACTCACGTTGGCGGTTTTTTAACTTGGGTTTATGTAAATTTATGGTAACGCCCTTGTCATGTTCAAATTTGTCCATCGGTGGTGGTGATTCGATAGTCCCGGCTAAATTTCCATAGATATAGGAGGCAGAGCAGTACAAGATAAACATTTTTGCAGGAAGATAAATGATGCGCCCGAAGAAATGCTTTCATGTTATTATCAAGGTTTCTGGGAGAGTGTAGGCCGGGTATTAAGCGAATTCATTATTCAACTAGGTAATGAAGCAATGCATTTTAATGAAACATTTTCAGGAGGCGACTTAATACTTTTCGCCGTGTGTTTCGAGGAATGCCAAAATTTCCTCTCTGACAACATCATATTTCAGCATAAAACTGTCTCGTTAGATATATTGACGGAGGCATTTTTCAGCCGCCACAGCACGTAATGTGTGTTCCCCAAACTCGCAATGAATAGCTGTTTATGCGTTTCGTATTTTTCAACTGTGAGTTTATTCCAAATTATCAGTTTTTAGCGCTGAACGCGGCTCATAATTCTTGATATACGAGCCCGAATTACTCCCAACTAATACGCGCCCTCATCTATTTTAATACGATGCGGTTTTTATTCAAAATAAAAAATTACGTACTTTTGCTAGAGATTTATTTTATAGCCCCAGACTTTTAAGACTTTTACCGGATTATTTCGGCGGTTATGGCCGTGTAACCTCATCACGTTTTCGGAGCAGAGGCTCCGGCTGCGGATACTTTTTATTTATTGTGTCATTTTATTTAGTGTAAGTACTTGGGGAGAATTATTGTACTGCATTTTCACACTAATTTGAACTACATAAATTCGAGTCTAACAGATCTAACATCATACATTGTACGGAAATATTTTCATTTCTTGTTTTAGTTTTGTCTTTTGTCTACAAAAAATACAGCAATATAGGATTTTTTCGCTCCCTTAATAACCTCTTTTAGGCACTTTAGTACGATTATTGACATTTTTGTGCTTGCAGTAACACAAAAACATCCAGAAAATAACATCTTGAACATGTTTTCAAATAAAGTGCACTTTGCTGTTCACAATAATGAATAAAGTTTCCTAAGTACACCTCCTTTTATATTGCTTGTTTCTTACTTATTCCCACTTATGAGTATAACTAGAAACTCCTTCCTAAATACCCACACTTTTTAAGTATAATTTAACAAAGTGCTTTATTGAGGAATGCCAATTCCGAGGATATGATAATCTCCGGAAACAGGATGATTTTATAAATTTAACTGAAAAGTTTGTGGTGTGGGGTGGCCACGCTGTATCGTGTCCGTCCAAATGAAATTCGTTTGAAAACACACAAGTCGACACGCTCATCCGGATTCCCGTTTTCACCTCTAACATTTTAATTTCCCCACGTAACAAAAACTGATTTGTTAATTACGTGGGGTTGTGAATAAAACATCAATTCCGTTTCATATTTTCCGATGCTTATAAATATGAATAAGTTTAGTAGTTGGCAATTATCAAAACGGATGTTCCTGCTGGGAACAGTTTCTTTCAACGGATCGCGTTTTTTCGCCGCAACGATATGAAAATTTTTCGGAAATTAATCGTGATGTCGAGGGCAGAGATGTCGTGTCGAAAACGAGACGTGCCGTCATTTCACCAAACACGCTCTAATTTACAAAGCTGCGTATTTTTTGTTTCGGAAAAATAATACGCACATACAACAAAGGAAACGCTTTAATTTATTGCGCGAATTTCCTTTGGAGGATTTTATGAAAAGGGTTTCTTAATTGAAAAATGACTTTCAGGAAAAGCGACATGTGCTCATGAACTCACCCGGTTTTGACAATTTGCATTTGAATTATGTCAGTCCCGATGTTAACGCGGCGTTATTAGTGGTTTTTGTCTGGAGGAAAAGTTTTTATTGTGCTCTGAGACAGCGCGGCATTATAACCAAACTTTGCTAATAAATAAGTAACATTGTAGAACTCCGTATGGGGTATTGTGTTTTGGATTAATGTTAACATTTATTGCCGTTTAGTAAGTAGCAAGGGCCGCTATAAACAACCAATCCAAACTTTGCTCTTGTTTAACAATGATGTTTTTACTGCATCCCCCAAATATTTAATCATGTTTGTGGAGTAGAGCCGCAGGACGAGCTTTTTGTTCATTACTTTATAACTTATTCGTACCGTGCTTTGTCAGAATTGCATTCATCCTTCAAACTGAATAAATTTCAAACGATACCGAGCTGCATTATTTTGCTAAAGCAGTAGACTGAATTGAGACGGTTTGTTCGTTCTTTCAAACCATACTATACACGTATCAGAGATGGTGTATTGTTCGCTATTTCTATTTTCGCTGTGACATACTGCACTGCTTCGAATCTCTTCTGGTGAATCGCGGTTTTATTCAGCTAGTTTGTTCCCAAAACAACGAAAATCTATTCAACCGACTTGCACTACATCTCTTCTCTTCGATACACCTTACATGTTTCTGCCTCATCGTAAATGTACAATCCGTGCTTTAATTACCGGTTTAAGACCATATTAAAGCAGCCCGTGCTGTACGGTTGTTCACGTTGTGGGATTCACAAAGGCGGCTTCCCCGAAGGGCGGCATTTTTAAGCCGTTTAAAAAAAATATTTTTTTTAATTTCGTGTTGGTACTTAAACATTTTACATTATCTTCTGCTAGGTGTCAGAAAGAAGAACTGCTAGAATAGATTTGAGCATTAAAAATCTTAAAAATTTAACTAAAATCACACTGTACTTCTTTTGATAAATACATTATTGCAGTTTTTAACAGTCAACAATTTATTGTCAATTTTTCGAAATTTATCAGTTGCTCTGAGAATTCTTTAACTTTATCTGTAACGTTTGCTTCTAGCGAGAGATTATTCTCAAAGTTAAAACTAATTTAAAATTATTTACGCACTACAGTGTTGTAAGACATGTTGTCAAATATAGCTTTTATTTCAATAGAAAATGAAACAATTGATTTATTAGAATTAAGTGATATATTATTCATTATTTTGCAAATTTAAAAGCAAGGCGAGTTAATTTTAAATTATTTTTATATACCGAATTGTCAGTTTTTGTTTTTTATTTGTTTAATTTGTTATACATTTTTTTGGATTTTTTTATTCTTCGACAACGTCAAACAAATGTTAAGCACTTCTCAATACAAAAGGTCAGATGATTTTTAACAGATTTTAAGGGCCGGTTTATAGAAAGCTCTGTTAAAATTTAGGCAGTGTCCCCGTTGCCGGCAACGGCGCCCATACCAGCTGCCGGCAGACAATTTTTAGAATTTGATATTTAGTATTTTTCTAGACGAAAGCTGTATTTTCTTAGCTCAGGATGTTTTTTTTAAACGACTGAAACTGAAAAATACTTATATCTCTAGAAAATAGGTTATTCTTATTGCTAGTTTCACTATGTAATACACCTAAACATTCTTATGATGCAATTTTATTATTTTTGCTTGTTCTTATCATTTTTTGAAGCTACCCTGTGTGTACGTAAATTTTCGGGCATACAAAAGAATCGTTTCTCATTAAAAAAATAATTTTGTTTTTAAAAAAGAACGTTTCATGACGCTATTGGGTTAAAATATTTAGATCATAAAGTCGTTTCAAGTTTTTTACCAGGGATTCTTTTAATAACAGACTTTGTTTTATAAAAGCTTTTTTTTGTCCAACATCATCTGCAGTGTCAGTGTTTTTTTTTAATTATGTGTTTCCTCCACAATTTTGATTGAGTCTTTTATTTAAAGAAAGTGTAAGACTTCTAAAAGAGCATAGGCTTTTTGTCATCAAAAAAATTTCGCAAATCGCTCTTTGTTAATAAACCATTTTGAGTCTAATTCCAAAAAAAAATGTTGTATTCAACTCGTTTTTAAAAATCCACTCGTGAAATATTTTATAATACTTGTTGATTACTTAAAAAATAATTTTGAAAAATATTTGATTTTTGTATTAGATTTAGAACTTATCACTTAAGTATAAATAGAAATTCGGTAGGTACCATCGGTGGACATAAAAAATTGGTACAAGCATGACAATTTTATAAGTCAAAAAATCACAAATTTATATCGGGTAACTTTGCCTTTTTGCAAATAAGGTTATAAAAATTGTGACATACTAATGAGATATTGTCAGCAAAATTAAGTTAAAGTTCAGTTCTCTACATTTACAAAGATTGGATAAATAACACTGATTTAGCATCTATTTAGGTTCAAAGATCTCCAACAGCTATCGTTGAATTCCTGACAATTTTTGGCTTCAATGACAATTCAAAAGTTTGATACACAATGAGCAAATTTTGGATGTACAAGTTTTTTATGTCCACTGATGGTTCACACTAAAAAAAACTCATTTAAGTTTAGGGGCGGCAATTTCTAATTTTCACAAAGGCGGCCATCTACCTTAGCACGGGCCTGTATTAAAGTTTATGAAAGCGTGGGACTTTGAACGAAACAGCAGCATGGAAAAACTTGTTGAAAAAATTCATAGTCAGCTAAGCTAAGCTGTATATTGCGGGCCCACAAATCACCGATTGTATTTCAGTCGCGTTTCGCAGTTAATTAAAAAAATGACCTATTGTCTCCCTGACGTGCCCCATAAAGCCTTAATTAATCGATTTAATTTCCCGTTGTCGTCCCTGTCTTCGGCTCCAGGCGATCGAAATTTGCGATAGGCCAAGTGTGGACTGTCGCGAATGTTTTTAGTGATTTATTATCATCTGCGGTCGTGTTCGATCAGGCTGAAGCGATTGTGCTCGCGGCCACTTGTTGAGAGTCCTCTTCCACACACCACACCACACAAAATGATTCTGTTCCAGCTGATTGACCAAGCCCGTTCCGGATGACGCTTCCCTTAATCGCGCTAATGCATCGTTTAATTTAACGCGGCCGTTAGACAGACGATTAACATTGCTACAGCTGTAATAATAATTAAATCGATTTTTCGCTCGTTTTTTTATTGGCTGAGGGAGTCGATCCGCAGACAAATCGCTGCTCATGTCCGACAACGACCGGCGAGGGATTTATGGTACTTTCTCGCCATCGGCGCCATATCGTTACGTGATAACATCGTCAAGGTTGGGGGCGACCTCCACGTCCTTGCCCTCACGCATCCTCTTCGAAACAGATTGGGATGAACGGTTATCGCGTTTTTCAAACGGGTTTTTATGCGGTTTTGCTTATGACAAGGGAATAAGGGATGGGTAGCACACTGGAACTTTAGGGTTGGGATATCTATCAGCGATCCGCGTTTAACAAATACAAAAAGGTGACGACAGGGGTTTTATTTGAACGAATATTCCGGAAAAACCCAGGGCCTGGGAAAATTTAACACCGGTCCACTGATAATGTGTCTGTTGATAACAATGAAATTTAACAACCTACATTTACTGTTTTTGGATAAAACACAGAAAACATAAACAAACATAAATAGACCGAGAATACGAGCGTTGTACAGTTTAAAAGAAATCCATAAACATTACCTGAACGTTGCTTCTGGCTGTACAAACTTTAGAAAAGTTTGAAACTTGGCCAAAGCAATTGCCTGTTTATTGTTGTAATAATAAACCCTTATCAATATGGCTTACAAAAACTTGGAATCAGATAAAAAATTGAATAATTATCTATAAAACGGGATTTAGATTTTTGCAAATTTTTTGTTGCAATGTTTGGAATCCTTTTTGGAATCGCGGTGATGACGTTGAAAGTTTGCGCTTAGGTATATTTTTTTTTCCAAATTATAACCTTAAGAAAATTTTGTATAAGAACAAAATTTCCAATTTTCTTATTAAAACATACTTTTTTGCATGGGTAGCCCATCAAGTTTGAATTTTATTTTGTTTTATGGACTTGAAGATGATTGGAATTACTTTCAAATAATCTTGAAATAGAATACATAAATGTTTGTATCAAACAATAAAAATTTCTGAATAATTTAAATTCTAGTAATACCAAAGCCAAGCTAAGTGCGACAAAATTATGAAACAGTTTTTGTCTTCGTAGCCTCCTTTGACAATGCTATACAACATTACACTTTACACTGTTAAATAATTACACAGGCCGACATATGAAAATTTTGTGAGCGGTGTTTTAATTTTTACCCATAATTTCTTTCCATCACATCTAGTTTTTCTACACAAATAAAAAAAAGTTTATTATAGATTTTTGAAATTATTATTATAATCATTTTCTGAAAAATTATTAATTTCAAATATTAGATGATGTCTATTCGTTATACAGGGACTTTTTTTTAACTCTGAACATAGCCCTATGTTCAATCTGAAAAAAATCATATCAAAGCATTGATCTAATTTACGTTACCAACGATACGTAAAGGTAATTATTTGATGTCGAGTTATTTGAACCAATTTGAAGTGATTTCGAATATTTGTTAAAGTAATGTATCATTCCTTACATGCTACTATTACCTGATGATTAATAAATTTCATAAAAATTAATCTTTCTTCACTTTAATAATCCTGGAAGATTTAATTGACAAGTTGAAATTTTTGACAGCGCGTAGAACAATTAGTTGCATAGCAATACTCGCAATGCTTTGATCTGTTTTTTTTTCAGATTGAACATAGGGCTATGTTCAGAGTTAAAAAAATGCCCCTATAGATGTAATCCTGTATATCTAACATGTAAGGACAAAGAGCATATTAAAGGGCATTTCAACAAAGAAATTTTAACAAATCAAAGTCTGTTTTATAGATACATATTAACCCAAAATACTAACACTTGTCAGTTATCACTTATCAGATATTATTCCTCAGTGTTAGATTCAGTTTTTAAATCTCAAGATTGTCGCCTTTCTTTACGAACTAAAATCAATATTGATTGATTTTAGATTTTCGTCTTTCTTTACGAACTAAAATCAATATTTATTTTTGGAAAATTTGAGTGAAAATGTAACGAATTTTGAGATAACTTTGTTTGTGTGACACGGTTGTGTCATCGTCCATATCCTCCCACTTTCCCCTTGAAAACTCGGTAAAATTATGGCAAAGTTTCGTCTGTCATCTAAATCTGTCGAAACCTGACCTAACTACAAATTAGTTTCTTGTTAGCTCGCAAATCTCGCCTAAAAAGCTGGTTGAGCTAGGGGACCGTATCAGATCCTGGCTAGAAATTTCGTTGCCGAATGAAATCGGCGCCGAGTTTCTTTTGTAGTGGACTCAAGAGTCACAAGGGTCGTTTCCCGTCATCGATTCAGCAATCTGTTTCTCTACCTCATTCGTTATTATATCACATCAAATTGCGATGAAGCCGAGAGCGCTAAAACTTCACCGCAGCATCACTCCGGAGAGAATAAGATTAAATTATATAAGGAAATATTTTCCGAAATGCTGAAATACTTTGTATACATCGTGATTATTCAAATGTGGAAAGTTTTAAAACTTGTAAAGTTTCCCAAATTGTTGGAACTTGATTAATATTAAAACTTCGTTTATGGAAATCGCACCGTTAAACGCTGGATCTTTTTCATCCCGCGTGCGTTTTTAGGACGTATTTATAACGCAGTAAAGGGCCGATAATAAAACGTTTTGTTGCATTTTAGACAGTCGTGTCATCTGTTCAAGCGCTTTATTGCCGAGAACAGGCCTTCCATTCGATTTTATAGCTTAATCCGACTACTTCAAATGCAAGAAAGAAAACCTGGTCATCTCTCCTCACCCAATAACATTATTATCTCACGTGGCACTCACTTCTTACCGTGGATTACTCGAAACAATCCCGGGGAACGCGTAATTTATTGCCATATCCCGAATGCCAGAAGCCCGTGCATCTTTCATCCTCTTAACGTCAGCAAAGGCACGTTCATTCCAAGACGAAGATTCCCAGCTCAGTCCGCGCAACCACGCTGCTGCGAGTGCATCTTTCGCAATTATTCCGTTAATTATAGCACGAGATTCGCGCTAATTTGCTGTTCCGAAGTGGTTTGCTCTCAACAACTGATTTTATTATGCACGAGCTCGATGTCAAAAGAAGAAAAGCCGGAGTTACGGATTTTCAGCGCGTCTTCAATTCCTTTTGTTTCTCAACCTTTGTAAACTCGCCCTCTTTGAGGATACACCGGCTAAAAAGGTAAAACATTCCCTCTTTCACTCGACCTACTCCATTGAGCCGCGTTTACTCAGGCTCTGTCATCAGCTCCAGCGTTATTAGCACTAGTTGTTTTGATTTTGATTGCAGCGAAAATTTTATGTGTAGGCACTTTGGGTGAAAAATGGAATTTTCGGTGAATACTTCCGTAAATAAATTTTACTTTAACCCAATTAGCTTAGACAAAGGGGGTATTAGCGCGAATACCGCTGCATTAAATGCGCAAATTTTAAAGCAAAAGTGAATTATCGTGTATCAGTGCATTTTACATACATTTATAAAAGCCTGCATTAGCCAGCATCATTATATTTCCAGTGAAAAGAAACGGATCGTATGTGCTGGCGTAATATTCCGTTCTATTCAATCCAACTACATTCATCAGATAAACATAAGTTTGGAGTGAAGTGTTAATTTCGGGCTGTTACGGAAAGGCATTTCTTTGAAGGGTCGTATTAATGGCAACACATGGTGCAAGTCAGAAAGCCAACGAATGGAGTGGAAATGTCAGAAAATCGCGTGTCATGAACGATGATAAATTTTCGATAGACTAAGGCTACAATCAAGCGAGGGAAAAAACTTGTGTGGTCCCATTTGGTGCATTTTATGCGGTTTAAACCTAATGCACTGCAACCGACTTGGATAAATTTCATGGAAATGGGTTTAAAAATAAAGAATCATGTATACAGAACGTGCCAGGCTTGTACCCCCCGTTACCGATCATATTTTTAGATCAAGAAAAGATTTCCACCGAAAACACTGCTGTTCGATTTTGTGGCAGATTTTACCTTCATTCCACCAAGACTTATTTTACGTAAAAGTACGTATAACAATAATAGTTTTTTTCATTTGGATTTTCAAATTTTTTGACATTTTACAGAGGCATTTTTAATTTTTTAATATTTTAATAATAAAGAATACAGATAATTACTGGATGGGACATTTATTTTTATCCTTGCCTTCAAAGAGAAAAGTTTTTTGTCCCGCCTTATTTCAGCTATTTTCCTAATCAATTTAAGGCCGTGATAGGAGGTCTCCTTAGATCTGGTTACTTTTATGTTTATGAATTCGTCTCGAGCGACGCAAAGAATCTCAAAGTTTTCACATTTGCTTGAATGACTCTCTAAAAGCGTTTTACTAAAGAAGACATTTTTAACGCGAGTTCCACTGGAATGCATCGAAGATTAAGGAATTGACGTTAATTCGAGTCCTGAAACGTTTCTAGAATCATAATTTAAAGGAATAATAATCATTCTAGTTATGTGTTTTGCAAAGGTGAATTGGCATAAATAAACAATTTTATCTTATTGAGTCCAGCCTTACGACCTTATATCTATCATAACACTGTTCCTCACGTCAAAACAACGTGTGATAATGGTTAAACAGTCCACTCCTATCTCGGTTTCAACAGTTAATATATCATTTTTCCTAATTAAAAAGTAATAAGTGTCGCAAGTGTTTTTAAAAAGCCGGACAGTGGAGTACCACTGGGGTTTTAAATCATATTTAGGGCTATTTTTGGCGACTTTTTATCCCACTATCCGCACCCACACACAAAATTACTCTTCAATTTCTCCAGAGGAAAGCAGTGGGTGTGTTTTGTGTCGTACATACGGCTAAATCGGGTTCAGGCCGATGTTATTATTAACATTCTCTAATACGTTTCCCTCCAACGTCCTGTTATTGAATGTTAATAAAATTGATTACAGTAACAAGCTGTACACATCGGCTTAATTGCCTCAATACATTTTCTTAATAGAAGGGCCATAAATCAAATTCGAAGCGAACTGACAAATCAATTGAAATTACGCACCAGATCGGGTTATGTTTGTTTGGATGCATATTTGATAATAACTTGCTTCCGGTTAGTGTGCAAAGTTCACATTCTGCAAATTTAATGCTTTCGCAAGATAAATAATAAAGTGGACGGGGGCGAAACGCGAGATGAAGAGTTTATGTCGTGTTCCAAGATTCCATAAAAAATTATTGGTAACCTCATCTTTTCCTCCATATCTCCGATATGAATCAAAGACGTGCCCGTGTGGTGTTTGATCAAGACGAATTCCTCAATTGTGTACATAATTCCATCTTGTTTGCATACTTGGGAAAATTTTATTTGTTCAGTGGAAACGCATTCGAACTTCTGGATTGGTTTTCAGTTTGGAACTTGCCTTTTTTGTTTTCTTGCTTGTTTGAATGAAACCAGCGTTGGCACAATTTCACCAAACGTTGAGGCCAGTGGGTTATTTTTCTGTGGGAGAAACGTCTTGGTGGAGCCCAATTTGTTCATTGCAAAACCGATCGAACTGTTGGTTGGGCACTTGCTCACTCTTTTTGTTTATTGGTGGAGGGCCAACGTTACCAATATTTCACGGCAGAGGAGCCCAAAAGGCGATAAATCTCGTCCGGAGGGGGGAAGGCCTAAATGTTCGCGTTGTGTTCCCACCATAAATTCGTCGCGTGAAACCATCCATTTGTTCGGTAGATAAAGTCGAGTTTCTACGTCTGTCGTGCTTATAGTTGTTGGTATACAGGGCCTTCTCCCGTGTGAATTGTAAACGTAGATTAATGTGTTGCACAGACGGACGGACGCACGCGTCGACTCGACCCTGCTTCCTTCACTGATCCTCTCTGTGTCAACAAACCAACAGTAATTGCACCGCGTTCGCGTGGCCCGGTATTAGCTGGATAATGGCACTAATGATACAACCTCGATTCCCATTACGGATTTTGTCCTGGGAAAATCGCCCGACGAACAGCCAAGACCTGGCTAAATCGATCAACGAAGGCATTTCGAGCTTAAATCGACGAGCTTTCGGGCGAATTTACATGAGATGATGCGAAAAGACGGGGGACGTAAGCGGTACCTTGCGGACTTACTTGTTTGTTCCTAAGGGTTTGTATAAAAACAATTTGTGTTAATCCTGAGTTGTATTTTTATCAGTTCCTGGAGTAGTAGGGTAAGCTGTTCTTTTATTGCGATGGCACTCTAGGTCCACTCTAATTTCATGTAATTCAAAAATTGTGCAGATACCAACATAAGTTCTACAGACTTCCACTTATTTGGAACGCTGTGTTATCCGAAACTATTGATTTTCACTCTCCTTTTTATCCAGAATTTACCTGATCTCAAAAAAATTAATCTTAAAGACGTAATTTACTGGATCTTGGATAAAAATCGATGGTACCTACACTTTCTGAAGATAATTCAAATGTTGAAACTGATGATGTCGTAAGAAGCAGTATGTGAAGAAGTGAGCCACATACTCTGAATAACATAAACTATTTTATTCGCAAACGTATTTATTTAGATAAATTGATAAAGATTGAGAGAGATTTTTACATACACTGCTACTGTCATAATTGCCACATTGTGGTATTTCACAAAAAACTTTTTGCATTGGTTACTTGTTGATGAGCAGAAAAAAAGTTCTGAATCATATTTGGTACGATTGGTAAGAAATGAAGAAAAACACTAGTGAATTTAAAGAAGAATGTGAGAAAATATTGGTATTGGAAAAATTTCTTCAAGCAACAACATAATGCAACAGCAACTGTATTTTGCTAGACCCTACGCCTGAAAACAGCGGTTTAAATCAAACTGTTTTTTCCGTAATTTACTAAAAATGTCTTTATTGCGAATTTGGCTTTACAGTCCTACTTGAAAATATTTGTTATTCTACATTAGGTATATTTACACTTCTTTTTTCTTCCTGTACCCGTCACTTCTTTCATCCATTCTTTTCCTTCACCATTTTCATTTAGAATTTTTTCCCTATCAAGTTCGTCTCTCTTTCTTTTCCACATAATCTGCACATTCTTTCCCAGGGATGGGCGAGTAAATTACTTGACGTAAAATACATCGTTTTTTACGCGTAAAAAATACGTAATTTACACCATCTCTTTAGATGTTAAAAACGATAAAAACGTAAAAAACGTAAAAACGCTAAAAAATACAAAATTTTTACTTAAAATACAAACAACGATTCGCAAAATAACTCAAATAAGATTCTCAAAATGAAAACAAAAATATTATTCTAAAAATCAATGAAAAAACAAATTAACATAGGTACACTTTTAGTCCAGATCCTCGTATAAATTATTTCTTGGTCGAGGCATAATCGTGAATTTTATTAAAAAACCAAAAATCAAAGAACTCAAGATATACACACACCGACAACATCACATGTACCTAACCTTCAAACCAATATTTTACGTTTTTTACGTATTTTACGTTTTTTACGCATTTTACGTTTTCTACGCACATTTTACATATAAACGTAAAAAACGTTTTTTACGCGTAAATTACCAACCCTGTTCTTTCCCAATCTTCCTTCCAAAATTCGTTCTCCCTTTCCTCATTTCCACATCTAAATCTGGCTATGATTTTCTTATCTTTACTTTTCCGTAATTGAATGTTTCTCTGTTTTTGAAAAGTTTATTCCAAAACCTTTAGATTATCCGGAGTTTCGATGAATAGGAACAGCCTATTCCAGATAATCGAGAGTCTATTGTTTTAGTAAACCTTGCGTATTTTGAGTGTTCCTTCAATTTTTGAGCCTAATTTGTCGACCTTCAGAAGGAATATTTTAAGATAAATATGACACAACGTAAAATTTTTAAATAAAAATGTTTCATCTCCATTGTAGCTCGTGTCAAGGCTTTTCTAATAATAACATCACTGTATTTTGTCCACTTTTCCGTATATGGTATTGTGAAAATATTAAAATTCCATTAGCTCGCTTTTTCAAACAAATGTAAACAACGTTGGGTTATTGTTACTCACAAATCCCACCCACAATTTATTTTAGAGCCGAAGTTGATCCTTTGTAATGGCTTAATCTTTGAATGCTTTTAATTAAATTTTTGCACAATCCTGAAACATAGGATTTCATCAAATTATTTGTTTTTCTATGAGTCATTTATGTATATTTTTAGAAACAACTATTGATCGGAGATTAAACTTAGCATCTGTTCACACATCGGTTGCATAATAATGATAACCGTTTTCGAAATTTGATTGGGGTGCTATATGCAAACAACGGATGTCTATTTACGTCCAAGTCTATAGAAAATGTGTTAGAATAAGGAAAACAATTCGAGTCCATTTAGACAAGATACAGGTCCAGAATACATACGACAGCGACACTGTAATAATAATAATAATTAAAATACCAACACGACGTGGAAAAATCCGCTCGTTTAATTAAAATATAAACAAATATCCTCCGTATAATGTAAAAGTAATATTGCTTCCGGTGGAATTGTTGGAACGTTTGTGAACCCAATACCTGCTGTTGTTGCTTGGCGCTTTGAACTTTACCCTCGAACTTGTTCTTTTGAAATCGCTTCCCCGACTTAATAAATAATTTCTGGAGTAACAATCAAATTGCACGTCTGCTTTGAACCAAACAAAGAGTCATTGGCTTGCCGACATTGACTAGATGAACTTTGATAAATGAATGAAATTTCTGCTGTTGTTGTTTATTCCAGAATGCACACGTTGCACAATACTTTAGATTAATGGCGCCAGATTAACCGTTTCCTCCTATTAATGCATTATTCATCAAACGCGAAGTTGATTTTGCGTCAAATCGAGACAAAACAAGACTTCCTGAAGCAATGTTATTCAGTACGCCTTTGGAATTTCTTCTTTCCCACTACTTATTATGCATATCTATGCCAACATAAATTAATTTGTGTTATCTAAAGTGTGTGATACTATGGCGCGACGTTAGTTATTTTATCATCGTGCTGTGAGTGACTGCTTTTCTAAATGGGGTATTGGCTCTGCAAACCATCAAACTATCATTAGAGCTGGACCCGAGACGCGTAAGTGACGATGATGTGCTATGTTTAAGTTTATGAGTGGATTAGAATGATGGTGTCAAGTGCATACAAATATGTTATCACTCAGAAAATTAAAGCCGAAATTATAACACCCAACAACAGTATTATTTTATCTGAAATGATGTCAAGATAGGTAGCTTATTTCCATGTGGGTAAACCATGATTAGATATAAAAATATCAGCGAATGTGGGGAGACCGCTAACAGTTGGAACATACATTATCTGTATTGACATTTGGTTTTTCCGTTAGAAATATTTTTAATTAAAATTAATTCTCCTGAATTCAACGGACTCAACTAACAATTCTTTGAAGTTAAATTAGAAAATAATAGATTTTTGCACCACAAGACACTTAAATTTTTGCACGAATAGGACCAGAATGTGCTACTTTTTGCATTGGTACGAATACAAAATTACAGTTGAATTCCGTTAAGTACGCGGAATGATATGCTAATTAGTTGAAATTAGGTAGCTTATAAAGTAGGAAAATATTTCCAAAAATGTTCGTGGCTTAATTTGATTGAATTACATGTTGAATAATTTCGATCCATCACAGCGTCACAAACACAACGAAATTATTTACAGTTAATGGCTTTTTTGTGTTTTAAAAGCATATTATCAAAATATTCCCAATTCTAGTAGAATTTCTTATAGAAAAAATGGACACAAAACGGTTGACCCTACGTCATAATTTTAATCCCTTCGAAACTATGCTTCGAAAGCTTTCCGGTTGCTTGATTCATTTATTCCAACAAACGTTAAATACAAACGCATCAATTGCTCCGTTTTGTTAAAATTATAACACAAAATTGTTGCAACGAGTGTGTTTATTTGTTACATTTTAACACATTTCTCTATTGTTTGCCCATGATTCATGTTTCATTGAACCTAGCTGATTAAAAATACAAACAGTGTTTCATAAGGATGAGACCTAATAATTGTATTAGAGATGTTCCCACTTATTGTTTAAATCAGCGAGTCGAGACAAAACAAACAATTTTATCTTTGTCAGGGTTTTATCGATTGCAGGGCTTTCATCGGGGGATAAATAAATGTGTTTATGTGTTCCCCAAGTAATAAATAATTCGAGTGGTGTCAAAAATTTTGCCCAAACACTGGATTTTCCTAACTTAATTAAAACCCTATTCCTGGTGTTATTTGACCAGAATATTTCGTTCCGGTTTTATCCCAGTCCGGGTAATAGACGAGGCCGCAAAGTTGCGGCTTGTTATTCGGACAGGGATGTCCTCGTGTTTGGCGTTGGGCCAAAAATACTTCCCAGGTACTACTCTTGACCCTTTATCATTTTATTTTAAGTGCTAGACGCAATTGTATTTTTTTGTATTGAATGGGCAAAGAATCGAATCGGGTCCGTTATTGGCCCGAAGTTCACTAACAGATAATCTGGATTCGTTTCTCACGGAAACTTTGAACCGGGTGCGTTTCTCGGGGTTTTAATGGAAAATTTGATTCTGTTGGGTTGGAATTTTTGTGTTTCTTGCGTACGTGAAAATAACCAAAGTTTGCTCTTAGTGGAATTGCAGGATCGGTTGATAAATAATTCCGTTCCTTATTCTAGAGGTGAAACTTGGAAGTTTTAATACTGTATGCAGTCGTTAAATGCTCGTTTAATTTTACAACTAAGTCTAATTACGAAATACAAAACACCTTTCTTTTCGAAATCTAAAACAATATGTTAAATCGGAATAGTCGGATCAGAATTTATTCGAAAGTATTTGGGCCTTTTGGGAGTAATCCTCCGGAGATTCGCTGGGACATAAATGATGGGAAACACTCACGCAGCCCCTTTGCTTTTTTAATAATATATCAGCACTGCAGCAGGAGATTCCAAGTCAAAATTTACAATATCACACCTGCTCAAATCCCAAGATTAGTCATATTGTCGGTCGGCTGACATGCGAGAAAGTCTCCACCACTACAATAACTCAATTGTGAAGCCCTAAGTGCTAAAGGACCACGGTCCGTCCTTGCATTAATATCAGGATCCAATTGACAATTGGGATTGGAAAGTTAAACATTTTCACTTGAATGGGTCGCCCTTCGACACGAGGATCAACAATAATTTAGGTCAACGGTTCCGATAAAGGAGTGATAAGCCAGATTTTACGGTCTAGAATCCCACATTGATAAAAAATCAGAGGGGAATATTTAATTTCGCCTAGAAAGACCCAGTTGCGTTAAAAATGCCATTTTTTCTTTTTACCGCGTTTAGCAGTGTTCCGTGACAAGACAAACCAACATAACATTAAAAATAGAATAAGACACGCAACTGAAATTATTACTTAGACGATGCTAACACAAAAAATGTTTACTTTTGAATATTTGCCTTAATAATAGCCAGTGCTTCCGCTGCCGACAACAAGCTCTGAAATGTTTTAATTTTTTTTTTCCTCAAAAACTTCTCATCGTAGAACAGTTTAAACTGTTGCACATTTAAAAAGACTAGTAGCCCATTTCACTATCTAGTTACTTATTCTGAGCAAAATTTTGCGGCAAAAGTCAAAATTTTGTAAATGTTCCGAATACAACTTGGCCAACATTTTTACCTATCTACCTACCAATAAAAAATCATTATCAAAATTACAACAATTGAAAACTTACGTCAGAGATATGCCTCTTTCACCTAAAATTGTCTGAGGATTCCAAATCTGTTCTCATTTTTGTTCTACGATTCGTGCTTTTGAAGATATTAGACAAAATATAGTCGAGCCTATACGGAACGAAACTTATAGAAATGTTGGTTAAAATTGTTAACCATTTACAAGCAAAAGTATTGTTCCTACACTTCTAGCATTAAAGAATAAGAGAAATTTTTCTACTTTTGTTTCGTACTGAGGTCATTACGATACGCAATTTGGGTTTCGTAATATCCAACGGAGTGTTATAATAACTACACTAAAAACCAGGGTAATTTAGTTGGAAAATGATGGCAACCTAGTTTTTTGACAATTATCTGTGAGAAGTGTCAGTGTCAATTGTAACCTGTTTCAAGTGATAATTTAATCAAATGAATCAATTTCGAACCTTTAGAGGCTTTTGTACCAACCCTGATCCTGATACGTAGTCCCTTCGAACACCTTTCGAGTAGTGTACAAACATGACTTCAAAAGCCAGTGCAAGTGAGTAATTTGAGATCCCATTCTCCTTAGGCCAATGTTCAAATTCCGCGTATTTGCCACACAAGCCCGTATTCGTTGAGGGGCAGATAGATTGCAAAACGTCTTGGACACTTTCAGAATACATTTTACGAATAAACTAATGACGATCCAAATTATTAATTTAATTTCATGATCTACGCAAATGCTGTCAACTTCCACAAAATTCCCTAAATTTCGAAATTGATTTTTTTTGTTAAAAAAGGTGCAAAGTAAAAAAAATAGTGTATGATATCTCGTTTATAAGGCATTTTGTCGCACTTACTCCATTATTCCAATTCCGTGCGTGCGACAAAATGCGTCTTATAAAACTCGTATCATAATATACTATTTTAAACGCCCATAAGAAAATTACTAACTTGTAACTTGTAACAATAACTACGTCACATCAGTAGCACGTATTTTAAAATGTTTGATTTTTCCGATTTTAAACAAGATTTTAGATGAGTATTTATCTGCCAATAACTTCGGAATTATTAATCGTGATCCCATAAAGTTTGGTATCACTGGAAAGCTGTTTTAATATTCTGTTTTGCAAAACAAATCGTTATTCTGCGACTATAATTGTCGAGAAAATTGCTAGTACAGTCTAGTTACATGTTTGTGTGATTACAAAGGAAAGATGATCTGTTTTTGAGATAGATCTTTCCGGTTTGCACACTTGAAAACTCTTGATTTTTATTCGTTCTGATAACGTTTGTGTAATAATATATCTGTATCAAATTATTCATTGTTAAGACGCAGCTGTGGCGAAACTTTAGTGTTTACCCACCTAATACAAGATCCACTTTTATTGTCGAAACTATTTTATTGACACCCAAAAAAAATGTGATGAGTGTTATCTGTTTTGTGTTGTGCAAGCGCATCAGAATAAGTGCACTCCACCCTCGCTGTCAGTTAAACCGTCTTCCTTATCCTTTCTTCCGGTTTACAAAGTGGTACTCCTGTCGTGCATGTTTCCCCGCCTTCTCGCGTAGAAATATCCACAATTACGGGTCGATATCGTCTTCGACACGTCCGATTTAGCGGAATCCTCTCGAAAATCGCATTGACTCCGGACAGAAACACGATGCAATGTCTCGAATGAATCACTCACTCTCGAACCGCCATTGTTTCATGAAAAACTCCTATGTTGCACGATCGTGACGTCGTTTCTTTGCATTACGAGCAACAAACGTGGATTGCCGCTGTTGTAAATCCTGCAAAATAGTGCATTCTCGATTTTGTCGCAATTCTGCGGGAAACACGTTCACGCTCCACCTAATACGACGTTTGCTATTTTCGCGCTTTCATGGTCTTGGGTGTAATCGAAGGCGCCAGCCAAAAACTCATCTCGACACGACATTTTTCATTGCGGGGAAAGAGCACGAGGAATTTAGACGAGAAACAGGGCCGGATTGCGCTGCTAACACGACTTTATTGGAGCCAAAATTTCAGGCGGACTTGGATCCGGAAATTATCAGGAGCCGAATAATCGAACTGAACTCGATCCATCCATATGCAAATACGTCTCGTGATTCATCACACGATAAATTTCAGTTGCGGGAGAACAAGTCTTGTTACGGAATTAGGTATTTAGGGAAAAACGATGAAATAAAATTAAACTTTGCTAGACTAGAAGATTTACTTCACTTGAAGTGGTCCTTTTTAATATTATTCAGACAACAGCTTTGTCATGGATTAGTAGAGACAGTTGAAATAATGTAGCGTCTAAATCTAAAATTTCAGAGTAAAACCGGAAATTTAAATTTTATGAAACTGAGAACATGCAACGTCTCAGCTATGGATTTAAATTGCAAATGAAACTATAGTCAGTTGTCTTATGACTAGCCATCAAGAGAAATATCTCAACCAAATAAGCTTGTGTATTTTTTTAAATGTTGCAAGGCGATTGGTTTGCGGATTTGTGGAGTGAAAAGTGCGATTTCGCGAATTGTGAGCTGCTTTATTATAACTAATAAGTAATCTCGGACTGGTTGTTAAAGATAAAACGTGAAAACTCGCTCATAAAGACGTTTATATTTTCAAGAAGGGCTTGATAACGAGTATTGCAGGAAATAAATCCGGAACTGCAGCCGTGAAACATTAATTACGTCCACAATTTGCAGTCGTTATATTTATCCATTTAAGCAGCAGAAAATTTTTAATTGGGATGTTTGCGTTCAACCCTTCGCTGACGCAGTTGGAAAATAACCGAAACAGAAGCCTTGTTTGCTCTTGAAATGTTTGTTCAAGTGTCGTGTTTGTGTCCGTGCCTTCAAATATTCAAGTTCGCTTGAAAAAAATTCACAGCACAGCGCCCGAAATTTGATTGTTTTCGGATAAGCTCGCGGTCGGGTACCCCCTAGATGAACCGTGGCAGGAATCACTTTTTCCTGCAAATATTTTTATTTTCTGCTTGTTTTGTTTTCGAGAAATATCGTCTCGTTCACTGTCAATATTTGACGTAATCCATTTCAAGTCGAGCAAAAGCCTATCTTGGAAACTTCCAAATTACAAACAGATAGTGACGCTAAAACGCATCGGCTGCATCGATAAATCACCACTCTGCGACGCCATTTATATTAAAAAGCAGCACGGTGTTATGCTGGACACGTTCTTGAAATATTATAATCCTGCCATTTGAGGAGGATTCCCGACTTCGGTCCTTGATTTGTGCATTTCAATTCTAGGACTCCTTTTCACTCCGGTTTATGCATTAGAGTCATAAAGTTATACGGACACCACCGCGACGACAAATAGATCATAATCTGCTTAATTCGGTTGCTAATGCCGGCCCTGGTCGATATTATGGGGTCGGAATAAATTTTAATTCAATTTGTGATTTACTGCAAATTTAGACAACCACACAACACAGATAATTATAACGTAAAATACGACACATATTGCCAGTAAAACGATGCCATCCCCAGAGTTACCCATTCGAATGCAGGGCCGGACTTCCAAAATTCACTATTGATTTGTTTGTTTGCGGCTGCAGATGTCATCGATAGTGTTATAAAAAACGATGTTAAAAGAAACGGCTTTTATGTGCCCTGATCCTTTAAAGATACGGACGCCTAATGCTGCAGTCGATTTGTGCGAAGCTACATTTTTCAAATTATTTTTTTATTTAGTATCATTTTTATTAAAGTATGGAAATTCAAAAGTGGATGATTTTATTAAATGCTACAGCAACAAATTTTGTTTGGAAAATGTAGTAAGTTCTTCTTGACTGTATAAATCTATTCTCTTTATTTAAACTTTTAAGTAGATTATGTTTTTTTAAAACAATCCGGGAAACTAAAGCTGTTTAGTTGATGTATTGAAATTTAATTCACTTGAGCGACTTTAACGTCAAAAAAATCCCAAGCGAAATTTTAAAATTCTGAAGCAGAGGAGCTAATTTTTCAGCAGGGAATTTAAATTCTTTCAACAGGTAAAAGTTTTACGATGCGACTAGTATGTTTATTTTCTCTTACATGTTTTAATCTCGCTTAACTGTAATTGTATCCTCGTAAAATTCATATTTTTAAATTTGGTTCATATTTTATTTAAAACCATGTTTTCAGTCCCTAGGCAATAAAAAAAAAGAATACCATGTTGCTAAGTGTCAGTAGTGTTTTTTCCAAAAAGCTTGTAAAGCCATCGTATCTTTTTAATGACTCTTCCAATTTACCATGTTTACCTTAAAACTGGGTTTATTGGAGTAATTGTTTTAAGCAAAGCTGCATAATGAGCCCCATTAGTGCAACATTTCGCTCATCCCTTAAGACACAACTCGCTCAAATTCGTAGCGTAGCGCTCATTTCCAATATATTTTTCCAAGAGCTCCATCTTCAGGATAATAATTATCCTCCAGATGGGAAAAAAGCGCCTTCGGTTTTATGGCATGATGGCAACTAGCTCAGTTGAATTGTCCGCCTTAATTTGACATTCTCGTAAACAAAAGCATTTGCATAATAAAGACAGTCGTGATATTCTTACAATTCGCACCAGAATGACGTGAATAAAAGTCCGGAGAATTTTACGTTTTTCACTAATTCCTTTCTATCGTTAAGTTGCTATGAAAGCCTTCCAAAAAGCGCATTAATTATTTAAAATATCTGCTTGTCAACTGTAGAGCCCCGCTTTCTTTTTCTTTGGCTCTTGTACATGTCGAGCTTCTTTATCAATGTTGAAAACGCATTGAAGCTTATTTACTTTGCCTTTTCTTTTGCAGTTGAGGGTTGCAACATGCCAGACGGAATTCGCCAGCAGCTCTAAATTAATATAAACGTTAGCGTGTAAGTATGTACTTTGCACTGCAGTAATTACTTAGTATAAACAGCAGTAATTAGCGAGTAGTAAATTAACGTTTTCTCGACGATAGTTAATTTTTTATAGGGTGTTTATGCACCCACGCCAAGCCGATACAGAGGTGCCAACTTAACCGGTATTGACGCACAAACAAATCTTTAATGACTTTCTGTTTCTAAATATTGGAAGCTTGTTCAACACGCTCGTAAAGAAGCTCTTAAAACTTGGAACTTCAATATAAATAACTTAATCAGGTTCATGTTCCCCAAATGGTGGGTGAGCTAAGTTTAATTAACTCGACAGTTTTTGAAGCCAAGAGCGACATTTTTATTATTTTATTCTGTTTGATCTACTTCAAAAAGTGAAAATTATATCTAACGTAGCCTTATTTAGTAATTATTTTCCACAGTTGAAAGTACCTGTTGGAGAAGATAAATAATATAATTCCATACAACAATGGCATAAAAATGAAATAAAACGCTCTTTACAATACAATCCATTCAAACAGTCATAAATAAACTTAAGTGTATAAAATAGACATAAATTTTGTTTTAGTTCGGAAAACTTAAACAATGCTGATGTGAACGTTACTGGTTTTTAAAAATAATTAAAATTAATTGTTATTTCTGCTGTTGTAAAGCTGCTGCAGCCAGCACATGAGTAATGATAAAGTTTATTAAAATTCAACGTTGATTAAACGTCGACAGAAATATTCACTTGTAAACACAGCCATCCTAAAATGATAAATGATTGAAACTACAAAGTTCAGAGCAAGTTGACACTCCCGTATGTGAGTGAATATAAAACGAAAATTATAATATAAGGAGGCAAAGAATCCCTTTAATAAATTAATTTACCCGTAGTGTTAGCAGACAAGTTCCAAAATTCGGCAAACTAGGTCAGATTTGATCCATCGACTCCACTTTAAAACAGATTAATTTTCAGATTCTTGTTCGAAAGCTCTCTGTTCAATTGTTAATGGTAACAGGGGCTTTATTGTTGAATTTATGTACAAACAGCAACCCTTAAGCTCTCCCGCGAACATAATTTATTTGACGACTTCACGTACAAGCTCAATAAAATTTTATTGTTATTGGAGAAAATTTATGCGACACAAGGCCTATTAAAGAAGTTCTTTGGAGGTAATCGCCATCGATTTGCGATGACAACGACTAGGAAGCGTTTTAACCCTCTTACACCAGGCGGGAGTATTAGACATCATCTCCACGGTGTTTGCACCGTCAAATATTTGCTCTTCGCCCAGAATTCGGCTTGAGAGCAGCAGCTAGGCCTGTTTACACACAGTTGTCAGCACGTATTGTCCTCGAACGCTACTTACTTTCGACAGAATGGACGCACCTTAATGAATTAAAAGCCCTATTCATCTGGATAATCCACCAGAGAAAGAGGTGGCCCAACTCTCTCGACAGTTAAAAGTTAAACACGAATTATGTTACACGTAAAAGTCTCAATATTAACGAGCTTCGCGATGTGTTTTAAAAAGCACATGTTGGATAATTAAGTTTATGAGGGAGTAAAATGGGAAATGTTTCAATGTTCGTTTAATTAATGCGTAACGAGGACCGTCAATATAATAAATTCATATTTACAGGAATTCGTTTAATAATCCAAGAGGGTCATAGGCCTTTTATGCGAACTGTTTAATCTCAAATGAGAAATTTTACGGATGGACAATTTCACATAACTTGACAATGTAAAAATGTGACATGAAGATTTATCGCTGCACTTCTCAAAAAGTCGTAATTATTGAAAATCGAGATCGTTTGTCCGTTCTGTTGCCTGTGATTAATTGAATACCTGTTGATTGTGAATTATTATTTTAAGAGCATTTTTATCATAAAATAATTAATTTCGATATTTGGAACGAATTAAAACTTTTAAATTCCTGTCAATAATCAAGTCATGTTTATTAAAATTTTCACAATTTGCACCCAAAATGGGCTTGATAACCGTTACAGTTGGATTTTGGAGATAACAGATAACATGTTTCCGACTGAATTTAGTTTTTAGTTACTGGAGCGTTTTGTACAAAATGTCCAAACTTTGATTTTGTAAACATTAGTTTGCTTTTAGGTGATTTTAATTAAAAGTTTGTAACTCATATCAAACTTGAAATTAGAGAAAATTGCAGTTTTTTAATGCATTAAAAATTTCATTCCTAATCACCAGCGCGATGTAATTATCCGTTTCTCTTCAGATAAATATTTTATTGCACTCGTAGCACAATCAGGTGACAATACTACCGACCTTTCCATCCAATTAAGTCACTCTCTCTTATTAACAATTAATTTAGTTGGCTCTAAGTTTCTACACCCAAATCAATTCAATAATAGATGAGCATTTTTACGATGTTCTGCCAGGTCCCGGCTTTGAACCTCGAGAGTGTGTATTTATTATGCCATTAAAAGCCCCCATTTTGTCATTGACGTTAATGAAATTGGCCGTAACTCATTAGTCGCTAAAATAACGTGTACTTAAGTTAATCAGCACGTGTCGGCTCACCTCCCACGAAACATGAATTTTATCGATTCACTGCAGCAGAATGCCAATCCTTGATAGCTTTCTGCAAATATTTATTAATTTTTAAGTTTGCCGGAAAAATAATTAATTTGTAGACTAGCATGTGATTCAACGATTTAGCCAAAAAACACACTCCTTTAGTCGAAACCACCTCAAATGGAAAAACTTTGCCAGAATGGTCTTTTATCATGCGACACATTGGAAGTTGTTGAGGATTAAAACTTCCGTCACTAGTGCATCTAATTATCGGCATACAAAGCGAGTCGCGTGACAAACGATTCATCTTCATGTTCGAAGGGATAGTCCAAGTGTGTGTATCTCGGTAGACATAAAACGGGGCATTGTTAGAGCGACATGAATGTCTTTGTCACACTACAAATGTTCGGTACACGCGGCCACACATTAACATTCCGACGATGAATAGAATTCTCCTCGCATGATCTAAAGCTGAGCTATGTCATCCATCAAGAACAAATTGAGGAGCGCTAACGATTGTTTTAATTAACAGGATATTATCGATAGAATCTTCGCGATATCACGGTGTAAGAGGGATTTATGCGCCTTCGCAGGTCGGCGAGATGGTGGATTTTCCTGCAAAATTAATGCATAATGCAGATTTATGTTGCAGGATATGAGTTTGGAGGAAAGGCGAAATTATCTCGATGCATTTTGCCAAATAGTTGTTATAAAGTCAGCTGCAATTTTAATTTTATGTTTAAAAGAAATAGGGAATTATTTAAATTAGTTTGGAGCGTCTCGCTAGATCGATAAGTAATTTTGTAGCAGGTATCTCGTTTCTAATATTTTTTTATGAATGTTGTTTGTTTACTACGAATAATTTATTTTTGTTTTGTGGCGACTGAATTTTCTTAAGTAAGTTTCCATCAATTCCTTATCGATTAAGGCCACCAGTTCGCTTTAACTGGTATTAAAAAGTTATAGTATGACTGCGTCTAATGCGACCGAGCATCATCTCGCATAATGAAGGTACTATTATCCTGAATTTAACGTTAAATGAAAAGCATATTTTGTAAAAATTAACTTTCACGAGAAAGTCATTGCAGCCATTGGATTTTCCCAATTTGGTTCCGAAAATAGCTTGTCGTGAAAATAACACTAAACAACCAACTTCTTTCAAATGGAAATTATGTGAGTGTTATTTTGGGTTTTCGACATTGTTGCAAGACGTTGACATTTACTTTATTTTCTGGGTCAGACGATTCCCTTCGAGTTGGTTTTATTTGGTGGAACGTCAGTCAAAGAACGGCAGGTTTAGGATTTATGAGTAGATTAAACTGGGGGAGTTTTCCATTAGCAGTTTTGAATCCAAAAGGGAAATAGAATTTACACTTAATTAACTATTAATTCTTTCAACTTTTACAACGGTCGATTTTAATCGCAGTTGCAGTTTTAGTGCAACTTCTCACTGCTTTGAAGCGTTTTCAAGCTTAATTGCATTTTTTCTTTGTTGTAGACATTTATTAAACCATTGTAGTAAACATTTGTACATATTTTCAATTTTGGTGGCATGCAATCAGTCAAAATAATACTTTTGAACATTTTAACGTAACTGGAACTGACACATCCCTAATTGGATGGGCATTTAATTCAACTGGTGAGGTGTTTGTACAAGATAAAGTAAAATGACTTTTAATTTTATTATTGATCGACCAGCCGATGTTTTTGCGAAATAGTTTAACCAAATAAAATTTAATCAAAAAATCGTGGGTTCTACAATTTTACCCTTAACTTTTGAGGAGTTTTAATCGAGCTTTTTAAGCTTAGGAAATCAATATCTGTCAAAGCAAGTTAGTCGCCATTTAACATTCACTAATAATTCAAATCAATCAACAGCTTTAGCTAATGAATTTTGTTGAACTAATCCGGATTCGGGCACAACTTTATTTTAAAATTTTTCATTCTAACTGAATACCAACCAGCACGACTTTATTTTGCTTATAAATAATGATTGAATAAAAGCGCCAAATTAATCCGAGATTTTTCCTATCCATGTAATAGACAAAATAGAACCATGCAGTTGTTAAAATTTTCAGGCCCTTTGTTTCAGTGATTTTTCTGTTTTATTGCTCGTTACCAGGACACTGCATTCGATTGGTTGCATGTGTTCTAGCCATTAGTTCTTCCGACTCCTTAATTGCTTCTGTTTCGCTTTAAATTCGCTGTTTGTCATTAGTACTTCATTTACGACGTTGTTAGAACCACAAAGTCTGACTTGGTAAAATCAGTTTGAAAAAATGCGACTTGATCTGTGCCCAGAGAGTGCATTTGTCCCTCCTCTTATCTATTGGCCGTAAAACGTCCGTAACCGCACTATCCTTTATTATACAAATACCAGCAACGCTAATGGAATACGTGAATACTTGGCCAAAGTGTGTTTTACACCCGTGTTTCGCGTATTCTCTTTTTGAACTGTGCTCGGAGTAAATTAAATTTGTTTTTCATTCCGATCGTGTAATTTCGGATACAAACCACCCACTTTCCGGATGGAATCTTGTATTAAACCTCATCGATTGTGACCACAAAAAAGCGATTATCCCCTTTTATCGTTTGTAATCGCACTTTTTGTAATTACCTCTTCAGGGGTCGCGACTCTGACGCGTTCCGCTTCTTTAAATATGCAAAAAGCTTAAAAATAAGACGGCGAAAGCAAGGAATGAAAGCTCAGTAAGCATGTGGTTATTAGCCCAAAGTTAAATAATGAAGTAGACGACGTAGGTAATGAATGTCTAAATCTCGCGTGGGACCTCAGAGAACTTCTCATGCATAGCTTAGTAACTGGTAAAATATTAAGCTTTACCGCTGTTTACTTTTAACAACAACTCCAGGATGAGGGTCGACACGCACACTTTTTACGTAAGCCCCAAAATAATGTCATTGCATATGGTAATTAGAATTGGACGTGTCTTTGTCTAACGCCGCAGGGGGCGGCCATAAAAGGAAGAAATTTCTTTTTTTTTTTTTTTCATAAGTGTGTCGTGTGATATGCATGTATTTTTTACAACTCGCGGTGATTTATATTTTATAGTCACCGATTTCGATACAGGGTTTGAGTGTTTTATTTTCTGGATATAATACAGGATTTATGATTATTACTCCATTTCGTGATTACATTTTTACGTTATTGAGGATTTGACGATGTTTTTACCATTTATGGCTTTAGGTACAACTTAGTAAACAATACAGGGGTGGGATAATAATTCGTCAAAACAAATCTCTTCGGGTGTTGGAAGTAGTGTTTGTAATTTTGCATTTTTTCATTCCGGGTGTTGTTATGGCACTCCGAGCACATCGTCCTTTTAAGTTTACGTGTTGTAACGCGACACGTGATGAAATATCCATATCACATAAGCTAACAACAGTACAGTAGGCACACGAGGCTAATTCTAATTAGGATGAAATTAAATTTCTGGATTTCATTGTGTTAACTATGTTCGAAGCGTGATGGCATGACTAACACAGTTTTTATTGAATAAGCTCGTCGGCGTTGTCTATTTTAAAATTCCATAATGAAGTTGGAAGTCTGAGACAAAACCACATTAAAGCCAAATTAAGAGCAATGTTAAATATTTATAAGAATTATTTCGGCCTGTCTAACTTTTTTTGTGTGAAATATAGATGTAACTTTACATGCGAGTCGTATAAAAAAGTTTAATAAGTTCTTAGCCCGTTTCTCGAAGAAAAATTAAATTTTAAATTGGGCTTTAATTTATAATGGCAAAGCAGACGTCTGAAACTTTACAGAACGGCGGAAATGCGTCTCCTCTTTTATGTTAATTAAACGCAATAATGTATTTCAACTTTTCGTCAGTCGGTTCTTTTTTCCGACCCACACGACAATAAATCTCTCTTGTGTGTTTCGGCCATTATTGGAAAAAAGATGAATTCTGGGGCAATCGTCGTATGTTAGCTTTCAGATACGGATATTGCTGTGGTGTTGGTTAAAATGTTGCTGTTGATATATTTCTCAGCTGAAAATTTACTGCTGATTTTGTCTTTTATCTGATAGCAGCCGAAGCGTCAACACTGAAATTTTTAGATAGACGTTGCGCAAAAATACTAAATGTACACTTTTCGATTTACAATTGAAGTGCACTTTAACTCAAAACCGAAACGTTCATAAATTTTCAAAATAATAGTGTTTAGCTTGCCCGACCATTAATTGTAATCGGTTCTACAAACAATACTTTAATTAACGGCACTGTTTTGCCAAATTTTACGCTATTTTAACAAGTTTATTAAAAAGAGACTTGGTCGAAACGGTGCATGTTGTAAACTCATTTTTCAATGCCAACCGCGGCCCTGTGATAACACCACTGCCCAAGTTTAGAAAATAAAAAATAGCGTGAACATGAATTAAACAGTTTTGATAGAATCTAGGCTCGAAATGATGGCCATAACCATGATATTCAATTAAACAAGTAGCTAATCGATATTATATTTACATTTCGTTACTTAATTGTATTCAGGACTTTCTAAAGGAGTAATTTATTTTCCACGTCAAATTTGATTGTTTGGGATTAGTACACATTAATTTATGTATAATTATTTTCCCCCAAACAAAACATTTTTATGTCAAGGGTAGTAGAGGTTTGATGTAATCTCCACTTTGTGAAACTAAATTGATTTAATTACGAAAACCACGATACGTTTTTCAGAGATATTTGCTTGATTTAATTAAAAATCGTTTGAAGCTGGGTCGGTTAGTGGTAATTAATAAATGGGCTCGCAAATTTTAATCACCAATTAGCTTAGTTTGACATTATTTTTCTCTGGTTGAGCGACGTCCATCTTCCTGCTGGAAAGCTCACTGTTAGTGATTTTTTGTTTTCGAAGCTGCATTGAAAATATTTTCTGTGAAAAGCTCTTGGTTTACCTTTTGACTGAACGGCTTCCAAACGAAATAATCTCACAATGGCAAACGAAAGCTCGCCTCTAGCAGCTAATAAGCGCTTCCTTTATTAAAGGTTAAAACTTAAAAGCCCGAATTTCCAACTTGTTGCGCGTGGACCGTTTTTAATTTGTTGTTTCGTGTACAGTCGATTAAATCTGCCAGCCAATTAATAAGTAATTATCACCAATTTCCGCCGTCATCCGTTGTTGTGATCGGCTCTCGAAATCCGCAACAACCGGCTGAATAATTAATCAAAATTTTGCCTCGCGCAACAGCATCTCAATTTTTAATTAGTTGTTTTGGTAAGCTAGTTTTCCATGTATTTCTTTTAAATAAAGTGGAAAACGCTCCTACACTTCCTCAATTAAGGGACGAGATGAAATTTCCTTTTACTCTCTCATTCGGTTTTATTTTAGAACGCATTGCTTAATTAACTTAATTAGCCACTTTGGCACACTGCATGGACACAGGTTATTACAAAAGTTTTCAGCTCTTCATAGACACTTCCTGAAAAAAGCTGATGAAGCCATAACGATCTGGAACAACGAACAGGGTCGCGCTACGTGTTGGTTCACACGTATTAATCATTTTTGTGACTAATTATCGATTAGTATCTTTGTCTGACACATACGTGATAACTTGATAGAAATCTAAAACAAATTTTTAATCTAAAGGAAATAGTCATTATTTATTCATTCGTGTTCAATGAACCGTAACAACTAACTCCCGACCTAGAAAAAATTACAGGTCCACATTATGTCCTATTTCAATATTTACTTTTATTTAACATTGGTAATTACCTTAATGTAAGTATTTTCTTGTTTTTTAAATTTTGTATTGCTTTCTCCATTTGTGTTTGTGTTCAAGGGAATCAACAATCTGCTTTATTTCACGTAAATAGCCGAAACTTTTACATCAAATTAATATAATTAAGTAAAAAGCGTAAATAGCTGCCAGCAGTTCGGTTTATTTGTATACTTACAACAAATATTCAGACGCATGCAAACACGTACGTAAACATAACTATATATAACATATTATGAAAAGGGAACAAAATAAATAATTTAAATGAAAACAAAGTTGGAATTTATTTATGAAGTACATGTAGTTTGAAGCGTCTACTCGTATTTATAATAAATTATGTATTTTCTCGCCTTGAATAACTTTTCCTGAACCCATTTCGAAAAACTTTTTGTCGACAAAACAGCCACAGTTGTTGTTACTTTAATTACTGCAATATCTTCTTCCAAGCGTATTTTTCTGAAGAATCATTAAAACTTTGCTGCCCCATCATAATTTATATCACGTTTCATCGATAATTTGTCGTAAATAAAACAAAACGATCTTTAGTGTTCTTTGCAAAATTAGCAAAAGGACATGTATGGTCGTCTTATTTTATAAACAATCATTTATTTATTAACAGTCTTGGGGTCACATCCTTGACCCATTAATTATTTTAAAGCACTTTCAGCGTAATATAGATAGAATAACTGCAATTTAGTCATTATCTGTTAATACGGCTTGCAAGGCTGTTATTTTTATTTCAGTTCATTAATGGATATTTTACAGGAAAAGCAATGAGGTCGTAGCATAACAAAGGATATTTATTAACAAAACGTTTAGCTGGTCAAAGATCGATAAAAGTACAAGTCACTCGGCAATAAATTAGCCTATAACACTGCAATTTGACAACCACTGACCAACACCATACACGCAACTTTGGCTCAGTTAAACCAGTTTGCAGCATTGCCATGCTTGTCTAGTTTTTCTTCAGCTTGTTGTAACTAAATTGCTGGTTTTGGGAGATATTTGATAAAATAACCGCCGGAAGTTTTAACTCTAAATTTGTAAAGTAAATAAACAAAGTAGAGGAGGCCAAATGTGCTATTTATTAAGTAATAATAAATTACTGATTATGATGGAAATTTTCCAGTTCCAGCACTGCTGTTTAATATTAATACTTGGACTGGTTGATTTACTATAAACATGATTAGTCTTCGGTTGAAATTGAAACATTTCTTTCTTGTATTGTGCTGAGTACTGCTGAGAAGGAAAGGAATGTTGCAGGTAGCGACAATGCTCGGCAACGTTGCAAATCGTGAATCAACTCTGCTTCACGTTTTATTGTCATCTCATACAAAGTGTTCGGGTTAATACGTTTATTAGTGGACTATTGTAGAATGTGTGTTCGGGAAAAGTTTTTCTCGTCTTTCCGCCGAATCAAGCGGAAGGATGTCTCTAACAAACCGATTTTAATAAATGACGATGCTGAAGTTCTGAATGTAAATTAGGAAGGGGTGTAGTCCCGAATAAAATTTGATTTTACGCCACTGCCTTTCAACTTTCGCAAGACTATTAAGGAATCGATAAAGATATTTTACTCCTTGCATGGTGGAGTACCAAGGTAAGTAGATTACTCGGAGTGGGGAGGGTTGAGTGCCCTAAGAAACTCTCCATTTCAACAAATCGCAAATTTCTGCATTTTTGTACACTTCTTTTGAGTTGCAATCCTCACTTCAAAAGCATGTATATTCGCAGATCAGACACTAGGATTGAAGCGGTGTTGGAAATGCGATTTTAATAATTTAAAAAGCCGGGAGAAAATTGAGTTCGACGGTTCGACGCTACCTGGCTTTAATTTCAGACACACGATTAGCTTATTTTTCTTTATCCCTGCAAATATTTCGATCCCTTGACGTACATTTTGGTTTGTTTTTCATGCACATTGACAAATTAGAGATTACTTTCAAAACTTTTACATCGAAATAATAATTTTGAATAGAAAAATGAAAATAATTATCATTCAAAATTTATTACAAAATGCTCTTGCTATAAAGTGAAAAGTGCTTCTTAAATTCCATTCTTGCTCCTGATAGAAAATACCGTTCAACCTTTGTTTTATTTTAAGAAGACTGATTCAAAGATGATTCAAAATAGTTTAGAGTAGCATTTTAAAGGCGTATAACTATTTCATGTAGTTATGCAAAGGCTGGCAAGAATTTCTATAGTCATGCAACAAACAATCACGCGACTTAGGTATTTATTCCACATATTTTTATATTTTAATTACATGAAATTAAATCAGGGCCCATATTTATATAAGTTTATAACACACGTGGTAAATTGATTTATGTCTTTTTCGTGTTTTATCATAGTCGAAAGCAGACGCATGAAGTGTGTCAAGGTTACAACAGGTAAATTGGCAGTGATATTTCATTATTTCATTTACACACGTTTTGCTGATGGATAAGTTATTATTTTAATTTTTGACTGAATGAAAAATTAAAAATCAGTAACCAATCGAGCTGAATGATGGAGCTACTACACCATCTGACAAATCCTCGTGCATCCGCAAAGTTGACTAAATATTTAATTAAAATTACTCGCATCTTCTCGTTCGCTTCTGGTGCAAATAACTTAGACCTAACTCAAATAAATTTTTAATTGAATCGGTTAATGAACGACGTATTCTTGTTGCAGATGAAAATGGCACACCGGCTTATAGTCCTGATGGTGCTTTGGAGTCTGGCATCGGCGAACAACGACGACTGGGAAAAAAAGTGCAACAAGTGCAAGTGTGTTTGGTCGAACGGCAAAAGGACAGCAGATTGTACGAATCGCGATTTTAGCGAAATACCGAAAGATTTAAGTTCGGAAATCCGCGAAATAGACTTTTCGAATAACCCTTTGCATTATTTAGGCCGTGAAGTGTTTGTGAATGCGGAACTTAGAGACATTCATAAGTTGAGGTTCGTCAACTGTAGTATAAGTGCAATGGACGATACTGCCTTCAAGGGCCTAGTTTTACTAATCGAGTTGGATTTGTCGCGAAATTCAATCGGTCTTTTAACATCGAAGATCTTCGAAGAGAATCGCAAATTGAGGATTTTATCCTTGAGTCACAATAAAGTGAAGAGGTTGGACCAGGGGTTGTTTTACAATATGACACATCTGCAAAGATTATCTCTAGACCATAACGAAATTGAGTATATCAATGACTCGGCGTTTTTCCTTCTCCCGTCTCTCCAACATCTCAACTTGGCTTACAACAAGCTGACGGTGATTAGTTCCGACTTTTTAGACAATTTCCCGAAAATTGTCAGTCTGAATCTGGAATCCAACCCCTGGATTTGCGACTGCCACCTCCAGGAGTTCCGAAATCAAACCAAAAGAGCTAATTTAATAACGACCCAAACCCAGTGTGCTGAACCGCCCCTTTTGAAGGGGCGTTTGTGGACCGACGACAACATCGTCTTCGCTTGTGTGCCCCAAATTGTGGAGCCGCTTCCAAGCACCCACATTGAGGCCACCACCAGCAACATCACCCTCACTTGCCGCGTCCTGGGGGACCCTCAACCTGACGTTGACTGGGTTTCCAACGGGAGAATAATCGACCGAGATCCGCGACTCAACACCCAACGCTTCATCACTTCCAAACGCAAAGTCGGAGACTACACTTGGAACAATTTGACAATAACAAACGTGAATTACCGCGACAAGGGCGAATATAAATGCGTCGCGAAAAATCCGGGAGGTTCCGACGAAAAAAACGTTAGTTTGATCGTCTCCTCCATCGGGGGGATTGGAGGTGGGGGGCCCCTGGCCTTCGGGGCGACCCTCCCCCTTGTGATAGCGTTAAGCATCGGTGGAGTGATCGCCCTTGTGGTGATCCTCATCCTCGTGTGCTGCTGCTGCAGGAAGAGCACGCACGGGATGGCGACCAAGAGGAGGGACCTGCAGGACTCCTCCGACGAGTGTATAAGACTGCACGGGCAGCCAGATATGGAGAAGGCGCTCATTACGGACGTTAACCCCGTGATGAAGCCGCCCAGAATCTGTTCAGTGCCCCCGTCGGTGAACAGTGGAGGTACGGAAGTTAGCGAAGCAAAAAAGAATCTACTAGACAGCGACTCGGTTTTTGGTAAGTTTGATAGTGCTGCGGATGCACTTGGTTCGTTAAGTAACGAGATGTAGTTACTAGTTGGGAGAAAATTGCAAGACTTGAGCGAAATTTCGTTGATTCTCTGACGTGATGTTTATTTCAAACAGCTGAAGGAGGGAGGCATACGCGATACGGAATCGCAAAATTTGTAAACAAATTTGTTAAATCGGCCGGCGCTAACGATCTGCTCAAGCTAATTTTAATATAATAAACAGATTATTCCATATCAAGATAATTAACCAAATTTATAGAAATCGTACTAATTTCATTCTGTTTTGAGCAGTTGACTTTGTAATTGAAATTACTCAATTTTGCACATTTGTTATTTAAATGATGGCTAATCGCACCACCTTGTTAAAAAATCAGAAACAATTTTAGCTGATTACATACTTCAAATGCCACCAAAATCGGAAATTCCAATAAGCGGTAATTCAAAAAAGTTTGTGTCTTGTAATAATGGAAAAAAAATCTTGCAGGTGTTTGTAATTTTGTTTTAATTATTCGGAGTAATGAAAAACAGTTTGCATCTGCTAACGGATCAGGATTAAAACGTGTTTTCTCAAATAAATTATTCCTTTGGTTAATGATTTTTTTAAATGTTATATGGAGTACCTATTTAATATTTTAATGGAATCACCGAATACTTTTTGTTCAACTTGAATAACACATTGTTTTTCGACAATTTAATCACCTCACACTGAATGCGCATAATTAGTTTATCCTACGTTTATTTACATGTAGCTTGTTTTTGGTTTTAAACCCACGCTGCTTGAACAATTTTGATTAAAAATGTTTTTGTAGTAAAAAAGTTAATAATAAGGTTATCCGAAATATTTTTACCCTTGATGCACGAAATCGTTCTAAAGTTTTAACCAACAAAAATGCGTATTAAATAATGATACTCGTACCTATGTAACAATTCATTTCTATTGCAATAACTGTAAAATTATTCTAATAATGAGTTTGTTTTGTTGTAGATTTACTTCTAGAGACTCATCTCTCACCATTTTAGGCAAGTCTAGGCTTTGGAACGAGCAGTTTTTAGTTTTCCAAATTAATTTTGTAATGTTTGCAGTAGAAATGAATTGATCGTTTTACTATAACTATGAAACGCTTTGCATGTTTGGTCAGTTAAGCCATTTATGGATTCATTTAGCGCCATTGCCTTAGTGAGCTTTAATGTTCCATCTGATAAGCTGGCACCTAAACCGCGAAATTTTATACCTTTATTCAGAAATTCAATTTTTAAAGATTTCCACGCAAAATCCTTATTTATTCCAAACCTAAGTATTAAAACGTAAAACATATTACAATTCCACACCAGGAACACTATTCTGTTGCTTTGGACTTTCTGCGACACAACTAATAATGAACAAATTATTGTTGTTCAAGGCAAATACGAAACAAACACTCATTTTCTACAGAATGTAACTGTAGCTTTTTGTTTGAAGCAAGCGATCCTGTCGAGGGATAAGTTACTTTTTGTATTTGGAACAACTGCATTCATTTCATCATATTTTCCGCAGTGGCTGAAATTTCTTGTGGAACGCCACAAATAATGGTGAAACATTTTACTGGTTTGGTGACTTGTTATGTAAATATTGCATGCATTGTGATCAAGGGCTGTTTTAGTGTCCCAAGTTGTTCTTTTTTGGATTTTTAATGATGTTTTTCTTCGCAGCAGGCGACGACGAATCCCGTTCATTCGACTTCGACATGCCACCTTACCGCAAATCGCAGAACCACCTCCTGGAGCCGGATTACCGCGGTAATCACACCTACCCTCCAGACCTGCTTCCCTTCCCGCCCCGTATGTGCCAGGTGTCCCCAGCTGGTAGTTCCGCCTCTACGGTAGCAGACACCTCCCGTTTACCAGCACACCACGGCCCACAATCGCCACTACACAGTCCACTGTACGACTCCAACACCCTGTACCGAACTCTTCCTTACTCCAGATCTCAATCGCCGTTCGTGGGGCCCCCAGCCCGAGTGCCCCGTCAGGGCTACGTGACGATACCCCGTCGCCCCCGACAGCGGTGGAGCACCGACACCCCCACCACCTCCGACGTGGAGGAGCCCCTCTACGACAACCTGGGGCTGCGCACCACCGTGGACGGCAGCTCGGCTCTGTCCTTGAACAAGCTGGGGGAGGCCACCACCCCCAAGTCGGTCCGGCTCTTCCCCATGAGCCCCTCCAGCTGCGACCCCATCGCGGAGAACGAGCCGCCCCCCACAGCCCCCAAGCTGTCTCCGTCGAGCACACAGTGGGCCAAGGCGAACGCCGAGGCGTTGAGGAGTCCCGACAATAGGAGGAACTCGCTCCCCGATGGAGGAAAGGTGAAAGTAGCACCGGTCCCTCCACCTAAACCTAAAAAAAGGACTTCGACGGGACCACTATTCGAAGATGAAGGTGAAGACGGGACAGAAGTGTGAGAATGGCTCAAACTGGTGCGCGCAGCACTGGTGACTTGTTAAATAGTGGTGCTAAAGTGCGGACCAAGTGTCTGGACACAGGGTTTATCGGACGATTTTTTTATGAAATTTTTCTGTGCCTTAACGACGAAATCGATTTAAAGTTCTATAGCTGGTGTATCTAGTGCTTGACCCTTCGTGTGTGTGTTTCCTACGGGCTTCCATGGACGCGCGTGTCGTAGCGTATTTGCGAAATGATAGAGAGGGTGGAGTGTCCGTCGCAGCTAGGAAAGTTATGATCTCAAAACCGTTTGTGAATAGACAAACAGCGCTGTGATTGATGGCACCGCAACAGTATTATTAATTTAGATAAACAAGAGCTTGATGCGCGCTATCTCTATCGTCTCGGCGAAATTTCTCAGAAATTGTTGTAGTGGATGAACTGTGATCTTTTGACAGTTACAAATCGGTTAGGTTCAGCCAGATGTAAAGAGCGCTTTCACGGCAGTAGAGCCTTTATTAGCCTGCATACAGTATCATTGTTTATGCGTCATTATGTCCCCTTATATTGACTTGAGATAATGGAACCGAGCAGACGACGTGAACGCGCTCTTCGAGATCATACATACATTCATAGTTCTTGCTTTTTGGTGTTCCACTTTTTAATAAGAGACCCAAAACCTACCCTACTTTTCAAATCGTCGCTTGTAATTAACTACAAAACTATTATTGTACTATCAAATTGTATATAGTTACATATTTTCTATGACTGTACTGTATATTCATTTTAAAATATAGAGCTAAATGTAACGAAATCTACATAAACGATCAATAAAAAGAATATTACAGTTACTTCTAACTTTCCTTTTAGCCCAAAACCCCTCCAAAGTCACTTTTCGATCGACTAAAACTCATCAAGAACTCATCCACTAACGAAAACAACAAAAAATTTTAGTAACCCTACACTCGACTTAATCAATTGATCACCCAGACGCGAAAAAACAACCATGTATTGATTTACACCGAAACGAAACGTAACCTTATAACATTATATAAGTTAAGTAATGAAAGACAACGCGAATACAATTAAACTCGGATCCAGAACTAAAAGTCCAAGAACTTAATAATAACTCAGACTACTGTTTATATCATGTCGTTAACCGTTAACGTAGACCACTAAAATAAGCGACCTTTACCTAGAATAGTAGGTCTCAAACTGTGCGACACGACCACAAAATAAAAAGTACGAAAATCAAAATAACTAAATAACTTAAAAACCAGTCTAACAGTAATAGATCAAGTAGCGCACTATGTACTGTATTATTCTATTTTGTCGAACTTTCAACATTTTTTTTTCTAAAAGCAATTAATACCTAGTTTCGTTATAGTGAGTACAGTGAGCTTTTTACTCACTGTATGTGATGTAATTTTTTATTCTTAAAAAAAGGGAGCAAAGAAAAGTTGTTTAAAATAAATTGATCAGAATTATTCCAAAACACCGTTAGAAAAGGTGAGCGCTGTTGATGAAATTTGGCTTCCAACTATTGAATGTTACCTTTTGGCTAAGTAATAAAACCCGATATTTAGCTCATTAAAACATTGAACTAGCAAGCAAATGCAATAAAAGAACCACTCCAAGCCAGGGATTAAGTTACGAAAGTTGAAAATTGCGAATTGATTCTTTGCAACGAAACAAAAATGTCACCTTTGGATTTAAGTAGGAAATTAATGCTTGCGGGGCCACTCTAATCTGCCAATTTGGACTCTATAGACGGTTTAAGGGATTTGAAATCGATGAAGCTAAGTACCAAAGTGCTTGTAATAATTCAGTATTTGCAGAACTGGAAATGCGATAAGAGGTTTGCAAAAAATCAGGGGGAAAGAAAATGTATTCGTCTGTACTTATTAAGATGGTACGAAATGTAAAGCGTAATTAAAAACTCTTGTATAGTGTATAATAGTTTTCCCTTGCGGCTTTTTGCTTTTCACAGAGAGCAAGATTTTTTAGAATAAGTAGGTTTGCAGCTCGTGGAATTTTCAGTAATTCGTAACAACTCAATCCGGGCTCGGTTTGGCCCAAGTTTAATATTAGGGTTTTCGGCTTAAGTGCCACATTTCACCTGTGTTTCGGCGCTCGAAATTATTCGCCCAACTTAACTTTTATGTCGACGAGTTATTTTATTGCAGCGTGCATCCCTCAGTTCCTAATCAAGTCGCACCCCATTGTCATAAAAATACCATTTCAACTGACGTTTCGCCAAAATTACTGACCCCCGCATCAGCGAGTAAATCGCAGATTTGTTCACACACATTGATAGAATATTCACCATTAAGCACTGTAATAGGGGAAAAATGAACAAGCTGTTGCCGTGGGCCGTTCCATTATATGCCGTTATAGCACGACGTTATCTCATTATTAAGCTTTTACACAAAAGGAGAACAGTTCGAATGAAGGGATGATTATTTTTAGTGGAGTTGCGACAACACGCCGACGAGTACAAATCTTTCAGCCGGTGCAAAATGGACCTATTAATATTTCAGTGTTTTTATTTATTCAAACGCCCAGGTCTCTGGCTCACAACAAGTGCCTTTGCTGAATTTCCTATATATTCCATTTCACCTGGACTAGAAAATTGCACCCGACTCACGAAAGAATGCTCCACATTATCTTGCTATTTTCTAAAGCTTACCGCATTATTCGAGAATGACGTAACATTCAATACTTATTTCGGGCCTTACACTACATTGATTACTTGCAAAGTAATCCAGAGCTACTTTACTCCAATCTTGAAATGTCTGATAAATCTTTCAAGGCTTTCAAAACATTTGAATAGGTAAGGCTCAAGCGAGTTTGGAGAAAGATAATTTCAGATGCATACGACTTGAAGAAAGCCTGTCAGCGCTATTCCTACCTACAAATGCACATTAACTAATTTTTTAATTCACTCCCTTAGATATGAAAATTGTGGACCTAAATACGTAGAATATACAAACTGAAAACAATTTTGCAATGAATTAACGCACTTCCTGAACAAAACATTAATTTTCCAGTACCGGAAGCAAACTACAGAATTCAGCTTGTTCTGCTCATGCTATTAATTAGATGTCTAATAAATGCTAAATATTTAGCGAATTTGCTACTACTGTTAATTTTAGGTATTTCTCTGAAATGCATTTCTGTGATTCTATCCGAAGTCTTCAAAATAAGTGCCTTTGTATTATTACAATTCACGCCGTGAAATTAGAATTAGAGGGTATTAGGTAATTCTACTCAAAGTCAGAATTCTTATAAGAAACAATATAATTAGAATTTTTTTTCTTGGCAGAGCTGGAGTAAATAATCACGTTAATGTCTAAAAGAGTTGGAAAGAGCCCTCGATAATGCAATAATGGAAATTCTTGTTAATTGGCGCGCGTTGAGCCCCGTTTAATTAATTCAAGTACTTGGGAAAATTATCAGTAAACGAGTCCACCAGGAGAATTTTTCGCCTTCTTTCAATTTATGTGTTAAATAAGATTTTCACGACGTGTTGACTCGTCCTTGGTTGAAAATCTCCCGCAATAAGCGTGTTAATTAAAAGTTAACCCATTAAAGAAAAGTCGGTTATTTATGCAATTGCATTAGGTGTCATTCCCGACACCAGAACTAGTGTGATAAAAACTCCTATTAACACTAATGGAATTCTTTCTTGGCGGAGATCAAATTATGCTATTCAAATGAGGACATGGAGGGCATTTCGACGATTCCAGCGTGTAAGCAACTTGATCTGTTCGCTGAAAAGATGGATGTTCGTTTTAATGTGCGAATTTAACCGGCATAATGGCAATTGATTTATTTCGCGCTTCACTCCTACGCGTTATTAATGGCCCCACGTTATTTTTCGAAATTGAATTTTTAATGTACTTGAACGGTTCAGTTTTTCATTCAATCCATAATTTACACTGTTCGACTCCTATTATGACATTTCATTTACCTAATTTTTCTATTTTGGGAACTGAAAAATCATTCTGCAAGGAGTCGCACAAGAGATGAATTCCTCGCACTAACAAACTACCTAATTTATAATTTCGCCGTCAAATTAAGTTTCATCCTTTAGTGAACATAATAATGGCATAAAGTAAGTTTTAAAATGCAAATTTACATCGAGCTTTGAGAGTTGTTGACATCGTTTGCTCGACTCGTGATAAGTTTTTCACAATAACAACGCGCACATATTTTGCTGCACGTCGAAATTAAATTGGAAAAACTATTCTGCTTTAAGACAGAATTACGCAAATAACACTTCTACAGAAATCCATTTTTATAAGCTGCGACAATTTCTCCTGCAATAAAAATGCAAATCCGCATTTCTAGTGGTAGGTTGCAGTAACAATAACTATATCGTTATCACAATATGACAGTTCGCACTTTGATAACATTATGAAACCGAACAAAATTTTACGGTGTATAAAGTAAATATAAGAATGAAATCCTTAATTGACGCAAATCAATCTCTTTTAACAGTAAACCATCAACCGACATCATTCTCCCAAAGGCCCAAATCCCCCATCTCGCTGAAAATTAGTCGAGTGAATTAGTGAGCACTAATTAGTTTGCCTGTACTGAATAGTGAATAGGGAAGTTTTATTTAGGTAGATATTAAAACCGTTGTAATTATTTTTTCAATAGTGATTCTTGTGAGTGCCACTAAAATTTCTAAGTGCTCATCAGTTATTGCATTATTTCTGTCGCTTCAATAATCGTTATGAGAGATTTTAGTGTCGACATAAAACTTTCATGTAGGTATGTAGAAGTCGTGAAGAAAATTATGTGTGGAAATAATCCGATTTAATTGATTTTTTCACCGCGTGTAAACGGTGAGTGAGCAGAAATTTTGGGCCAAAACAAACAATGTGGACGCTCTATTGTGTACTAAATGTTAATTTGTTTAAACCTTAATACAAGCTCGTGTAAATAATTTTTGCCTACCGCCAAACATGACATTTATCTCAATACAGCTGGAAAATAAAATAAAAACGTGAATTAAGCGGAACAAAGGAACTCGCCCTTGTAGTCACAAGAGGGTTCACTCTCAAACGTTAGTAAAGCGATCGTATTATTATTTCAACCAGGAGTGCAACTTGAATTTAGTAAAATCTACATAACCATTTACTCGACTTCATATTAAAATTTCTATTGTGAACCCGTTCTGTAAATAACTACTGGCTTAATGACATCTAAAAGCGGACAACTCGGGAACGCACCCATCCCCAGAGTAATTAATATAAATACAACACTACCCCTAGCCATGGTAAGACTCGCGTGACGCTCCATAATAACCCTCAAAGAGACGCAGTAATGAAACACTACACTTAATGGATGCAAACTTATTTCGAAATTAATTAAAATAATAAAAACTCAGGTGAAGATGGTAATTTATTAACGTAAAACACAGGCGACGCCGTGCTATTATTATCAGGCAGTATTTAATCGAACATCAAATAAATGCCATTCTGAGCACTCATAAAATACTAAATGATCAAGATCAGAATTTAGAGTTAAAACCAATTTTAATGAAAAAGGTACCTAATAAATTTAAAGCGCCATTTCTGTACCGTTGCTAAGGAGTGTTGTGGAGCACCTCGCCTGCGGCTCGAGTTTTGCGCCTGTGATTAAAATTTATTATATCCCATTTTAGTTTATAGTAGAATTGCAATAGCGCATTTGAATTTTTTGGAGTAAAAAATAAATCACAAATTCAGTTTCTGTAGAAGAAAAGAATTCTGTGTTAAACTAAATCCCAACGACACACTTTGAGTTAAGAAAACCCACCAGAAACTCTCAATTTGTGCTTCATTTCATTCAAAAAAATTAAAATGTTCTGTTGCAAAATTCTACTATGAACTGAAATGGGATATAGATACCTTTTTCATTAAAAAAATTTTATAATTAAAATCTGTGTAATTAATTATTTAATTATTAAATATACTTTATTTAAACGAAAAAAACGAAAAAACAAGACACGGGTATGATAAATATTTTGGCGAAATTATAAGGGCCTCGGTATTTCAAATCCCTAAAAAAAGTAATTAAATCATTTCATTTTCACACAGAACCTATTATTCGGATCAACCGGTGTGAGGATTAACAGCTTTTTTTTACCAGAAGTGAAAACAAAACTTCGTTAAAAAAGCTTATCCAATAAAGAATTCGCTCCAAATAATTAAAAACAAACCTTTCCTTTGTCTTTTTTTACCCTTTTATCCCGTGTTTACCGAAATCATTTAAACGTATTCCATGGACGTTTATACTACATAATTAATATTACGAGGTTTTGTTAGTGGTGGTTTTGAGCTTAATTAGGGGAGAATTTTAACCACTAGCTTATCGATTAATTGAGGCCAGATTTATTGTTATATTCCTTTCAGGAAAATCAAATTTGAAATATACTAGGTGCCAGCGAGTTGGTAAAGTTATTACTGACCATTAGCTAATTGTTAAAACATTTACCTAAATCCCGCCTCACCTAAAATTATTTACAAGTAGTATAAAATGAGACACCCTACATTTTCAAGATCAAAAGGTATTGTATTTTATATTTAACAAAAAAAAATCTCGGTTGACATTCCTTTGCTTTGACCTAAAATCTTATTACGAACTTTTGCAAAAGCAAAAAATACAACAAATAAAAATTTGCAAATACTAAAATTTTGTTGGTATATTTAGAAGTCCGAACGCTTTGATGGCGCAATTTCATTTTAGCATTCTGTAGGGAAGGAAATTGATAAAATTATTTGGTAATAAATAAAAATAAATTGATATGAAATATACGGACTTTATTGATTAAGTGTCAGGGTGAAGGAAAAATCAGAATTGCATAACCAAGTTTTTATTTCCAAATAAGTTAAATTACAAAAGTATCTAAACTACTAAATAAATAACTGAGTGTCCAATTTCGGACACGTTAGTTCCCGACACAACTGTAACTTTTTTCTCTTGAACGTTGACTTTGAAAATACTGTCAGACTTTATCAACACCTTATCCTTGGTGGGTTCTTGGAAAGTTGGGATTTTTCTGGGCCCTAAAACCGGGTCTTGGAACCTCCACAGCTGGATAGACTGCGCACCTATTAAAAAAATTAAAAACTTAACCAATCAAAAGAAAAAATTACTTTTAATCCCTTTGATTTCCCTGGCCAATTTCTGGACTATTTTCGCGTGCGTGTCCCCCTCGCTGATGACCAACACTTGCGAGAAGAATCCCGAATTGGGAGCGGGATTAACAAACTCGACTTTCACCCCCGGTTTGCTCGAGAACTGCACAAAGGGCGAGCCCGGACAACACTCCTTCATTTTTTCATCGGCTGCTTCATCGTCCGTAAATTTCACCACGACTTCGTCGACGTTTAAAGTATTCGCCAAATAAACGCTGTTATTAGTCAGTACTTCGGCCTCGTTGAACTCGAGAGTCAACGCCAGTGCCTTAGGACCGAGCTGTTCGACTTTTTCGCGAGTCGCTTGAACGAAAGGCATTACACGCTTCATGTATTTCTTCAGCTCGGGCTTTGAGCCGAATTCCATGGCCAGGACTTTATTGTCCGGAAATTCCTTGCTTTTCTAAAAAAACACGCAAAATATAAATAACCAAGCCGATATTCCCACCTCGTAGTGGTTTTTCAGGGTTGTAAGAATGCAGCTCTGCCACGCTGGGAAGGTCTTGGCCACCCAAATATTTAGCACGTCTGGTTTAGGAACAGGCGGCGGGTTGGGGTTGGCCTTAGTCCTGATTCCCTGAAGATAAGTTTTGAGATGCACCCGGAACGAATGAGCGGTTTCCATGAGATATTCCGACGATTTAATTTTGATCTCGTCGATTTGTCCGACTTGAGGCCAGGTCGTTTTGAAGATGCTGCTTTTCTGCGAGCGAAATTATTGGATTATTACCACCGGAAGGTTTATACGAGATTAGAGTTACTTTTCCCAGTAATTTCCAAACTTGTTCGGACACGTGCGGGCAGATGGGAGCGAGGAGTATTGCCTGAACTTCGATGAAACGAACGATCAACTCCGCGTGCATTCCCTCCAAACACAATTCTCTGTATTTGTCTCTGACGGATTGAAGTTCGAAAAAACCGCTCCTGAGGGCCTCTTTAAACAGCATTTTGCCGTAGAATTCGTCCGTCTCTTTGATTTTCAGGTTGATTTCGCTCTGGAATACCTCGTCGTTGAACGTGGTTGCGGGGCCAGTCCTGCACAGGCACATCGCAACGTACAAACAGTCCAAAAATACACTGTCTGTTTTTACCATTACTCAAAAACTAATAACCGCACAGAATCCAGCGTTTGCTGTTAAATACTTTATATTTTCCTCTATGCCTGTGATTTTTTTCAGAATTTTTCTACAATTCCTTATAATTAAACTTATTTCATTTGAGAACTGTTTGTAGTAAGGCAATTTGGTTTTAATCAAGCCAGAATTAAAAGCTAACTTAGAATAATTTTGACCACATTTCCATGTCTAACTTTATAGGCTACGGTTATGTTTTATTGTGCCAGATAATTTTTGATATTTTTTTTTATTTACTTGATCCTGGATTACAAAATAAAACCTTCAGTCTTTGAAAAAATGTTAGTTTTTGTTGAAAAAAGTGTGAAGTTATTCATTATAATTATAAAAAAATAGATTTTTAGTTTTCGTCGTATTTTTTTACTTCGTACCTATAGGTTCTTAATTGTTTGGTTAATGGGTTTTAAGAAGTTTTTAGTAGTTACAATTCACATTATAGAAAATTCATGATGAGTAGTAATAGAAGAAAAAAGGTGTTTAGTACACAATAAAGAACAATATGTCTTTGAAAAAAGTGTAAAAATGTTTTTTGAAACACAAAAACTTCTTAAATAAATTCAGGATGATCTTTTAATAGATATTTTAGAAAATAAAGGATATATTGAGAAATCTAGTGCACGTTTAGTGACATTACAAAGGACTTTTTCAGGTTTTTAGTTTTCAGAACTATTTGTGCATTTGTGGAGAACTTATGCAAATACTAGGTTTGCTAAACTGATTGAAAAAAAGTTAAAGTTGTTTTTTTTTGTTTTGTTTTTAAGAACTTGTTTGATGTTAGAATAATTGGACTTCTTTATCTGTTGTAGAGCAGTGTATACATTAATATATTTTAATTTTATTTTATTATTAATTTTATTTTATTTTATTAATATATAATTAATATATTAATATATTAATACATTTAATACGGACTGTTTAAAAAAGAGTAGGATCTCAGGTGGTTCTGGAATTTGAATTTGCCGCATTTAATTATTTTATTTCTATGAAATTTCTGAAAAGTACCAATTTTTATCGACTCAGGCAACCAGTAAAACCAAATTTTTCATAAACTAACATTGTTCGTTTTTTCCTGAAAGAAGCGGCAAACTTTTAATACCTACTACGATCCTACATTCATTTATAGACAGATTGTATATTAAACACCAATATCCCCAACATTCTTAGAATACAGTTAGCAGTTTATTTGAGGTGTCACCATTTAAATTTTTGAAGGGTGGTTTGTGTTACGAAGGGGTTAAGTTCTACAAATTTCCAAAGTACGACAAAAATGCCTCCCTGTCAATAAAAATTGTCCTTTTTCGGGGTTTGCAAATTTTTCCTCATTTTCTGAATTAACCAAGGAATTAACCAATATTTTTTTAACAAATGTTATCATAGGCAGAAGCGGTACAATTAAGTAGCCCTGGGCGGCAATGAACCTAAATACGCCACTAGTTTAGAGTTATATCCTCCATCAAAAATTATCTTTAGAAACAAATAATCTTAAAAAGCAAATAATATCTCTAACTTTTTTCGATCAATTTATAAAGCAAACAAAACAAGTTAACAGTGAAATTAATTTTTTTTATTTTACATTTAATTTAGACCTGCTTTTGCAGAGATTTTTTTGATTTTTCAAAAACTTACCTTAACTGACCCTTATTCTCCAAGACCTCCTTGACCCATTCAATAAACGTGTACAGCCTCAAAATCCCTGCATCTGCCATACTTTCAACAAAATTCGCATCTTCGATCGAATCCCCGGCATCAGCGAGACACAGTCTCGTCCCATCTGCGCTAAACTTCTCCACAGCTTCACTCAGAGTCAAGAAATTACCCTCAGACTTTGACATTTTCGCTGAATTAAGTAAAAGGTGACCATTAGCTCGCACACCTCTTGGCCACTTGTCTTCTTCTTCATGCCAAATAGCACAGTGATTGTAAATAAAATAGGTCAAGTGGTTCTGTACCAAATCCTTTCCAGAGACTCTCACATCGACAGGGTACCAATAATTAAACTCGTGTTTCATCAAATCGAGAGATTCTTTCTTAATCCCAGATTTGGCGGGAAATAGAGCATTTTTGAAGAAGATGTAATCCCAAACATCGGGAGTCATCTGCTCCGGTTTAATGCCAAGACAATTGGGTTTATTGCCACGGAACGAATTGCCTTGGAGCAAATGGGCGACAGTGTAGTAGGCATTGTAGATGGTAGAATCAGAGAGAGATTCAATTAACCACTGTTCATCCCATGGTAATTTAGAACCAAGTCCGTAGGTTCTGGAACAGGCGTGCTCACGCAGCCAATCCAGACACCCATTGAAATTCTTCCGGACTTCCTCATGGTACGTATTCATCTGATCTAGGACTTTATGGGCCAATTTCTTCCAGGACTCTTCCCCGTAATCCAGAAACCACTGGTCACACAAAGCAACAACACACTCGTCCCCCGATCTCGAAATTATACTTTTCTCGGGTTCGTAATAAATAACCGCCTCATTTTTATCAATCAAGACCTTCTGAAGCGATTTTTTAATGTCTTGAATTTTTTTACCCTTAAATTCGCCCACGATCATCACCCCGTCATAAAAACCCTTCAAATAGACCATTTCTTTGGCCTCGAGCAGCTTTTCTCGGTCATTTTGGCTCTGAATTTTCAATTTTTCGTACACGGTTACAGCCGAAAGTTTACCGAAATCTGGTACTTCAACTATGGGAACTGGCTCAAATGGTAGAACCATTTCGTCTTTAATCCCGTATTTCTCTCTGAAGGGCTGTTTCTTTTTCAAATCGACTAGAGCCGCGTAATCGTCGGGAGAATCAGAAGGGACACTTGTCACAACTCCTGTACCTTTATCCTCTTTGATGGTTAGCATAGGCAAGGCGTAAATTTTGTCATAGTGGGTTAAGGGCGCTTTCAGGGCGCAACCCAGAAGATCCTGGTTGTAAACAAATAATAAGAACAGTTATTATTAGTTCAATTGGCACAAGCTCCCGTCAAACCAGTGTTATTATCGAGAACAAATTAAACAGTGCTTGAAAATAGCAATTATTGTTAGGTGAAAATAATAATTTCAAACAGACCGCGTTCAGCGTCATTGTCAAATCAACCAATGAAATATCGTTGGCTTGACGAAATGCGTTAATATGTCATGGCGTCCTTTTCTGAGTTGTAAAAATAGTGTGTTTTGCGTGTTTAGTGCCAAAAGGACTGAAATCATTTTTTTTCCATTTAAGCTTTTCTTCATTTTACTATTAAGACATTAACGAATTAAAAAAATGGACTTAAAAAAAATCAGATTTGTCACTATTCAGTGTTGCCAGCTTAATTACAAAGCCATAGGAAGCTGTGATTAGACCCAAACTATAGAAGAAAAAAGAAAAAAAATTACCTGTCCCATCAAGTGCGCAACAACCTCAAATTTCCCATCAACCTCAGTAAACCCTTGATAGCTCATATTCCGAGCTGAGCGTTCGGTGCAAATAAAAATTTCACCCGTTTTGACCGAAATCGCGGCATATTTCATGTCAGGCCTGACCCAACAATTAGTCTGTCCGTACATTGTCTCGGGTCTTAAAGTCGCCGCTACTAGATAAACCGGTTTATTGGCGAGTTTACTGCAAATTAAAAAGCATAATAAAGCTACTCTCTATTTTTACGAGTTGTTTTACCTCAATTTCGCCGGATATGGAGGTAATAACTTCATTTTAATTAAAGTATACTCCTGGGGGCCCACCCCTTCACCGGTGGACCTATCATGGTCCATACACGGTTGGCCATCCCGAGGTGAATAAATCGTATAACGTTTACCGAATTTAATTTTGTTGCGTTCTTTCAAACGAATGAACTGCCAACGAACAAAGGAATCGAAAAAGGGGTTAACATCGGTGGTTATGAAGGTGCGTCTCCAGTCGACGTACACCCCAAAACGGTCCAAGTCCTGGACAGCAAGGGGTGGAAAATAGTCGAGCCAGTAGTCAGCGTCCGCAAATTTTTTTATCTCCTCGTCATGGAGCCCTAAACTGTACATTATCTGCCACTGGTATTTCGCAGCGCCGGCTTTAGCCACGGCTTTGCTCTAATTCAGAAATTGTCAATTTTTTTGGCGTGAATTTGCAACGATTTACCTTTTTTCCTTTACTCTTATCTTTAATAACAACGTCATCATTCTCCTCAACCTTTACTTCCGCTTCCTCAGTTGGAAATTTAGGGGGGTACCCGAACATTTCCATCTCGCGTTTTAATTTATCAGCACATGCTTTAATCGGCATCCCGGTGCAGTGAAAACCGAAGGGAAATAATGCATTTTTCCCCTTCAGTTTGTGATACCTGGCGGAAAACTCAGCCTTTGATAGTGAGAAAGTATGGCCAAGGTGCAAACGGCCGTTCATGTATGGAAATGGGAAAGTGCATAAAAACTTATCATCTTCTGATTTTCGGGGCTGTTTGGGCGCGTCGATTTCGTGCAATTTCTCTTTCTTCCATCTGTCCTGAACCTCACGTTCAATTTTTTGCAGATATTCTACCTTGAACGTGCCCTTTCGCTCAACTGCAGACTAAAAAATTATCATGGAACGATTGTTTATCAGTTGTGTGTGACAATTACCATTTTTTTAGCTTCCTTTGTGCTTAATTTAACAAATCAGCGAGGACACGTTGACATAACACATGGGTGAAGTAACCTCACTTTTTCAGGTAATTACTAATTCCACAAAAAGTGATGCAATCGTCGGCACAATTGATAATTTTTACTTTATCGCTTTAATCCTAATTTATGCCAGGCTTTGTAAAAAGTTCACAACTTTAATCGGGGCAAAATTTGAAGCAGTGCAGATTATGATTTGAGGTTATGTAACAAATTAAAAGTAACAGTAACTTTTTATTAATGGATAGGACTACACAAAAACAAACATAACATTCTAATTAATTATTATATACAGCAATCAAGTCTCTAAATTCATGTCTTGAATTTATTTAGATTTTTTTTCTGCATCCTCCTTTTCCTTCTCCAGCAAAAGCGCACTTTTAATCCCGACCTTCTCCAACTCCTCAATCAGATCCCCCGACTGGTGCATTTGAAGCATAATATCACAGCCCCCAACGAATTCACCGTCGATAAAAACTTGTGGTATTGTGGGCCAATTTGAAAAATCCTTAATCCCCTGTCGTAACGCTTCATCAGACAGGACATCATGAGCGTCATACTGCACCCCATGCATTCGTAAAATCTGCACCACCGCATTGCTAAAACCACACCGGGGCTGTTCAGGAACCCCCTTCATAAAAACTACAACTTTGCTATTGTTGACCATTTTTTTAATTTCTTCGGCCGGTTTTGTGCTATAAAACCTGGCGAGGGTGGTCGCATTTTGAAAAAGATTTCTACTCTTTGTGAAAAAATTTAAACTCATTTTTTGTTTGAATTTATATAACCTCACTTTTGAAACAGGGTTGTGACTAGGGATTTTCGTTGCGTGTTGGCGATCCTGTGCTTGCTTGACAAGAAACAGGTTGACAGGAATGAGCCGCAAAATTAATAAAAAATTATTGTTTTTTGTCAATATTTCAAACAGCAATTCAGGTATCTCAAGTTTTTTCTAACTAATTGGCTTTCTCTACCAGTGTTGGTTTTTTATTGTTTCACAGTTTTTGTCGTTTTAGCGTCCACTGAATAGATATCGGAAAAAGTTGAGGTAAGACTATGCTAATTGTTTGGTTTTTTTGTAACAAAAAAGCTTTGAAACGTATTCTATCACGTTTTTATTTGTATTCCATTCAAACATGACACGATTTTTTGTCATTGTTTTTTTTTTCCTATTTACCTTGCGTTTTGTTAACAATAAAAACGAGTTTTAAGACTATAATATCGAATTAATTGCTACAAAAAGTGCAAACAAGCAGTGTTTTCTAAATAATTTTTTAAGGTAGGTTGATGGCAGTAGTTTTCTTGAAGTACCATACTCCAAAATCATATGTTGAGAGCCCCCATTTTAGGCAATGTCTTGGCCCCAGTGGGGCTCAGCCCCCCAGCCGTCAGTCCCCCCAGTGCTGAACCCAACCACTCCGGTCATAAATTCAGCTCCAAATGTGGTACCCCCTAGTTTACAATATACCCCAGAACAGTGGGCCCAACTGCAACAACAAAATTGGAACCAGTGGGCCCAATGGCAACAACAGTACCAACAGTGGCACCAACAATACGGTGCTGAGGTACTGTCCCTTTTCGTGTTTTTTTTTAATAAAGTTATGACGATTTTTAGTACCAGAAATCGATAAATGCCCTTGCTCAAGCAGCACAAGTTCAGCAAACGCCAGCGTTGCCCAATGTGGCAGTGCCACCCCCTTTACCTGCCGATAATCGGCCGCCGCCACCGGTGGACGATCCGCCGCCCCCATCTTACACTTCCGCGCCGCCCCCAAGTCACGGTTACAACACCGGGCCGCCCCCAAAAACACTGCGCCAAAATTGGGGCAATCAAAATCATAGATTTGAACAACAAAAAAGAAATTATGAGCAAGCTGATGATGTTAATAAGCGACCAATGACAAACAAGCCTGGCTGGCAGCAACCAAGGCCTCCTAAGGATAATATCGAGGAGTTGTCTGAAGCGGAGAAAAAGTTTGATAAACAATTTGCAGAGTGGGAGGCACAGTTCAATAAATGGAAGGAGCAAAATGCGGAACATCCTGATAAAGAACAGTACCGGGAGTATGAGAAAAAATGGGAGAGTTGGAGGAACCAACTCCTGGAAAGGAGGGAGCAAATGAAGAGAAAGCGATTGGGATTGACTGTGGATTCGCCCAATAAAAGTAGACCAGGGTCTGGGCAAAGTTTTAATTCCCCTCAAACAAACTTCAACCAACCTCCTCCTAAAGTATTACCTAGTGTTCCCCCAAAAGAAGGGCTACTTCCTTTTCCTCAACCGTCCTTCAATAAACCGCCACCGAATTTAAACGATGAACCTTTGAAATTCAAGGATTCTAAACCTGTGCCCGAATTGGACGATTCCGTGCCCAGTTTTTTCAAACCTAACACCGGTGGCGGAATCCCAGGCTTAGACTTGGTTAAAGATGACCCAAAACCTGACAAAAGTACAACTGAAGACGTTGTGCTAGTTGATCCTGACGAAAAGGAGAGAGAGAAGAAAGGACCTGACTTTGATGCCATTTCCAAGGGTATTAACACGATTCTCGGAGACCAAAAACTGCTCAATATGTTATCGTTAGTCTCCCAAACACAAAATCCCAAAATCAGTGATAGTTTAACAAACTCTGTTTCAACAATTAAAGAGGACAGTCAAAATCCATTCCATGAACAGTCAAATCAAAGTTTCGAAGATCATTCCAATCACGGGGAAAGCTACGCACAAAGAGAATTTGTTAATTTCGATGATCAAACTCGGAGCAGCTTCACGATGGTTAGTAACGACCAAGAAACGAGGTTTGATGGACCTGGGAATTTCGAAAAGAATCAAAATCAGTTCCCGAATCGATTTGGGAATTTTAATCAAGGAAATCGCTTCGGGAGTTTTGACGAAGGGAAAAATAATTTTGGTGGAAGACCTGACGGAGTCCCGAATCAGAATAGATTCCCACCAAATCAAGATCAGTTCGGTCCAAATCAAAATAGGTTTGGTTTAAATCAAGACAAGTTTGCTCCGAACCAAGATCAGTTCGGTCCAAATCAAAACCGGTTTGGTCCAAATCAAGATAAGTTCGCTCCGAATCAAGATAAGTTCGCTCCGAATCAAGATAGGTTTAGTCCGAATCAAGAAAAGTTTGCTCCGAATCAAAATCAGTTTGGTGCAAATCAAAACCGGTTTGGTCCAAATCAAGATAAGTTTGCTCCGAATCAAGATAGGTTTGATCCGAATCAAGATAAGTTTGGTCCGAATCAAGATCAGTTTGGTCCAAATCAAAATAGGTTTGATCCGAATCAAGATAAGTTTGGTCCGAATCAAAACAGGTTTGGTCCGAATCAAGATAAGTTTGGTCCGAATCAGGACAGATTTGGTCCGAATAGATTTGGCCCTAATCAAGGCAGAAACGGTCCGAATCAGACGTTCGGGCCTAACCAAAACAGGTTTGGCCCGAATCAGGGCAAGTTTGGTCCGAATCAGGATAACTTCGGGCCGAATCAGGAACAATTTGGTCCGAATCAGCAAAGATTCGGTTCGAACCAAAACAGATTCGGACCCAATCAAAATAGATTTGGCCCGGGTCCGAATCAGGGTCAGTTTGGGAGAAATGAAGGTTTTAATCGAAGTAGTGATCGGAATTTTTCAAGAGGTCCGCCCCAAAAAGGACAGTTTAATTATAATAACGATAAAAATTTCAATCAATATGACAATGATCAGGGATATAATGAGGAAGAGTACGAGGAAAATTATGATTACGACCAAGTGGCGTCTAATTTTGAGGAAGAAGGAAGTCATGCAATGGACTGGAAAGAAGAAGAAAATTATGAAGAACAAAACGAACCACCAGTAGTTGAGCAAGTACCACCTGAAGCTCCGAAAATAACTGCAATTTTTCAACCGTCTGAGGTCATCGATTATGAGCATAAACCTCCCAAACCTGGTAATTATTTAGTAGTTTTTCAGCCATTCCATGATTAAGGACGCGACATAATTCTGTCAACTTTTATTTTCATAATGACTTATCTTGTTAAAAAAGATAGTAACAGTTAAAGTGATGATACTAATTTAAATATCCACCAATCACCAATGTTTTGCATGTTTAATAATTAACGATATTAACAGATTTTTTATAATAATTCAGCTCAAAATTTATGCGTGGAATGGCTGTTTTGCCAATTTTTGATATTTTTTTAGGGGAACCGGAAGTTTTGATCGAACCTATTTACATGTTTGACTACCGGCACAAACCTTTGAGTCGTATTCCAATACCGCAAAGGCCTAAATGGCTTGCTGATGTTGTTAAAAACATAAGAGAATTTGATCCTCCAACTGTTAGGCCTTACGAACCAAACCTGCGAAGGTACCCCCCACCTGTTGACCACTGGAGGAAAGAGCGCTACCAGGAAAACTGGTCACCTCATAATAGGCGAAATTACAACGAAGAAAGACGACCATATGGTGGAGATAGGTATGACGACCCACCAATAGAAAAAAGGAGAGAAGACAGGAGAAGTTATCCTGAAGAAAAAAAACAGTTTAGTCGAATGGAGTTGGAGGAAGAGAAAATAAGTGATACGGAATGGCCGGATGATGATTTTGAAACGGAAAAACCGAATTTTACGAAATTTCAAAAAACGGACAAACCTACTAAAAATATTGTCTTGATCGAGGATTTGATTAGCCCTCCTGGCAGGTTTAAGCGACCTCCACGTATTGTAATAATACTAAGAGGTCCTCCAGGGAGTGGCAAAACATTCCTTGCCAAACTTATCAAAGACAAGGAGGTGGAGAATGGAGGTTCGGCACCTCGTATTTTATCCCTTGATGATTATTTTATGGTCGAACAAGAGAAAGAAGTGACTGAAGAAGGCAAAAAAGTGAAGATTAAAGAAATGGTTTACGAGTATGAGGCCGAAATGGAGGAGTCCTATAGGACGTCTTTGATCAAATCATTCAAAAAAACCATAACGGATGGTTACTTTTCGTTTATTATTGTGGATAATATCAATGACAAAGTGAAATACTTCGGTGAAATGTGGAGTTATGCGAAACAGTACGGTTTTCAGGTTCGGACAATACTCAAGGATTGGTTTGTGATACTGGTTTGGTTGTTGCAGGTGTACATTTGTCAGTTAGATTTGGATGTTCACTCTTGTTCGAAACGAAATATTCACGGCCGGTCTGAGGCAGATATCGAAAAGTGTGTCTCGAACTGGGAACCCACTCCTCAACATCACCCCATTCTAGATGCCACAAGTCTGCTCCAATCAGCGTCAATTCCCGAAGTCGAAATGGAGGAAGTTAACTCACCCGAAAGTGATCTGAACGAATGTGACGGGTCGGAGGTAAGATAGTGGTCAAAGTAAGGAGAAAAATAGTTTCGACGACTGTTCAACTTATTATGTAACTGGTGTTTTTCCACAGCATAATATGGTGTTTCGATCGTATTTCTGTTAGATTTGATTTCGTTGTAAATTTTTGTTATTTTCATTTTATTTTGTACTAAAAAGTCAAGTCTCCCTCAGGACCAAGTAGCTAGAAGCAAGTGGGACACTTTCGACTGTTCTGTTGACAATCTCGGTAAGTTATTAACAACGCTCGTTTAGTATTCTAGTATTTCTCGTACATGTACTCGGAAATTTTCGCACATTTTACATTGTTTTGTAAAATGTGATTCTTGGTTTCAGCCCAACTTTACCTTGCGAAATTTTATATCTCTTTAGTCAAACATTATTTTATGTATTGACATAAAATTATCAGCTATTGCGCATTAAAAAATTTTATTTTTATGACTTCCTTTGGTTGTATATTCTTCGAAAAAAGTTTGAAACGACCTATTTTTTGCGGAGAAAGCGCTGTACCATTTTAAAATCAAACTTATTTCTAAATTTGATTATTTTTTACTGTATTTAATAATCGTCTAAATTGTTTGTCGATTTTGGTGAGCTTTCTTTCCAGTGGTGTGTGGACGTTTGTTTCAGGCCATTCCGTGGGTTTTTCGAAAAAGTGCGAATTTTTGTTGCATTGTGCCTTTTGTGTGTTTCAGCGAAACTCGATGGCGTCAGCAAACCCTTACGACACCGGACCATGGAAGAATACCTCCAATTGGACACAGAGTGGACTCCTATCAAACCCACCAAACCCGGGCAAAAGAGAGTCAGTTCGTTCAACTCGCTCTATTGAGTCATAATTTTGCCAATTTCAGGTCAGATGGGCCGACTTGGAAGAACAGAAACAACAAGAGAAGATGAGAGCAATTGGATTTGTCGTTGGACACACAGACTGGGACCGAATGATGGATCCGACAGGTGGCAGTTCTGCGCTGACTCAAACGAAATATATCGAAAGAACGGGACGGTTTAAAGTTGATCAGAAATAAAAACGCTTTTTTGTCATTTTTTTATTAAGAGTGAACATTTAGTTGTGTATGCTAATAATAAATTAAAAATCATGGTTTTACGGCTTTTTCGCTAGTCCGGAGTTTAACCGGAATTTGCGCCATGTACTGATTTTGCGGTTTAGTTTCCTCTCTTGATTCTTTAACAAGGGACGAATTCAACTCACTTTCGCCCTTGCGTTTCTGTGCTTCGATTTGACGCGTCTCTTGAATTTTTGCTTGCATTATGACCACTTGCGGGTTCATTTCGTCCATGTGTTCTTGTAGACAGTTTTGTAGAATGTTGAGGAAGAACAAAAATGCGAGCAGAGTTAAGGCCGTTAAAGCTATGCTGTGTTTGCCGCCGCCTTTTGAACCACTATCACAAAAAATTAAAACGCTATTAATTAACTAATTTAAGTGCTTACTGACTGTGTGATGATCCACCAGAACTGCTGTAATGCGTCCTGTCGATACTTAGAGACGGCTTAACGCCCAGATTTGGCATTAGCGGATTAGGTGTTAACGCCATGTTTTCTTGTACACTTGTGCGGATTTATCCCGGAACTTTGTAGTGTCATTCCTTGTAACTGTTTTTCCGGCCTGAGATTTTCAGCGGAAATAATGTGACGAGACCTATCTTTGTACCATAATTGCGCGGCGACAATTTTTTCTCTTTGCCGATTCATTATCCAACGCTTTAGACACTGCTGAATGCAGTTTTGAACTCTGTTTCAATTTATTTTGGAGGGATGTTGGGAAAATCGCATTTTGACTAATTTTATTGGCATTTTTTTTTCAGAAGTTAGTGGTTCTATCGGTTTTTTTATGCAGAATTTAATTTGAAGCCCGTTTGTTTTCGTTTAGGTGTTTAACAAAAGTAATAATGTGAGAATGTAAGAAACAAAACAAACGGGTTTCAAATTAGCATTTTGCTTGAAAAACATGTAGAGATCACCTGCTTTGGATTTACGTAACAGAAAAGTGGCAATAATAATTTAAAAAATGTGATTGTTTTAAAGCCCGTTCGCCAATATTAAAACGGTTTTCAAGTTTCACTCAGCACATAGTGCGCTCTCTCGTCTAAAGGAGATTTGTTGGACAGTGTTTTTAAGGCCATTTGCTGTTTCATAATCCAACAAACTGGGGATTATGTTGAAAGCTAGTTAGCCTTAGTCGGCATTTTTGGGTACAATTGAATGAAAACTCATTTTGTATATAGAAACATTTATTAACTTAACATAATCGTAACAATGGATTATTTCTAAGTTTAACCAAAATGTTGTGATAACTGTGCAAGGCAGGGTTGTTATCTCAATTTGGTGAAACTTTCCTTAGGATTAAATTTGGTTCTATTTAAGTAAAAAATAATGGAGGTTTTAATGAATAAATAAACTTTATTGTAGTCGAGTTATAATTTATACTGTACATGAACCCCGTTCGCTACTCATTCATCCATTCACGCAACCATTCAAAAATGATAAAAATAACCACATCCACTAACAAAGCTCGGACCAGTCCTTGATTTCCATCGATTCCGATTAAAATCATGTGCCATGCAATGAAAAAAATAAATACTATTTTACAAATAAATTATTGCTGATTTTGGATATGTGTGATTCTAAAGTGGAGTTTCAAACTTCGTTGCATTCCAAGTATGCTTGACGGCAATTATCACCGGATCTTCCTCGCCTTCCAGCTTCGTAGAGTAAATCAAAGGTGGTGGAGCTCGTCGATCGGTCCAAAATGAAGCTAGCCGCATAACTGTAATCACGGAATAAATAACTCGACCGTTAGGCAACACAATGACAACAAACCTTCCGAGGTGGCAGAAGAGAGAGCTTTGTCCAACATCTGTCGAGCATTCGCTGTTAGCATCGCACATGTATTTCTGCATGCACTTGCTATCTGCAGTGGATAACGACCTGACGTAGCCCTTCATCATGGCAATTCCGGCGACTGCGGCGTCACTGATCGAGTCCTTCTTGCCGATGTTTCTGGCAGCCATGGACCGGTGGGAGAAGGATGTCTTCAAAGCGTCCAAGAGGTTCACCACGATGTTGATGAACTGGAAATGAAAGGGGTTAGGAGCATGATGTGATGGGGCAAGTCAGTGGAACCACCGACATACCTCCCCAGCTTGTTTAGCCATCATGTTGACCTGATTTGGGTCCCTAGCTCCAAGCACCGTTGAAAGAATCGCCGCCAGAACGCCCTGTGCAACGCAAGCGACTACTAGTGCTACGTTTACTTATATACACCATGCTACCAAGCGGAAGCAAACCAACCAAAAAAAAACCAAAAGTACCAACCTGCATGGGGGACCCATTGTCAACTTTGTCGATTCCGTCGCTGTTTCCGCCCGCACCTCCTCCCAGAATCGCAGTTAGGATTTTCAAACCGACGGAAAGCAAGTTCGCCCATGGGGAAGGCGCAACACCTGTGTCATCTAACCCTTCAGATTTGTTGGGGCCTTGGTGGGCGCCGCCGGGACTGAAGATCATCTGCATGAGCATACCTGGGGCGGGAATTAGAAGGGTTGTGGTGGGAGTGAGATAACGGTACAAACCTAAAAGGTTAGACCAGGAGAAGCCACCGCCGCCGTTTTCGGAAATCTGGTTGGTTTGGATGTCATCTAAATCATCGAGGGCTACTTTTTTGATAGCGTTCGGCTTTTCGGCGAACTTACGTTCTATCCTTTGCGCGGGCAGTTGGGGGGTTCGGACGGGGACGAAGCCGCCGTCTGAGGGGTACGATATTGTGCTGACTATCGAACTGCTGACTAGAAGGGCGAAAAGGGCCCATCCTACTGATTGCTTGTACATCTGCAATAAAACTGTCTTTAGAAACGTGGTTGCAGATGTAGCCGTTGTTCTCGTTGATGCATTTTATATTACATTTTTGGTGGCAAATTTTATACGTTCTTCATAGTTAATTTTTAGTCTTAATTTTTTTTATTTATTATACATACCGGGTGCTCAAAAAGTGGCGCACCAATTCAATGGTGTGTGGTAAAGAATTGCTTACATATAAAGGTAAAAATAGTAAAAAAATTCTTTGTATTAAAATTATTGATAAATAACTAATTTTAAATAAATGATATGTGGCATCGTTGTCTTAACAGTCGTGATCGCAATAGAATTTGGTCAACAATCAAAATAAATTAATTTTGAAACGGTTTCCTAGGAAATAATTTCCAGTGTTGGCACATCTACAAATTTTGATTTTTTTGATGCATTTTAATTGTTTTAAATTCAAAAAACTGCTAAAGTCTGTTAGTAAATTTAAAAATAATTATTCATCGTTTTGTTAGGGAACTATTACTTAGTGTGAAACATAAAAACTTTAAAAAATAACGAAAACTGAAGAAGTTAACAAAATGAGTTTGTAGCTCCAGATTTTTTAAAATATGACTAGGGATTTTTTCAAGATTTTTCCCGTAATCTACACATGCTTTTCAACAACGTACCACGGAGTTGGTGCGCCATTTTTTGAGCATCCTGTTTGATAAAACGCTTTTCGTGACATAATTTTTCAGTTAGGAATAACTGAAAACCAACTTTGCAACACCGCTACTTATTTAATCAAATTCTATTTCTATCTTATAATTTCTATAATTAGTCGGAACATCGTCGTCTGAACCAACATTTGAGTAAGTCGGCTAGAAGCATATTTTTTCTGCAGCTTAAAAACTAATAATCGGACAGATTAAATCAGCGTTTGCTGTTAAATACTTTATATTTTTCTCTATGCATGTGATTTTTTTAAAGTTTTTTACAGTTTATTTTAATTAAAATTAAATCAAAATTAATTAATTAGTATTGTGTCGCTGCACAAAATAAATATAACATGCGATCATTTGAATTTATAATTAGAGTAAACGGTTTTGTTTTTTTGTGATTGATAAACTAGTACAAACTGAGGGAAAAATGTATTCTAATTAAACGTTACCGTTCGAAATTTTATTATTTGACTCTTCAGCTTGATTAATTATGATAAATCAGCGGTTTCATAACAGTTACAAAAATATTAAAGCATAAATCAAATAATCACATGGTATTTCTTATGTCGTTCTTGAACAAGAGATGCGTAAATGTTGTTTTGTGCAAAAAATACTTGAAAATATTGACACTATCTTCCAAGAATAATACATTACAAGTATCAAAATATAAATCCAAACTTTATGATTTCTGGTGTCGCTCTAAAACAATGTTTAAATGTAATTTTTTTTAAATACGTAAAAAATTGTCGATGTCCCCAAAATTACCTTGCAAGGTAAAGTTTGAATTTTTGATTTTTATATAATTCACACGAATAGAGAAAAATTCCCGTGCGATTACTGATTATTAATTGAGATACACTAAAAAATACTTCTAAAAATACTTTTATCAGCTTCAACTTGTAGAAAAAGCCGATTGCTTCTCACAATGCACTTTGCGGTGAAGATGCCATAAACAAATACTCAATTTTTAGAGCAGGCACGTTCCAAAAATTCGAAACTTGTAAAAATTTATGAAGGTGGGCCCTAAAGCGGTCTAACCCTCAATAAAGCTTGCATAAGTTACTCCCAAACATTGTTGGTTCTGGCTCATAGCGAGTTGAACAGTTTTTTAGATTGTTATCTACAAAGTATTTCCTGAAGGGGTTATATGTACTTCTAATACACCACAGATTGAAAACATCTCTGGAACGCTTTTAGATTTTCCTTTTTAAAACAAATGAGATCGCTGTCATGCGTTCCGGAGATAAAATTGAGGATTCGTACAATTTTAATTTAGTTACGCTCATATTTAATAAGCTTAGGAATGCTATAAGAGTCAACAATTAAATTTTAACTACCACAAAACAGTTAGATTTTAGGTGGTAATTAAATGGTTATACCTGTAGCAGTTAAGATGTTAATTACTACCTACCTTATTTAATAATGTTATTAAGAAAATTTTATGTTTTCAACAACATACATTTTTTTTCGAAACCAAAGCAGCAATATTATGGATTTTGGTAAATTTTTGCTATCGAAAAGTATCTTTTTCATATTACTTGCGTATTACATTTTGTGCAGTTTCCTGCATCTAAGTCGGTTATTAGTTAATTGCGCTGGATACGTTCACTTATTTTTTCGAAGATGTAAATTCCGGTTGGAGTCGTCCAAGTGAGTTGATTGCATTCTTCGATAATCGTGTTGCAATTGACCGAGAGAATCACGATCAAGTTCAGTGGCGTGCCAATTCTAGGTCACCGTTATTTGACTTTACCGTAATTTGTTAATTACATCGAATATTATTCATAGACGGCCCAATCTGTGTCAGGATCAAAAAGCGCGAGAAGAGCAGAATTATCCATCGTCCTACTTAAGAGTCGCAATTGTGATGGGTACTTTCTATGGTGTAATTTCTAGAACGCGATGATTTGCGATGCGTTCGGATGATTTTTCGACAATAACGTTACAACAATTGAAATGATTGTGTTGGGTAACCGCTATTATCGGGAAAGTGTTCCCTCTTGGCGCAATTAGCGGTAATTAAATTCAAAAGAGGGTAAATGACCGGTTGCCAGTTACAATGCCGTTAATTTTGATTCGATTTTTCATTGATTTTTTTTTGACTCGGTTCTTGTGCTATCGTCGAATTCTCCGCATGTAGGTCGCAGCTCGATAGTAGGTCATTGGTCATCGTGGACATATGCAAGTGCATCAACCTCGCACTGTCCACAATCAAATGAAAAACGTGTTTGCTTCAACCACTAAAGCACCCACCTGAATTTTTCAGATAAACGCACCCAAAAGCAAAATTTCGAATTTTACCAAAGTTTTACCATCTTCCCAGAATTTTTTTATCAGTGTTAGAATTAGGGTAGAAGTCGTAAAATGTTTCACTCACCTTAAAAATTCTTTTACTAAATCACAGACAGACACAACAGGTAGACAGACATGCACTTGTCGGAAGATAACTACTGCAAATGCTTCTTAGATACCTTGAACTTGGGTTTATATACGTTGACCCACTTACCTGTTGTAGGAAACGCCAGTACGGAGTGGCCACAGCGGTAGCAAAACTTGATGGCATCTTGTGGAGATGGTTAGTGTTGTGAATTTCACTTGTTGGGAACCGCTCGATACTTACCTGTTAATTTGATTTAATTGCGTATGATCTATTGAGGAATTGGGTTTGTTAATTGGAGCAAACTCCCATGAACTTGAGGGAATAAGCTTTATTTATTTCAGGCGTTTAATATTCATGATTAGAAAAAACGGATCAACCCATCAGGTTAACTCTTTTGGCAAATATAACGGCGTTATTTGGCGTTAAGTAAATGATTTAACTGTTATTATAAATTCCTTTTTTTATGTCTCCTAGTTTACGATACCGTTTTTACCCAATTTCATTCATTTTGGAAAATTTTTGTAACGACGGGTTAAATAATCTTGTTGAAAGTTTCTTGTCACAGTAATTTGTTGACGAATAACAATAAGTATTCAAAAATTAATTTTTTATTGTCTCTGTCAAGGTCCGGTTGTAATGTTAAGAAAGTATTGAGTCATAAGAAATTAAATTGTGTTCCGGCGAAGAGTTCGAGATGGTTACTTTTGGAATCAGAGCCGGATTTGGGTTCAATGCCTTTTAAATGTAGCATTTCTCGGGCTGTTAATGACGTAAATCGATTTGAATTTTATCATCATCAATGCAATGTTCTTATCTTTTACACATTTTTATATCATGAAGTTGCAGATGATGCAATTTTAGTAGTTTCAGTGGTTTTTGCTTTGAAAATAGAAAGTCCAACTAATCAAAATTTTGATTTACCGCAGTCGGACACAAGGGAGGAATAATAGAAACACGGGAGAAAAAGCGACTTTTTTCTTGCTGTTAGAATAATTGGCAGGTAAAAAAGTAATTTTGTTTCCCGAGTCTGTTGTCATCGAATCATCTGGAACCAATTAATCGTGACTTATCAACGGAAAATTGTCCAATTGCACTGATTATTCCATCAAATTTTCTATGTGTACTTAAATTTGAAACACTTTGTAATTACATATTGATAAATTAACGAATCTTGTATGCGAGCATAATATGCGTAAAATTACTTAGTCAAGTTCAATTTAATGTACTTTTGTTCTCGGCTTGATGATCCAATTTGTGTCATCACGTGTTTGATTTACCGATACTTTACACATTTTAGTGTTTCGTATTATACTTTTGTGGTTTTAATCAAATTAAGTCTTTTTCCGGTAGTACCGCACCTACATTTCATGCACTGAATGAGCGTAGCCAATTTGAGTTATTTATTCATCTTAAAACCGTATTACAACAATTTGAAGATCCTCGACTTTTTCTTTCTTCCTGTGATCACTTTTCCCATTATCATTCCTCTGGGCCTTTGCATTCTTTGCTTTCTCCTTATAACCGACATTTGATCTTGACGACTTTTAACCTCCATTTAAGTGAATTTTTCACATTTCCGGTCATGTTGCAAAACAAATATGTCACGGATACAGCAATCCTTTCCTAGCGCTGCTCAATCTACCATCTGTCTGGCGAGATTTGAGCGTTTAGAGGGCTCCAAAGTGATTAACTGTACTCGCTCAATTACGGTTTAACAATGCTAAATGCTTCCTACACACGAATAATGGCGATTTCTAGTAAAACGTTTTTGTTTTCCCTGATTCGCTTCAATTTTTTCCGACTTTCGTAATATCGACATTTACATCTCGTGTGCGCAATTTGAAGTTTCTGTGACATAACGGAACACAAATACGCGCTCCTAACTGTACCTCAATAACATACTTGGATGAAAATATTAACACATACATGGCATCCTTTCTACGGACCAAAATTAATAAATGCAACTGGGCCCTATTACAATAATGCAGTTAGAACTCGTTTCAGTCCTCAGAAATCTAGAAATACAATTACTTCAAAAACGAAATATTGTTTTCAAACGAACCTCATCATCTGACTCAGACGGGCTTATCAGTTCCCTCACTTTAGCCTCAAACACGTTCTTTGTTGTTTCGTCGCTATTTCGCCGTTTTAGTTTATCTTTTACAAAGAAAGCGAAAATGCAGAAGGCCAGTAGCAAAGTCAACACAAAACTTGCCAGAAACGAAATAAAGAACAATAAAACCAACAACCACATATCGATACACTTTATTACAATGATAAAGTTGGTACACTTATTTTTAAATTATTATCGTACTTATTTACCTTAGATAAATTCGAGATAATTAATGGAAAGACGTGCGACTGCTCGTAGGTGACCCTCGGAAAAACGTATACTCCCCATTAGTGCTATAATCACTTATCACTGACAGTCTTTGTCCCTCTTCGTTGAATTCGTAGCTCCGGATTTTATCTTTGTATTCCTTTCGGTGGATGCAAACATAAATTGCTGACGCAATCGTAGCCACAAGTCCAATTATTATTATTAGCACACTAGGGTGGGTTTTGAAACTTTCAACCAGATCCATACCAACACTTGAAAAACGTCTCGCACATTCAAAATAACGTTTACACTGAACTTATCAAATTATACATGAATCACAGAATGATAAGTGGTGACGGAAGTGCATTTTCGTCACGACTAATAGGGAAAATGTGATATTTGCTTCTGAAACATTTCCACTTGTGTAAATATTTACAGGAAATTTATTGGTAGTATTTCACGCGAACTCATCTGTTTATCCTATAATTTACTGTACTTTATAAAAAAATTAAGCATGTTATGTTGTTTGAAGCATCTTCATGGTGACTACATCACTGGCCGGGAGGTTATTGTGTTTAATGGTGTCATAGTAGCTAAATTCGTGGTCAGTATCTGTGCTATATTGTGACATTCTTGTCTTGGAAAAATTATCAGTGTCCACAGTACTGTAACGTTTGTATGTTTGATTCAGGCCTGTGTTTTCCTCTAACGATTCTTTCGAAGGAAAGTCCACGTTTCTACAACACGTACAATACGTAATGATCATCAAGCAACAAGCTATTAAAATAATAATGATACTACAACTGATTACAACCCATGTAAAATATTTTTCAGCTGCCTGAATCCCATATAAAACGTGTATAGTAAACTGAAAAAGTGTGATTAATTTGTAATTTTGCAAAAAAAACTAGGTACTATACCTCAAGAGCAATTTGCGATGTTATACTCTTCATTTTTTTATGTGTTTGTGGTTTTGCATTTATCAAGCGGAAAGTGGTTTAGTTTTAAGTAAACTGTATTTGTCATATCGCCAGTTTGGTTTCAAAATACATAGGTACGCAACAGAAGGGCTTGTTTATATTATCTTATCTTTCCTACCTATAGCATTTAATAATTTTGTTATAATTCGACTGAGCGGTGAAATTCTATTGATTTTTGTTTATGGAGATAACTGGATAGCTAACGGCTAACTTTTAATTCAGCTCTTCATTAATAAGAATACGTAATATAAGTTTTATGAGACAACGTTAGGCAACCAAACATGCCGTGAATATCAATATTGGTTGTGCTCAAATTTTCTAGTGGTGGTCATTTTGAATAAAAACTACTCTCGGAACAACAGTTTATTTTATTTTATTCATCTTTAATTTGTTCTCTCTAAAGTAGTAAATCTATGATTATTTTTGTTTAATAGGTAGGTACATACGTTTCCAAAGTAAAAAAATACAAAAGCTTCTTGAGATCAAAACAATTCTCTCTTAAAAAGATATAGAATTTTATTTTTGGCAAGTCCGTCCGAAAATTGTGTTTTTAGACATGTTAATATATTTAAATCTATCTTATAGTTGTTCTAATTATTACTGTAACGATATCACTTTGAAATGAGTCTTTTTGTTAATTTTATTACGACAAATCCGGACTTTTTGCTTTAGAATAGTTTTTTCGAAGACTCAGGGTAAAATTTTACGAACCATCAGAATCCGCTTTACTCGATATTACTCGAAAACTATTCGTTCCAGCTCAAAACGGTTTGCACTGACGAATTCTCGCTTCATTTTACGTAATCAGTTTTTTTTTATAAAATTTTAACTTCTTTAATTTGTTGGCTACACCTGAAGGTCACTAGTAGGTATAGTTTTTTAACGCTTTGAACAATTTTTCCTCAGAAACTAAACATCGTAGAGGATTTTAACTTACTTCATCACATTTAGTGCGTGATTTTACGTTTAGAAAACCATGTTTAAAACATTTTCGCGATTTCAAATGATTTTTCAGTTGAAAAACGTTATCTATTTGATTTAAATTTAAAATTTTTGATTTTTGGATGAACAGTTGTACATAATTATATCAGGATCGATTAAAATTTACTTTTTGTCTTTATCTATATATATAAAATTGCTTGTCCTGACTGACTGACCTATCAACGCACAGCCTAGACGGCTCAGGATAGAAAACTGAAATTTTCACAAAAGATTGCTTTTGTAACGTAGGGGTGTACTAAGAAAGGATTTTTGAAAAATCACCCCCTAAGAGGGTTAAATAGAGTGTTAAAATTTGAATAAAAATCCGTGAGTTTTTAAGTTATATCTTTGAAAATTAGTATTTGGGCTTTCGGTTAAAAATTAAGGAAGACGTGTTTCAGGATTTTTGGAAAATCAACCCCTAAAGGGGTTAAAATGGGGAGTTGGATTTAGAATTAGAGTTTAGAAAATCCGTCATTTTTAAAGTTACATTGAACTTACATCCTTGAAAATTAGTATTTGGGCTTTCGGTTAAAAGTGAAGAAACACGTGTTTCAGGATTTTCGAAAAATCAACCCCTAAGAGATTTAAATGGCGTAATAAAATTTGTATAAAAATTCGTAACTTTAGCATTAGCATTAATTAAAGTTGGTATTTGGGCTTTCAGTAAAAAGTGAAAAGACACGTGTTTTAGTTGGAAATACTAACCCCAAAGGGGTTAAGCAGGGGTTAGAATTTATATAAAAATTTGTATCCATGCAATTGGTACTTGAGCTTTCGGTTAAAGATGAAAAACGTGTGTTTAAGAACATTTGGAATTTCCACCCCTAAGGGGGTTAAACATAAAAATCCGTCATTTTTGAACTTATATTTATGATAATTGGTATTTGAGCATTCGTTGAAAAACAAAGAAACAGATATTTTATTATTTTTAGAAATTCCACCCCCAAAGAAGGTTAAACATAAAAAATCGTCATTTTTGAAGCTATATTCATGAAAAATGGTATTTGATCTTTCGGTTAAAAATGAAAAAAAGACGTGTTTCTGGATTTTGGAAGTTCCACTCCCAAGAGGATTGAATATAAAAATCTGTCATTTTCGAAGTTATAACTAAGAAAATTGGTATTTGGGCGTTCGTCAAAAAATAAAAAACGCGTGTTTCAGGTTTGTTGAAAATTTCACTCCAAGGGCGTTAAGCAAAAAAATCCTTCATTGTTGAAGTTATAAATATAAAAAACAATTCTTTGTTGTTGAAGTTATACATATCAATTGATATCTTAGACATTCGGTTAAAAAGGAAGAGGCGTATATTTCAGGATTTTTAGAAATTCCACCCCCAAGGGTGTTAAAAGCAAAACTCCTTTATTTTTGAAGTTATATCCAAGAAAATTGGCATTTGGACTTACGGTTAAAAATGAAAAAATGTGTTTCAGGATTTTTGAAAATTACATCCACAAGAGGGTTAAACAGGGAATGAGTTGAAAACAAGCAAAATTTATTCGGGTTCGCATTGAATCACGGTCTTAAAGTTCACAATAAAATTATGTGTTTCTACTTTTTGTTATACTAAGTTTTGCATTGTTTTTCTGTGTTTCAAAATGGTTGTGGACATGCGTGCGAAGCCGTGGGCAACTGCTAGTTAGTTATATGACTTATTTTCTAAAGCTCTTATGCTTTTCTTTTAAAATACGTTACAAAATAGGTAAAGTCTAACTGCATGTTTTATTTTTTGAGGTATTTATGGTGTTGTATTCAGATTTTCAAGCGGCATAAAAGGTATAAGTTTTTCCTATTTCAAGTAAAACTGTGTTCACAGTGTTCTTTAATTTTTAAAACACACCTGAACCGGCAAATTAAAATAACTTACTAATTCTGGCTTTCTTCTGTATAATTGCCGAAAAAATTCAACTTTAGTGCCTTGATGTGTAAATTAATACTTCGCCGGGAACGCCGGGTATAAATAAAACTTCAAAATATTAATAATAAAACATTTATGTACAAAGTTAGAAGAATCAGTCATTATCTGTGATCGTGTCGACATCTATGTGCACATCTTGATCCTGTGTGGAGTCTGCACTGTTTTCGCCTCCTTTTCCCGCTTCTTTCGAATGCCTCCACTTCATCCTCCTGTTCTGAAACCAGACTTTCACTTGTGCATCTGTCAGGCCCAAAGTAGCGGCAAGTTGTCTCCTATCCGGCTTCGTGATGTACTTCTGCAGCTGAAACCGCCTTTCCAGTCCTTTCCTTTGTAAATTACTAAAAACGGCCCTTGACCAGGACCTCTTCCTCTTATTGTTATTCTGGTTGATGTTTAAGCTTGGAGACGTGGCTGGGGGCGGCGGTGGGACAGGGATGCGCACAGCTGAAATTTTTTTCGTAGAAACGATAAATCTATTAGATTTAGGAAGCGCAAAGTCGGTGGCATGTTTGTATATTCTTATAGGTCGCGTGTGATGTATCCCAGACTAGAGCCGGGTGTTTATTACCCGATTTTGTTTAGGAGAAGGCATCCTGTCTTCGAAGTGATTGTCGTTGCAAAATTGTGGTATTTTTGGGCGTATTTACGCGATAAAATGGCGTAATAAAATCGAATTCGGATGCCAAATAAACAATGTTGGGTGATAAATGGTCGGGTTTAATCTAAATACCATATAACCTGGTAAGTATATTTATTTAAGTTTTGTTTTATTGGAAACACCGCGATATAATCGTTAAAGTTAACTGGTTTATTTCCAGGCACAACAAATCAAAGCAAATGTTCTCTGGATATAGATGCGTGTCTATTAGCATCCTCTAAACACTTAAGGGGCCGTGTATATACAAACTAGGAATACTTAAAGCTAACAACTGTAAACTGAAGCATCTGAAAGTGTTTATGATAATACTATACACCGAACGTTGTTTATGTTCGAGCACAAAATTTGGGACTCATCAACGGTTTTAAGGATGTATATTTACAAACCATTATAGTCTGTTTTCGACTTTATTGCCGTTCCTCACTGATTTGATTTTTATGACAGGGCCGTATTTTTTATATTTCTATTGTGCGCCCGCATAATGCTTTACGACATTATTACACCACTAAAACGCCTCGTAAATAACAAAATTCGATTAATTATAACTACGACCGGTCGTAAAACCATTCAAACCATTTTGGCCGTAAATTAGCGTAATATTGAAGCGACGACATGTATTTCTAATCCGGAAGAGTTACACCACTCGTTAAAATCTCTTCCCAAGTGTGAGTTATGCAATGATGCTACAGCGATAAAAGTCGGCTAATTGGGCCGGGCTCTTATCCACACAAGACTTTAATGGGGGAAATTATAATATCAATAATGGGTAATGATCAATTTGAAAACTAGTCTTTATAATCGTGACAAATGACTTGAAACAAGTTAACTGACTAAATTATTAGCAGGAAACGGCAGGAGGGAGCCTTCTAATGGCTTTTTCATATAAAGTCGATGTTCTGATGCTCGTACATGCTGGGATTATGATTACCAGAAGTTGGCTTCGAATAACCTCACAAATCAAACAGTTTGTTGGATTCAAGCCGTTTGCAATTTTTCAAAATTAGAATTATTTTATCTTTTATAATGTTAAGAAACATCGAAGTGACTATTCTATCACCGCCACTGTTTGTCGTTAATATATCGCCCTCATTAATCAACGACATTTTTTCTGATGTTGACTCCAATAAAACGAAATGAATGATTTGGTTAATTAATTTTATCGATGATGTCACAAGTAGTTACCTTTGAGATACTGGTGATATCCTAGGCCAGACAATTCATCAAATTTTGTTATCTACTCGTATTTACACAGATGCAGACATTTTTAAAATATTTTATCACAAAGAGAAATTGTGTGAATCATTATATACGGATTTTAAATAAAGTGCATTTTGTTTTAAAAGAATAGCAAGGTTTATTTCGTTTCGCAAGACGTTAATATATAATTTTAAATTTTTTACTGCTACATTACGACCTTTGTAAACAAACAAATAATTAATTCTCTTGTTACTTTTAAATATAATGAACTATTATTTTTTCATATTATAAACTTTTTAAAATAAAATGACGACTTTGTGCTAGATTTTATAATAAACCGTAGTTTTTGAGTTTTTAATAATTTAGCAAATATCTATTGTTTTCGTAACATTTGATTAATAAATTGTTGAAACATTGATGTAACGAACATCTGTTGAGACATAACAGTGAATTTCGTGTTACTGATTTATCGAATCTGCTATTTTAATTTTAATTTTTAATGCCAAATGCGCCCATAAATCGCCAATAAAAATTCTTTCATAAATATGGCCAAATATCTGTCTCTTCTGTAACACAACATCATAAAAATCCGTAACGGAACATTCAGACCAAATTAGTGCTTTTATTCGTTTAGCCACAATCTTCTAATTTTATCTGGCTACCAGCGATCTCGTAGCAGCGGGGCACTTTCAACATATTTCTTAATTTAGGATCCACCTATCTCTAATCTCTTTTATGGGCAATAATTATCGTGCGTTCCTAGTTGTACAAACAAGCATCTCTGGAAAAATATAAAACGTGATCTGATGGTGGATAGTTTATATTTCAGGTTTCAGCCACCATAAAACAAATCCACCTGTGAAATATGATAGCCATGGTGGTTTTGTGTTTTATTGACGATTTCTGGTTTGTTATCAATGAATTTTTGTGGTCTTGCAAGTGTTACAGAACTATTTGGCAGACAACATTCAGGAAACATAAAAACTTACAAACGGATGTTTTACCTAAAAATGTTTATTTAATTTTTTCATCTTGTTAATACACACAAAGTAAATCAGCGAATCAAGATGTAAACTTTTCGATTTTATTCAACGCGAAATTATGTAACATTATTACAAACTGTTTATTTGGAAAAACAAGATTAAGTTTATGGTTATTAATTATTTAATTGTTTGCAACAATTAAACTTTGACCGCGGGAATGTTAAATATTTCTCCTAGACTGTGTGTTATTTAAAAATAAAAAATCACGCCGATTAAAGCAACCATATCTCTATTTACAAATTGTAGGTTTTTGAACTAATTGTAACAGAGGCTTAATAAAATTTCTACGAATTTCAGGAGCGATAACCCTGATAACAAAGTGCAAAACCACTTTGTTCTTTCTGCCGACTAATTTGCTCTCATTATTTCTTAAAAAATATATATTTTTTACATTTTCTCTTCAAAGTGGGATTACACAGGGTCGGATTTTGGTCAAGTTATTCATAATAAATGAGGAAAAGAGTAATTTTGCATCAGCTAATTTAATTAATAAAACTGACATCAAGGAAGCAAGGATTCAACATAATGAATCAGTGGTTAGTAAAATGTGGATATTAATTATTTCTAATTGGATGTCATTCTATGGAATTAATTATTGTGCATGTAATAAATAATTGTTAATAATTATAAAATTAATGTTGCAGCTTGTTACTACCTGAATAAATTAAAAGTAACATCTTGTCTTGACACTGGGTACTGTTTGCTTGCTCTCAGTTGCAAAAAGTCGATTTTTGTCTGTGATTTTGACTTAGAAGGAACAAGGAACCTTAGGATCCTCACTATTATTTCAGAAAGGTTCAGTATCTTATGGTACATGTCGAAATCATGAGAAAAAAATTAACGTCTATTAATTAAATTGCTGACTTGAAAAGACCCTTTTTTTTCAATAATAAATATCTATCTCTGAAATTATTTATAATGTAATAATTTTATGTCTATGATTTTTCTTAAAAAAAGATAACTTTTGGATTTTTAGTATTCTTTTACTTTTTATTTTTCAGTTCTAAAAAGTTTATTGCTCTCTTTTTTATTCAGTGTCATTCAGGCTTTCAGATTCTTTATTTTAAACAATTATTATTACATTTATGGACCTTTCCGCATAAAATATTCCATCATCAGTTAACAAAACATTAATTACAAAATTACAAAACGGATTTCCCTGATTTCCTTTTCGTCAACGTTATGTATTTTGTTCTTGATATACTATAGTTGATAAAATTAGTTTGATTATACCCGTCTTTGAACTTTTTTTTTTATCTATGATTTTGAGTTTTATTTCATCAAATAATTTTTGCTAGGTATTTGCCAATTTAAAGCATTCAATTTCCAACTGAAATTAAGATGTAGGAAATAGATTGCTTTGCAATAGTTTGTATTAATTTCATAATTATTATTATTGAACTGATTATGGTATTTTGTGGCTGGAGTAATAGTTAAAAAGTGCTATTTTTATACGAAGCTAAACGATTTTGACAAAAATTGCGCAAATTAATCAATTTGTCAATTTCCATCTGAGTTCGTTATTTTGTGGCCAACGAGCTTTGCTTTATCGTTCGCTGTTTATTAACAACTTGCTCCAAGTGAAGCATAAAAATTACATTGTTATTTACTATAATTAATCACACTACTAGTTAAAATACAATGTTCCGACATCCTGACGATAACGATATTTCTGAGAAAATTTGAAAGACTAATTGATATGTTAACGAATGTATTACTCGATTGATTTCGTTGAAAAGTAGCTGTTTATTCCCGATGTATTAATAACTTCAAACTGTACCGCATTCTAGTTCTCTTCTTATGCATTTTTGTTAAGTATTTATCTTGTTTGAAATGAACCATTACCTGGCCTTGTGGCAAAGGGCCTGATGGGTTGCACTGTATAAATACTGGACGTGGGTGTGACACTCAAGCCATGATGCTGTCCGAAAAACTCCCCGATATTGTCCTGTGTCGAAGAACTCAACCGACAACACCTAAACAGCGACGTAACACAGTCGGAACAAGGCACTGGAACAGTTGCTAAAGGTTTAGCCACAACACTTTTATTATCCTTGCAAGGATCACTGGCAAGGAGTCTGTCGATGCCGAACTTGAGCGGATCCTTTTCCGCTTTGGTCCTGGACATATCCATTTTCGGGCTAAAAGGTGCTAATTGATGGGCTCCGCACCATGGTGGTGTTTAGTTAATAGGCACTAATTGGCGACTAATGGTGCAGTAATAGGCCGGTCCACGCGTCGACTTGCGGTGCTAAGATGTTGGGAGGAGCGATGGCCACAGTTTATCTCATTGGTTTCTGATTTTGTTAATGCTCTTAGGCGGTGTCTCGCATCTGGTGGAGATGTTGCAGGCAGAGGCGCCGCCGATGATGGGGCGTTTATGGCGATTTCGTTTCTTCAGTGGCTGACTTTTTAAGGTTGAAGGTTAGCTCGTCAGGATTTAATACCTTTTAATTATTGGCTTTACTGCTGCTCATATCTAGGTAGGTGGCGTATTGTTAGTTACAAATTTATGGCTTTCTAACACTGTAACGCCTATAAAACAGTTTAAATCAGTTCATTACTACAATGAAACTAATATGGAATACTTATGTATTCTCTAGTACGACAGCTCTTTTACTGATGTTTTGTTTCCCTAAAAAGGAGGGAATTGTTCTCATGAGCTTGATCAGACTAAAGGTCTCCAAATTAGAATATTTTATCAAGCTGATAAACACTTGAAAAATTTTGTTCTTACTTATTTTGAATTAGGTGTGAACGTAAATGTCAAGAATGATGGATTTTAATTACAGTACTTGCGTCTTTTGAATTAGCTTTGGTGTCTTAAAGAAATTGATTATCAGTTATGTCAAGTTGTGATTATGCGGAAACCCTATCGAAGATCCAGTGAATATTAATTGCTCATTTTTTGTATATCTACTTACTATTCTATATTTTTTTTAAATTTCCAATTTTTCAATTTCTTCTTCAAATGAAATCTGCAAGAGACGACTAGTTTTTCTGTGATTTAAAAGGCGAACTCGGTTTGATAATAGGAAACTCGTTCTAAGTTTTCATAAGAAGAAGTTTTGTTTCAACAGCTAGCCTGTGAAGGCAGAAAGTAATATTGAAATAGGTATAAGATTTTCGTTTTTGCAAAATTGTGATTTCTAATGATTGTTCGGGACACGTATTTTGTTTTATTTTCGTTTTTATCTAGTGCTAGTCCGTCACCAACTGTTATTTTTAAAATTTGATCAAAATTAAAAACCTTGAGTGTAAATGAGCTGTAAGACATCGTCTTTATTTGTCAAAAGGTATTTTTGTAAAAATACATTTTCTGGATCGAATTCTGCGACGGAGATAATGTGGAATAAGTTTATTTTGAACATTTTGGTAGTCTGTTAAAAATTTATATTAAAAAATGTCAAATACTACAGAAGTACCTATAGGTATTCTAACTGTGTTTAAAAAACTAATAGTCACACATAAATTACCATTAAATTCTGTCTGTGTGAAATCAAAATTTCCAATCTGCCGCTGGAAAAATTATATTTTTATTTATTCACATTTTATAGCTACACATTATGTTCCTGATAAAATATATTATTAAACTATGATTATTACTGCAATAAAGATAAAAAAAGAGCATAAAATTGTTTATTTACTTGTTGTTTAGTACAATTATGTACGAATATCTACCAAATAGGGTACGAAAGGAACAACAGTTACAAAAGTAGACAGTACAGGGTGAGTATATATTTACTGTATCTTAAAAACTAATAATCACACGAGAACTAGCGTTTGCTAGTAAATAAGTAAAGTGAATTTCGGAAACTACAGTTTCTAATAATTAATATTAACTAGTTAATATTTGGTAAGCCGCAGAAAAGAAAGATTTTTTATTATTTTTAATAACATTTTGAAACAGGCGACGCTTTTGTACTGGTTTGTGTAAAAAAATTGTCCCTAGCTCCAAAAAAAATATTAAAAATTAAGCTCACAAACGTAACATAATATGCGATTTTGCAAAGTAAATGGCAACTAAACTTAATTTTTAATTTAATTAATTACTGATAAACTAATCTGAACTACGTTGCCATTTACTTGCGAAGCGTCATATTAATCACAAATTAGAATTTGATTTGGGTTAAATGTGAGCTACACAATAATGAGGGATTTTTTTACATAGTTCTTAGCATCGTTTAGTTCAAAATGTCATCTCATTAGAAATAATTTAAAAAAATCAGCGACTTAATATTAATTAATTAATTTACATTATAAGGAAGAATTCTGAAAAAATTACGCTAGTTTCTGTGTAATTACTAATTATTTGTTTTTGAAATACGTACAGTAAAAATATACTTTAGCAGCCTCACCCTGTTTACTGAACATAAGTACAGAGTGCTGCATTTTGGATGTCCAAATAGGGGATCTCCGAAACTAAGAGGTTTAGAGAAAAACGAGTGATACATTCTCGGGTCCGTTTTTTGAGAAAATAACTTTGGTCGAAACCGCATCCCGCTATCATCTTTTGTTTTCGACTTATAAACAAAAGTTGACATTTCAGCGAAATCTTAAAAAAATCATATCTTCCTTATTATAAAATATACACATTTGAAACAAAAACATTATACAGGCACTTTTTTACAGAGAATCTGATAATGTTATCAGCGATTTTTTTTAATCATTAGTTTAGCTGTAATAACATAAAGTTGTATTTTTTTAAATAGGAATCATAGGCGGCTGTGATATTTTTGGAAAGCTTATTTTTTTCTGATTTGATATGTCTATTTGTGTAATACATTATTTTTAAATATTTAAAAAAAACATAACATTTCGCTTTTTCTTTATAGTAGGCCATGAAAAAATGTTGGATTTTCAATTATGAAAAATATATTACCCAACAAGTATTTATAATTTAATAATTTTTTAAAAACTAATTAATTCAAAAACAGCATAGTAAATTATTATTAGATCAAATTTTTGCAATTAATAAAAATTATTTGTTTTTAGATTTAAAATGGCAGGCTTACTTATTGCTATTCTATTTTCTAATTAAACATGCAATGTCGGAAAAAGAAAAATCTTATTAATTGTGTGACTGCTTGTCAATGAAATTTTATTTTACAATAAAATGTCAATCCAAACACCAATATCAAATCCCATCTGCGGTAAAAAAATACATATCATTATCAACGTCACCTCCATTGCACTTTTCTGCACATTTCTTATGTAATTAAAATCTGCCACGATCGTATATTTGTTCAATTGAAAATAACTTTAACATAGCTATTTTTATAATTTCACATTTTTTACTTTAATAACCGTTCACAAAATTTCTAGATTATTCACACCTTTTATGTGAAATAATTTTTCCATGGCCAACTACTTTCAAATATTTTAAATATATTTTTTGTCAAAAGTATATAAAAATATCAAACTGTATTTATATTGTTTTTAGTTAAAAAAAATAAGCTTTTCGAAAATGTCATAACCAACTATGATTCCTATTTAAAAAAATACAACTTTATGTTATTGCAGCTAAACGAATGATCGCTGATAATATTATTAAATTCTCTGTAAAAAAGTGCCTGTATAATGTCTTTATTTCAAATGTGTATGTTTTATAATAAGGAAGATATAAATTTTTTATGATTTCGCTAAAATGTCAACTTTTGTTCATAAGTCGAAAACAAAAGACGATAGCGAGATGCGGTTTTGGCCAAAATTATTTTCTCAAAAAACGGACCCGAAAATGTGTCACTCGTTTTTCTCCAAACCTCTTAGTTTCGGAGATCCCCTATTCGGACATCCAAAATGCAGCACCCTGTACACATATTTTTTTAATCTGTACCGGTAACTATTATGATTGTGATCTACATTAACGAGATATTAGAAAATCATATTTTTTACTGTGCTTGTTTGGCTATGAAATAAATTACATCAAACTTTTGCTTGTTTTTATTGTTTATCATTTTGTTGAAACAAATTTCCTAGTAACAATCTTGGCCAATCTTTCATTATAAAATTGCACTCGAAATGAAAACCGATTTTTGCGATTGTGCGTGCAAAGAAATTTCACAAAACTCGGCACTTTATTGCCGTTTCTTTGTTTATTTATAATTAATAAAAATCTATAGAAAACGTGGAGATTTATTTCGTTGCCAAATATTTAGGTTGCGTGTGAGCCAATCCCGGGCCCGTATATTGCTTTCGTAAACAAATCGTAAAACAGTTTGATGGGCAAAAATTGGACATGTTTAGAGTTAACCGCTTCTTTATCTATCCATTAATACTGAAACGACGATAATCGGTAATAAACCGAAACAATATCGTAGTTCATCTCCTAGACGAGACCCACAAGTTTGTAACCCCAATAACGGGGGCCGACCTATGACAGTTAACTGCTCGTAAAATGGCATCCTCTTGTAAACACAAGTAATACCATCGCGTTAATCACCCTTGATGGGATGAGTTTGGTCTTTAACAACGTCGACGTAGCGCCCATACGTCTTTTATACCCAGCAAATGTTTAGAGGATGTCAGGAAAACGCATTCAACACCAGTGGCGTGCCCTATATTTCCCTCGCGCTGATTCATTAGCCAAATATGCGCCGATTTAAATCTAATTTATTGGTTTTACATGAAAACATCAAAGAATTTCGGATGGGCGATGACGTATCAGCGTGAAATTGGTTTACGTGTTTTTAATAATATTTTCTAAGGAAAATAAACGCCAGGTTTTATTACGGCGCGCAATTACTCACATGTGATTTATTAACAAAATTGTTTTAGCGATGCTTCCTAATTTGCGTAGTTCGATCGATTGACGCACGTTTAATTATCTCCGATTTTTCAAAGACGCGCGCTAAATTCAGCGCTTATCTTTGATCGGGTGATTATAAAGTGTCAACTTTTATCGCCATTAGTTTCAGTATTTTAATTTTGCATCGATGCAGGTGGTCGCTACTTCAGAACCGGACTCTATTTATTTGTTTAAAACACTTTCATATTTTATTGGGAAAAATATGCGAAAATAAATTTTATTAATATTGGGGTTTAAAACCTAGATAGCATGTGTATGTGTATTTTTTCTTCTCCAAAGCCTAATAGAAGCAATAAACAGCATGCAAAAAATAACATTTTGATATTTTGTAAATAAACCAATATGCTTCACTTTTAGTAGGAAATACGTCAATTATTTCTGGATCAGTGTTTTTAATAGTTTACTTTGAGAATTATGACTGAAAAACGAATTGTAGAATTCCACTTTTCTTCAACGGTAACGTGTTTTTTTACGTAAAATAAAAATTATCTGGACTTTATTGAGATTTGCCTATTTCTTTCTTCCACTTGGATGAGTCACTAGTGGGTTATTTCTGACATGTCCTAAGATGCAACCAAAAATACTAATGGCACTTACCACTTGGATACTTCATTTAATTTTTAAAAACATTAATTGAATCAATATTGGTTTTTTATCTTTTAAATAATAATAGTAAATAATGAAATTTTAGCAAAACTGTCAAGACAAACTTGACAATATCCAGAACAATGTAATCGTGAATTAATTTTGAATTTTTTTAACGATTACCGATCTGGTCAGCTGGAATCAGTATTATTGGCTGCATATTAAAAAAAATCAAATAATCCACTATTGACTCACCCTGTATAGGTATACATAATAATTCTTTTCTGAATCGAAAAAGAAATGAATCTAATTAGTTCGCTCATTAACATGCAATTTCAGAATGTAGGGCACTGGTAAACAATAAAATAAGACGATAACGTCCGTTATCTAAACATTGCTTTGAAATAAACACTAGTGTTTTTTTTTCTTCAATTATTGTTCTTTATTCCACGAAATACAACAAATATTAACTCTTAAGGATCCGAATTCAAATCCTAATTTAATTAAAAAAAGAACGAGAAAAACACAATTTGTTATTTAATCCATTTATAACATTGAAGACAAAATGCAAAATAATATAGAAGATTGACGAGAAATAAGTATGAATTCACATTTGATACACCTGTCTTTATTGGCCTTTATGAGGGGTGGAATCTTGATAATTTTGTTCTCAAAAAAGGCACAACACAAAGAAAAGTAAAAACGTACTTTGGTAAAATTTATTTAGTTTACAACTGTGTTCCACAAATAAAAAACGTTGTCTGTCATAGTTTCAATTTTTCAATCAGGAATGAAAATTTAAATTAATTACAATTCAAATTGTAAATTAAATTTACAATTCTAGATTTCAAAATGTGCATAGATACTGTAAAATTGAGACACTAAATATTAACATCTTTTTTTAGATTTTAATTCTGTAATCGTGGTTTGAGATATAAAAAATTTGAACTCCAAATATTAAATTCTCAAATGATAGAAATTTTCAATAATTTTGTAAAATTTCGGAAACGTAGGTATATTCTAAAAACCGAAGTCTAGAAATTATCCACAATGAAAAATTGGAAATTTAAAATCGAAATATTGTGGTGTACTTATTGAATTATTGGTTAATGTTTAATTTAATTTAAAGCTTTATACGCCAAGATACCTTGAAAGCTTTTCTTTTGACATTCAAGGCAAGAAAATGATTGGTTTTGATTACAATTTCATGAAAAATTAGGAGAAAAATTTCTAAATTACGTGGAAAATCGTGTTACTCTTTTGAGTTCAAGTTTAACCAAACACACAATTATTTCGCAAAATTTTGTCCAATATAATCCGAGAAATTGGCTTGAAAATTGTGTTATTTTGTATTTTTTGAGTGAAATTAAATAATTCTACGAATATTTGAATAAAATATTTCGTAAGATGGCTATTTATTTTATTTATGTTTATTAGGCTTAACACAATATTGAAGTTTTTAGTTGAAGTGATTTTTGTATATGGCAACTGTTGTATTGTGAAGCTTGCCACATGAAGAATTCGCTTGAGCGGTTGTAAGTTCAGCTGGAACACAGATTTGTGTGTCGGCAGTGAATTATCCAGTTTTATGCTAAAGTTTATTGGAGCAGCGCCCTCATAACTCTCATTTATTTAAGTGTCGTATAATTTTTTTCTTGGTTTTTATTTTCGTATTTACACGGTATCTCAGCTACTTGCGCGTAAAACACGTCGACAATGTCCAAGCGCATTCAGCGGAATCGCTGATTGAAAATGCCCTCATGTCCAGTGAAAGGCTCAACTGAGACGGTGAACACCTGATTAATAACCCCACATAAAAGTCACATGCTAATGTGAGCATGTTATTAGTATGTAATAAAGTATATAGTTATTCATTCGGGCAGTAATTCTCGCTGTGGGGTTCCAGCGAACGCCCGCTGTTAAACCTCACCTTTAATGGTATTATTTATGCCCATCGCAGGGGTCGCAGCCGAGGACCTCGTAGATATCGACTAGGACACGATCCGAGGACGAAAACGATGAAAACTCATTTCATGAATTTCGGAGGGTTCCTGAGGAATTCAGGACCGTCAGCCGGCAATTTCTCCTGATTTATGAGTCCTAAAACTTGATAAAAATGCTAATAATACCTGATTTGCATAGGTACTTTATTACGACGCGGCGAGATTTATCGCACTAAACACCTGTTTGTAACTGAATTTTGACAATCGAATTTTAATTAAAACATGTACACATACTGAATAAATAAAAATATCAAACGAGTCAAACATGGATTTACTACGAATAAATCAGGATAACGCGCGCGAGATCCGACGTTTCGTTTATTTTTCTTTGATTTAATCCCTCTAAGAGAGGTTTGTTGTTTGTGTGTGGTCCAACACATAAATGTTAATAACGATATATCATATTTTCTACTTCTACAATCTGCTTTGCTAACTTATTTAATGCGTTTTTAACCCGTGTTTGGAACAGCAGGGGAGCGCCCATAAGAACCCCCAACTCACAACACCTTCTTTTTTCACACCTAGAAGCTTTCAGCCATCAATCAACCAAATAAACACGATTCCGTTACGATCACTTTTGCACAACCTTTATTTTTATTTTATAACTATTTGCCTGGCTGTAAAGCTTTCCTGGCTCCATATCATTATAAATAAAAATATATAAAAAAATGTTTCTTAAAAAAAAGCTTTTATTTAAAAGATGCACTAAAAAGTAAAAAGTAATGTATTATATAAAAGCTTTGGGAGTTGTCAGCTGTACAAAGTAATTTTGTAATGCCGTAGTTTTATAACTCTCAAAGCTTTTATAAATTTTATAATTTTAACCTTTTTTAACAAATTTTTATATATTTTTATTTTTTGCTTTTTAGTCTTTATTTATTGCATAGATTTATTGTTATTACACTGTGCATCTACCGTGACGTCCAAATGACCAACATACCATCTGTGTCGGTATGTTACGGTATGTACAAATCGAGAACCCCTTTGTAAACATAACCTAAAATTTTAAAACCACATTTAACACCTTTAGTGGGTAATTAACTATACAGAATTGCATTGTCACGCAGATTACGTAAGAATGTTAAATTTCATTTCATTGCGGCTACGGGAACCCTCTCAAATTTACAAATCGAGAAACCCTTTGTAAACATAACCTAAAACTTTAAAACCCCTTTAGGGGGTATTTAACTACATAGGATTGCATTGTCACGCAGATTAAGTAAGTATGCAAAATTTCAATTCAGTGGGACAACGGGAACCCTTTCAAATTTGGCTCCGAAAAAATAACCGACAGACAGACAACATTGTGAGTTAAATAAAAGCTTTAAAAATATCTTAAACCGTTCAAATCTTTACACGGTGAGTAGGTGTAACTGAGAAAATACCTTGATATATTATCTTTCAGAAATAAATTTACGTATTAGAAATACAAACTTGGCTAACTCTGAAATCTTTGATTGTAACAATTTTTCATATTATTTATGAGCAAGGGAACAATTTGCAATATAAAATTAAAACGTTATGTAAAAATACAGCTTTCACTCGATTTTTTTCAGGAATTGAACCCATTTCATGATTGATTCTTTTATTATAAAACTGATGCAATACAAAATTTATGATTAGAGCATCCATATCGTTGCAAAATGTGGCATAACGAGCAAATCTCTTTTTAATAGCAAAAGCCGTCTTTGCGGAAGTTTCCAGTTAACATAATGACAATTCTGAATGAATTTTGCCGTCGCAAGTTCCACTGGATGCACTCGTCACACATTTTCAGATTTTTATCATTTATGGGCCTACGTGTAACAAACACCCGTCGTAATTTATCTCAATTTGTCGGAGCGAATTTGAATAAATTTTTAATTCCACAAGTCGGGCCATTAAAATGATTAACGATTAATACTTTTTTAATGTGTGGAATTTGTAAAAATTTCTATTTATTATATTTCGAATAAATTAAATTGGAATGTTGTTCTTTCGTTACAAGCAAAATTAACTCACACGATTCATCACAAACATAAAACAGTCAAGTGCGATTTGTCACGTGGGAAAATTTCGTTGGTGGCACTTAAAAAATCGAATTTTTCTAAACCATTTTTCCTTATTTGTGTAAGAATGATTGCTGCGCGTTTATTATGCGATGCACAGGCAGAAAAAGCGCATTTATCAAACCTAATGGTCTATTGTTGACCATTGTGATCGCCGGCGTCGTGGAGAGCGTTACCTGAAAGCAAATGCCTGGTCCGCTTGACTAGTATAAGGTCCTGAAATAAGAAATATGAGAAATTATTCTTGTCTCTGCGTGAATTCAAATTACTATTAAGCTGACTGTAGTAATCGTATAGTTGTCGTAAATACTTGGAAATATCACTTTACACTTTATTATGGGTTTTATGATCATTATTAATATTATGATTACAGTTTATTAAAATTGTCGTTGATGTATATTTTACACGAACATGTCGGTTCGCCTCCTGGTTTTGAACGCGCAAAACCCATGTTCGCCTGACGATCAGGGAAATTAAAAAAGACTAACAGCCGCAGATAACATTTTATTGAACTAATTTACATAAGAGCTCGCCGTGTAATTGAATTTTCTATAATCGATGGTGTGATAACGGACGTAGGCTTCAGAGAGGTGCACGAGGACGTAGTACATGCTCTCAGGGTCGGCTTCAGGCCAAACTTCGCGTTTTTCCCTTGGTTTTCTCCCATAGGTTTGCCTTGTGGGCCTTTGCAATTTGACAGGCCTTCGAGTTGGCCTCCGCCTCCTCCTCCTTGTGGGTCTAGGCCTAAACAAAGCAGCCCCAGTTGGAGCCATTGTAGTCATGTCCATCATATTCATCATAGTTTTACCCTTGATGGCTTGCACCAAAAGACACAACAAATACCCGCCAAAGGCAAGAAAAGCTAAAGTCGTGACGGAAATTTGGAAAATACTCTGCACACTTTTTTTACCACTTTTCTTCGAATTTTCCTCTTCATAGTGGTAGTGATAGCCCCCTCTGTCGTTGGGTTTGCGTTTTGACTGAAGGGCCAAAGCTTCCGGTGATGGCTCACCCACTTTTTTATCAGCCTTAGCCTCAATTTCGGGTTCTTGAAACGTACTTTTGACTTGGAGGAGCTTTTCTAAGGGGAGTTCACTCAAAGTTTTCACATCGACCAACGCGGAAATGTCTTGAGGGGTCACTGATCGAAAAACCATCAACACTGTTGACACAATGAAGAGCATCTTCGCGACAGTGACACCAGAAGAACATTGACTTTGAACCATTAATGTGTTTAAAATAGCTCGGAGGAGGAAATAATTATCTTAGGATTTATCTACACTTGAGAGACCATGCGGAGTCCAGACACCGTTTAGCCCTCAACACGACAAGATGCTCGCGGTTTTAATTTTTTTCCTGGTTGTTGCTGCATCGGGTGAAGAGAGAACAGTTTTCGGGAAGTTAAAATCGGGGTTTCAACTCGCGGGAAAATTGTTAGGGATTGACCACGCTAATGGGGTGGCCCAGCTAGTGACGGAAGCCTTCGGGAAAGCCCAGAAGAAAGGGGATGGGAGTGAAGGGACAAGTAACATTTTTTCGGGGTTTTTAAGGGTGTTAGGGTTCGATTCGAAGAAAATTGGGGCAATTGCTGTGAACGCAATTATTTTCGTAGCCCAACTGGTACGTTTCTTAAATTTTGCCAGTTTTTCGATTTGTTTTTTTAGATAAGTTCGTCGTTATCTCGCCCGTCTGTTCCCCAACTAACCGAAGCTAGGGCTACGAGAGAAGGGTCACCACTTGACTGGATGATGGGTAGTCCAGAAGTGATTCGCATGTTTTCACATATCAAAGATAAGGAGTTGCCTAATCACATCGTAATGTATATCAAGGAGCGCTCTTTGGACGAGGATTCAGACTGTGTGCAATTGTTGGTTTGCAAAAGCGCCCCTTTTGTGTGGGGGATGCAGAAAGTGTTAGATGGGAACACCAATAGTTCGGTCAAAGGGGCCAAATCACTATACGCCTATTTACCCTCTTTGGAAGAAGTGATCGATTATGCGGACGATTGTGATAAAAAACACCCTTTTTGTTTCATTCATATTTGAAATAATAAAACACTAAAGTACGAAATAAAATTTTATTTAAGAACCGAAGGTTAATTCTAAGTCGTGACATAACTGGTGTTTGACGTGAGATCTTCCACTTTTGAGGTCACATAAAATTTGGAGTTTACATTTGCGGTCACAGCTCGGTCTCACTGGACTATCTCGATAATAATGTCTGGAATTTCTAAATTTAGCTACATTTTGCGAAAATCGTAACACTCACTTGTAAAACAATTCGAATAAATCTGGATTTTCGACTAGGTCGTTTATGAGTTTTGCCCAAGCTTCCGGGCGGAGAGAATCCATTTTGTAGGCGTTTTTGGCCGAATATAATCGGTACCATTTCGGGTCGCTATTACCCTTATTGGCTTCCTCTAAGTCAATAGTCCAGGTCTCATGGTCGAGTATTTCCTACAAGAACCAGTTAGTTAAGGGCATTTTTTGCTATTTGTGATTACTCTGGTGGTATTTTCATGGTCACCGTCTACATAATATATGCGATAAGCTGGATTGTGATTCTCGAAAGTGGTAACTGAAGGTCCCAGATAAGCCACATTGATTGGTCGGCCTGTAAATTTGAAAGTCTTTTTATATTTTCGTCCAAATTTTCGTTGTTTCTCTTCTCCCTTACTGCTTTCTTCAACGTCGTACAAAACTTCGAATTCATCGGCATGTGTGTGACCGTAGAATTGCGCTTGGATTGTGTTTTCGTACCGTTCAATTATTTTATTAAAGTTGCGGGACCACACTTTCATACAGTCGGAACTTCCGGGCGGGATGTGACCTAAAACTGGGTTAGTAAAATTGGACAAGTGAATTAAACTAGTACCAATGAGGTGGACTTTTTCGCCCTTGTTTTCGGCCTCTTGCAACTCAAACACTAGCCATTTTAATTCCTTGGCTGGGTCGGTACTGTTGACTATGAGCCACCTAAAGTTAGGACTAAGTTTTAGGCCACAACGAACTTGGGGTTTTACCAGCTAAGGGTGTGACAGTAGTTCATATTGAGCGAAATAATGCGGAATCCTGGTCTGATTAAAACAGAGTAGAACCCTCCATGGAGTACCGTATTGCCGGCACTAGCCGGTAGCCATTTTCTCCAATGGTCGGCCACTTTGGTGTACAACCAGGCAATGGACCTGTCGGGATCCTGGACCCATGGTGGGGCAAAACTAAATCAACCTCAAACACTGTTTTATCCACAAAACGTACCTTCCAGCCGGGATAGACTCATGGTTCCCTAAAGCGGGAAAAATTGGAGTGTTGGGGAAGTGTTCAAACATTTGCTCCACCGTTTCGCTGATTATATCCAAGTTACTTTGTTTGGTCTGGTTCCAAATGTCATGAGGGGGCAAATCACCGGTCCAAATAACATAATCTATGTCCTGTCCAAAATTAACGATTGATTACAACAATTCGTAAGCACTCACAGGATGTTCTTCCGCTATATTTTTCAACATGTTATCAATCAAAACTTTCGGAGCGTCACACTTTTGGTAACTTCCCCATTTTCCGGCTGGAACCACTTGGCCAACCAAGGGCGGAGTGCTGGTGCTTCGGCAGCAAAGGGGCTCCTCGCAGTTGGCCACACTCCCAACGACATAGTCGGGGTCAAAGTGTGTATCGGAAATTTGCAAAACCTTGAAAGTCGGCAAACCTGCCTGAAAATCAACACTTATTTGGGTTTTTCCCGGTGTTTTCGTACTTTTGGTATGTTGCGTTTCGTGATGTTGGGTTTGGGGACCTCAGGAAATTCCACTTGCCACTCGTGGAGAGGTATCTTAACGTTACCGCAGACTTCGCCAAGGACTAGAGCGCAGATCTCGTCAGGACCTAACAAACTGATATAGTAACTGTAAAATGAGTTCGGTTTTTACCAATTTGCACCACTCGGAGCGCCGGTAAGACATCAGGTCCAAACACGTCAAAAATTCCGGCACACACGTCCTCACCTTCGACTTTGAAGGCGACACAAAGTCCCACAAATTTGCTTTTGATGTCCTCAAAGCTCGTGTTTCGTTTGACTTCCTTTTGTAAGAGGCCCACTCCTGTGTAAAGGTTTGTAAACGAGGTTGAGGTGGCAGACACTTACCTAATCTACATATCGGGCAAGAAACTCGCGCTCTAACAGCATCTCCGATTTTTTTAGCGACTCGTTCTGGTAATGGGGCCGGCTTGACGAACTTCTTCTCCGGTATTTCGACCTACGAATTATTTAAGTGTGTGAAGGTTGGGCAAGTAAATCTCTAACCTTGGTTGGTGGAGGCAAATTGTGATTTTTTGGCGATTCGCTCAAAACTGGCATTTTGTTTGGTTCGACTTTGTAATTCCAGTCATCTTCGAAATTGTTTACGTTCACTTCGGCGATAGGAGTGGCTTCTAGAGGAAATTAAACAACGTTGCGAAAGTTTAAAGACGTTACATAATTCTCTTGTTTACAATTAAAATGTTAATTCAATTACATTTCGTGCGCCGATTGCAAACAATTAGAGTTGCAATTATAGTCCAAGTGACACGTTACTTACCTATTTCTGAAGTCTGCTGTTTAATTGCTAAAAGAAATAGGATGACCGGTAGTTTGGCTTCCTGGTTTTTGAGTTTATTAGTTGAGGATATTATGTAAAAAAGGAAAGGACTCACCATCTTGTCTCCACGAGTTTTCACTTGCGAATCAAGAGGAATTATTTAAACCTTAATATTTTATTCTGTAGTTCAACATTCAAGGCTGTCCACTAAATACAAACTACACATCGTTGATTCTGGGTATGTTTAATAATAATACAAACATTAACAATAACAAACGCTTATACAGGAAGCTTACCCTAATTATTGTCTAGTTTCGATTTGTTATAACGTCGCGAGAACGCAAGAACATTTAAATCTGTGTCACATTTACACAAATACTATCAATCGTCCTACACCAACAATAGTAATTTTTAATTAAATATATGGCTTTTCTATGTACCTGCGATTATTATTTCAACGATAATTTGGTCTTTCGTTTTCGAAAACTGCTTATTGTCACAAGTAATTTATAAGGTATACGTACGCTAGGAAATGTATGTTCAAAAATATTTGTTGCGAATGTTGTAATATCGAGTTCTTGCTTCCTTGGTTGTGATACCTGTTTAATTAAAGTCGCGCTTGGATTCCCAACTTAATTGTGACTACATTTTTGCTATTATCCTTTTGTCGCGAATTATCTAACAAAAATGGAAATTGTCAATTAATATGCAGGTATTTATTATCTATTCGCATTTGAACAATGCAGGATTGGTGTTTTTCCGCAACATCTCACATATTTTACAAGTAAACTAATTCGAATAATTTAAATTTTTTAATAAATTAGAATTTTAAATTAGCCGCATTATTGGCGCGATCTCCATTTCGTAGTCTTCGCGCTGGCTCTCTATTTTTGGCAAGTTTGTGGTTGTTGTCAGATGGTTGTCAGTCGGCTATAACCTCACTTTTGCAATATGTCACACGTGGAATTAGGCTTTTCCGAGCAATGTGAGCTTTGGCAAGTGGAAAGCTACCAATTTCCCACAAAAATAGGCGGAAAACCGGCTTGGCTCGACTTTGAAAATCTCCCAAAGCCGGAAAATCTGCAATGTGAGACGTGTCATGAGCCTCTGATTTTCCTGTGCCAAATCTACGCCCCCTATGAGCATGACGACAGGAATTTCCATCGGACTATTTTCCTTTTTATCTGCAGAAACCCTGAATGTTGTGTGAAAAACTCCAGTAACAATGTGAAAGCCTTCAGGAGCTCGTTACCCAGGCGCAACAAGTTTTACTCGTTTGAGCCGCCCCCTGACCAAAGTTTGGATTTTTCCCCGTCAAAATGGGTGTCTCTGTGTGACTTGTGTGGTTGTTTAGGCGAAAAAAGGTGTGGCAAGTGCAAAAAAGCAACGTATTGTAGTAGAGAGCATCAGGTACTTGACTGGAAGCAAGGGCACAAAAGTGAGTGCGAAAAGGGGGGAACTTCACGAATTTCGTCCAGGTTGTTCCCCGAATCTATGATAGTGACAGAACCTGAGGAAGTTGATGAAAAAAGTGTAGATGAAAGTGAGGAAGTTGAAAAATTTAATCAGCTTGAGCGTGAAGGCAAAACGGGGACAATGAGCGATGTGTCAGATAAAGATTTGGAAAAATATGTTTGTGACAGTGATAAGGCATTTATTCGCTTCAAAAAGCGCATCAGTGATAACAACGATCAGATTTTGCGATATGAAAGAGGTGGAGAACCGCTGTGGATTGCCAGCGATCCCAAACCTGATAATATTCCGAACTGCGAATATTGCGGGAATCCCAGACAATACGAGTTTCAAATCATGCCGCAATTGTTCTTTGTCTTGCATGAAAATGACTTGGATGTGGGAATTATTATTGTTTATACTTGTAGGGAAAGTTGTATTGCGGGCGATAATTACAAAAAGGAGTTTGTTTTTAAACAAGACGTTAAGTAGCTGATTAAATCAATAAATATTTTGTGCGTGTCGCATCGCTTGGAAAAAAATCGGATTAGATAAGATTGTTTGTTGAGTAAGTGTTACGCTAGAAGAGGCCTAATCTTGTAATGATTGCAAATGACTCAGTGTTAAGTTGGCAGTACTGAATTATTGGATGGTCAGTGTTGCCAACGTCGTTTCAAAGCTATAGCCACTTGTATTGTTTTTATAAAAATTGTTCAATAAATCAATAAGTTCGAGTTTTTGGTTTTATTAAGCAAACACGTGGTGAGAAATAATTTAATTGCAATAATTGTTACACAACATAATGACACAAGCAACCTCTCGGGAAATTTCAGGCTGATAATAAATAATAAAAAATAAATACTCAATTGGCACAACCCTAACAAAGCTGTAGTTAAGTACGGCAAGATTTGTACTAAAACTATTGAAGTGACTATACAGCAACCTGTAATCTAGTACAATAAATAATTTAATGGACGGTTTTATCACAAATTCAAGACTGACTCCTTAAATTTTCGAATTGCATAATCAAGGAATGGGTGCCCCTCGTTTCGAGCTCGTCGTCTGAGGCATCGCACAGCTCGGCTAGCGACCTGGCCTGCTTCAGACTAGTTGGGGCTGAGTTGGTTTCTTCAGTCAAGTCTTCGCTGCTATACATCATTGACATGGACCTCGCTGGCTTCAAATTCGTCTCCACTACTGCTTCCCTCTCCAAAGCTGCCATTAGATCAGGCTGGGACTTCCTGCGCTCCTTCCGGAGCTCTTCTTCCCGCTTTTGGAACTCCTGCAGTTCCCTTTTCATTTTTTCCTCGGCTGGGATAAACCCATTTCGGATGGGTTTGCCCGCCTCTATGGTAACTCTCGCCGGTTCGAAGACTTCATCGGGCGTCCAAGCCGTTTGGGGCTCCGTTTTCGGTCTCATGCCGACCATGTTTAGCTTCCCACGCATTTTCAAGAACTTCTGCATCACGCCCTTGGAGGAGGTGTTGGGGGCGAAGCGCCGGGTGCTACTTGGTTTAGGGGCTGTCGTGCCGTTCGTTAGCGGAGCGCGTGGGGGCTCTGGACTGGGGGTTTGGTGCCCGTTTACACGCACTTCGGGGTCATTGTTGTTAAGTATGTTGTATTTTTTGCGCAATTCTTCTTCGCGTTTGAGGGTCTCCTGGATTTCCTGTTGGATACGGTCCAGAGTTTCGTTTCCTGTCGATTCCATGGCTGTTTAATCAGGACACCTGTTGATAAACTTGGGATAAAACACCCACTAACACATAGCGTACACGGCAATAGGAGTACTGACATCACTTTTTCGAACTATTAGCAGCCATCGTTATCTCTAATTAGCGCTTTTTATCATTTACACGGTTTAAAGTATGCTTGCGCGGCACAAAGATTCGCAGGAGAGATAAAAACCGTTGTTGCGTGTATTTTGGGTTGCCTACCATGGGGACGTTAAACGTATGTCGGTGATTGCCCCAAAAGGATTTCATCAAAATAAATAATAATCAATTACGGTATTTAACAAATTCGATCATTTAAAAAGACCGCAAGTGTTCCCATTTTCGGTGTTTGAGGTAAAATTCTTCAAAAGTAAGAGAATTGGTTGGATTGGTTACGCTGGCTTTATGGTACTAGCACGCACATACGTCCCCTGGTGCAAATTTTTGGAAGTATCTGTCACGGAGGTCATGGACCAGCTCCCATTTACAGGTTCAAAAAGTAGAACACGCATGGTATTGCACCCATTGTACAGTTATTCAAATACCATCTGGTCCCTCCCGGACGCTAGATGCCGCTGAACCGAACGTACAAATCTGACATTTGACAGTGACACAGTTTCCAAACAATCGTGAAAAAATTGCAGTGATGACTTTAATAAATCCAGACGAGTACAAGAACCAGAATGGTGATGGGGGCCCTAACGCCTCCATTAAGGTGCGTACCCCCAAACGTGTATTGCACTTCAGTGACGGCGTTTTGGAGGAATACAGTGATGACGAAGTTGACAACACCCCCCAACAAGAACAGGCTTTGGTTGATCCTGTAAGTTTCAAAGTTGGTGCTAGATGGCGCTTGTGACGTTTCGTTACAGGGTTCTTTAACATGGGGGCCCTGGCTGTGGTATAAGACTTGGCGTGCAGGTGCCAGCACGTTGGCGGTGGTGGATTCAGTTGGGGAGTTTTTAGCTGCGTTTTTCGGGATAACCACCCCCAAGTATTACTTCGAACTGGAGGAGTACAAGAGGAGAGAAGCGGAGATGAAGGCCGAAGACGAACAAAAGAAAGGGTGGTCTGAAGCCCCCAATGTTGAGGGTTTGTCTTTGAATGAAATAACCACGAAACAACCCCAGCCTGTGGACGTGTAAGGTACACCTAATCGCTGAAAATGTTATGAAACCCATTATGCACTTGATCTTTGTTTCATCACATTGTGTTACTTTTTGTATTATATTTTATTTATGAATTTTGTTTATTTATTTTACCTTGAACCTGAGTTTGATTGATTGGCGCGGATTCTTGCGGCGCGCGGAGTATTGAAAGCGAGAGTGTAAAAATTACCATTTTAAATAAAGTAAAAAGGAGGGCAAGGCGTTGGCAGTCAGCTGAGCGCTAAGTGGGTGTATTTTTAAAAAGAGATTTCTCCAGTCAGCTCGTGCTCCACTCTAAAGCACTAAAACAAAGTTGGAATTTTAAACAGCAATTTAAAAGCTGTTCCGCGGCGCGCTCGCCAACTTTTTTCAAAAAGGAATAAGAAAAAGCCGTAAAGAACCATGACCTAGCCCTACTACTCGGCTTTAGTACGCTACTGCTACGCAAGACGTCGTCGACGACTCTCTCTCATTCATAATTAGTGAGAGTTTTTAAACGGCTGGCTCGATCCATCGACGTGACGTCAGCCCCGCATTGTCGACAGACGCCCGAACTCGGGGAAATTATTACTCAAAGTTTTCTTCGGGCGTGTTTTTAAGTGTGACGCTGAACGAGTGACATCTTTGGCCGATGGTCGCTGAAGCCTTCCGCCAGAAATGCCGCTCGGAATATTCCCGTTCGTCCAACTTTTCGAGACAAACTTATGCATGCATTAAATTGTCCTTTATTTTCCTTTATTATAATTTGATAAGTTTATTGCGAATGTTTCCACTGTTCTCAGATTTTTGCATAAGAAAGGATTTTCCAAACGTTTCAGGTATTTGTCGAGGTGAAAAATAATCACCGAAAAGATGGCATGTTTTGAAATTTTGTTATTGTGTTTGGTTGACGGGTCTGTAAGTAAAGGCTTGCAATACTGCCATCACGATTTCAACACGTTTTGTTCGCTCACCTCCACAGAGAATTTTTAAAACTAATGTAACATACTACAAAATATTAACTAATAAATGTGTAGTCGTTACGACCAGAAGAGGTGCGATTTTGAAACTCTTCTTTGCTGTGTTTTTGTCTCCTTTTTTGGGGTCTTTTGCATCAAAATCATACGGTGGATCTGTTGGAATAGGTTCGATTTCTCCGCACAAGGCGGGATATCTTGAATTACATTTAAAATTTTCTGGACATTGAGAACAAGGTTTTCCTCTTATATATACCTTGTGGGTATCAGTGTTCATATCAATATATTCATGTTTCAAAATTGTAATCGCGTAGTTGCAGAGTAGAGTTAGTACATAGGCATTCCCGTACATAAAGTTTTGTTTTGGTGGATCTGGAGTATATAATCGACCACATCCAAGTCTATTAGCGGTGGCATAAACTACTGCCACAAAGTGTGTAATTTGTTTTTTTCCAATTTCCTTATCTTTTAGCTCATGGAAGTTGTCAATCGTATCAGGTTCCAAAAATCTGATTTCCTCATACCTGTTAATTAATAAAATTGAACTAGTTCGAATTGCATGTCTTATTCAAACGTACCAACCATTGATCAAATCTCTTACTAAGCCCATAGAGTAGTTTTTTATGTTGTGACCAGCGAGATTCTGGATTCCGAATCGGTTGTAGAGGTAAAGCCTGCAATGGTCGTGGTCTCCCTTAAACTTACCTCTCAAATAGCATCGAGCCATGTATTCTAGTTCCAAATCGTAACTAAGTGCCATCATGTTGGCTGCCGAGGAAGCACCATTTCGAGTATCTTGTCCAGAAGCAATTTTATTTCTTAATTTGTTGTGTTCCTCTAGAACAACTCTACGAAATTCAGGATATGTGTCCAGTTCTACTTCTTCTCGTCCTTCTTTTGCCGCTGTACAGTTGCAAGCTGTGTGTTCTATTTTTTCTAATGATGGACGTTTTATACAAAACATTTCACAATAGTTTCTTGTCTTGGGGTCAAATTTTTCACAGTATACGCAACTCAAATACATGGCAATGCATAAAATGGATTTAAACATCGTGCAAAATATAATTTTTCTTCAATTTTTGAACAAAAATTGAAACAAAATTGTTGGAATTGTCGTATTAATAACACTAATGTCAAGTGTACTGCTTTCTTGATCAAAAGAGCGAATTTCCCTCGGAATTTCTCTTTATTTTTAATAACGTTCAGCGGCATTTTTCGACAAAATGTCAATTTTTGGAGTAAATTTAAAATGCAAGGGCAACTGAATATTTATTTTTATTTAGTTCAGCTGCATTTTTCGACAAAATGCCAATTTTTGGAGTACATTTAAAATGCAAGGGCAACTGAATATACATTTTTATTTTTCTATTTTTTACGATAACACTTAAGTCGCCCTAAAATTGGGACTGGATGTATTTTTTTAGTTGCCATAATTTATTATTTTCTTGGGCGCACCAACTCATAGAAATCAATAATTGTGTTTCATTTCGGCAATCTTTGAGTTGCTGCAACTAAGTTGCTAGTATGTGGTAGACCTTAAGTGTATAAGTTTTTTTATAAAATATCAGTAATTGTCAACGTTTGAATAATTTGAGTAATAACTGCTTTTTTTCGATGCTCAAACCTATGGAGAGGGTGTTTTTTTTTATTAATTATACATTTAACATTTAAATGGGCCAATGGACTGCTCTCATTTCCTCCAACGGTACTACCCTTACTTGACCGTTCGGGGGTGAGACGAGATAACGAAGAGACAGTCGTCGACCAAGAGCTGTGCTGTAAAGGAATGACGAAATAAATACAACAAAGTCTACCCCGTGTGTTATTTTTCATATCAAGTGTAAACCCAAATCAGAAACAGGAGGCAAATTTTCAAAATATAGTGATAGCATACATAGAGTACGGAGATATCTTTCATAGACTATAAAATATTAAGTAATAATAAACATGAAGTTGGTATAACCAAAAAAGGTGCAATTTTAAAACTTTTGCTTGCTGTGTAGTTGTCTCCACGTTTAACTCCTTTTTTGGGGTCCTGAGGGTCGTCTTTTGCATCAAAATCATACGGTGGATCTGTTGGAATAGGTTCGATTTCTCCGCACAAGGCGGGATATCTTGAATTGCACTTAAAATTTTCTGGACATTGAGAACAAGGTTTTCCTCTTATATATACCTTGTGGGTATTAGTGTTCATATCAATATATTCATGTTTCAAAATTGTAATCGCGTAGTTGCAGAGTAGAGTTAGTACATAGGCATTCCCGTACATAAAGTTTTGTTTTGGTGGATCTGGAGTATATAATCGACCACATCCAAGTCTATTAGCGGTGGCATAAACTACTGCCACAAAGTGTGTAATTTGTTTTTTTCCAATTTCCTTATCTTTTAGCTCATGGAAGTTGTCAATCGTATCAGGTTCCAAAAATCTGATTTCCTCATACCTGTTAATTAATAAAATTGAACTAGTTCGAATTGCATGTCTTATTCAAACGTACCAACCATTGATCAAATCTCTTACTAAGCCCATAGAGTAGTTTTTTATGTTGTGACCAGCGAGATTCTGGATTCCGAATCGGTTGTAGAGGTAAAGCCTGCAATGGTCGTGGTCTCCCTTAAACTTACCTCTCAAATAGCATCGAGCCATGTATTCTAGTTCCAAATCGTAACTAAGTGCCATCATGTTGGCTGCCGAGGAAGCACCATTTCGAGTATCTTGTCCAGAAGCAATTTTATTTCTTAATTTGTTGTGTTCCTCTAGAACAACTCTACGAAATTCAGGATATGTGTCCAGTTCTACTTCTTCTCGTCCTTCTTTTGCCGCTGTACAGTTGCAAGCTGTGTGTTCTATTTTTTCTAATGATGGACGTTTTATACAAAACATTTCACAATAGTTTCTTGTCTTGGGGTCAAATTTTTCACAGTATACGCAACTCAAATACATGGCAATGCATAAAATGGATTTAAACATCGTGCAAAATATAATTTTTCTTCAATTTTTGAACAAAAATTGAAACAAAATTGTTGGAATTGTCGTATTAATAACACTAATGTCAAGTGTACTGCTTTCTTGATAAAAAGAGCGAATTTCCCTCGGAATTTCCCTTTATTTTTAATAATGTTCAGCGGCATTTTTCGACAGAATGCCAATTTTTGGAGTAAATTTAAAATGCAAGGGCAACTGAATATTTATTTTTATTTAGTTCAGCTGCATTTTTCGACAAAATGCCAATTTTTGGAGTAAATTGAAAATGCAAGGGCAACTGAATATACATTTTTATTTTTATTTTTTTTACGACAACAGTTGAGTCGCCCTAAAATTGGCACTGGATGTATTTTTTTAGTTGCCATAATTTATTAGTTTCTTGGGCGCGCCAACTCATAGAAATCAATCATTGTGTTTCATTTCGGGAATTTTTGAGTTGCCGCAACTAAGTTGCTAGTATGTGGTAGGCCTTAAGTGTAGAAGTTTTTTTTTATTAATTTATTAAATTAATTATATTTATTAATATTAATATTAATTAATAATTAATTTTATTAATTAATTAAATTAATTTTTATTTATCAGTAATTGTCAACGTTTGAATAGTTTGCTTTTTTTCGAAGCTCAAACCTATGGAGGGGGTGTTTTTTTTATTAATTATACTTTTAAAATTTAAATGTGCCAATGGTCTGTTCTCATCTTCTCCAGCGGTACTACCCTTACTTGACCGTTCGGGGGTGAGACGAGAGAACGAAGAGACAGTCGTCGACCAAGAGCTGTGCTGTAAAGGAATGACGAGATAAATACAACAAAGTCGACCACGTGTGTTATTTTTCAAATCAACTGTAAACCCAAATCAGAAACAGGGGGCAAATTTTCAAAATATAGTGATAGCATACATAGAGTACGGAGATATCTTTCATAGACTATAAAATATTAAGTAATAATAAACATGAAGTTGGTATAACCAAAAAAGGTGCAATGTTAAAACTTTTGCTTGCTGTGCTGTTGTCTCCACGTTTACCTCCTTTTTTGGGGTCCTGAGGGTCGTCTTTTGCATCAAAATCATACGGTGGATCTGTTGGAATAGGTTCGATTTCTCCGCACAAGGCGGGATATCTTGAATTACATTTAAAATTTTCTGGACATTGAGAACAAGGTTTTCCTCTCTTATATACCGTGCTCCTAAGCGCGTTAACATCAGCAAATCTATCTTTCAAAATCGTAATCCCGTAGTTGCAGAGTAGAGTTTGTCTAAAGGCTTCCTCGTACATATAGTTGAGTTTTACTGGATCTGGAGTATATAATCGAGCACATCCAACTCTATTATTGTCGGCCCAAACCAGGGACGTAAAGTGTGCAATTTCTTTTGTTCCATTGGCGTCATCATTTAGGAGATGGAACCTGTCGATTATATCAGGTTCCAAAAATCTGATTTCCTCATACCTGTTAATTAATAAAATTGAACTCGTCGAATTGCATGTCTTATTCAAACGTACCAGCCATTTATAAGTTCTTTTACTAAATCCATAGAGTAGTCTTTTATGTTTTGACCAGCGAGGTTCTGTCCTGCGTCTCGGTTGTAGCGTAAAAGCCTGCATTTGTCGTGATTTCCGTTAAACCTACTTCTCAAATAGCATCGAACCATGTATTCCAGTTCCAAATCGTAACTAAGAGCCACCATGTTGGCTGCCGAGGAAGCACCATTTCGAGTATCTTGTCCAGAAGCAATTTTATTTCTTAACTTGTTGTGTTCCTCTAGAACAACTCTACGAAATTCGGTATATTTGTCCAGTTCTACTTCTTCTCGTGCTTCTCCCGCTTTACAGTTGCAAGCTGTATGGATTACTTTCTCCTTTGTTGGTTCTATTATACAATACTGGTCACAATATTTCATTTCCTTGGGGTCAAATTTTTCACAGTGTACGCATCTTAAGCATATGGTAATGCATAAAATGGACTTAAACATCGTGCAAAATATAATAATTCTTCAACAATTTTTAAACGTAAAACAAAATTGTTGGCACTGTCATGTTAGTAACACTAATGTCAAGTGTACTGTTTTCTTAGTCGAAAGAGCGAATTTCCCTTTATTTTAGTGTGTGAAAAATTTGAACAATTAATAATGTAACTAAAATGTAATGAATTTTTTTTATCAGAAATGTAGTGTACATGTTTTTATTAAAACTGTGTTGGCACAATTCATTGGGTTGGATTAAATGTTTAAATAATCGTGAAACGACATCATTGGTTACTTTATTAATTTTAAATGTTCAGTACACGAAATATACGATTAGTAGTGACATAGAACAAATCATAACTATGGACGTTCCTTCTTTGATGCTTCTGTTTTCTGGGTCTTCTAAGTCCGGTTTTTTCTCTTGTTTCTTTGATGTCTTCTTGGGTGAGGTTTTTTTGTTATCGTCGTTTTCGGTTTTGGGCTTTTTGAGTGGAATTTTTACGGGCTTTGATTTTCCCTTTTTGGGATTTGGTTTCGGTTTAGCTTTAGCTTTAGCTTTAGCTTTAGGTTTAATTTTAGGTTTAGTTTTGAATTTAGATTTGGGTTTAGTTTTAGATTGAGGTTTATTAGGTGCTTTTTTGAAGGGTTTAACCTTTGGACTTTTTGGGTTATAGTCTACTAGCGTAAAGTCATATTCAGGAACGTCTGGAGGGTTTACGACTTCTCCGCACAAACCTTTGTAAACATCATTACACTTTAACTTGTTGGGACACTTTGAGCATGCCTCTCCTGGCGTATATACTGGTCGCCCAAGGACATTAACTCCGAATTTTTTATGATCTCCAGGAAGCGTACTTCCGTAGTTACAGAGTAGAATGGTACGAAAGGACGGGTATAAAAATTGAATTGTTTTTGGATTATTAACGATTACCCGACCACATCCTACTGCATTAACTTCCCCCCAAGCCATTGTGGTAAAATGCCCAACGTTCCTTTCAATTTTAAAGTTTCTAAAAATGGATGCCGTCATTTCCATAATTTCGTCATACCTTCAAAATGAAGTTGAAATAGCCCACATTTGCTTTTTGAAACTTACCATCGATCAATGAATTTGTAGATAAATGTATCGCTCGTATCCACCATATCCGTTCCTCCAGCATTCTGACCTAATTTTCGGCCGTTAGCCATTGTCCTGCATTCATCTTCATATCCGATAAATCTGCTTCTTAGAAAACATCTTGCTAAGTATTCCAGTTCTATGTTGTAACTAATAGCCATCATGTTGGCTGCATTTAAGGCTTTACCCCGAGTATCATTTCCCATTGCGATAAGATTTCTTAAAAAATTGTGATGGTGTACGATTCCAGCACGTAAACCTGGTGCTGTTTTTCCTGCCAAAATGTCTTTACGTCCTGGTCCCAGCTTACAGTCACAACCCGTGTGCTGTACATTAAAACAATACATGCTACAATAATCATTTCTCGAGGGGTCCTCTGCTGCCGTTATGTGCTCGTCTACGGGAATCGGTGGGAGCTTTGGTGGTCCTTCTCCACGTGTGTAACTTAAACATGTCATAGTGAGCAAAATTGATTGGAACATCACTAAAATATGATTGTAATCAGTCACAAAACGTATTTTTTTTCATTCAAAGGAACGTTTAAAAAAAATTGACATTTTATAAAAACATGCCATAGAAACTGTCTGTAAAAACAATAGTGTGACTTCGCTGTGCACCCATACTGATGTTGTGCCCTGGGAATGCAAGACGATATCATTTCTTCTTGAAGATATTTTTTGTTGGCGCAAAACAACTCGAAACTAGGCGAAAACTGCGAAAAGTCATGGTGATAGTTTAAGTTGTAAAGAATTGCTTTATTTTAATTTTTTTTAATTAAAATTTTTTTAATTTTTATTTTAATGAGGGTGGACATCTAAAAAGCATAGGTGGATAAAATATTAAATATTCTTCAGTAATATAAGAAATTGAGTTAGGGTGCCAAAATGGAACAGTAAACAAAAGTAAAAACTGAAAAATGAGATATTTTCACTTCGATTCATATTTTTTATTAGACGTTGCCAATACGGTTAAACATACAAAAAAAGTTCTAGAGACAAAGTCGTAACAAATTACATTTTCTTGAAAAAAGTGCGCGACGACATGACTTTGTTTTTAATAGTTAACTCTTAAAAACAGACAAAGACAAAAATGTTTCATTTGGAACAATGGTTGCGTCTTTGAGAAGCAATTTCAGCCCATCTGATTAAAGGATAAATCTATTTCCTCTCTTCATTTTCCTTAATCCGTAACACCTCGTTAATCCGAACTAATTAAATCCCGCCACATCTGGATTATCCGGATTATAGGGTCATTTAAAGAAATACACAAAAATCAGTTATTAATACAAAAAAAATTATTAAAATGGGTACAATAACCTGTGCAAATACTGACAAGTGTGGTTATATTATCTTCCTATATAATTTCTATAAGTATTTTATTTGTAAAGTGCCTTACAACAGTTAAAGAGGTCTAATTATTATTTATCATCAAACAAATTCTATTATTTTCTGAGCCTTAGAACCTCATAAAATGAACGAAGATGAAAGCAGATACACAATACACATATTCACTGAGGCTGGTGTTAGTGGTAAACACCAGTCTCTAGCTTCTTCAAAATTTCATGTTTTTCTTAATACCTAAAGCAACATGTTTTCTTTTCGGAGCCATTTTGAACACCTACTACCTGTTGCCCGTTGCAGACAAAATAAAACAAGCATATTATTGAGCAAATTCCATTTATTCTTAAAACAAAAAGTGAAGAAAACAAAAAAATAAGCAAATTCAGTTTTTTCTAAATGAAATAGGTATCCGGACTTCCTATAAGGTACACAATGGAACAATTATCAGGTACGAATGATTGGATGTTCGGATTAGCGATTATATGGTGTTTTATGTTTTCGGTTAATTTATGGCTTATTTTTGGCATTCTGTTAGTAATGCTCGAGAAGTGATGTTAGGCTTTCCGTAATTTGTGGAGGTTTAAGGACATTTCACGTGTCTGATGAGTGATGACTGAAAGAGCAAAGGACTAAGAGATTTTTGTTTGTTTTTTTTTGTTTAAGCTATTCTTTTAATAAGTTTACAATTTACAATTATTGTCTAAAGCGTGGTTTAAATTAAACGGTAGCTTGATAAGTGCTGCTTTAATAGGTCCAAAAAGCAATTTAAAAGAACAATTTGAAAACGGGTCGATGAAAAATTGCGTTATTTTTGATTAAAATAAATAAATAAAATAAAATAAACATCCATTGCAGCAGTGAACTGAATTTTTTTTTAAGTTCAACTCTTTCAACTAACTCTACATCTAATTCCAAAGACTTTTTGCTCAGTTTGAATCCTTCTCTCGAAATCTAAATATTGCTTTTTGAAAATTGTAACTTTAGAATACTGCTTCTATCGGATTGTTTTTTCCCGTAATTTTGTACTAGCAGACTGTTTCAAATTTGTTGGATTAAGGTTTAACCAATTTTCAATTTGACATGTGATGTAAATAGGTGCTCCAGATAAAAACTTCAGACAATGCTTCTTCGTCTTCGAAATTGAAAATTCTATACATTTTTTGTTGAAATCACGGTTTAAATGTGTGTTTTTTAGCTTTTTCAGCGTTAAATGTTTTAAACATACCTACCTAAATAAATGAAATTTTTTTAAGAACTGGTTCAGTCAGTCAAAATTAATGAATGTTAAGTTTTTTGAACTAGTATTTGAAGCAAATGGGAATGAGGATGGATCAGGCATTTTGGACACACTTTTTAAGTAGTTGTTGTATTTATAATTTTGTTCAGTAGTTAAATAATTTGTGATACTAATAATACAGACACAAATGTCACAACACAAATGTTAGTTTTTCTGAATGTTTTCTTTGCTGACTTACTAAAGACATACGCTGGATCTGTTGGAACGGGTTTAATATTTCCGCACAAGGCGGTGTATTGTGAATTACATCTGTAGCCGTCTGGACAAGCAGAACAGGGGAGTCCTGCCTTAAATACAGGACGGCCAGGCAGATTAACTTCTGTCCACTTGTCTTTTAGAACAGTGATGCCGTAGTTGCAGAGTAGAGTTTGCACATATTGTGTGTTTATAAAGCCTTCTTTTTCTGGATCTGGAGTATACAGTCGCGCGCAACCGATTATATTAACATGGGACCAGACCATTGCTGTAAAGTACTTAACGTGCACCTCATTGTTAAATTCTGTCCTGTTGAACCATTCCTGCTGCATGTACAGGATTTCCTCATACCTATCCAATAATAAAATCAAAATAATCGAATTGCACCTTTTCAAACTCACCACTGATTGATCTGTGTTTTTACCAAATCCAAAGAGTAATCTTTTTCGGATACACCACCAAGATTCTGTCCTGCTTCTCGGCCGTTAGGCATTAATCTACATTCGTCATGATTCCCCTTAAATCTGCTCCTCAGATAGCAGCGACACATGTATTCTAGTTCCAAATCGTAACTAACAGCCATCATGTCAGCTGCTTTACTTTGAAACATCATGGTCTCATTTCCAGAAGCTAAATGATTTCTTAATTTGTTGTGTTCTTTTAATACAACTTTACGAAAAGCAACTATTTTGTCCAATTCGACTTCAGTACGTTCCCCTTTTTGAGTGCAATCACAAGCCGTATGCGTTTGAGACTTACAATGAATTTTGCAATAATGTCTACTTTTCGGGTCAAACTTTGTCTCAGCAATGAAGCTCACACATGTCATAATTAAAATTGTCCTCAACATCGCCTGATTTTGAAACCCATTTTATTTATTCATTCAAAAAATGACACTTAAATATATTTGACACACTGGTCAAAATGTGAATTATCGATAGAATGGGATGTCAATTTCAAATCTTTCTTAAAATATAAAATATTGAAAATATCAATCTTTTAAGCTATTCGTCTCAATCTTCAGTGTTTTTAGTTAAACGAACTGAACCAAAAGTAATACTAATAACTATTACATTTTTCAAATTATCCTTTTTTATTTTACTATTTTTATTTATAATTTCACTTTATAATTTTTTTTTGTATTATTACCACAACTATAAAGGAGTGTAAGTGTACTATCAGTAAACAACAATGTCGCAGTGTCGGTCGTCATTTGAAGAATTAAAAATGACGTCATTAGTTATAAAGCTCATGAACCAATGATGTCGTAACCATATCTGTTGCTTCGTCTGTCTAATAAGAATGGCACTAGAAATAATAAAATTTTCACTACCTAATTAATCATTTAATATTTTAAATTTTTTCGTTGGTTTTATTAAAATTTTGTAAAAGATGTACAATGGCAGACACGGAATTTTGGACATTTCTGTCAATTCGTTGTCAAAATGTATGGAGAATTCCATCCGTTTATGTCAACGAAATGTCATAGGCATCCAAAATTCCGTGTCCGCCAGTGTACGGTATCGAGCAAAAAATTTCGGACACCTTTGACATTTCGCTGACATAAACGTGTGTAATTCTCTATCCTTTTTGACAATGAAATGTCAAAAGTGCTCGAAATTAATAATAATAATAATAATAATAATAATAATAATAATAATAACAATAAAAAGTAAAAAATAATGTATTTCTATCAGAGGAGAATATTTTTGCTTACAAATTAGGATTCTACAATTTATAAAAGCTTTGGGAACGGTCATAAAGTTATAACAATATGGCATTACCGGATTACTTTCTTGAATTGAGCACTGTTCCCAAAGCTTTTATAAATTTTAGAATCCTAATTTGTAAGCAAAAATATTCTCCTCTGAAAGAAATACATTATTTTTACTTAAATAAAAGCTTTTTTTTTAAAACATTTTTTTATATATTTTTATTTTTTGCTTTTTAGTCTTTATTTATTGTTATTACACTGTGCATCTACCGTGACGTCTAAATGACCAACATACCGTCTATGTCGGTATAAGCTACGGTATGTACAAATCGAGAACCCCTTTGTAAACATAACCTAAAATTTTAAAACCCCATTTAACATCTTTAGGGGGTAATTAACTATATAGAATTGCATTGTCACGCAGATTATGTAAGTATGCCAAATTTCACTTCAGTGGGACAACAGGAACCCTTTCAAATTTGGCTCCGAAAAAATAGCAGACAGAAAGATAACATTGTGAGCTAAATAAAAGCTTTTAAAAATAAGCTTTCCAAAAATTTCGTAGCCGCCTATGATTTTTATTGGAAACATTAAAAAATTGAGGAGTCTATCAGAACGTAATTATAACAAATGAACTAATGTGAAAATTCTACACAACCGAGCACTTTGATTTTTCGTGTATTTAAAAGGGATCATTTTCCACAATTTTCATTAAAAATAATACATCTTTATGTTATTGCAGCTAAACAAATGTTTAAAAAAATCATTTGCAAAATTATTAAATTCTGCTTAAAGAAGTGTCTGTATAACGTCTTTGTTTCAAATGTACAGCGTGTATCAGAACTCGCTCCCCACCGGAAAGGTGCATATAGATTAAGCAAATCTGAAGCTAAAGTTCTTTTACAAAAAAATTCTAACTCTCTGCGTTTGGGAGATAAGAACGTTTGAAAATAGCCAATCACAAAAGGCCTTGCTCTGGAGGACTACAGGAACAAAACACGTTGCTAGGAAATCAAAAATATGTGGAACGGAGAATAAAAAATTGCACAAGAGATATTTTTCATTCCTTAGTGACGGATGTACTGTATGCAATACACCTAGGAGAGAGCTTCTGGGATTGGTCACTTTGAAACCTCTGTATCTCCCAAACTAAGAATAAAAGATATTCTTTTTTAGCATTTTTGCCATCCCCATTGCTGTTACCACTAGCACCTTTCCGGTGGGGAGCGAGTTCTGGTACACACTGTATCTTTTATAATAATTAATAAGGAAGATGTGAAGTTGTTGAGATTTCGCTAAAATGTGAATTTTTGTTTATAAGTCGAAAACAAAAGACGATAGCGGGATGCGGTTTTGACCAAAATTATTTTCTCAAAAAACGGATTCGAAAATGTACTATAAACCTTTGAGTTTCGGAGATCCCCTACTCGGACATACAAAATGCACCACCTTGTACATTCAAATCTTAAGTTTTTTTTCAGTTTCTTTAGATAACACGTTTCGTTTTTATTTGTTTCTAAGGGTGATTTTTTTACTGTAAGATAGGTACAAACTGTTACAACTCTTAACGATAAAATAAGAAATAGAAAATAGAAAACATTTAAGATACAGACTTAAGATATTATTTCTCATGTTTCTGGATGTTTTTTGATTAATTTAGTAGTATCCCTAACTTTTCTCGACCAGTTTAATTATTTTGCTGGCAACTGCTCCCGTATTTTTCGATTGCCTCAAATCGTGAAATATTTTAATAGCCTTCTAAGTTGTCCAGTGGCACATTTGTGGGCACCCCTGCCCCGCTCCATCTATCGGAGGGCTAATTAATCATTCCTCAGCATTGAGAGCGTTTCCCTGTCGAGGTTATTTATCATCGTAAGGGTGTTGGCGGAGGGGGAAACGAGCCAACATTGTAGGACGTGTGAGCGGGCGGACGGGGCAAAGGGACTGCGTCCCTGGTCCAGGGTAATTACCCGGATGCTGAAGCCCCGCCCGACCAATGGCAGGCCGAGCCACCCTCGTGTTGTTACCGATCGATTCGGGAGCACGCATGCGTCCAGCCGGACACTGGCCAGCTGGACACCCCTTCGAAGGGTCGGGCACAGGCCGGGCGCCCCCGGCCCTAATGTCAAAGGGTCGTCCTACCTGAAACGGGGACATGTGTATGTACACATGCGACGCCACCACTTTATATGACTCGAATTGTTGCCTCAATTAGAAGCCTTGTCTTTATTTTTCATTGTGAATTTGTGAAAATCTGATTTTTTTCACAAAAACTGTCACGTTTTTTGATGAAACGCGAAACCGATGAGTTGCGATAAAAATGCTCGATTTTAGAATAATTCTTTTGTGTTACCTTAAACTTTGCTTCTTGTCTCATTTATCAGGCCTTTGTTTATTTTATTAAACGGAACGTTGGAAATGAATTAAAGAGTGATGAAATAATTAAAGGAATTTCAGATAAGTGATGATGAAGACAAATGTAATAAATTTCGGAGTGTTTGTGAACTTGAAAAAACTTGTGAAATTGCTAAGGAGTTTATTTTCAGAGCGATTATAGCCAAATAAAGGTTGTAAGATGAGATGTTTAAGACGCGACAAATTAAAATTTCTGCCGGATCGACGTTCGCGTTTGGAATTTTAATACCAGTAAAGATTGATTTTAATTAAATTATTAAGGAGGAAAATTATAAACTGGTTTCGTAAAAATTATTGTAGACCCCGAAGTTTTGATTTAATAATTTCAATAATCTGTTTATCACACATTTCTTCAATATTTATCATATTGGAAAACTTTATTAACAGTACAAGCAAGTCCTTTACTTTCAGGACATTCTTTTTTATCCTTTGTGTGTTTAAAACAGATTGTTCGACTTTTTGCGTACCTACCTTGTTTCGGACTCTAGGTTGTAACAAATAATTCGAAAATATTTTTTATCTTTAACAGTGTTGACAGATTTCTGCTTTCTTAAATTTAAATTTATAAAAATTTAAAAATTTTTATAAAAAAATTTAGTGTTAAAAGTGAGTCAGGTGTTTTTGGAACACAACAAAGAAAATCGGTTTACTTTGATCGATGAATTTTACCCATTTTATCGAAGGAGATTTGGTAGTAATTACTGTTTTTTGTTTTTTTCTTCCAGTGAAGGATAAGCCTTTTAGGTACCTACTGATTTTTTCTTTTAACTTTTAAACAATTTTTGCTAAAAAGAAATCTTGTATAGTTTTTGCTTTTGTTTCAGAATTTAATTTTAAATAATATAGGGCCGGTTTATAGAAAGCTTAATTAAAGTTAATTGCCCTCTTAAAAGTTAACAACGCAAATAAATCAACCAAATCAGTTCAATTTGGTCACGTGGTCAGTTAATCACGCGTTTAATTGCGGATTAAATTAATGACATTTCTATAAACCGACTCTTAATTTTTAAAATTTTTTTAATCAGAGAAAGTCTGCTGATGGTGTTAATTTTATGGCTGAATGTTTTATTCAGGGCTTTTGAAATTGTATTTTTGAAAGTGAAGACCCTTTTGCAATGGAAAAGTGTAAACATAGGTCACAGATTAAGTATTAAAAATAAATTAGTCTATTTTATTTTTTTTAACCTTTAGGAAGTCTTTGCATAGGCCCCATTTAACAATGTTCTACAACCTTACGATTTGCACTGTTAAATGATTATTTAGAAATGGAAAAGTTCAACTTTTGTAACCTCAAATGCTTCGTTTATTTTGAATACATTCTCCAAATAAAATTTCCTTTAATAATTTTTTTCAAGCGTCCTATATTCAATTTAGTTTATTTAAAATTATAATATGCAGAATGTATTTTGTTTTGCAATTTTGGGTCCTTTGTAAAGCTGGTCATCTTACGTGAATCAATTGGTTCGAATACAGTTTTGAATAAAATGGTGAAAAAGGTTTTGAAATAAAATTTTGAGTTTTATTTTATTTATTTTTTGAATCTGGAGATAGAAGCATTTCTGTTGCGTTGCCTTCGTATCCTGGCTTGTTTCTGGTTAGGGCTGCTATGTTGTCGGACATTGTGGTGAATCTTTCGTTTTTTGTGTCCCAATTCCAGGTAGTTTCTGTTCCGGTCGTCGGGTAATATGGAACAGTTGCATTGAAAATTTGCATACAATCCAGCTGTACTTTACCTGAACCGAATTAACAAAAAAAGGGTTTTGATGATTAGAGAGGCCGGGCGTTACCAAATGCACGTTACAGATGTTCCGTCGAGATAACCGACAGACTGTAGAGAACTCGAACAACTTTACCCCATGCAGATCACAGTCTGAACACTGAATTATATATGCGCGGTGCGAGTATATAATTTGGTTACAACATTTGCATATGGCGGCCGTGGTTCCAGACTAGAATTTGCACTAACATCACGTCACACGAACTAAAGGGATCCAATCAAAAATCGAGAGGTATCTTAATAGAATTCTACACTAAAACATCACTCTCCTCCGCTCGGGGGTTTTGAGGAATTGAATAAAAAATCCAATTGTAGTTTTACGTATAGTTTATTGATTTATTTATGCAAGGGTGCGGAGAAAAATTAACTCTGAAACAACCCCAAAAACACGTTTCGTCCACTTCTGGCGAACGCCCTAAGAATAAAAGCAAACTAATCAAAATCTGGTTAGACGAGTGTTTTTGGAGGGTCTCGTGTCGGAATGACCGTGCACTCTTCGCTCGAATGAACCTTGGGCAAATATTATGGGAAAACAGGGTGTGGACTTGGGGCGTGCCACGCTGGACATCGCTTGATTTATGGGTGACCAGGGCTCACGCTAAACGTCATATAATTAGCCGAAAATGGACTCGTGCTGGGCTGGACATCGGTCACTACGAGTTTTCCTTCCGAGTCATTTACCCTCATACAACGCTGCTGAACCGGAAAACTTAGCATAGCGCGAAGATTTTAATTGAGTTATGAGAAGTGGTGGAGCGCTCACTGGGTTTCTGATAATTCCACAGTTTGGTAACGTTTATTTTTTGGGAGAAACTGACGAAAACACAGTTTAGAGTTAAAACTATTTTTCGAAATAGTCGTGGCAAAGTCTGAGTAAAAATTGTAACGCTGTTAATGCGCGTACAATAGTTACACTTAACCTCAATTTATATGTTCGGATGGCTTTTCTTTGTAATTTTCAAGGGGGTAGCTTTTTATGGAAGTTGCCACTTGAAGCATTTATTTAATAAAATAATAATTCGACTTATTACATTTGCTTATAATCTGTACCAATTTTCATAATGATTACAATTACCATTACAAAGTTTCTTGAAGTCTAAGGCGTGATGGCAAACTGCGTTTTAAAAATAGCATAATTAAAATCCAAATGTAGTCAAACTTCGATAACTCGAAGTTGCCAACAAATTAGTTCGAGTTATCAAAATGAACTAAAAAAAAAGAAACTGAGAAAGTTAAGATTTGAATGCAGTATGCGAAAAATATTCATATTTTTTACCAAAAATGTACCTAGTTGACATTACATAGTACGCTGCAATTTTTTTTTATTATTCTAATGTCATGTTTTGTTCAAACAATACGTAAAAATTGTAACTAGATTCAAAGTAGGTGTGAATGGTGAGGGGAAAAAATCAACTTATATTGGCTGTTTCAAAACTATAAAAACGCCAACGTCGCATTTTATCTAATTATTTTTTTAAATAAGGTTGACAAAAATATAAAATAGTTATTAATGATTAGACCTGCTCTCGTTGAAACTATAAATTACATTAGCTATTAATTTTTTGAAGAGCATAAATAATTTATAACAACTAATTTTGAGAGAAAATGCGACGTTGGCGTTTACATAGTTTTGAGACAGCTAATAGAAAGGCAAATTGGCAAATTGCAGTCTAGAGATCGTCAGAAATATTCGAGATATCAAATAATTCGGGTTATCTTAGATCGATTTATCAAAGTTTGACTGTATATCATTCCTGATGGCGACAGTAGGTCTTACGGTAATAATTTTTTAGTAGAAAAAATAAAATGTAAAAACTATCAATTATTTTAGTAACTGCTTCTTATTTTGAATTGCACAGAAAATTATTTAGAAAATAGAATTAAAAAATCTGTACGCAGTCATGACGTTTACTGAAAACAATGTATAAAAATAGTAATAAAAAAGAAAATAAAGACGCACAGAATTTGATTGCCTTGAAATAAATGAAATAAGCAAAGAAATGAAATAAACATGACGCTTGATGTCAACTTACATTAAAGTAAGTACGCTGTCAAAAACAGTTTTTTTTGTGCAATCTGACCGGTCGTATAAAGGAAAACTTCCTTCATATTAAAAAAAAAAATAAGCAACGTTTATCATGTCAGGAATTAGGTTTATAAATTTTTGTAATTTTTATCGGAGGAGGTTGGAATTAATTGAAAGTATGTAAATATTTGGAATTTTAAAAATTATCTTTGTAATTTGTGGAATTACTGGATTGTCAGAATTACTGACATTTTTTTTGAAATTATCCGAGATTACTTGGAATAATTTTTTTTAGAAGTATTATAGTACAGGATCCGAACTAAGGTCATCCTGGACCCATCTGCTTACTGGATGAAACTTATTTTTTATCAAATATAATATCCAAAGGAATGTATTGCGAATGGGTTGCCTACAAAAATTTGCTCAAGAGTTAAGTTAAGGGGGCTAAAAAGATTCGAATTTTAGCCATTTTTGCAGTGTTTTACAACCGCAACATTTTTGAAAGTTATTTACAGAATACATTTTTCTACTCAGGCTGCAGGGGAGAAAGTCTTTTAAAATGCGGCAACTGCTTTATTAATTAAGAAAATAATTTTGAAAACTGAAAAAAAATCTTAAAAAATTTTAGTCCTCTTTAAAAATTATTTTGCATCAACAATAAGTGTTAAATGGAAAATAAAATACTTTTGGCCATGTAGTGGACTCTTGGGAATAAAGAATGATTCTTATTGTTGATGAAAAAAATTTTTCAAAGAATACTAGATTTTTATTAGATTTTTTTTCAGTTTTCAAAATTATTTTCTGAATTAAATAAACCACCGATAGCATTTTAAAACACTTTCTCGCCTACAGTCCGAGTAGAAGAATGTATCCTGTAAATAACTTTCAAAAACGTTACTTACAACGGCTGTGAAACATTGCGAAAAATGACACAAATTTGACTCTTTTTAGCCTCCTTAATCATAGTTTTGAACATATTTCTTTAAGCAACCCATTCGCGATAGATTTCTTTGGATATTATATTTGATAAAAAATAAGTTTAATCTGGTAAACGGATCGGTCCAGGATATCCTTAGTTCGGATCTTAGACTATTAGCATTAATTTGGAATTACAGGAATTATTTTGAAATTACCCAAATTAAGTTGGTACTACATGAATTTAAGCAGAGATTAAAGGAATCAATTTGGAAATTAAATCTGGATTTACTATGAATCATTGGAGTTACTGGTTTTTTGGTGGCATTATTTGAGAATTACTGTAATCATTTGTGAATGGCTGAAATTTTACTGGAATTATTGGAATTCTTGTTTGAAGTATTATCCGAAATTATTTGGACTGGAAATTACGCTGAATTTCTTAGAACTATCAGATTATTTAATTTGAAATTACAGGAATTATTTTGGAATTACAAAGATAAAGTTGGAATTACGGGAATTAAGTTGGATTTACAGGAATTAATTTGGAATTACTGGAATTATTCTGGAATTTTGGTGATTTTTTTCAAATAAATATACAGAGTTTGGTGGTTATAACGAAAGCTGTTAATGTTAGTGTTTTTAATTAATAAAAAGCTGAAGCAATCCTATAATTATTGTTATCTTATAATTATTAATTTGAAATTACTTTTCTTAACAGCAAGTTTACATGATCTGATAGAAGACACTGAATTATTTAAATAAAATTTAAAAGAAAATAACGATTATTAGGGTTACTAAATTAAGAGAAAGTTTAAATATTGGCGAAAGAAGCTATTTTTTTTACTTGGTCGTTATCAGAAATGGGAAAAAGATAGAAAAAAAGTTGGATTTCGTTTGGTTTTGAGCGGGTTTGCGGGCTAAGCCGGCCCCTGTTCGTTTTCCGTCGAAGCTGAGTGGCGTCGTTCGTGCTTGAGCTTCACGTTCGTTGCCCGGAAGATAGCCGACGGCCCGGATTTGCCCGCAGCCATGACGCGATGTCAAGTTTGACGTGAACGCGGCGGGCTTCAAACGCGGCTAATGGCTCGTCTTTGTCACGGGAAAGGGCGTCGACCAAACGAGTAGATCTCCATATTTCGTGTGGAGGAACAGCAACAGTTACAAGGACCGCTGCATGAAGTCTCCGGGGCCCGCGGCCTCGAAATACACTGATGGATGACTCCACATATAGATCAATACATCCAGTGGCACGCATGAACAACCTGAGCCCACCCGCTAATAAGTTATTTACACGTCACGTGTACCTGACAATGTGTAATCCATCAAACGGAGCGCTCTGCTAACAACACCAGGATGGAGGACGATAACCGACGAGCAGCCATTCATCCTCTTCAACTCCGTAAATGCACTTACTTTACGCGTCAAAAACTAATATCGGAGGCTTTAAATGCGAAAGGATCACTCGGATACAAGTTTTGGACGATCGCTCATCCTGTCAATAAATCCAAATGTAATGCCTATATTACTAGGTGCGCTACTTCAAGTGGAACGCACAGAAAGCGAGGTGCTCGCAAACCCTGAGATTTTCCTTATAAATACAGATACCTGTACAGGGATTCCATTTGTCCAATTCGATCAATACACAGTTTGATACCAACAGAAACGCGTACCATATGCGAAAAACGCTCTCTCAATTTTCATCTTCATGACCAATCTATCTCCGTTTCTTTAATGTCATAAAAACCGGAATTGTAAAACAATACTCGAATTTTTGCTATTTTATTATTTAAACCCAATTAATAAGAGTAAAGGCAACTGTAAACAGTTTTTTATTCTTTTTAGTTAGTTCTTTCCTGTGTATTTTTTTGCAAATTTCATACGAAGATTGACCAAAAACCATAAAATGTGAGAAATGTGAGAAAAATTTATGGCTTAAGCCAATATTCGGACGTAATTTGCAAAGTATAGGTATACTGTCGAAGATAACAATTTTTAGTATTTCCGTTTGAAAACTGTTAAAATAAATGTATTTGAGAATGATTTTAATGGCCTTTTAGTCATTTTTCTGAACAAAATTAAAAATAAACTAGGTACACAGAGTTATTATTTAAAAAAGAAAATCACTTTTTGCTAAACCAAATTTCAATGACTTTGTTCTAGTCTCTACTAAGTGCGTATTCAATCTGAAACAGTTACTTTTTCTCGCACACTTCCATTTGTTTTAGTGACTTCTTATTTCTTAGTTGTTTAGTATCTGTCGCATTTTGGCCGTAAAGTAGTTGCGTTACCAAAATTACGTTTTATCGAGAAGAAAAATTCGTTTGTTTTCATTTGTATTAAACTCGTAATTTGTTTCGATTTGAGTTTGTTAACAAGTAATCTTTTTTAAATAAAATACGAGATACGACATCCTTAGGATAATACACATGCAAGTACTAACTTATACTCATAATCATAAGGCACTATCTTAAATTAACTCCTAAATTTTGCTCAGCACATGACGTTGAGATGTAAAATTATTGTTTAAAAAAAACAATTTTGATTCAATTAATTATTTAAAAATCAAACGCAGTATCAAGTGGTAAGGAAATTTCAACAATAAACCAAAATTCACGCTGTGTGTATAGGGCGCATTTTTCGCTGTAGGAAAATTTTTGCTTCGCAAAACGTTGATTTTTTTTAGAAATTTTGATATGTTTCTTGATGTATAGTTGCAACGTTTACTTTGTACACCATAAATTTTTTAGCAGATAATGTTGTGTATGATAATCAACCCTCACAATGAGATATTTTGACAGGGATGGCCCAAAGATAGAGCCTGTCTGCGATAAATCACTCAATAAGCGCGCCTGAGTGATTAGCTTGAAGGCTTCTCGGTTTGGGGTAATTATAATAAAATTGTATGGTGTACAAAGTAAACGTTGCAACTATAACTGCATTATTTATTTTCCACTAATTAAGTAATAAAGTATATCGTCAGCAAATATTATTTGAGATTGATGTACCTACTAAAATATTTTTTCGGTATGAATATAAATGTTGATTTAAAACCAACGGCATCTCCAAAAGAAGAATAGTATATTAAAACAACGTTTCATAAGACCACTCTTGAAGCACGAATTCAGTTTCAACAACGAGTGGCGTTAGCCACGAGTTTTTTGATAGAATGAGTTCTTCAAGGTCTTATGAAACGAGTTTTTTATACCATTTTTTTTTAACTTGCCCCCTTTCTGTCGATTTTAAACAAAAATTGTTATTTTAATCGACTTAGGGATTTTTGTGACGGTTGGTAATGTCTCAATTTTAAAAGTGAAAAATTGATTTAAAATTTTTGTTTTATTCAAATTCTGCCAAAAAAAAATTAGTATGAATGATAATGAAGGTAAACTTGCATGAACGCCCCCTGAAATTTCTGAAATTGGCAAAAACTCGGTCGCAAATTTGCTTCCTGCCAACCTAAAAATTTCCGTAAAATGTTCCGTGAGATTATGACTATAATGACATTGACGCTTGATGACGTTGCGTGCTTTTATGTGCCCTTTAAAGCATCAAAATGGCGGCAAATTACAAAAAAGTCTTTTTTTTATTCATTGAATAAGTATAAGCATTGCTCTATAGTAATCGACAATCAAAGAGGTCTATCTACAGCTAATCACTATTTTAAATTTGGTCAAGATCGAGCACCTACATACTCGTACATACTCTACATACTCGTAGATACTGATCGTTTCTGAATTAAAAAAACATACAAAGTAGCGAAAAATTTCTGGGAATTGGTCTCAACCTCGCTTTTCGTAGTTGTCTGTATGTTTTGAAAAGTTTCGTATTTTATGCGGCTGTTTTGGTTTTGATTAATTTTTGTCGAATGCTTGCAAAATGAGTAAAGTTTGTGTGAAAGGATGTGGCGAAACAAACGTGTACTACAGTGTAGTTTTGATTGTTTTGCTCTAATTAATAATTTTTTCAGGTGCTTCTAAAATATTTGATGTTGGTGATTGGGGAACATTCTCTCGGCGCTTTTTGAGGACACTTTTGTGTATTACAGAATAAATAGTTGTATGGAATTTATTAATTGTATAAAAAATATATTTACACGCATATTTTATTAAAGCTACATTATTGTATTATTACACACTTACGAAACAATAATTACAATATTTGTGATAAATGTATGTATACTTACGTATTTACATCTATTCGTCCAGAAATAAAGATAAAATATTAAACGCAGCACCCTCTTTGATGGCGTCACAATCCCGTTTCTCCGATTCTTCCCTTCGTTATAAAATTTGATGCATGTTTTTTTTATCGCCGGGTAACAAGGAAGATGTTCTATTCCCGGACGTGATTCACGTCTTCGGAGGATGATGGCGGGCCATATCGTGAATAATTCCACGTACGGTCACCAGGGACACTTTAGACACACACTGTATCTAATGCCGGAGATAAGGCCGTAATAATCCTGGGGGAAGTCGAGATAATGGCCGGGACTCCACCCCACACCCTCACTATGGTCATTTTCTACGCCCTGCAACAAAATGGAAGCAAGCCAATCAATGGAAAACCACAAATGTTTGTTTAAATTTGAAATAAAGAAATTGCGAATTCGGAGCGTGTTCGGTTGTGAATGTCGGTTACTCCGTGTGAAATCTATTGAATTGAATAATCTATAATTTATTTGGTGTGCGGAGGTATAATAAAATAACCGATCGAGTGTCGTGCGAGTCTTTAAGATGTTGCATATGCAGCACCCCGATATTTCACCCTCCGATCCATTCAATACTTTTGCATACGTTTCCGGTGATTGGGTTCAATGGTACAGGTAAAGGGATAATGCATATTCAATTTTTCACACGAAGATTTGCCCATCGATCGGGGAGCGAAGGGTTGAAGGGTTTAATTAATAATTCTGTGCGATACAACACGTTGAATGCCAGATGAAGTTACCGATCGTTGGTGTGGGAGGGCGTTGGGCTTGATTCCGGGCCCTTTATGAGGGGTCCCCTTGTACTTACGTCTTCTGAATAATAAGAAGCTCGACGCTCGGGACTAAAGTAAAATATCACAAACCTAAAACGTTAGCTGCACGTGACCCGGCGATTGATTTTATTTTATGCGAGGAAAACATGTAGTCGGAAAAGCTTCCGCCTCCCCTCAAATTGAAAAGCGGCCAGGACCGGAATAGTGTTGTTGGAAATTAATTATGTTTTTGTACGGGAGGAGCGACCCCTGATTTGGCCTAACTGGATTCATTTCTCGCGATAAAAAGAACTAGCCGAGCGTTGGAAAATCGTCTACCTGGGGTTTGCACTATGGATTTTCGCTCCTAGACTCCGAATAAGTACGTTTTACATGAAACCGAGTTATTTGAGACATAATCGGATATAAAGTTGACTTGATTTTAGACAGATTGAGATGTGAATACGTCAGGCGGTTCATGCACGCGACAAGGATTCGATTTAAACGTAAATATAATTTGTCGACAGATATGTATGGAAATATCGAGGCACATGAAACGCGTCAACAACTTTATTTGATACTTTGTTTCCGTGTTTCTCACAGATGACAACTTTATTGCATATTCTCTACATGTGTTCGCATTAAAGTTTTCAACTGCGCCGTTTGATTTGAATTTTTCAACAAACCTATTCCCTTACAGGAAATGACGCTTTACTCCCATACTCGGAACAGATTGATCCAACAAACATTCATAACACAAAACCATCCATAAAATCAAAAGATGGTTTACAAGATTAATGCCCACTTTTTTCCTTCGAATCGCACAGTTGAGCCATTCGTCAACACTCAAAGACCAAATCCTCACCTTATTAGTAATTTTCGGCACTTTATTCAAGTATTAATTATTAACGATGCTGTTAGTGAAAGGACGTCCTAATCTACAGTGTTAAAATTTAATTTTAAGAGCCACTTTCAGTTGTTAAGTCCGTGATGGAGACAATTAATTACTGGAACGTCTGGGCTAAATTGGGGCTATATGAAGTTGAGTTTTATAATTAATGGTAAAATACTTAAGTCGAAAAGGGACATGTTTGTTTTGCAATAAAAATGACTAATTACGAACTTCTTTAATTTCGGCTAATAAGCAAAGTTTTTAAACGGCTACGAGTAGGCAAATTAATTGGACTTTAATAAGGAAGCTTTTATTGTTTCATGTTTGCATTTTTTTCCAGTTTCATATTGTTTTTTTTTGTTGTTCTGGATATTGTTTGTGTGGAAAAATTCGGACACTTTCTAATTAAATTCTATTTACTGGAGTCGTTTTTGAATATTTATTCTCGTATAAAATATCAGGCTTTAGTTTGGCTAAAATATCCTGTCGATCCGTAATTGCATAACTTCCCTCTGCTTTACATCTCCATTTTTACGTTCTAACTACTCTGTGTGAAACAAAATTCGAGCATTTGAAATTTCCTGCCTGGCAGAACGCAACCGTCCCGTGATGTTATCTCGATCGAAAATTGAATTAACGACGATGTCAGGAGCGCTGAAATAAACTCATTGAAAAAGTTTCACAGCACGAATCGTTACAGAATACAATATAACCGCAAATGATGGCAGGATAGTAGCTCGATGCCAGGCCGTATAATCCATCATGTGTGTTTCAATGGGATGAGTATTTAATCCCGTCATTGTATGAGGCGGCTCAATTCGGTAGAGGAGCAAGTAATAAAAAAGTAATAGTAAACATGGGTAGAAAGTAAAGGGGCGACTTTGAGTGTTTGCTACCTGCGAAATTTATAAACTTCGAATATTATCGGAGATTGAAAAGCTACACAAACACACCTTCAAACTTGACTTATTGAATGTAAACAAAGAAGAGATTAGATGCGCATTCTACAGGTTAGCTTTTATTTTATAATTATTGTTTGCTCTTTGCGCCGGCAAGGTTTTAGACGGAGTTTTAAATTCCCGACGAACAATCTCCAAGATAAACTTCAGCCTGTTTTCAGGTTAGTGGCAGATTTTTCGCACGATTAAGCAAATTGTCGCTCCCGGTGATTGAGATGGTGCAAGATTTTGCCTAATTATTTCCCTTATAAATCGGTCGTGCCCTAGGTCAGGCTCTGAAGTTTTTCGTTGGTTTTGCATCATCTGGAGCGTCTGGTGTGCACAAAGCCGATTTGAATTTATGTTTTTCGGCTTTTATGGTTTGTGTGCGCACTGGGTGTGCCAAAACCATCAATTCTTCATTGATAACCGTTCAGTTATGACAGTCGCATTCGTGTCTGTGAATACATCTAGTTAAGCATTCATACACGTTAACAAAGCGAGAATCTCATATATTAAAATGGGACCCTTAGTTGTTCCGGCAAATAAGGGGAATTTTGCATATTATGCCATCCGGACAGATCCGCAACAATGTGTATCCGGGCTCCCTTTTTTGCATAGTTTTTTCAACCCTTTCCCACCCCATAATAATATATGCGCGTCACCCCAAGTCTGTCTTCAGGGTGTTTTTCATTGTGTTCAGGTAACCCTTCACCCCAGAATATGACACCATTCCATTATTTACACGCACAAAAAAAATGCACCAAACGAACTGTGTCAAGATTCTTCGTGACCTTTTTGCATCAATTATACGCCGAAATTCTAAACCGGCGACCGTTGAGCCGCCACCACCTGATTTTAATCATGTTTTTGCGGGCTGAGAATATGCAAATTCGGGGGAAACATTTATGTGTTTACATTACTCCGAGGCGGATGTCACATGTGTCGCATCACAGTCTAACCCACCCTGAAATATCGGGGGCGGCCGCCCCTGCCCCCGGCAAGTGTGAGGTAATGTCCGCGAGGTTAGAGATAGGCGCGTTTTAATAATTCCTCTTGTTTCACCCCACATTTGCATAATTTACGATGCATTAAGTAATGGAATCGAGGGAGAATTAGAGTGACATACCTAAACATGGTTAATTCAATTCGGATGGAGTGTCGGTACAATTACAGGACGTGTCAGGTGGGGAAATTTGTCGCGATTTTTTCACCGCTTGGCACACATCTCTATCGGGGCTTAGAGAGCCAAATGGGCTAGAACGATATGCAAAGACCCTTCAGAGACGCGGCTATCTCGAACAGAGATATAACCGTGTAGGGAAACACTTCCTTATCTCAGCCTTGACGAAATAAGAAAAATCGCTCCGCTCCAGCTCGGCATCACGCAAAAAGTAAAACATATCTGGAATGACATGATTGGGGATTCCACCCAAAACGAAATTTAAAAAATTACACCTTACACCTCCCTGTGAAATTATTAGTTTTCTATTTCTTTGCGTCTTTTTCTTTTGTTAATTTTTTCCCATTGCATTCTCATTTTAACTTAAAAAAGCTACAGAAAATAAAAGTTTAACCACTTGCTAATTTTGGTGCCACAAAATAGTTCAGTCAATCCTACTGACTGCGCAAATTAATTTTGCCAAAAACAAACGTTACACGTTTCACTACAATTTTTCTGAGGTGTGAGTTATTAACTTTTCCTGAGTTTATAAATAGCAACATGAGAAATGGTTCTGATTTGGCAAATGCGCGGTAAACAAGCACGCTGCTATTAATCTGGTTTATCGCATAATTTCGTCCTAATTGCTCTTTTCAGATTTGTTCCAACTTGTAAAATTGGAACTTTGACGAGCGGCTGACACCTTTATTAATCCGGTTCGTCTATTTTCCGGCTGACGGAGGCGTTCTTCGCGAGGCAAAGTGATGAATAAATTTCCGCCGAAAATATGTAAAAAAATCTCGATTTGTGACGATTTTGCTGCGATTTCTACACTAATGCATAACACTCAGCGCCGTATCCAATGCAGTTGACGGCAAGTGACATTAGAACAGACTGTGACGGGTGTCGAGAGCCATCGGCGTGTGCTAAATCACATTCCTAACGCCACCGAACATAATATCTGTCAAGTATGATAAGAAGCATTCGTGTATGTGATAATTAGTCTTGGCTGCTTGTTGTCGACCAGAAATTCCGTCGATCTATGACCATTCATACGATAGACGGTGTTTGCAAGGGGCGCTGTGCATGTTAACTGAGTACACATATATTATAGGGCCATTGTTTTAGCTCGAAATGTATTAGCAGTCGGAAGTCGTATTTCGGAACCAGTGATGCCCAAAATGTTCGCAGGACGACACAACAAATCAACCGTTTTTATGCCCTGTTCTCAATCAGAAATTTAATATTTTACATTCCTCTTACTGTATAATTATTAAAAAATAATAAAAAAAATGTGTATCTGCCATCAAATAACTGAAAAGCTTAAAGAGATTTTTGCACAGTTACGATTTTGTTGCGTCTAGCTTTTAAATGCGATTTATAATAACATTCAAGGAATAAATTTAAAATTTCCTGGGGCTCATAGCTCAGGTAGCTTTTTTCAAAAAGTTATTCTGGTTTGCGTTTTCTTCTTAATTTTCGTTTTTAATGGTAATGCACCTAATTTATTTTTTTACATTTTATACAAAATATACATCTCACAAAGTATTATTTAAGCATTTATTAATTTATTCTTCGACAATGTCAAAATTTACGGTTTTTCGCCTGTGTAAGGAAGTTTTGACAACTGTTTGGCATTTCTCAATACGAAACGTCAGATTATTTTTAACAGATTTAAAGCAATTTTAGCCCTTGTTGAGTCTAATTCGAAGAATAAAATGTTGTATTCAACTCGTTTTCGTGTAAATCGGTTCATTTATTTCACCTCGTGGATGATAAACCTCTCGCTATCACTCGACGTTTAAAAATCCACTCGTGAAATAAAGCGTCCGATTTACACTCAAACTCATTAAATAATATACTATTATTTAGTTGACTTTGACACATTATTTGCTTTTCACTCAAGAATTTATAAAAACTCTTCTCTGACGGCACTCATTTCTTCAAATCATTCTTTCGTAGTGTAAAAAGCAAGTTGACAAGTTACTTATAGGTTGAAATACTAATTTGAGAAGATAGTTAATATATGTTTGATGTTGGTCCGAACTCTGGAAATGAATTTGTGGGGCAAAATTTTGTCTGAAACTTTGAAATTGTTGTCTCATTTTTGCGCTTTACTTAATCGCTCGTTGATTTATTTCAGGTATTTTGCTGGCTTTTCAGGATGTTGATGGTTTGCTTTTTGGTGTCACTGGTAAGATCCCCGGGCGAGCGTGCCCTTCTGAACGCTGACGAAGCTCTTGCGGTGACATTGTTCAAGTCACCGGGTGATTTGTGTCGGGGCCGCCTCTGCCCTGTCTCCTTTCTTGTACTGTCTAACTCCATATTGCTTTACGTCAACTGAACTGACACTGCATTCTACTTCTTCAGCGTCACATTTTCAAATACCGATCGAATAAATTTCCAAATAGCGTGTCGTTGAATTCTTGCCGCAAACGAGGATAGTTTCATAATTTTCGGATGGAACGAGGGCCCGTAAACCTTTTATACAATAATCCTCCGAAGGCCCATGAAACTTGTGATATATAAGCTATTAGGTTTAAGATGCGGCCACGTCGTAAATAGCGCGAAATAACGTAGCTGTTCGACTCTTGGAGCTCGAAGGGCCATAAACCCGGTTAGTGCCCTATTTTTCCGACGGAGAAGAGGCGCTTCATTTAATTATACGCGCAATTATTGTGATGGGACGAGCGAATAGTGCCAGAAATATCAACTGTTAAACAACAAAAAGGGGAAAAATCTGCATAACTTTATCCACTCTTGACAAATATTGTCTCGATTTTTTGCTGGTAGACTGTGGTTGTGTTTACTTTTGCGTAATTAGGCAGATGGAGACTTGTTAGCGCGATGGTTAAAAAGTGCGGTGTTGATGTAAGATTTAAGTAGGAAAATAAACAAGCATTAATACGTCTCGCTACAATTAATAATTTTAATGATGCCGCGAACAAAGACGTGTACACCTATAGGTTGCCATGGTTTTAGCGTTATGAATGCCTTAGTTGGAGCTAAGAAGGAATCTCACAATAAGCACTTGTACTTTATCAACAATATTAAAGTACAGGAGCATAACAAGCTGGCTTATAAGTTTGGTATAGTATGAACAAGGGGCCGCTAACTAACTATAGGTGGTTCCTGCGATATTATACATCAGGCGAGCAAGAAAGCTGCCTCCGACAGAAGCGGCATACATCAATAGCTCCTGTTCGGGCCATGTGTCTGTCTCGAATATTAATTATTCCTTGTAAACTATACAGCGCCTCGCATTAAAGACGTCTAAGCGCCCCCATTGTGCCTTTGCAGTGCGGTTTGGGCTTTTTTCCATCAATTATGCCTTAGGAGGAAATATGGTGGAGGCGCCGGGTGGGGGCTCATACGTGCTGCGGCACACACAACGAGAAATGACCAGTATGCGTGGGCATTTGGGCCACACCCAGCCGACTTCGATCGGTTCTGCCCGGTCGTTCCTCACGCGCGAGGGTCGCCACTTCATCCCCTATTCTGGGGGTGAGATGCCAGGCAAGGTAACCACACGGACAGGGACGGACTCGCCGGTTTTGCATGGATTCCAGCGACTGAATAAATAATCATAACAAAAGAGAATGAAAAAAGCAGCTCGTTCGTGCTTGATGAACTTGGAGTCTCAGTTTTCTATAACTGGAAAACTGAATAAAGATGTGGACCGAGTTTGAAAGCCGCAAAATATCATTATCACAGCTTTATTTTAATCCAATCCAATGAACTATAATTATTAATTATAACAATCAATTCTTTGAATTTTTTGTTCTACTACTAAATTTGTAAAAACGGGGCTTTGTGTTTTAGAAAAGAAATTTATATTTGATAAAAAAAAATGACACACTCATTTAAAATATATAAAGATATTAACACAGAGAGACAAAGCCTACGAAATACGACTAATAAATTGTGAAATGGCAAATATGCACTACAACATAATTTAAAATAATAAACACAAACAACTACAATACCAATATTTTTCCAACTTTCTTATCTAACATTTAATTCATCGTCCAGCCTGCCACTCTGGAAAAGAAGTTAATTAATGGATTTTAGGTCAATACCATTTGAAAGAGCAACAACTTTCTACAATTAAACCGAGCAGATTTTTTTTGTAAAGTCAGTAAAATAGCAACTTTTAATAATTGGAAATTTATCGAATACTAGCTATTGCAAAAACCAATAACAACTTGCTTTTTATTCGATGGTTGTTATTAATACAAATACATTATAGTTTTATAAACAGTTTATAGAAAAAACAAATAATAAAACTTACTTACACAAGTCGATTAGTTTTATTGTCGAGGGTGGCATCTCCTAAATAATCTTTTTTTGTAAAGAAGAGTAGTAGCTAAAGTGTAATATAATGAAAATTAAAAAAATATATCAAAATTACAGCTACATCTAAAATTTTTAGTAAAAAATTAATAAAAATGATCCCAGCATTCAATTAAAAAAATGTTACACTAAATCCGAGTTTGTACTAATATATGCTAAGGATTTTATTAAAATAGATTGAATAGATCTTCTACCATTTAAGAAAAGAAAAAAAATGTCCAGCGTTTTCAAACCATTTTTTAAAATTTCTTTCAATCTTCAATTTCTTGTTTATGCTGTAAAAATCTCAATTTATAAATTTATACAAAATAGCGCATAAGCTCTCTGGTACGTTATAGAAAACGTTTCAGGAAACCTCTAAAAAATGCAATAAAAAATCCATCGTCATTTTTCACGAGTTTAACACAAAACAGTTTGAGTAAAATTGGCATCATTGTCAGTACTTGAGTGTTTTCACTGTACCTCTATTTTAATTGTTGTGGAGTAGTTACAGTTGTGACTATGGAATTTTTTTAACTATGTTACCACATCAATTTTTTAGCTTTCTGGATATAAAAAATCAGTTTTGAAAATTTAATGTTGATAATTATTATAAATAATTTTCAGTTTCGTTTACGTGGAAGACTAAATGAACTTGGTCTCTATCTTAATTCTACCAGGTGTTAAAAATATTTTAAGAAATTAAGAGAAAAAAATCTCTGCATCCTATCACTGCTGAGAATAATTGAGAGGAAATTTTTTTATTATTTTTTTTAGAGTTTGTTGGGACATGTGCTATAGCGTACTGAAGAGCTTATGGGCCAATTTATATATACCGTGTACCTATATTATCAGAAAATTTTAATGTTTAAATAAAAAAGTCTAGAAAAGGTTTTACTACTATGTCGACACTTCGATGGGCTCTGCCTCTTTCATTTTAAGTATAGAATATGTATGTAGTTAGTAATTTACTGGCTTTAAAACTATAATAAAATAAATAACAACGTAGTTATGTGTATAAAATCTTTTATTAATCCGGAGATAAATAACGATATAGAGATTTTGTTTTTTTTTAGGAATATTCAGGAATATTTTGCAATTTATGCCGAGAACTTTCAGTACGACGTTAGAGTAGGATGGCTAACTTGGTTAACAAGATTTGGCAATATATTTCAACTTTTTGCCACCGGTGTTTAAGTATAAAATTTGAGTAAATTTTAATTGTTAAACAGGGATCAGGCTGGGTTTAGTTGCGAGTTTAGTTTCGCATTTTTTCCAATTTGTTTGACGCGTTGTAAAGCATCCAATTTGTGTGTTATATCCTGGATTTTGCTTGCACATCGTTGAGCCCACCCTGACGAGGTATCGAGCAATCGCAAATAGTTAATTCTGTAAGCCGTAAGGAATTTCAATAATTTACGAATAAGAAAAGCGTTTTGCATGAATAAATATTGATAGAGCAAGTACGAAATGGTGGCTTAAGTTCGGTTTTGTGTGGCGTGAACGGGTCTTATAAGACACGGGCATAGCAGCAGGAGTTTCGTCCGTTCTAGCAGGAAGTTCTCATCCCCTATCCTGCAACCCCCTCGCTTGCAAATACCACCGGCCCTCGCACGACTGCTCGCCGTCCCTGGCTCTGTTCACACAAGCCGAAATAATCCCTATGCCGAAGGAAGTAAAACCCTTAATCCCCCACTGGAAGATCACGCGTGTATATTGCTTGCGGTGTGAGCGCAGATTTGCTATTAATTAACTATCGATTATATGGCAGGAATAGCTATAAAAGTGAATGGCCTTAGGAAGCGATTTTTTCCTGCCGAAGCTGTATAATGTTTGCTGTAGCAACGCAATAAATAATATGCAAGTCTTTGAGCCAGCCTGCATGCCTTTAGGTATCAAGTGGAGCGGTCCAAGTGGATTCTACCCGAATTCCTCCCCTTAACAAGGCAAGGATTCTGCATGATTTATTTGGACTAACGCTCCTCAGGAAATGTCTCGGATCAAACAGAAAGCATATAGAGGGTGGTTACTGTTACTCCTGTCGTTTAGACTGTGACACTCCTCAAAGAGGAAGCTTCCAGTCCAGTCACAGTCTAGTCCTGTTCCTACTTCTGAGATAACAAAGGAATTGCGAACGCGACGTCTTTCACGTAGGGTCAGCTCCTTGTTATCAGAGAGGAGGAAATCTCCGAATACATCGTGGACGAAGAAATGCATTATAAAGAGAGGCCCTCTTTATTTCCACCAGCAGACATAAATTTTCCAATTTCGCTCGCCCTTCGGAGGGTTTGCAAACTACTTCGAAACTAAATTAAGCCTCGAAGGAGGCATCTGTGACCACACCCTGGATGTTGCGAACGGAGAGAACATTTGCATGTGACGTATTTTATTGCTCCCATTCAGATAAACTCGAGGGCGAGTTTAGAATGTGAAGAGCGAAACGGCTATTGACGATAGCACAATACATGATGTGCTGCTGCTTTCGATCTCTGACATTTTAGGGCCAAAGAAAAAATTCCTGTGTGCACAAATGGAGGACGGGATGGAAATTTCGTGACATTTGTTGCCTATTGCGACATCGTTTTCTGTCACGTGGAAGGAGATGGCTTTTGAACTGATTTATTTACGACAAAGCCGCGCGAAATAACGGCATGGGTGTTGATTAAAAAGCTAATCGATTAGAGGTGAAACATTTGCAATAATCAAATCGAAAAAAACGCGATTTTAAATCATTACAAACTTCAAGACGTGACACCAGCCACCAAGACTAAAGATGCAGCAATATTGTGTTGTATGGAAATATATTACTAACTATTATTTAGTCTAATGCAGTTTTGTACGCTCAAAAATGCACCGCTGTGAAGAATATGACGACACTTCGACTAAATTAAATTTTATCGCTTTGTCCTTTTGATAGAAATGTTTTTCTAACAGAAAACCTTATTTCTGCGTAATTCAGTCACTTGGAATTTATTGCTTTTTGCTTTGTTTTTGAAAATAGTGCCTCAGTGTAAACAGACAATCAGTAAAAAATGGGATGTTTCTTATCCGACAAATTAACCCCAGAAAACTTAATAATAAGACAAAATAAGGAAATATATAATTCTGCAGGGAGCACTCGTAAAAAAGAATAGGACGATAATGGCAACGAAGGGAAGAAGAATAATATCAAATAAACAACAGAGGTGTGTCAAAACATAATCATCAAAAAAAGTTGTGGAACGCAAAGTGGAAAAATATTTTCAGTGATTGAGCTTTGATAGATTTTTATTTGTTAGGAAAGTCAAAGGAAATAAATTATTAGTTTTGTAAAAAGTAATAACCATCAACTACAGCATTTAACCGAAGAATAAAGTTGTTCAATTTGCAATTCATTGTTACCTTAGTGACATTTGGTATTAAAAATTTAATTAATTTTTAAAACACTTCATTTAACGAGGACCGATTTGTTGTAAGTGTAATGTGTGTTACTCAAATTTTTATTTATTTTAACAAAAGGTTGTTGGTTATTTCGATTTATGTTGTTTTATTAAATTACCAACTTGTAATTGATTCTAGTTCTAGTTCTTTTATTTTTTAAAACATTTGTTTGTAAATTGGCAGAAATAATTCTCAACTTATTGTTTCTTGTAAAATAAAAACTGAAATATCTATTTCAAAGCGTTCCAGAGATGTAAGAACTTAAACAAGATCCTTTTTTTTCTAGCCACTCAGCAAACGTATGCAGGTAGGTGCTTTAGAATAAAAATAAAACAGCAAAATAGCATAAGAATAGATGGAGGGCTCAAAAGCCAATCATTGTAACTCACTTTTCGTCAAACAATTTTTGAGTCTAGAAGTCACTACATTGTTAATTTTTTCAGAAGCCTGTCCTTCAACACGATTTTGCTTTTCGCCTTTGCAAGTTTCGCTGTACTTTTATGGACCAAATTTTAAAAATGCTTAATTATCTCATTGTTTGCAATGATTGACTTCTAAACCTTAAAGTAACGCACAAAATTTATATCTTTGTTATTAGACATTTTTCAAAAAATTCTCGAACGGATCGATTTTATTTTTTTAAATACTACATCTTGACACTATACTGACATTTATGACGTTATCTGTTTTTGAGTAATGACGTCATTTTTCATCTTTTTTTAATATCAACCAACATTTTTGATTACCGTTTAAGATAGTACGTCGTTATCTTTCTGATAAGGATAAAAAAACTAAAAAATAAAGTAAAAAAAATTAAAAAATAAAATAAAATAAATTAATTAAAAAGTTATTGAAAGTTCTATACAAAGAGCCTTATCTTTTTGTTCTTCTTTTATTTTATAAGGAGTGATTGTTTTTTGTTTATTTTTATGTGTTTAGGTTTCATATTAAGTGATGTTTTCATGCCAATTATTAAATAAAAACATATAAAAAACAATTGCTTTTTATAAAATAAGGCAAGAACAAAAAGATAAAGCCTTCTATGTTTAATTGTCAATATTTTTTATTTTAATAATATTTTTATTTATTTTAAATATCATTTTTTATTTTTTTTTTTTTGTTATCAGATAGCTAAAGATGTGTAGTATTTAAAACAGTAAACAAAAATGTCGGTTGTCATTTAAAAAAATTAAAACTAACGTTACAACTCAAAAACATGACAAATGATGTCAAAATGTGCCATTTATAAAATTGACCTGTTTGAAGATTTTTTTGAAAAGTGACCATTAACAAAAATATGACTTTCGTGCGTTACTTTTGGTTCAGTCTGTATGTAGCGAAGTGCGAAATCTTCTTAAAACTGATTTTTTCCTAATACAGTTATTGAAGGAAATCAAGAATAATTTGTTAACTTTGGCGCTCTCTCTAAACGTGCAAGGTGGGCTAAATCTTTTTCTTTTTTGATCTTAGGAATCTTAGGACTTTTCATGTTTCCATTTTTCCGTTACACTTGATAAAAGTTGAGAATAGTATATTAAAAAACAAGTTTCATAAGACCACTCTTGAAGCACGAATTCAGTTGTTTGTGAATTGAGTGTTTCAAGGTCTTATGAAACGAGTTTTTTATACTATTTTTTGTAATTTGACCCCTTTCTGCCGATTTTAAACAAAAATTGTTATTTTAATCGACTTAGGGATTTTTGTGACGGTTGGTAATGTCTCAATTTTAAAAGTGAAAAATTGATTTAAAATGTTTGTTTTATTCAAATTCTGCCAAAAAGCACGAGTATGAATGATAATGAAGGTAATTTTGCATGAACGCCCCCTGAAACTTCTGAAATTGGCAAAAACACGGTCGCAAATTTGCTTCTTGCCAACCTAAAAATTTCCGTAAAATGTTCCGTGAAATTATGACTATAATGACATCGCGCTTGATGACGTTGCCTGCTTTTATGTACCCATTAAAGCATCAAAATAGCGGCAAATTACAAAAAGAGAGTTTATTGTTTCTAAAATATTCTAATTTTAGACAATATTGTCTTGGTCATCCACTTCTGTTTTTTGTGTACGGCAGTTGTACCTTTCTATGTAAATGTTTAGTGTTTGTTCACGATTGCCCACTGGTCATACCCATGAGCTATGATTTATGTGTTCCGGGTGAACTCGTTCGTGGGCTCTCGCATATTCGTTTCTAATTTCCCGGTGTATGATGGATGGTGTGTTTATATGACGAGTGGCGACCGACAAAGGTCAGGGGAGGTGTGTTGGTCAGCGTAATACCCGACGGGGCGCGACCTGGGGTCAATTGGCCGGCACGGACCCTAAGGGACTTCGGCATGCGCTTCGACCGGACCAACCAGTTCCCGAAAAAGGGACTTTGATTGAGTCCAAACGACTGAATCATCGCTGTTTTGACAGCGGCCTGCGGAATTTTCGCAAGACACGAGGGTTCACAACAACAAAAACTAATTCGGTTATTTCTTAAGACCATAGTATTATGAAAATTACAAACAAAAGTCGACAACTTTGTGAAAGAACAATTTGCAGATACCTACACCAAATTTATTAACACTATTTTTTTATATTTTGTGGTTATTTTTTGTGTGAGTGAAACAGTTATAAAAATTGGACCCTAAATCTAATAGAGTTGGTAGATTAAAAAATTCAGGTAAAGGTCTAAGCTTTGTTATTCAAATTTATTTAAATGATTTCAGATAAAAACGGCCCCTTTTGAAAATTTCGTCGGATTGGTATAGAGGTATCTAAATTGAATTGTGTTTCATTATGTATAAAATATGCGAATTATTCCAAATGGTTTGCAGCTGTGCTACACCATAACTTTTCCAAATATGATGCGTTTCATTTTCCTAAAGTTAGACTTTGACGATTTGGAATAAATTGACTTCTTATTTTGCTTCTAATTTATGAATGAAGTGGCAAAAATGTTGGGTGAATGAGTGGGGTGTTTTTGTTGCTGGTTGTGTAATTAATGAAATATAAATTCGTTTATGGATGGAATGGCGTAAAATGAATTATTAAGCGAAATGTAAATGAAGTCGGTATCACAGGCATGAATTGTTGATCGCAGTGTAGTGGGGTTGATAAAATCGGGTGTAAATAAAACGCAAATTATCTCAAAGTTGGTCTGAGTTGTTCCGGGCGCCCGAAGAAAATATCAATTTAAACTGAAAGTGAAAATTAAAAATTATGCCGGCGAGTAAACCGCCAACCTGTTGAATGTCTATAATTAGAAAAATAAGCAGTAAGAAAAGGAAGGGTAACAAAACAAATTGAGTTACCAGCAAACACTTTAGAGACTTACATTTTAATATAAGTCAGCTTCATAATTGAATCTCTTTTCTCCGTCTCGACGTCGCGTTTTGCCCGAAAATCTGTAAAACTATAATTTTATCTGGGCTCAGTGCGAATGTCTACATTTGTATGCGGAGCGCTCGCGATGAAGGAGTGCAACGTATCCGCGTATTCCTATTTTAAAATGTGTCTTTAAGATGCTGTAGAGATAAGGAAATTACTGTTATTTCTTTGGGAAAAGTTTAGCGCGCTTTGATGTCTTTGGGTTACGTTTGACAGGTGACTTTTATGTTTGTACAAACAGCCGACGGCTAGTCTAATTTCTTTCTTCCATATTTTGCGAGTTGGGTTTGCCCCATTACGAAATTATCAAACGCGAAAGCTGAATCTGCATCTCAATGCATAAAACTAATGAATGAGTCTAACCCCCGACTTCGGTTACTTGTCTTGGAAGCATTAAACGGCGCAATAAACCAGCCAATAAGAATGTTGTGTGCATCCCTAATATGCCCTTATTAACATATATATTAACTTTCTCTATGAGCTCATAATACAAAATTAGTGTATACACTGCAGCCATTGCGCTAAGTACCTCGTTGCCGTCATCAAAGGCTCGGTGTATGTACATGTTTTTGATTAACCCACTAACCCCCCGCCGGTCAGCGGGGCGGCGGCGGCGGCGGCGTTATCTCGTCACGTTTCCGGGGGTGGCATAAGAGCATGCCATACATAAACCGGAGCTGGAAATTGAAAACAAACAAACTCTCCTCCGCCGACGCTCACATGGAGCAGGTGGGTAAACATGGCCGCCCGTGACGCCATCACGATGTCGGCTGAGCTACCCTCGAGGGTTGTTAGCGACCACAGCGCCTAGCAACCCGCCCTCGCCCTAGCAACGGCTAGCCACTAGCCGCGGACACTTATTGATCAAGCGGGCCCTGACGCCCCCGCCCCCGACCAGCGCCGCCACCGGCACGACGCCCGGACACCACTCTCGATACATCCGACGAGGTAGAGGATAACCCACCCTCATACAACGCAGCAGGGGCGAATGGACCGACATTTTGAACAAACACTGCACATTTCACCACCTCAACCAAAAATTATTATTATTAATTTTACGACATGATATTATATAATGTTTGTCGCTGATGATGGCATTTTTATGCCGAAACGTCCTCAAGTTGTGTTGTATACTGAAATTGTGTTTTTTTTCTAAATAGAAAATCGGACCTGATAGGCATAAGTTTCATTAATAATTTCACGACACTTTCAGTGTTTATTTCGGAATAATTGCTAATTTAGCGATTGTGTTATTGTTCGCCAAGGGGTGAATCTCTTAAGCAACTAACAAAATTAGGTGAATTTGCGAAATTACTACGTTTAGGGGAATTTGGTTGAGTATGTTCCTACAGTTTTACTATTATTTCAAACATTTTCAACTCGGAGAGTTTCAAGTAGGTAAGTTTAAATGATACTCGGGAAGAAAACTGGAAAAATAACGAACGCTCCTAAAATTTCCTGAAATGAGAAATAAAAACAAAAGTTGCGGCTTATCGATAATCGTAATTTTGTGTAAACTATTTTTTTACTTTTTAGAAAAGTTTTGAATAGTGGAATTATATTTGAATAAATACCTACATAATCGTATCGTATAAATACGAAATTTAAAAAAAAAAGTTATTCTACGTATCTACTTGAATGAATTAAATTCTTCCTATGAAATCTACTCCATAAAGTACTCACTGTCAAAAAAGCAAAAACCGACAGTAAGTATACATTCAGCAGAGAAAAATATGCCTATTCACTATGTATTTATAAATACAAGGGAAATTAATTTTAGCTTATTTCAGAAATATTCTTAAATGCAATCAAAAATACTATAATTACCCTTACACTGAGTTTGATTTTTAAATAATTAATTAAATCACAATTGGTTTCTTACCTTTTAATTAATAATAGTTCATAATAAAATTTCAACAAGCCAAAGTTGAAATTTTTGGAATTAGTATTATTGATTGCACCTGAAAATTTCAAAAATAACTCATAATTGACTATGTATTTTTAAAAAAGAATCTTTTCTAGAGTCACAGTAAGTCGGGGCAATTTTTAAAGAATATTTTGATTTAGAGGAAATATGAAGTAATCAACAATATAAAATTCAAAATCAGGATATCTATAATAATAACAATAACTTTCCAGAACACAAAACAAAAAATAAATATTTGAATATTTTTAAAACCAAATCTAAAAACAATACGGGGTATAATAAAATACTGACAAAACTAAAAAGTAAGCAGGTACTTAAGTATCTACCTACTGTGTAATAATTTAATGTTTTGTATAAGTTTTAATTCTTTTTTGAATAATGTCTTTGAATGAACATTTGGCAGACATTTTATAAAAATCTATCTAAGACAAATTAAAAATTGAATCTAATTATTATGAGTGATTTAGATACCTATACGGGGTGTGTCTGCTAAAAGTGTCTTTCACTTTATCTCAAAAACTAATAGTAGTTGCACCAAATCCAGCGCTTGCTATTAAATACTCAAAGTTTTTCTCTATGTATGTGATTTTTTTCAGAGATTTTCTACCCTTTCTTATAATTAAAATTAATTAATCAAGAATTTTATGTCACAAATAAAAATATAAAAATATTAATGAATAGACATTTTTTGCTAGTTGTAAATAATAGGTAATAATAGGTAATAAGTCCAAACCACACGATTATTAATTTTCTATTTATAGGAAATAAATCAATAATCGTATAGTTTGGACTTATTATTTACCTACAACTAGGTATATTGTCAATAATCCAAAAAAAATTTATAATCTCTAATGTTATTCTAAAACAACGATGCTTAAATGATATTTTAGCAAAAAAGTCGTGTAAAGATTTTTGGTAGCACAAAAATTAAGTTAATTAATTATTTTTTGAGGCTGACGACTTTTTTAAGGATTTTTATCACAAAACAACATTTAACCATCTCGTATTCTCAGTTGACATTAGAAATACTGACAATTTTTGCAGCTAGTTAACAGTAATTAATAAATTCATTAATTAATAAATTTTAATTATAAGGAATTGTAGAAAAATTCTGAAAAAATTCGCAAACAGAGAAAAAATACTGAGTATTTAATAGCAAACGTTGAATTTTGTGCAACTGTTAGTTTCGGAGATAAAGTAAAAATATACTTTTAGTAGACTCACCCTGTACGAGTGTTTTTATTTTCAGCTGAGAAACATTTTATTTTTGTATCTTTTATTTGTTTTATAATAATTAAGTATTTTACTACATTGTTAATTATTATTATCGGTGTTAATTTGTTAGAAATAAAACTTTCATTAAGTTTTAGATGTACTTTTGGGACTAATATTCTGAAAAATATGTGATATGATCTAAGATCTCAAAAAGTAAGTGACATTTTTTATATTCAATTTTGTTAGTAGATACTATATTCTGCAAAAAAATAATACGCACGTTGAATTAAAATTCATCAAGTGATTCTGTTGGCTAAAGTCCGTAGTAGAAGGCTTGGTATTTACGTACCTCTTATGAATTTTTTAAATTCTTATCTTGTCGCGAATTATTAAATTAATCCAATTTGACTTTATAAACTAGTTTGAAGTTTCATTAAATTAATGTTTATTAACAGTCGTTTTTTGCTCCTTACTTTGTGCTTATTCTTACGAGATGCAATTAGGGAAGAAGATGTGCCAAGACTTTCAAATATTTACTGAATCAATGTTTAGATGAAAACACTACCCTGACATCGCGGTTTAAAAACTTGTTTTTTTATTTTTCAGTTACGAATTTGCGAAGTTGGGATAATTTAGTGTAACCAATATATCTTATTTGCCAAACTTTAAAATTTGATCGCAACGAGTCAATGACTTCTACACGATTTTGATTCTTTTTATTTTAATACGCTCGGTAGAACGGGCATCTGTTAAATTATTTTTCTGTTTACATCGTTAAAAAATCCATAAAACCCTCATCTCTCCGCTAATTTTTATTCGAGTAATAAAATCCTGGAGCCGCTTAGCATTTTTCGCAATTTTCCCTCCGCAGGAATAAGAAATCTTTATATGAATAATAATTCGATGTCCGTAAGATGAAAGGGTTTATGGAATTTTACGAGCTCGAAGGCATAAAAAACTAAATAAAACCTCGTCGATTCGTGCTAATGTCGAACCAGAATTTAATGCCGCGATAAGAAGAGCGTTTGCCGTCGGATGATATCAGAGCGGGAAGCTGCATGTGGGGAGATAAAGCCCGCCATTTTGGAGCCACCACGGTCGATTGACCAATGAAGAGTGACCTCGGCTGGTCAATAATCGGACGCATGCCGACCAGTGGTCAGAGCTTTGCCTTTTAGGGAGCTTACAAAGGGGAGCAGCAGTAAGCCTTCTTCCCAAAATGAGCAGAAAATGTCGCCTAACTTAATTATTTTGCATTCGTGCCTAATATAAGCAGCAATTTTCTTGTGCAGACGATCCCAATCTGTTGCCAAAAATCACTCTTTCAAATGATACAAACACATATTTGATAGTAGTTAATAGTGTGAGCGTATTTCAAATTTACGCATTTCTTTAGTAGTCCTCTAAAAGTTTAAAATACAAAAGTGCTCCTTTCTGGTCTTTTTGTACCTAGCTAGGCCGTAGTCAATTAGAAATTATATAATATGAAACAAAAACTAGAAATAACTGAAAAAACGCTCTATCAGGTCAGGTCAGATCAGGTCAGGTCGGGTCCAATAATTGAATTTTGTGGAAATGTAGACAAGTTGAAAGCAGACATTTGATGAGAATAACTAAAAAAAAAATTCTCTGTGTTTACGTTTTTTTCCCACTTTGATTAAAATGTGGATTATATTTTACGATTGGAATTGGGGCTCCTTTAGTCTGGGCCCTGCGCTGCGCCCCTGGGAAGCAGGTACGGCTTTTTAATGGATTTACCGCAAATTAAGTTTCCGCCAAATTGCATGAAAAGAAAATCACTTCCTCGCGTTAGCAAACAAAAAAGAGACTACTTGCGCAGATAAAGCTTTTAAGACTCTTAACACGAAAAGCGCATAAAAATCATGTTCCAGTTTAATATTTTATTTGATCATCGTCTCCGGCACAATGAGATAAGCAAAAGAATCCCCAAATCTGCGACCGCTCCGCAGCTCGCGCCATTACCCTTCTCTTTTTAACACTTTAACACTAAAGACAAAGAAGTGCCTGACGTAGGTCTGTGCGAAAATTGCGCGATGTACGTAAAAGCGGCCTGCTAGGATTCCGTTCACGTTCGTCCAGGATTGCCAGCTACTATGCCATTTTAAAATTCATTACAAATTATATCAGCTGTAAAAACGAGCTTTTTACACCATCTACACTTTTCTAACTGCGAAAACTTACCCGAGGCGCACCGGAGAAAGTTCCAGACAACTTTTATGGTCCGCGTAATTAGGTTGTGTTTAAATAGTTTTACGACCTTTCAGTAGCAAATGAAAACTTCTCCCAAGCGATTCGTTTCACCACATCTCAATTTATGATCACACGGCAAAAATCTCAAGACTGATTTTGCCCTCATTCGAACTCTAACTAACCAAACACATGCATGAGTATTGTGCTCGATGCACGAAATATGCCTTCTATTGAATATGCATGGGACTCTCTTCCTATAGCCCTTTCTTTTCATATTAAACAATCTGCAACCCTTTCGACTCCCGTCTCGCTCTACCTGCCCTGACGCTACTGGTAAAGGGTTGGATGGGGGTTTTTATTTCGGTTTACGGAAGACGTGGATCTAATGGGATACACTGCTGTAATTCTAATTTTCGCCTGACGAACGCCGCTCCCTACAAAGGCAGCAAAATTTAATTTATCCAAATAAGCCAAATACCCCTCGATTAAATTAAACCATTTTGCCTCTCCACACTTTTTTATTCAACATATCGCACAATTAATTTAACTATTATTTAGGAATCGAAATTTCATTGGGTATTGTGAGAATACGTAGAACTTAGGAATTCTGAATCCAGATTTGAAAGTAAAAATTTGTTTGGAATACAAATACGTGGAGTCAAAAATTTTTTGGGGCAGTATGTATCGTTTATTCTTATTTAAATCCACTCCAGCAAACGCTGCATTTTAAAATGTGTCTTTCTCTGGTGGAATTTCGCTCTTTTTGCGATTCTTTTCGTCCTTTTTGATGTTTTGCAATTTCCGAAGTGAGGATTATCTGGAATAATCTCGAGTAGGTACGTTAAGAAACGTCATCGGAGCGTCTAATACGATCTCGAATATGAGCTTCAGAGGAATGCATGTGTGTCTCGCGTCAAGAAGTGAATTTTAAAACTACTTATGGGAAAGCACTCCACCGTTCGTGTTCAATATCCCTGACTGTTTGTAAATGATTGATAGTCCCAAGGAAACCTCGTGCAGCCTTGTAGAATTAAATATTGACGTTGTCTCGAATTTTAATGTCCTTCGCAGTCTGCCTGCTTGTCCTGAGCTTAATTTAACCACCACAATTCTACTATCGTAAAATAATTTATTATTAAAGTGGGGTGATCGATATTAAGAGTAAATGTCAGTGGAAAACCTCGCTTTAATTACTTCAAGCCGTGTAAAAATTCAAGGCTCTAGTGGCGAGCTTCGTTGATATTCAGAGATTGCGGGCATAAAACGTAAAGTTGAAAAGTTAGTAAACATCAAACGAATTACAAAGAATGAGCATTTGATGCAGTTAAGCGGCGGCAAACTTGTTAAGGGAGGCTAATTTTAATTTTATTGCGCTGGTTAAGAGCCGGAATAATTATAATATTAGGACTTTAACTTCCAGTTTTCCTTGTACATTCCCTGCATGTCAAAAGGCCTGTTGTATGAGGCCTCTAAAACGAATTAACGATATCACCCGGCACTGTAATAAAATTAAACGCTAACGACACAATTTAAACGGACGACTCCAGTAGATAAATTTCGGATACAACTCGATTGCGACCTCAGAATACCAAAATTTTGCATTTCGAAAACACTTCCTTCCGGAAAGATAACGGATATCCGCTCTTCCCCACACGTCACGGAAGTGACAAACGCACATAAAGAGTTAAAAGAAATGTTGGTCCCTCTTTACCTGCTCCACTCATCAAAATTAGGTTACGCATAAATCAAGGACCGGTCCCTTTCAATCAAAAATTGAAAGAGTACTACACCCCGAGTTATCATTGTATCTTCCGTCGGGAACCAAAACCGGTACAACCTTTAAATAATTGCCACAAGAGCTGGGATGAAAATTTCAATTTCATAAATCCGGGCCAATATTTATCTTGTGGGCGACAAGGTGCAAATTAAAATTGTAACACCGGAGCTCATCAAAAGAAATACAAAATAAACGAAATGTTTTTAAAAGACGCACATAACTCCAGTAAGATTAAGAATATGGGTGGGAAAGGATAAAATATTGCGTGGAAACCCCGGAATGAATCCTTTATGACGCGAGACGGTTTGTTTGATGAACCAATATTTAAACAAAGACATCTCATCTTGTTCCGCCCTACGCAAATATCAATCAACATGTTTGTTCTTAATAATAAGCCGTGCAATAAATTTATTCAGCGAAATCTACCTAGCTTCCAACCCAACTTCGTGATAACATTATTCCCCAATTACGTACTCGAATGAATGTCACTACATGACACATTTCGAGTACCACTCGTTGGCAACTTGACTGATTTCGATAAGATGTGCTAGACTTCCGATAAAATCGCCCATTGCAACCCTTGATCAGACTTCGTTATCCCAATTGCAGCGTTTCCAAAGGGCAATTGCATGCAAAGGTGTGAGGATTCGTTTTTTTTTTCAGCGGAATTTAATTCGGGACAGACCCTTGTGTGATATTTGAATTCGTTACGGTGAAATTTCGAAGTTAGCACGAGTTGGGACGGTATGTCACGCTCATGGCATAAATTATTACGTTTTTAACGGTACATAAATTCACGATTGTTGCTCTAAACGCCCGTGGATGACGGAGAGTTGTGTAGTGGAGTTTCGAATATTGCAGAATGGAGTCCACAGAGGAGTCTACAATTTATTGCAGACGCTAGATGGACGAACATTTCCATTCATTTTTAGACCAAAAATTCCTTGACATTGATATGAAAATGTTTTGTGCACATTCACTTTTGGCATCGAACTCATAAAAAATAGTGTGGTCATAAATAAATTTTGAATGAGTCACATTCATTTGGCGCATTTTATCATTTTTAAGTGCAATAATTTTGCGATAGTACACAAAGAATGCGTGTGATAGCAAGGAAAAATATTTTGAAATTTTATGAAGGGTCGTAAATAAAAACAAGTGAATTTAAGTTGAGTAATACAAATATTATTACACCTAATAAGAAGTGTTTTAATTTGAGCGGATATTTTTTTATTGAGGAGATGAATTCCGATTTCAAAATATTTTAGAAATTGAAATAATGAAAAACTTAGCAAGTGAATTGCAATGACCATTTTATGATCTTGTTGACAAACAAGATAATAATTTAATGATGGCATTAGAGTTTTAGGTCTCCTAATAATCTAATTTAGTACATTTTCTTAAAGTAATTTAATTTAACGACAATTTGTTGCATTCACTGAATCCACTGAATTGCATATTGCACTTTTTCACTTTAAAATTGTTTTGGTAACATTTCCTCTTTTTTTGTATAAATAAAAAAATGCTTTTATTATAGTACCACAACAAAGTCGAGAATTTAATCATTGTTGTCATGGGACAACAATAATTAAATTACATAGGTAATTGATGGTATGCAACACATTATACAATGGGACAACTAGGGGAGACCAGGACCAAATAGAAACCCTTCCTCATTATGTATACAACGTAAAAAAATCAATGCACTATTTTTACAATTTTATAATTTTTTTATGGAAGGACTCGTTTTTTTGTATCTGTTTTTGTGAATTTTAACTCAATGTTTTGAGGTATTTTCGAGGATAATTCGTAAAAAATCGTGGATTTTTAAAACCTTTAGGTTTAAAACACACCTTATGGCTAATATGTATACTTCGTCAAATATTTTTTGTCTTCTTCTCCAAAATACCACTTCTGTCTGTTTTAATATTAGAAACATTAGTAAATTGATAAAAGTAAAAATACTTTGGCACAAAAGTAGAATTTTTACCTGTGACATTCAGTCATAAAAGTTGTTTGCGGATAAAAGTTATTTTTCCCAAAAGAGGTGGAAAACCATTTTTGTGAAGGAACCAAATTAGCTCTTAAAATTGTCAATTGTGTTTTATTTGGGAATGGGGATTTGGAGTGCAATTTCAAAATTTGTGTGAGGAAAAAAATTGAATGCGACGAAAGCGTGGCTTGTTTGTGTTCACGCTAATATAATTTTGTCGCATTTGGATATATTTATTTCGTTTTCAAAACCATCTCCCTTAATCGTCTTACTTGTGAATAAAGGGTGAGCTTGAGCACGGTCGTGCCAACAACCTGCGCTTGCATTCTTTTTAAAGTAAGGCGCGAGTGTAAATAGTAAATTATCCTGTCTCGACGGCGCGTCCTATTTTTCAGCAGTGTGTTAATGAAAATCTGAAGTAAGTCAAGGCGAAGGCTGCAATTAAAAATCGATCCGCAGTCTCGCGCCCTGCTGCTCTCTTTTCTTTTATACTTTACTTTCTCCACGCCGGTAAATAATGGCACATTCAACAGATTGCCGCTCATCAGCATTTTATTATTTTTAGAAGCAACTTCTTCAGTCAACTTTAAATGAATAACGTCGGCTTTCCTTCGCTCCACGAAAAACTCGTGTAATTTCAGCCTGGTATGGGATTGATTTTCCATCAATTCTCTTTGAACTGGGTACACGGACGCCGTATAAAGGGGGCACGGAGGTTTCCACCTGTTTACTCGGGATAATAGACCGGGAAAGAGCGCCGGCTTCGAGAAAATTCAAACCGAAAAGAGACTGATAAATTAGAAGTAATAAGATGGGGGGCATGACAAATCAAAGAGAAAAACTCAATTCGCCGGAGAATGGCGGGCCCCCTTTTAACGAATATAAAAACTGCCAGATTTGCCTTTCTTGAAGCTTTTTATTGCAAGTTCATAATGTTGAGTAGGTAGGTATCTTTTCGTGCAAATAGGGGGGTTATACCGTTATAGAATTATTCAGAAACGAGCTACAATACAAACTTATGTTTTTTTTTAAATGGAACCCCCTAAATTTTATTACAATTTTGGACATAGCTATTAACTACCGATGATTTCGATCTAAACTTGTATTGGTCGATTCTGCTTAATTTTTGAAATAATTTTATTTTTTTGACAAAAACACGCTTTTAAAGAAAAATTATTACACAAAAATTAAGAATCCTGGTAAAGTGGGACTCTCACCACTTGAAAGGGTGAAGTTCAAACTTAAATCTCTATCAACTGGAAACGTGAAAAAATTCAGAAGTTTGTTAAGGGCAGCGTTTTGTAGAAAAGGAACCACCTAGATAAGGATACAAAAAGAACTAACAAAAGTGTTGCCAGGAGGCGCTGTCACCTATATTTTGGAAGCATAAGTACCAAATGGATTATTCCAAAAAAGGTGTATTAAAAGTTGCATACTTTTTTTATACCTGCTTTCTCTCAAACAGACCTCAACCCCGACCTTCACTTCGGGGTAGGCACCAGGCGGTCCCTTCTCATAAAATGCAAATGATGTAAAGAAACAGAATTTCAAAAATAAGGGATCCCTATTAGATACTGTTTACACGGAAAATACAAGATTGTTGCTGTTTTATTTATTTTAGCAAAAAAAATTGTTAGTGCAGAATAATAACATGAATAACACGCCTTTATCAAAATAAAAAAAACTGATTTATTACTTACAACACCATTTGGGTTTTTTGCTATGTTTCACTTCAAATGAGATCAATTTTATCGTAGAGATACAATGAAAGATACAAGCTGTCTGCTATTAGAGAATTGCCATGTTTACAAAACACACTGAATAACTAGCAACAAAAACTATTCTTGTTCTTGGTCCAAATCTGCACGGGTCTGATATATTTATAAACTAATTAGTAATTACAATAAAGACTGTACCGTTGACACACCTAAATACATAATTACTAATTACTATGATAATTTTGTTGCCGTCAGCCGTGCACTCGTATTTGTTACAAAGTCAAAAAAGGTTGAGTTTTCAGTATAAAATTTAAATTTAAGATCTAAGATTTCTTTAGAATAACAATATTTATACAATATTTTATTTTCATTTACATACGTTATAAAAATTTTTCATTCAAATGTAGTTAATTTTTTTTGCTTCTCCCAGCTTATAAAACTATCTATCTAAAAACATCATGTTTCAAAAGGCCAAAGTTATAACAACAAAAAAGATATTTCAAAAGTTAATTTCAGCAACAATTCACATTATTCATAAACATTGTTGTTACCATAGTAGGTAAACCATATTATACCATAATAGGTAACTGTTGTTGGGGTTTTAGGAGGATTTAAAGATTCGCCATAAATATTAAAATTTTAGTTATTTCATTGTAATAAGAGATGAGTAAATGGCCTGAGGGTAAGATTAAACTTATTATTAGTTGAAAATTTCACTTTTTGACTACTGAAACAATTAGTTAATAATTTTTTTAATGTTTAAAGTTAAATAACTTTTGAGTAATCAGTAAAAAACACTTAGGCCCGTTACTTTAGTAGTGAGAACTTTATACTCAAGTAACTCGGAGTCAACCTAAACGCTCCTAGCGCTTGTGATACTTGAAGTAAATTAGTTTAACTCTACCTTAATTCCTACCTTAGGTCTGAGTTAGAAAAAGATAAGTCAAGTCAAGAGTCAGGTTATTTCGAAGTTGCAAATATGTTTATTTTTTACTTTAACCTGAAGTTTACATTTAACTCAACATTGAAATAACGGGCCTTAACTGTTTTTAGATATAATTTAAATATTTTTTAGATATAAAAATAAAAAATTGGGTGTTCCATTTAAAATTTTTCAAACCTCTTCATTTTTTTATTTGTTGCACTGCAGTGAGCTAAAAAAATATATCCTTAAATTTTGGACTTTCTTCTTTAAGATAGTAAAGTCCTTTTCTAGGATTCATAGTTTTTATGTAATACATTGATTTAAAAAAACGTGTTTTCGTCAAAAAGATCAAATTATTTCAAAAACTAAGCAAAATTTACATTAACAATTTAGCTCTTTAAAAACATCAGTGTTAAAAGCTACATACAGAAATGCAAAAAATATAGTGTTTCTATTTACAAAACGTACGTTTGTATTGTAGTGGGAAATTGCGGAAACATCTTGAAAATAATTTTAGGTGAGTCAGGAGGATAGTATCTTTGTAATATCACCAATTTGTAATATCCTTTATTTTCGAAGATACTTATCTTTAAAAAAAGCTACCTTGTATTTATTTAAGAAGTTTTTGCCATTTTTACACTTATTTCTATAATATTACCTTGTCGACACTACTCAGACTTTTTCGACCATTATCCTAAATTTTCTATAATAAATGCAACCCGACTATAATACTAGGTGTTTTTTTTATTCAAATATTCTGCTGCCCTGAGCTATAGCCCACTGAGGCACTAACTTTTTCGACAAATTGTTGTCTTAGGCATTGAATAAGGTACACCCTGTCTTAGGTACACCAATGTCTTAGGTATTTCAAAACAAAATTTTTACTTGGAAGAAAACTCAACTTAGAAAAGAATTACACGAATCTGTAGCTCGCAGTGTCGCGAATGTCGTATTTTTATGATTTTGAATAAACTGGCGAAAGCTGAGGGCCTAGTGTATTTGAATTTGGGAGCGGTGCAATTTTTTGTGAGTTATGGCTCATTAGCGCGTTTCCCTGGGGCAGGTGGTGCCGCCCCCAACTATCAAGACCACATGTAACAGTTTCCACAAATTCAGTCAAAGCGATGTAATAATGGATTCCAGCCCAGTCCTGCCTCCGTAATTAAGCGAGGACTCCGCTAATTAAATACGGCAGCACACACGTTGCCGCCACACGCGTTCAACATGGCGGCCGGAAGTTCGTGCGCCCCTCGCCGCCCCCGCTGCCGCCGCGGACCTAAATTAATTTCGAGTAAAGTTCCTGAGGCCAGGCTTGGGGCCCGCACCGCAACTCTCGTTAGTTCCTAGTTCAGTTTAGTTGTTGCGGCTGGGTCCCGGGAGGCGCCCCTGTCAGGTAGGCAACCAGTTATGGGGGTGGGAGCAGAACAATTGTGTGCGTGACGGAATTGGCGGTTTTTTTCGAACGGCGGGGGCGGCGGTGGCAGTTTGTTGGCGGCGTTCATAAACACGGGTCCTAAACTTACAATAGCGCGACAAGGTTCGCTCCAACTAATTAAACTTTGCAACTAGCGCGGCTTAGCTAGCAATGCACGGGGGGTGAAGAACGTGTGTTCCCCCCAAACCGCCGTCCCCACATCTGCCGCCACCTAACCGTCCCTTGAAAGCTCCCTTTATCCTCATAGCTCCGGGATACTGTCAGTCTTAGTCGACTCGGGAAAGGGGGAGGAGATGGGAGGAACATGGCGCCGACACCCACCAGGAGAAAACACCGAAATGCGGATTTTTATTAAGAGCATGTTTATTAAGAGGGGTGCAAAAATTCTACTTTGGCGGATATAAAAGCTCTAAATTCATAAACTCGCTAAGCACCTCGTAAAGTTTGTAAGCTCAACAATCTCTGTGCACACACGGAGTTGTTGGACTAAGTACGGGGATTATTCCGTGCAAGAACACGACGTCATTGAATCTTCTTTGTGGCCAATCATTGGCAGAATTCACCACTTTTTTATTTTTACGACCAGTGCTTCAACACGAAATCTCGTATACAACTACACTGAACATTTTAATCAGTTTAAGTAGCGGTTCATTTGCTTCTGCTAAATTAAGCTCATGGTAGTTAAACTTCTTACTACTTTAAGAACTTCAACTCTAATATTTTTTAAACACATTACAATGTTAGGGAAAGAACAAGACTTTCTGTATTGTATTGTGTGAAAAAAGTTCCAACTTAAAAACAGGTTGCTAATATTTTCATTCCGACTTAAAATATCTTCCTTCTACTTTGTCTAAAATTTTATCGGGAATATTAATAACCTTTGTAGCGGCAGTGGGAGAACGTTCAACTTCCAAGCATATTATTATCACTGAAAGCTCCTTTTATTATTATAAAAGAGTAAGCAGGTGTTTTACCGCTACGAAATAGATTTCCTTGAATTTGTTCAATAGTTGAAGAAGATTTTATTGATTTACGTCTTTGGCTCATTTTTTTAATAATTCAATGTATCGCTTTGATTCAGTAGTCAGTGCAAGAAATTCAGTTACAATAAATTATTGTGTAACCAATAAGTATCCATTATTTTAACAATTTGGTAGAAATTAAACTTAATTATACTAAAATAAAATATTAATTCTTCACTTTAATAATACGAACTAATAAGAGTTTGGTTTTTACATAATATAATTATTGTAAGAACAATAAGAGAAAGAGTGTAGCTATAAACATGTGAAAATTCCGAAAATATAAGTAAGAATCAATCTGACAAATTATTTATTTTTTCCGAAATCGTTTGTACTTACAGTAAACGAAATAATGCGCAAAGTGTGCAATAAGAAAAATTAATGTTAAAAAAAAACGTAATGTAAACTTTAGTAATAAAGTTATTAGGTATTTCATTCTCGTTTGATTATTTTTTTGGTCATCGTCTTGAAGAATAAACTCCATAGTTAAAATAAAGTTAACTTTACTGTATTGTACAAATAAGTATTTAATAACTAATAAATATTAGACCAGGCGTTGTGTTTTTTTTTTGGCAATTTCAAAATAAACCTTATATTCACAAAATATTAAACTTAGATTTGAACAAAAAATTATAAACTTAAAACTGGCACAGATTCAGAAATCTGAATTTGCTCAATAATAATTGAATGTTCAAATATTTATTTGGCTTTAAATGTTTTAGTTATGAATAAGTATCCGATTTTATGGTTTTCTGTATTCCTTATTTTCAGGACTTGTTAAAGTAAAATAACAAATTTTCGTTTCAAATACATTTTGAACATGTCTTTGCCCTCTAATTGCATCGCAACATTCTTGTCAACTTCTCTTTTCTTTTAAGTTATGATGTAGGTATGTATCTAATTATAAGAGATTTGGGTAGTTGTTAAAATTGGCAAGATTATGAAATAGGCCGGTAAAAATATAAGATCTCATAAATTTAAGTAAGCATTTAACAATAATAAAACGTTTCCTAAGTAGGTATTTATTAGGATCTTGGAATAGCTTTAAAAAAGATTTTAGAAAGTGAAGAATCATCACCATCAGTGATTTTTAATTTTAACTAAATGAGCGAAGCTTTACGAACGTAAAACACAAAAGGCAATTTGCGACAACTTGTTATTTTCAGGTAATTTTCTAGTTGCTTTTGAGATCGTGAAATTATCAAAACTGTTACACTGCGAAAAAAATTACAAAATTGAATTTTTTTGGGGTATCTAATCAGTTGGTTTAAATTCCTGTATTTACCTAATTGCGTACAAATAGGGATGGAATTTATATTCTAAAAACTGATGACTGACAGATTCCACTTTGTCGTGATAACTGATAAGGAAGTTGGGCGGATATGAATATTCTTACTAACCACTTTGTTAATTGTTATTTCACGTTCTACACAAGTGGAAATTCTATTTATTCATTCTTTCAAAACAAACCAATTTCCTCTCAAGCTAATTTCCAGTCTTCTAAATGTTTTATCATCTCTTCGATGATAATAAGCTAATTAATAATGTTTATTGAATAACTTTGGTTTAAAAACATGCTGATTTCCATTACAAAAAAGCGAATGCTAAATCGTAGATGTCACAAACGAGTTAAACAACAAAAGTATAAAAGTGATTTGATTTTTAAATACAAAAATAGAACGGATAAGATAGTAATAATATTTTGTAAAGTGTATTTTGTGTTGCATTTTTTCCTAGTTAGGCGCGGACTTTTATGTGAATAACCCTATACAGTGGCATATTTACATATGAGCTAAATGCCCAGGGCGGCAAAATTTTAAGGGCGGCAAAAATATTTATACGGGTTGCATTTTTTAAAACAATTGATCAGATTTTTAGTTTTCGTTAGATTTTTTACTTTTTAAGTTCTTAATTGTTTGATTAATGAGTTTTAAGAAGTAGTTGTAGTTTCAGTTCATGTTATAGAAAATTTACGATTAGTAGTAATGGTAGGAAAAGCCTAAGTAGTAAACAACACAGAAAAATGCCTTTGAAAAAAGTCAGGGACAACGTAATACAAAAAACTTGTAAAAATGGCTTAACAATATGGTGCATGTTTGACGACATTACAAAGAACTTTTTCAGGTTTTTTAATTTAATTTTCACAACTATCTTGCAATTTTAGAGAACTTGTGCTACTCGTAGAACTGGATTTGATATTTCATTCAAATAGACTGATTGAAAAATAAGTTAAGGATATTTACTGAATTTTAGAGAAAATCAACTGACAAAAAGAATAAAGTTAAAAGCATATACCTATTTGTTGATTTGTCTTTAGCTGATTCCAACGCTCGAATATTTATAGAATTTCTTTGGTGTTAGATTTCTTTAACTGTTGTACATTATTGTATATTAGAACACCAATGTCTCTAACATTTTTCGAGAGTTTATACAGTTTAGCAGTTTATTTGAGCAGGTGTCAAAAGAGGGCTGTACCCTTTAAAATTGTGAAGGGTAATTTGTACCTATTTCAAAGGGGTTAAGTTCTACAAATTTTCTAAAGTACAACAACAAATGTCCATTTCAATAAAAATTTTCTTCTCAGTGTATGTAAATTTTGCCTTATTTTCTGAATTATCCATTTTTTTTTTTAAATTAAGTACCTCAGGACGGCAATGGATATAAATACGCCACTGACCAAAGAACGTTTCAATACTAGTTAATTCACAATCACATTTTATCTAAATAATATGCGGTTGTAATATAATTAGAAATCCTACATAAATCACTTTCTAACCAAGAGATGTAAGGAAATTAATGTATTTTTGGTCGCATGTTTTTCACATTATGAATATTTAAAGCTTTTGGAATTTTGTGAGTAACTGTAGATAAAAATTCTAAAAACTACTTTTGTGGTGGAGAGTTCTTTCGAATCACCCCGTATATTAATTATTAGGTGTTTCTAGGACTTAGGAGTAAAATAAGTAAAATCGCAATTTTTGTTTTGAAATACATTTAGAGTGTGTTTCTGCTCTAATTGTGTCGCATTTGAAATCAGGACAGTGCTGCTATTAATTTTAATAATCCGCCTCCGACCGCACATATCCTTGCACCTGTCGTCCTGTCACCCCTCCCGTCCTGTACGCATTAACTCCCCCATTCGTCGTCGTTCGGACTCGCTCGGAATATGTGGGCGTACCACTTCCGGTCACTGCCATTTGCTAGCCCTCACCTAATGGGATCAAACGAAATTGGCTGTCGTCCCCAACCCCCAACCCTCAACCCCAGCGCCCCCAAAATCCATAGCCTTAATAGCAGCGCCATGGACGGTCGAGCAACAACCCCCGAATTGTTAATGTTTCTATTTCCTAAAGTTGCGAACCCATTTATCCGATTGTAAGGAGAAACGATTGCAATTAATCTCCTTACCTCTGGGAGAGATATCGTGCGTTGCTGCGGCAACCGAGGGCTGAAAACCGAACGTTACCGTTCAAATTGTCCTCAGATTCGCGTATTTAAAATACATAACGTATTGCGAAGGCCAAGGATCGATAGTTTGGTAGCGCTGATGCTTAAAGGGACTAAAAATCGACTCGGGCTTACTTTATAAAGACGAGCCTCCCCTAAAGAGCAGTTTGTGTTTGTGTTCTGCATAAAGGGAGCACTTTTGATATTAAAAATTCTTTCTACGGCGATGGCGACATTCAAAATTTCATCTGCTGACGGCAAATAACCGAAAATGGGAGACCCGCACCAGGATACAACGTCGTAATGCTGGTTGTCTATAGTGCTGCCGCTGATTTTATCACCCTTTCAAATTATTAAACGCGAGCAAGATTAATATTGATGCTCCTATTACGACCAGTTTTCACACCTTTAACTAAAACACGACAAAATTCTGCCCCAAACCGAGTTACAACTTTGTAATTATTCTACGGCTTTCTTGTAATTAGCTTTAATAAGGGCGAACTAATTTCACAATCCTCAATTTTTTTGGAAAGAAGAAATAAAAAATAAACAACAAACTGCGATTACCTGTTTGTAAAATCAGAGAAACAAAGAAAAATTAGCTAAAATCAATACGTAGGGATTATGTTCTTAATTTACGCTAGGTAAATTTATATTTTTTTGTTTCGGAATTTTTATCGGAAAATAGATGAAATACCGAAATACGGCGTTGAGAACTTAAAAAAAATTTGATTTTACAGTTGTCTACAGAAGTTTAAAAATTTAATCTTATGAGACAAAGTTGTTTTCTACTTTACGCGTAGAATTTATTGAATTAAATTATCTCTTTAAATTTAGTAAAAACAAGTTGACATCTTTTTTTTTAACACAAATAGTTTTTTGAGTGGTGTTCTAATACCTGATTTATTTAAAAATGAGAGAAAAATAAAAACAAGTATATTGTTCAAGTGAGAAAGTTGCTCATTTTAATGAGGATGAAGTGAAGTGATTTTACCACTTTAACACAACATATACTTTTTTAATCATATTAAAAAAAATTTCTTTGAGAAAAATAGTTTTCATCTGTGGAGAAAATTGAACTCTTACTCCACGGGACGCGAAATTTTACTTTTTTCTGCGGACAGTTTTCTTTACAAATAATGACTGGTCAACTTTCTCAAATAAGAATTTGTAAAAATTTAATTTGATCTGAAAAAAATAATTTTTTAGTAATTCCATAAAAGTCGAGCATTCTTGAGGTCGTTTATTTACATTTTATTTTGTTACTATATGTAATTTGTTTTTTATTTAATTATATACTACTTAAAAAAGCTCTTTAGACTATTATTACCTATACTTTATTTCATTTTAACATAAAATTTAAAGGTGGCAGAAAGTTTTGTCTGTTTCTTTGTGAGTTTACCCAAAGCCAAAATAAAAATCGTTGTATCTATTAAAAAAAAGATTAAATTGGTCATGTAACCTAAGAGTTTTGAATTCCAATTTAGAAAATTTATTTGTAAAACTAGGTGAGGAATTATGTTATTTTTCAAAATTTTTTTGGGTGTGGAAAAGTGCAACTTTTAATTTCAAATTTTCAGTTTTGTTTGAGTATGGGAAACTGAAACTTTTCTAACCTGAAAACTTTCACTTTTCCACACTCAGATCAGTTTATTTTAATTTGAAATTTCTCACTGTATTTTACAAAATCTTGTATTCAATCCGCCAGAAAAACTGATTTTTTGCATTTACGACTAGAATGGAAAAACTTCACTCTTCCTGTCTAAATATCGAAATTATTGAAAAAATAACTTTCTGTACTTAGTTTTTTCGGAAAGGTAGGTACGTAAAAACTTATATAAATCTAATAGCCAGCAACGTTAAAATTTTAATAAATATGTATTATGTAGAGACGAGAAGTGATTTTTAAATAAAACAGTAAAGTTTTAATTAATACTTAGAAGATAAAAAAATGAAAAGAATCAAACTGAAAAATAATTTATTTTAAGTGGCACCTTCTAATGAATAAATTTTTTTGGGAATTTCTTATTTCTCGATTAATTTTAAATTAATTTTATTTGGTATAAACAAATATACACATATACATAAATTTTTTGCATAATTTAGGTACGTCAAAACTTATAAGTAGGTATTTAAACATCTCAGAAATTGTTCACATGCTCAGATCATGAAAACAACAATTAATTTTTTTTTATATTTGCTGAGATATTTGCTTTAATCAAGAACTGTCCGAGGGAATAAAAAATGAATGATTCTATAATGACCCGTTCCCAAGGAAGTAACAAGTGAGCACTTTTTAATTATTTATTGTATAATTTTCGTGTTGACTTCGAGTCTTCATTCTCACAAATAAATATCAAATTCTGGCGGTTAATTTAGCGCAAAGAAAGAATTCCGAGTGGGCCATTTATCCGTTTGCCGATTCCTAATTGGAAACTACCCTCTAATTACGTTTTTCACCGGGGAAAGACTTTTAAATAGGATTGAAACAATTACGGCGCGCAATTAGCACTAAAAGGTCTGAGGGTTGTCATTTGGCGCGATCTTGTCGTAACATGAATTAAAAAGTAGTGCGTAAATGCGGAAAAGTAATTTCATTCAAAACGAGTTAATTAAAATTGTCGCCTGGAATATTCCCTTGTTGGTTTGGCTGCATAAATTTGGTGAAATGACACCCGACTAGTAGTTCCACCAGGCGGACGGTAGTTGAACTAGTTGGGGGGAGATTAGAAACTATGCTGCTTCAACGGGGTGGTTTTGCGGAAAGCGCGCCGGGGTGAACGAAGGATGAATTGGAAGCGACGGGTAAAGAAAATAGTTTGCTCTTGCTTTCACCCAATTTTATAAAAATAATTATTTTAAAAAATGTTTTTTTTTCTGTTGGGTAACATAAAAGTAATCAAATAATTTTGATCTTATACTCGTAGTAATGATTCGAAATATGAAGTGGAAAGTTTTCACTTCTTGAACTTGAAAACGAATTTAGTTTCCTGAAATTTTAAAGTTCAATGTAACTTAGCAGTAACAGTTAGGTACTTTTAAAAACTCATTTCAAATGAACTTTCTACCACTTTCGTAATAGGGCCACTATGACTAATAAGAATTCCTGGTTGCCTAACTAAATTACTTTCCATTTATTCTTTATAAATGCTACTCTATTTAATGTTATTGATTTTTATTTTAGTTACAATAGCGCTTAGTTTATTTTTTCTACCACTAAATTACAGAGAATGTAGTATTTCGTATTTTGCTTTACTTTCTGTTTTTAATTGGCTTTTAACTTTGGAAAACAATTTAATACTTCAACTAATAATAATAGGTAGTTATCTGGTACAAAATCCGAATCAATTCCATATTTCCAATTAATTGGCTATTAGTAAGTCGAATCTTGTAAGAAATTGTGACTTCATTTTATTTTTACCTTACAAAGCATAAATATGATATCCTCTTTGTAGCAATTAGGAAAATTGCGTGACTGCCTGGTAAAATATTGTATTTTTGATTTCCAATAAGAGATAAAGCTTAATATCTAGTGTTTATGAAAAAGCTATGATAAAAAAATTTCAACTCAAAAACAATCGATCTTTTGTTTAAACAACTTTCGCAAACCGATTTCTTCAAAATCGACGAAAACAAAAAATTATATACCTCCTAGTAATAAGCTAGAACCGTTCCGGTTAATAAGTCATTATATTTTTTTATTTTTGATATAATACTTAAATATTATAGTTTTTTTTTATTTGGAGCTTTAAAATTTTTTCCTAAAATTACGAGTTTAGTGGCCATAATAAAAAAAAATACTTTCTAAAAACTCGTTGCTCTAGCAAACTTTTGTAGGCTTTCCTAAGTCTCTCCAACCCTCTCGAGTTGTTAAAAGTTAAAGTTAAAAAGTCAATTGCTTCGATTTTTTCATCTTTAATTTTTACAATTTTTGCGAGATTTTGGTCGATTTCCGGTTCCCGGAATATTTATAGTATTATAGTCCAATAACTCCGGAACTATTGCAGATAACACCATGAGGTTTATTATCGTTGGAAAGCTCTTTTAATTATCTATTTTTTCAATAAAGATTATTGTTCTGCAACTTATAGTTTTCGAGAAAATTTCAAAAAAAGCAAAAGTAGGTAAAATTCTAAAAAATTCATAACTAAAAAATTATTGGGAATTTGGCGATTTTCTCGACGCCAATCGATTCCCCGGATCATTTTACATAGCTTAGAGTCAAATAGTTCGTCATCTTCGAATAGTTTAGACGTAATTGAGAAAATAAAAAAATTAAAAAATTTGTTAAGACCCCCTCCCTCCAAAAAGGTCAATTTTTAAAGTGTCTCAAAATCAATTTAAACCCATCTCATCTTATAAATTTTGATGTGCTCTTTACGATGGGAAAAAGAGTTTTCTCCAAGCTCTTTTAGTTTGGCCGTAATCGGCGTTTGAAAATTGAAATTTTTTTTGCGAGGAATCGCCTTGAAACTTATGCCATTTCGTAGCGCTTTTTATACCGGTTCTAATCGATTTTGCCGTTTTTCTCTAACTCTAATAGTTTCGCCGTAATCGGCGTTTAAAAATTCAAAAAAAGTGAAAATGGCAACATTTTTTTGCGTTTTTCTCGGAAACTATAAGACTCAGAGCAAATTTGAAGAATGCATGAGATAGCGCTTAAAATTATCTATTTTCTCGATTAACCCGGAGCCGCTCCGGGCACCGGTTCCGGGTACAGAGGCATTTAAAGTTTGACACTAAAAAAATTCATAATTAAAAAACTAAAAGTCGTAGAGCAAAACGGTTTATCCCAGTGAATTCTACGGCTCATTTTACATATTATATTCGTTTTTTACACGATTTAAAAATTTGAAATTTCTTGTTGAAAATTAGGGTTGCCATTTCATAGTGGTATTTTATTCTTCAATAAAAAAAATCGTAACTCAAAAACTAAAAGCCGTATAGCAAAACAGTTTGTTCCAATGAATTTTGCGTATTATATCAGCTTTTCACGCGATTTAAAATTTCGATTTTTTTTGCTTAAAATTTTATTGGTCAAGACACTTCACAAAAATGAAAAAAAATATTTTTTTAAACTCACTCTAGCAAAGTTTTATGGACTTTTGTATGCTCTTACAACCCTCTGGAGTTGTTAAAAGTAGAAAAAAAGTTAATATGTTCGATTTTAAAAATTTTGATTTTTGAAATTTTGTCGCGATTTTGGTCGATTTTTAGTACCCGGAACATTTATCAAGTAATAACTCCGGAACTATTTGAGATAACCCTATGAAGTTTATTATCGTTGGAAAGCTCTTTTAATTATCTATCTTTTTCAAAAAAGATTATTGTTCTCCGACTTATATTTTTCGAGAAAATTTCGAAAAAAGCAAAAGTAGGTAAAAGATTAAAAAATTCATAACTAAAAAATTAGTGCGAATTTGGCGATTTTCTCGACGCCAATCGATTCCCCGGATCATTTTACATAAGCATGGACCAAAATAGTTCCACATTTTCCAATAGTTTTGCCGTAGTTGAGAAAATAAAAAAATTAAAAAAATTGTGAACACCCCCCCCCCCCCCCCTACAAAATGGTCAATTTTTAAAGTGTCTCAAAATCATTTTAAACCCACCTCATCTTATAGATTTTGATGGGATCTTTACCATGGGAAAAAGAGTTTTCTCCTAGCTTCTTTAGTTTGGCCGTAATCGGCGTTTGAAAATTGAAAATTTTTTTGCGAGATATCGCCTTGAAACCTATGCCATTTTGTAGCACTTTTTATACCAGTTCTAATCGATTTTGCCGTTTTTTCTAACTCTAATAGTTTCGCCGTAATCGGCGTTTAAAAATTCAAAGAAAGTGAAAATGGCAACATTTTTTTGCCTTTTTCTCGGAAACTATAAGACTTAGAGCAAATTTGAAGAATACATCAGATAGCGCTTAAAATTATCTATTTTCTCGATTAACCCGGAGCCGTAGAGCAAAACGGTTTGTTCCAATGAATTTTGCGGCTCATTTTGCGTATTATACGCAATTTAAAATTTTGATTTTTTTTGCTTAAAATTTTATTGGTCAAGACACTTCACAAAAATGAAAAAAAATATTTTTTTTAAACTCACTCTAGCAAAGTTTTATGGACTTTTGTATGCTCTTACAACCCTCTGGAGTTGTTGAAGGTAGAAAAAAGTTAATATGTTCAATTTTAAAAATTTTGATTTTTCGAATTTTGTCGCGATTTTGGTCGATTTTTGATACCCGGATCATTTATTTTATGCCTTTAGAACCCTCTTGATTTTTTAAAATTACAACAAAGTCAATTTATGTGTTAATATCTATCTTTTAAAAAAGATCATTGTTCTCCGAGTTTTTGAGCAAATTCCTAGAGCAAGGCGGTTTGTTACAGCGAATTCCACTGTGCACGTGTTGTACTAGTTTTTGTATTTCAATTTTTGACTTCTTTTAATTTTGCTGCAATTGACGTTTTTTAACTAATAAAAACAATTTTTTTACTATGAACCTACAACTTATACGAGTGGTATTTGCAGATGCGACCTCGGGTACTGAACTATGACTTCTTGTGTTATAAAAAGATTATTTTAGCGTTGTAAAATCGCTGAGTAGTAAAATGAGCAGATAATAAATATCTTTATAAAGTCTTAAGGATGCTAATTCTTCTAAATATGGAAATAAATTTAGCGTGTAAAACCAGAAGCTTCAGGATCTTTCGCAGTACCTACTACTTAGTTAGTTAGCTACTGATATTTTAAGTGTTATGCATTGCAAGGATACTATTAATTCCATATGAAAGAAATTTTTTTGCGATAATGCCAATTCAGTATGACATGTAGGTATTATGTATTGATTAATTTAGATCTAAAATTAAACAACAAGTTATTAATACAATGTAGACATTTATGTAACACAGTATAAGTTCCGTAAAACATTTTAAAAATCAAATTTGGAGTAAAGCACAAAGCCTCAAAGCTTCAAGAATACTTATAGTTGTGACACATTTAGCTGATTTATTTCTCTACAATAAGTAGTAAAAAGCGTTGATTGGCGGATGGCTTTCGGTGTCAGTAGTTAGCATCCGTCTCTTCCACCCCTTCCGTGCCGTTGTTTTCTATATATACACATCGGAAAAAATTCTTAAAGGTGGCAATAAATCACCGGTTGTCGGCGTGTCGTTTTTTCGTGCGGGCGGCTAATGTCGAGGGTCGTTCGGTGTCAGTTTGGGAATCGGTGTCAGCGGTGCCAGGAACGCGCATTGGCCTCCGGACTCACGCGACTAGCCAAGGGTCACGACACAACCAGTGGGCTGCAGCACCCTCCTGGCAAGGGATGAGACACGAGGGAGGCACCGTGTGGTACAGAACGATTGAACTTGCGGCACGCGAATGGCCAGAGGTCACACCAATATCGACCAAACTTGGAGATGGGCCCCCGAACGACACTTTTCATACAAACAACCAACGGGTAGAAATATCGCCGCGATGCGGGTACAAGATGTAATTAAGACATAAATCTATTTATCTATTTGCGAAAGTGGTTGTAATATCCATACAATACGGCCCGCAAAAATCCAACATTGACACGTTGCTGGATCATAAATCACACGGTGCTAGAGACAATGATTAATCGCGGGTGGATTAACTGCGATTAACATAAGGGTGGGTAAGCCAGGAATCTACAAACACTTACAACCGTCAACCTCTCACAAATATTTTTTTCAAAACAAAAATCAAAATTAAGACTTAAGCTGCACCAAGCAACTTTTTTACTTGAACGAAACTGGGAGGAAATAAAGACTATTAGTTTTTTTTTAATTTGTCTGAAGTTTAGGATAAAGATTGATGCCTCTGACACCACAGCAGATTTTTCATATAAAAATGTTTGAAACTTTTTTTTACCCTGTCATATACATTTTTTTTAAATACCTATGTTATGTCCGACTGTTTATAATGATAAGCTTTTTGCCACCTCGTAGAGACCAAAATGAACCACGTTGGTAGCACCAATCAAAATTAAGCGCAGCCAAGTAAATTTTGAAAATTTTATAAAATAAATTCAAGTTTTACTGCTAAAGCTTTCTGTAAAGCAGTCGTACATAAAATATTGTATGTGACCCGTGCGCTATGCGCATTCGACTTTATAAAATAGCTCGTCTCATAAAGAATCGCAGTGTACTTATTACATAAATAGCTATTAATTAATTTTTTTTTTAATTTGAATAAATCTTCACAAAAAGTTCAAAGGTTTTTAAAAGTATTTCCATAATAATTTAGGGTAAAAATTAGATGGAAGTAACAACCCATATTTTTTACGGTTTGCTGAAGATTTTTTATTTAAACTTGACTGGTTAGTTTGCTTTGTCAAACCGTTAGCTATTTTAATAGAAAACGCAATTTTAACTAAAATAGCTTTTAGTTTATATAAACTAACCGAAATTTTTAGCCAATTTAGTTGAAAAGATAGAATGGAAATTTATTTTCATTTTTATGATTGTATAAGTTCAAATGGTCAGAAGGTTGGTAACATGGTTGGCTTATAAAATAGCTAAAAGATATATTTTTCAGTTATTATAAACTAACCTGACCTGACATGACCTGACCTGACCAGACCCGACCTGCTTAATCACAAATTAAAAGATCCGAAGTTTATTTATTAAGTTAACCAGTGAATTATTTAGTTTGTCAGATTTCTCAAGAATTGGATATTTTATGTTACAAAATAGTAACACAAGTTTATAAACTAACCTCCTATTTTATCTTTCAAGTAAATTAGCCAAGATTCTAGGAGTTATTTTAGTTGAAACTCCGTTTTTATTAAAATAGCCTACAGTTGGTTAGTCTACAAACTAACCAGGTAGTTTATAAAGTAGACAAGTTTAAACATTAGCCGTAACATATCTAAAAAAAACAGCTCAATCGCCTAAACTCTAAAAGATTTCATAACTGCATTATTATTTACTTTTTGAATTGAAATTTGTGCCCTTGAAAATTTTTGATGGAAAAAATTGTTTTTGGTTGTTTAGGGCAGGGAATAAACTAAACTTTATATTATTAGCGACGTTTCGATTTTAATTAAATCATCATCAGGCTGCAATATTGATACGTCTTGCTTGAAGGTGACATGACACGAACACATGGCACTTATTATTTACCTATTAGCTGTTTCAAAACTATAAAAAACGTCGCATTTTACCGAATTATTCTTTTAAATAAGGTTGCTAAAATTGTAAAATAGTTATTAATGATTAGATCTCTCATTGAAAGTATAAATTACATTAGCTATTATTTTTTTAAAGTGCGTAAATAATTTATAACAGCTAATTTTGAGAGAAAATGCGACGTTGGCGTTTTTATAGTTTTGAAACAGCTAATATTTTATTAAAATTTTAAATCCAGTAACTAACTACTAAATAATATACCTACTATACTGAAAATGAAACTCAAAAATTTTAATTGATTTATTTGAAGTAGATCACTTATTTTTATAATATATCTGTAAAAATAATTTTTGGTAAATTACGAGTAACTAATTATTCCGAAAGTTGTTGCACATTCGCAGCATTCTACAACAATACAACGTGGACACTGCTTCGCCCAACCAAGAGTAAAACAAACAATACTTTAAACCGACAATTTATAGGTAACTGATGTTATTTATTAGCTACAACACAAAAGGAGATTAAATCCAGGACCCAAAATTCTTTAAATGCTAAACGTTAAACGTAGCTCGTTTCTGCTATAGCTTCAACTATTCGTTAATAAACTTTTCCGTTATCATGCCTCATAAAATTCGTATTGGTTTTAAATTTCATTTTCGCGCAAAAATCTCTATTTAAGTAATTTAAACTCTTGACTTGGCCGCTGACCTTAATCTTGAGTTTTAATTTTTATGGATCTGTTGAAAGAAAATTTATTGGCTATTAAAATCAGCTAAATTGTCTTAAAAAAATTTAAGCAGGAACTGATCCTGCAAACTGTGAACGTTTTTCGCCGCCCAACTTTCCTGCGGCTGATTTCTAAAGCTTTCTACATAGCAAAGCGCTCAGTTAAAAATCCAGTTGCAGTAATCTATGCAGGAATTGAGTGATTGAGTCAATTAATCGCGTCTAGATTTTTTCGACATTCGCAATCTTAATTGAATCAAACAATGGTCGCAAACGAGGTTGGATCATAACGGATATTGATAGACGGGCTTGTGGGTCCGAACTGGTCATCTTTCATTGTGATCCACAAAGTCCCCTGCTGGGGTCTTACTTGTGGCAAGTGACTGGGCACATTCAACTCGTTAGTATTTTAAGGTGTGGACACTGCCCTAAGACGCTTATTACAATACAACCGGGACATTGTGACATTTCGACTTTTAAATGTCATTGCAAGCACGAAAGACGGACTCATCTTTTCTCAAAAAATCAGATCATGGTCGCCGGTTAAGGTCGCGAAGAAATTTTAAATCGCAGAATGGGAAAAGTGAGGCAAAAGGTTAACGGCTGGAACAGTGGGATGCCGAAATGTGCGAAATCGTAAAAGCAAATGTCATATTAATCAAAATATCGAGCGTTCAAATAAAAACCTGGGCTCAGGAGGCTGTGGAATCTTCTTTTGTTTTTTAATTTTCCAGCGTAGAATTTGACATTACGAAATGTCAATATTGTCAAGCGAAAATCTCCTTTGACTTCACTTAAAAACCTGCTAAAAGTTAAAACAAGGGCCACAGTACAGAGTAATAGCCACAGCAGAAATGCGCAGTGACCCAAAGCAGCCATAAAATCAAAAATTTGGGTGGGAAAATATCTAACCTCAAATCTTTTTGACATTTCATAAACGATAAATGACTGCAAACAACTATTGCCGGATCCGGTTCAAATTTAAAGCACTGCCAACTGGGCCAATATTTTTAAATGAACGCACGATAGTTTGATGCGTTATTCTTATAGAATAAATTAATATCCAATGACAGGCGTAATTTAGTGAAATTTTCAAACGACGTTCGCATGAACGCACGCATACGTCGTGCTTTGTAGTGACAAGGAAGGTATGAGGTTATAGGTTTTATTATTGAACCGAAAACGAGAGAAATTTCGAATCAAGGAATTGGCGACTAACAAAACATCAGTTTTCCTTCTTTCTTTTTCTCCTTTCTCCAAGACTATTGTAAAACAGAAACGAATTTCCAAGGCTCTAAATAGGCAAACCGAAATGATGAAAATTGAGTGGTACAGATTTTTTTCCTAAAATTTGCTTCCATTAAAGGGTTTAAATAATTATTACAATTTTTCAACAAGTCTAGAAAACCATAAATGAATGGTTTTTACTACCTAAAGTTGATCGAAAACTTACGATTTGAAGAAATAGTTATTTTTTTTTAATTTATTATTTACTTCCACAATGTTTTATGTACTTTTCTGTGTCTTTACGTCAGTTAGCTCATATTTTGGTCCACCCTTGAAAACTCAAGAAATTTATTTATCAAATAGAACGTAATTTTAAAAGCACAGGCTACTTTCAAGAGAAATTTAGATGGGGCATATTGAGTACGGTCTAGCTGAATAAGGGTGAGGGATGATTGTATTGTTGGTTGTATAATTACAAAATAATGCTCGGTACGTGGTCTAATCTAAAAACTAACAATGAAATGTGCTCGCAAGAGTCCACTAAGCGTGAAAGCATCTCAAAAACGGGAAAACCACGCGGAAGCAAACCGTGGAATGAAATATCGAGAGAGCTATCAAGTAAATAATTAAGTGGCGATTAAGGCTCACTTTATTATCAGCACGTTCTTGTATTCTGTTTCAGTTATTATTTGATATAAATTTTATTAAGCGCGAAGCAGCACTTAAAGTGCATTAAAATGCAGTCGGTTCGGTTTTAGCTCGAACCTTCAGTGGCTCCACTCGCATATAATTCACCGAGAGTATGGTGGGCGTAGGTCAGAGGTACTGTGAGAAAATCTAAATCGTTACGAAATAAACGCGAATCGCGATTTGCATTCTCCACGACACGAAGAGAAAAAAATCCTCAACTCGTATTCCAATTTTTTCCACATTGTTATAGGAGCAGATGACAAATTCGACGCTCTAGGACGAGGAGACTTTCACCATTCGGAGATGACTTACGGCCAATATTAACGTTTCCTAATAAACCTTATTGAAAAACGCCGCATACAATAAATCACTGAATAATAACATTAAAAACAGATAACCATTAATTATCCAAACACTTGTCTTCGTAAAGTCGGTTTTGGTAGTTGTAATAAGTCAAAGGACGGACGCCCACAGGTGACCGGGGCGAAATCGAAAATTTACTACTTCTTCGGGACATTAAACATAGAGAACACAATCGCTAATAACCGGGCACACGTCCGAGATTTATCGCTAAATTCTGTCGCTGTTTTCAATATGATTTTATCATCGAACACACATTTCTGCGAGATTATAGGAAAATTATGCGCGAATGCTAAACAGCGCACCAGGAGGTCGCCAGTTTGTACAATGGCTATTCCTTATTACGAGCGAAAGTTTTGTCCATCGACTCATGCATATTCATTTTTTCAAAATTTTTGTTTGCTTTGCGCAACAAGAGCCAAAGCAGGACTGGGTTAAACAAACAATATCATAAAAGATGACGGCCAATGTTGATGGTTTACTCCGAAACCCGGTTATCTAACCGCACCTAATGCCGCTTGACTCATCAGTTGTTGCATGTCCGGCTGCATATTTAATATTTTGTTTTATTAGTCGCTCGGCTTGTAATAAAAGGAATTAAACGCGAGTCAGGAATTGAAAAATGATAACTGGAGCAAATTTCGTTTCTACATAAATAACATTTCATCGTACGTAATAGCACAGCATTCATAAAATCTTTGACATATTGGAAACGCAAGCCATTTAAAATTCCACAGTTTTAAACCAATTTATTTGTCACAATAGGAAATATTGCGGCATATTACGGTATTGACTGGTCTAAATGTGAACATTGAATCAATTTTATGCGATAGAAAAGGGAGTGTAAGACAGTTAATTTGAATACTTAAAAAAGCGTTTACAGTTTGGGAATGACGGCGAATTTTTATTGACTTTATTTTACTAATCTTAAGCAGAGAATCAAACAAATAAACGTGTCCTGATTAAGTAGAAACGCAAATGAGGAGAAAAAGTGGAAGATTATTCAATTTATTTAATTTCCCGCGAGTCCATAGCTAATATTTAGGTTTAAATAAGCTTAAAAGTTCGTAGTCCGTCCCTGAGCCTGTGTTGCTCATTGTATCAAAGTATTCCATTTCGTCAACATCCGAAATGTGTTGGTTAACAATGGCGTTAAAGGTGGCATTAGTTCACATTTCCTTAATCTGGATATTATGTTGGAATCTCATTCAAAAACTACTTAACCACAAAATGTGGCAATCGTGCCTTTTTGAGGATTTTCAAGGACCACCCTCATACAGCTCGTAAACTCCACAATCTACGTAAAAATTTATTGGAGCATTTGTTAGCCGCTTGCCACCCACACAACAGTATCAAATTTAGACGAAAATATTTAATTTGCTGTGTATTTACCTCGAAGGGTTGTAGTGATGTCAATGACTGTAGTTTCACAGTTAGCCTACGGATAAATACCGGATTTTATTGCTTTTCATATGCATGCAAATTTATATTTATCTAATTGTATGGTTTGATGAAACCAACTTAAATTGCTTATCGGTTTATTACCTACCTGTAGACAAATAAAAACCTTGCATACAGTTATTGATTAAACAATCGTAAATCAGGCGCAATTAGGCGTTTTTAAGGAGGATGCAGCATTTAATGAACCTCACAAACTTACACATTTGGGTAAAAATAAACCCTCATTCCCCCTCGAGCAAACAAATATATGAAAATCACAAAAGTACATTTAGCTTTATGCACGCAATTGTGGCGAAAAAATGGGGAGTTTTAGCACAAAACACGATTTCTATCGGACCAAGCAAACATTCCCCTATGGCAGCCTTCCGGACCGGACAAGAACAATTTAGACCGCTGCATCCGCTCCATGGGGCACTAAAACCCAGGAACATTAGGGTCAGAGGTTAACTCGACTCTGCTGGACATTTGCGATGCAAAAACGGAAAAATGACCAACGCACATGCGGCCATTACACCAACAATGCCACTTTTATTTGCACATGACAAAAATTAATCAGAAAAAATCGCTCAGTAAATCACATCCTAACGGAATTATGCGTTAAATATACGTTGGGGGGTTAATAAATTACCGAACAACGAGAACGGATTAATGTAAAAAACAAAACGCCACAAAAAATTTGTTATGGAAATTAACACGCACAAAAAACGGGGTGTAAGCCAGCCTCCGAAAAAAACAATACCCCCTTGTTTGTAACAAACTTCAGGCATATTTTTTTCAATTAACGCAAGATCCACCGAGATATAACCGCCTAGTGCCCTTCAATAGCCGAAAAATGCCAATTACCATCAACTGGTTCTTCCGGTCGTTGATTGGCTAACCGTAAATCAACCCTCACGTGTTAATTTTTTTCTTCTTATCATTTTTTTAAACAAGATAACGCGTCTTGTCGAAGGGGAAAAACAATGCTCTTTGTGTCCACTGTCACTGGATTATTGATTGGACGAAGAAACCTCCGGGAAAAGGTCAGGTTATCTCTGCTGGGGTCCGACGGACAGTGGGGTGGACCCACTAAAACTGACAAAAAGGGGACACGCGACCTATTTTTTTGAAGGGAGACTATTGACCTAATGTAATTCCGAATTATGTTATGTCCACTGCTTGCGTACAACAGCTGCGGGCAAAACGACCAGGGGTATACAAAATGCAAAGGACCCAGAGGATTTTTAAGGCTGGAGCTTTCTATCGACGATTTTTACACATCGACACCTCCACTTAACTTATCTTTGATTTTGGACCAAAACTTGACCATTTCGGAGTAGTACCATCGAGTTACGCTTTGTTTTTAGACGAACTATTATATGGAAATAAGAAGTGATTTAACGTTTAATTTATTATTTGTTTATGAGGAAGTTGCGTTTGATCAGTTTATCACATCAAAAACACAAAAAAAAAATTTTTGAAACCAGACACTTGTGCTTATTTGTGAGGCCAGTATGTGTCTTGGCCACCCCTGCGTCCATAATCACAATATATTCATACGGCGAAAAAATACAATTGTCATGTGCAATGAATATCGACCAAACGCGTTGAACGCTCCTATCTGTTGATAACGTTGTCCTCCCTTTGACAAATCAGCTGTATGACTATATGTTATTGTGTTTTGATATTTAACTACCCCTACGCAATATGTTAGCTTGGGACAGATAACGTAGTGGACGCTCGACTGGCCGAAAAATTAATCATTTTTGGTTGAGAAAAATCAATTAAGAAGAAGCTTTTTGTTCACGCCAACGGAACACAATGTGATATTTGTGACAAAGGCATGTGGTGCGGCAGTATTTGTAAATTATAACGACCGGTATATGCTGATAAGATAACACAAATAGCCTGGCTGTCCATAGCAGACAGCGGCGATAACGGTTAAAAAGCAAATACTGATAACGTGGGGTCACCTACATTCAGCCCAATGTTCAAAGGGAAGCAGAGCCCATGTGTGGAGAGTTTTACACAATTTTCTTAACGAAATAAAATAAATACTAAGAAAAAATCATGAATCATTAATTTATTATAGGGGTATTGTTCATATCACAAAAAGTAAGTGTAATAAAATGCATTATTTATGGATTATATTTTTTTTTTGGTTTTCAATTAGTAATCACTAATCAGAGAAAGCTAGACAAAGATAGAGCAATACCAAATCACGTTAGGAGAGATAAAGAGAGAATATAACTGATCAATTCAGGATGTCCACTGTTATTAAAAAGTCTGGTTTCTGGCTGGCAAGTGTTAAATTATAAAATCTAATAATTGTTATTGTCCGTCAAGTCTGCACCTCCAACCCATCCTGCTTCCGCTCAGCCGACCATCCCTTTTTTGTGGAGGGTGCTCGTTCGGATCCCTCAGCCTGGCTTTAATTTTAGCGAAAAAGTAGCAACAGGTGTTTAAATTGATTGAACAGCTTGCTTGAGATGTTGATAAGGAAAAGCGTTACACAGGATGTTCTTCTCTATTTGTAATTGCAACGTATTTTTCTAGAAGCAAATAATGTATGCATATCATAGACGAAAGAAAACATATAGGTTACCGTGAGAACGCGGTGAAAAAATTCAGGGGTGCTCTTACTAAAAAACGTTATATGCAGAACGTTTTTTAAGTGTGGACGATTTGAATTGGAAAAAAACGTCCAAGACTCACCCCTCAAGGATGGTTGTGGGAAAAAGGCACCCCTAGGATTTTTTTGTCTGTTTTTCGCCGGTGATTAAAAGATGTTATTTATAATACGCGGCTATAGTGTCTATGCAAATTTGAACGGGGAAAAAAACGCCATAAATCCTTGATAATTTTTCAAAGCTGTTTTTTATGCCAACTTGGCGGTTGCCATTGTAGCAAAAAACTCACTAACATCTCTATAATTACTGTTTAATGTTAATACAAAGCCAGTGTCGGTGAACAAGTTTTTATAGCAGTTAAAAAAACCCGAATCAAACCGTCCAAAATTCAAAAATTGAGCTTGCAAGGTTTGTTTGAAAGTTAAGAGATCTCTAGCCTTGTAGTAGCCAGCGAAATGCGTATCTTTGTTCACCTTTACTCTAATTGGAATCGGTGTCTGCGAATTGCCGGGAATGATAGGATCGCTTTATAGTCTGCCGCGGTCAGTTTGACCATCGCAGCAATTATTTTCTAAATTGCCGTCCCTTAAATATCTCGTTAACTCGACGAGACAGAAGACGTATTTGTTGGCCGTTCTTCGGATTCCAAGTGACTTATTCCAGCAATTTTATTTAAACAATAGGAATCGCAACGGACGTAATTGGTGCTGTTTTCCCAGCAAGGATAAATCATTTTTGATAATTCAATAGGAGCTTTGGCAAGACACCAACTAGCCGCAAAACACTGGCCACCAATCTAACAAATGGATGTTTGGCGGCCTGGGGCTATTGCTTCATCCCAGAACTATTTGAAAGGTCACGTGCAGGAGCCATGCATTATGCTCCGGGAGGCCGGACTGATCCTCCATATTTCCTCTCTCATTTAGCGAGCTGACGAACGCTATCATTAGGCTCTGCTGATAAAACTCATCAACGGAGTGGCTCCAGCTAACAGTCAAAAATAACATGCTCCAAACTTTCGTTCCATATTTCAAAAAGTCGCCTTTTGGTAATTAAAAACGTTTATTATTCATTGTTTGGGGCAAAGTTAAATCGTTGGAATAATCGGGAATGGATGTGAGCATCGGTTGGTAAACGTTACACAAATCCATCTCTTAATCAGCTTCCATTGTGACTTCCTATTGTGCCTTAATAGACGAAGTGTTTAATAATGCAATTCGATAACTAAGAAAAAACTATTTACATAAGCAAAGTGTCCCCCCGATTTTTTTTGTGCTCACCCTTTGTGCCCGCATGGTTGGTCTAATAATGGGCCAGGTGCGACAAAAAACCCTTCTATGTGGGACATTCTGAATGATTTATTTTTTCTGAGCTCCTTTTTTGGCATGTGCTCTCTTAAAAAATGACATTTGATACCTTAAATTAATTGGAGTGATTTAGTTCCCTCCTGAAATTTAATTATCTCAAGTCTGATTGCAATTTTTGGTTGTTTAATCAGGCTGAAACGCGGGGATTCATTACGTTTAGTGCGGAAGATGCCTGCGGCTGGTTGACCCCTGGCCGAGGGTCGCCCCCTCGCCTCCAACGTGGACGAGCTTCCCGCAGGGGACTCCGTGTAATCGTTACATCCGCCAACAAACGCCGGATCTCTGTTAATTAACACCGGCTAGCTAGCCCGTGGTGAGAACTGCCGATGTGAAATGTGGAGCAATCAGCGAATGCTTTAATAGCAAACGCCTTCCTGTCCTGGGAAGCCCAGCCAAAAGAAAAGTAATAATACTTTTTTGGTTTTACTATTAAATTCACATTTCACACGAATCTGACCAACAGTATAATTAGCAGTTACTCGCGACTTCGTCTGCGTAAATTTTAATTCAGACTGATTATAAATGTTTTTTTATTCATCTAGTTGATGATGGAATTCCTTATTGTAATGTTGTAATTAATAATGAAACCTTTTTATCTTTTTTGTATGAATAGGTAAAGTTGTTTTAATTGTTTTAATTGTTTTTAAGAACACCAAACAACCGAGTCATTTGGACAAAGCGGCACAGCGCATTAAAATTACAGAGTATTTTTGAACAAAAAGAGTATTTGAAAAATATCGTACAATAATTTTTTATTTTGACATATCATTTTTGGATTATATTTAATAATTTTGTTGTTGTTGTTTTTAAATTTTAAACTTTTCTGCTTTATTTAGATGGAATTGTCTCTTCTACTTAATAGAGTTCACCAACGGCGTTTACAGAAAAACATTTCTGAACAGTGTACAAACTTTGATTTCAAATAAAGATTTATCTATGAATTTTATTATTTCGCTAACTCAGACCAATGCGGGACCTTTTTTTAAATGTAATTAAATAATGCACTTTTTCTAAGAAAGACACATTCCCTCAGAATTCTTAAATACTTATTAACAAAAATTGAATACTTATTTTGTAAGTCTTATGTGTTGAAATAGATTGTTCAAACAATTGTCAAATCTGCAGTCCACTTCTGTTTAGCTGCCCCTTAAAGATGGGCGCTTTAAAAAAGCTATCTCCTTATTACTAAGGGCATTTTCAATTATGTTACTTTATTTTTATTCCAGATTTCCAAAAGTCTTAGAAATATCAATTTACACAAATATAACTGTAAAAATATTTTTTTATATTTAACCCTCTTGGGGATACAATTTCCAAACACCTGTTTCTTTCTTTTGAACCGAAAGCCCCAATATACCAATATAACAATTTTTTCAGAGATGTTATCGTAACAAATAATGGATTTTCATACAAATTTTGACACCCCATTTATTAACCAAAAATCCTGAAAACAAATGTTTCTTCATTTTTCACCGAAAGCCCAAATACTCACGGATATAAGTTCAAAAATGACCGATTTTTATAGTTAACCCTCTGAGAGTGGAATTTCTAAAAATCATAAGTAAAACACGTGTCTCTTAATTTTTCCCTGAAACTCTAAAAAACAATTTTCATGGATGTAAAATTAAAGATGACGGAATTTTATATTTAACCCCCTTAGGGGTGGAATTTCCAAGACTTAAAATACGCGTTTTTTATCTTTAACCGAAATCCTAAGTACCAATTTGCATGTATACAGCGTTGGGCGAAAGTCTGGAACCAAGCGTTTTATTGTGCCTAAACTATGTACCTTACGAAAAAACTATTTAGTACATCAACTACTTTAAAAATGTGAGCATTTTTCATGAATACATTTTTTCCAAATTCCTTTTAGTTTTCGAGTTATTCAAAAAAAAAATTTTTTCAAATGGCACCCTACTACAGCGATTTTTTTGGTAAAAGATTAAGCTCTAAAACCAACTTCTACTTTAATAAAATTAATTTTAAACCAGTGGCTTTTCTTAAATAAATTATGAAAGTTGCGTTCCGAGCTCATTACGAAGGTTTTTCGAACTTTGCCGAAGTGGTTGTATCCATGGAGGTTTATAATTACGAAAAATTTTACGAATCAAATTAGTGGATAAAAAACATCCATCGATACAACCACTTTGGCCAAATTCGAAAAATCTTCGTATTGAGTTCGGACCGCAATTTTAATAATTTATTTTAAAAAAACCACTGGTTCAAAAACAATATATTGACTTAGATGTAATTCCTAAGGCATAATCTTTTCCCAAAAAAATCGTACGTAGTAGGGTGCCATTTGAAAAAAAAAATTTTTTTCTAGAACTCGAAAACTAAAAGGAATTTCGAAAAAATTTATTCTCAAAAAACCATCACATTTTTAAAGTAGTTGATGATGTACTAATTAGTTTTTTCGTAAAATACATAGTTTAGACACAAAACGCTTGGTTCCAGACTTTCGCCCAACGCTGTATAATTTTTAAAATTACAAATTTTTATTTAAATTTTAACACCCCATTTAACTCTTTTAAAGGTTGATTTTTCGAAAATCCTGAAACACGTTTTCCTTCATTTTTAACGTAAAACCCAAATACCAATTTTCATAGATACAACTTTAATATTTTTTAAAAAATGACGGATTTTTATCCAAATTTTCACACCCCATTTCACTACCTTAGATACTGATTTTTGAAAAATTTCTTCTTAGCGGAACATATCTTCCAAACTTCATGTTTCTCAGTCACGGAACTGTTTTAAATATAGAGATGATAGGGCTGATTACTAGTGCGAAAAACTTTTATTTTGTGTGAAATTAATCAAAAAAGTTATATAAAAATGTCTGTTATTTTCTCTCTTTATTTGTCTCATGGCTTTTGACATACATGTATCCTTGTCTAACGGAGCATGTTTTTCTTCAAACAAAAATTATATACCCGCGTATTGTTTGCGTTATTTTCTTGCAATTATCAGTGTTTCCATTCCACTGAGGAGCATTCCAGGCGGCAAAAACGTGTGTGCTAAATTTCAGCAAGATATCAAGAGATCAATTAATCAATTTGATAAAAACTCCACCGTAGCATGGGCTACATTCATCCTTATTAATTAGCGCCGAGGAGAAATCGCTCTTTGACCATCCTGGAAAAGTGAAATAATTGCGGAACAGAGGTCGGAAATGGTAGATAGTTCGTGTGTCACGATGAATGTTTGGTCTCATCACGTGTCACGAACTGAACTCGACTGATATCCAAGCAGTTGACATCCAACATTGCTCCAGCAAACCGTGATTTCAGCCCACGTGTGTGGAATCCGCCAAAAATCGCCAACATTCGACTGGAAAGCGTCAATCCATCAACTCTCGAACGCTAATAGATCGGTAGCGCAGTTTACATAACATAATAATGCGATCGCAGATAAGCCTCGTCTAATTAAACGATTAATCAAACGATCAACGAAAACCCACCGCGAGCGATCCACAACTGGATTTTTGACTCGAGTGGAATTCTTCTTGCAATACCAGATCAAACCCAAAAGTGACTGAGAATAGGTGCAGCAGTGTTTTATGGTCAATCATTTATTATCTTTATTGATTTTTAAATAACGCTGTTATTTATTTCATCAGATTTACTTTTCATGTAGCTACCGGTTTCGGTATACCGAGGCTATTAAATCTTATATTTGAAGCTCACATTTTACGTTGTGGCTGGAAGATGCAAGTTTTGTAGCTTTTGATTTGGAGGGAACGAGGAAAATCAGAGCTAATGCTTCTAACTATCGATCCACTATAAAATTAAGCATATTATGGCCGCATTTTCCTTAAACTTGCATAATTTACCAAGTTCTTTAAGGCTATATTATGAAAAGTTTACACCGTGAAGAATTACTTGTTAATTAATAAATCTTGGGAAGTGATAGCCTATTTGGCATTCCACGTAAAGTTTTACTTTAGGTGGAAGAATAGCTCGTTTGTTTGCTTAAAGTACTTAATTATGTACTCGCTTGGGAAAAATGATAGAATCAGCGTCTGTATCTACACAAAACAGTGATTGCTTGTGGATAAATTATTGGAAAAGAAGAGATATTACAAAGATGGAGTCTTTGTTCAAATTGTAAACATTAGGGTGTTTATGCCAGGTAATTTTTTTGATAATAGACCGCAGCCGGTCATTATGCCTTTTCAGGTAATAAGACCCGACACTTGCGGCATTTAAACTATCAAAGAAATTGCTTATCTATTATTTCCCGGTTTTATACGCCCATTTATTACGTGGAACCGTAAAAGTTTTGACCGTTGCCATTTTTGGACATGAGGTACAAATTAAATCCACGAGTCCAAGTCCACACAAAACAATATTTTTTTCCGGTCTTCTTCTAGCTCCACACACTTGGTCCTACGTTTCCAGCCCGTTCAAAAAATATGACTTTGCTTAGAAGGAGGTCCCCGAAATGTTTCACTAATGCCATTTATTCACATTTGGAGATTGAAAAAAATACCGATCGTTTATCGATTTATTGATTAGGTAGTGAGAAAAGGTGGATTTTTGCATTTGATGGTTGCGAGATTTGCAGCATCCGCATTAGGTTTCTATTAACCTATCAACCGTTCGTTAACTGATTAGTTGGGAATTCTTCAAAGTTTTACGAGCAATGATTGTGTGGCAAGCTAACCTTTAGCTCTATTGTGGCAGAGCTACTTATGCATTCGCACATCAGTCGCGGGCCGCACCGTGGCTAGAAAGTTATGTCCAGCTATCAGTATCGCGGCATAATTATATTGCCTGAAACAGACATCAACAACTCACCGAGCGTACAATCGTGAGAGCCGCGAATGGAAGGAAAGTGTTGCAACCTATGAGAACCATGCGTTGCTCTATGGGCTTATTAGTGCGGACAAAAGGCCAGAATTAATCTGGACTAAATCGCAAACGTGCACTTATTAATTACTGCTCGCGGATTGGTCTAATTAAGGCTATGTTGCGCGTTCAGGCTGCTACCGCAGAGATTTGAAATGTAGATGGTAATAATTCATCATGTCAATCCCATCACTCGAAGAATCTCAACATTTCACGACGCGGGAGCAGGCTGGTTTACCATCGACCGCCGATCATAATCTACAGGTTGAATCATTTCCCTCCAATGCCCACCTATGAAGTGGAAAACAGTGCAGGCTACTGGATGGGAGCTAATTTATATGAGACGGCTTGGGCGTAAATTGTGGACACGATTCGATCTTGCCATTTTTTTCAACAGTCCAGAAGGAAAATTTTAAACACCGCAACTATTCCACTTTTACAAATTAGGCAACTATGCGTAAAATATGTCAGTGTGAAAATGATTGATTGAAGTCTAGACAATAAATACTTGTCATAGAAGACCGAAAAAGTACACGCACTTCGTTTGGAAACACTACCAGGCCCACCAATTAAAATATTTGACTCTTAAGGTCTAATAATAATGTTAGGTAAAGTTACCGCTATGTGGCCTTAGGGTGTGTAAGACTTTCTTTGTTCATTTCACTCCACCATTGGCGAAATTGTCACTTACCTTACTTCTCACGAAAAAAAACAGAAACAGAAACACAAATTTATTAGTAAAATCTGTAAGACTATAAGCGGCAATCAATTATAAAAATATAACTTCATATGTGTAACAGTTGTGTATAGTAATTTTAGATGGTCCAGCGTCTAGCCTTAAAAAATTGAGAAAAAATACTTCACAGTGAGTCTAAAGTCCTAACCCATTTAGGATTCTCCAATTTTGTAATAAATTGTAAGAGTTGTGTTTTAAGACTTTTTCTATCTAAAATTTGTGCACAGAAAAATTCGTCAATATTTTACAATGTCAATTATTTCGTCTCGATACTTCGCACCTGTCACATGCTAGATCCAGTACCACGAAAAAATGCGAAGGCCGCATATGAGCGCGGTTCATTAGCAGTGCCACGGTTCAGTTAGGCATGCAATTATGCCATAATGTAATAATTTATTCCGAATAAAAGACAAACAAAAATCAAGTCAATATTGTTATTATTGTTGACTTTTGGTTAATGAACACTCCCAAATTCTTGGTTTATGGCTATCAACACACCGGCGAGATCGGACTACAATACAAGTCTAACGGTTGTGCGAGAGTACCAACTATTAGACTTAATGTGGGATGAATTAACTGTTGTCTTAAAAATTTACTGGCTCACTTTTGATCGGCCACCGTTTTCTGCTAATCATCGCGTATTTTTGCAAAAAATACAATAACATTGAGGAACTTTCCAAGCAATCTTGATACGAGTATTGTGTGCTTTTTTCAGCCGGTTCTATTTGAATATTATTCTTCCCGAGGCCGTTATTATTTATCATCGATAAACTACTCCACTAGAATTAGGTACAATAAATAAAAACGTTTATTATGGCAAACGTTACCATTAATCATCAATTAAAAAGTAGCACACTTGGGCTCTAGTGGGCCGACTTGACCCGGCCGCTTCAATCTGGGGTCAAATTTTGACGAATTCATCATCATGACCATTGCCTAACATATCCATTAACAATGAGTAAAAATCGTTTTTGGTATTTGGGTAAATGAGAGGGCCGCGGGTTAAAATGTTTAGTCTGGAGTCAAGTGCTGACAGTGTGGGTGCCAGTTTATCGAAAAAACCCTAATGACCATCTTGAAGATTAGATGATGGAAGTGGCATATCCGGGGCAAAATTCACATGATACAATGGTCCCTGAAGAAGGCGCGTAACAATGGGAGTCGTGCGAGAGCTCCCACGAGAATGACCACTGACCCCTGGCCGACCCCAGGCCACTCCGGACATCCTTTCGTCAACACGCAAGGTCACTAAAACAATACCACCACTTTGAAGATTTTTGCATCGATGTCTTCATTGTATCGCGTTCGTGGGTCGGGCTTTTTTCGAGGTCTTTATTAAAAATCGCCGCGATTTGAGGTCATTTTCTGAATACAAAGCCCCGACTAAATGGGAATGTAATTAGAAGCTTTGTTACTGATGTGACCATTGTCGCTATGTGAAACTCGGCGGTATACGAGTCAAGTAAGTGAACTATTTCCTGCATTTAATTATGAGAGAATGCTGATTTTTGTATTGTTGACCAGTCGACTCGCATTCTTGATTTGCACGATGGTAATTTTCGAGCATCCTCTAGTAATTATTGAGACGGAGCAAACGCGGCAAAACCAAATGTAGACTAATACGAAAATAATGCGAGCTAATTGACTGGTTTGCCAATTAAACCAGGAAATGAAAAAAAATTGCAGTAGTATCTACTTACCCGTTGTTCTGTTTTTGACGTCAGTTCCCTTACATACAGTTTATAATTTTGATTCTTTTATCGGTGGAAATAGTGTGTGAGATTGCTGGACGTAAACTACATGATATGTATGTAATCATAATCTATAACTTTATGAAGGTTGTAACACATCTAGAAAGAATATTTTATTGCATTCTTGTTAAGATTGAAGTGCACATAAATAATGTAGGTAAATTTATCTAAAATGTTCCTAAGTAATGTGAGCTATATAATAAAGTTAATGTTAATTAGTATGAAGATTTATACGAAAGCCAATTGCTATGATTAAAGACTGAATCTCGAAATGGAATAATTGGAAAAAAATTAACTTCTCACAGTAGTTAATAATTTAAGTAGTAAGAAGCTTTCAGTGACTCATAATACCGATAATACTACAAACTACAAGTGATTAGGAATTTTTTTCTAACAGCCTGTAGGTATAACATTTCATTTCAATGTTGAGTCCATCCTGATAGCATTTGGTTTTTGTAATTGTTCAAATTATGTACACCAAATCAAATTATGTATGTATAAGATAACGCAAAGAAGTATGAATTTTGTAAAGCACCCTGTGACAAAAAATGAACAACAATTTACACTAAAATACCTACAGGTATGTATGCTGAAAAAATCAAATTCAAAAACCAGCAGTCATACACCAAAAGAAAATTTCTGGTCAGGTCAGGTCATAGCACCGACTCATAGTACCGATAATACTACAAGCGACAAGTGATTAAGAATATTTTTCTAACAGCCTGTGGGCACAACATTTTATTCAACAACTAATTTCAATGTTGAGATCCATCGTGATAGCAATTGGTTTTTGGTCAATTATTCAAATCAAATTATGTATAAGTAACGCAAAGAAGTATGAATTTTGTAAGCACCCTGTGACAAAAAATGAACAACAATTTACACGAAAATACCTACAGGTATGTATGCTGAAAAATTCAAACTCAAAAACCAACAGTCATACACCAAAAGCAAATTTTATGGTCAGGTCAGGTCAGATCAGGTCAGGTCAGGTCAGGTCAACAAAAAAAACAACAGTCAAACACCAAAAGCAAATTTTCTGCTCATTTTTACAAATTGTTAACGTTTTTCAGAAGATTTGAATGTTTTAATTTTTGGTTTAAACCATCAGATTAGTGACAAAACTTGAAATGTCCAGAAAACCACATTGACCAACCATTTTTTAGTGATTTTTCTGTCTTCGAAAACTCAAGAAATAGGATTTTTAAAACTCGGTAACTGATTTTTTAGACCACTTTTTAGTGCCATTTGGTCCGATTTTGACTTTCTTGTGTTATGACTTTATTGAAATGTTGGTCGATTTTTGGCGGATTTTTTCGTTGACGGTAGCAGAAGCACTCAAAAAAATATTAAGAATTGAAAAAATTTAAGAAATTCGATACAGTTTACGACGCAAAACGAAAAATTAATTTTCAGGTGTATAGAATCTTAGCACCGTGATAGGTCTATTGAGCGCAACAATCGCTCATTATACAATTAAATTTTTGATTGGTCAATCGATTAGATGTCCGTTGTGAATGCTGTTGTGGGTGATCATAAACCTGATGAGTTATTTAAACGGTTTGCATAATAGCCTTTGCGGTGTGTGTAGAGTCCAGTTCGCCGCCAACATTGAAGTGCCTACATATGGATTGATTGACGTTTGAAAAGATAGATTTTGATGCTACGGTACAGGAAACTCTCCCCATCGAGCGGTCAACGCATTTAGTTATTATAAAATATCGTCGGTTTGCTTTGCAGCGCATGCAATGGCTCGCATAACTAGCTACTTATGTCCGTAATATTCCGTGTTTTCAGCATAATGGCAACAGGCTTGCGAGACGTTAACGGAATATAGACAAGCTCTGATGGAATGAAGAGCTTTTGCAGCGATTTCGCTCCAAATTGGCCATATGGTGTCGTTCGCAAAGCATTATTAATTAATGGCCCTCAAGCGGTGGTATTTTTTAGCCAAAAGAAATTCACTAATCCTGTACCGTATCCTGCGGTCACGGTGTGGCAAAAACGACACCGCAGCTGGATACATATTGACCTCCACAAATACCTTGCACAAACGTAAAAAGCGAACAATGAGGCCTTTTAGAAATTATCTATGGAGATGTGGAAGACCAAATATCCGGCACTTCACGGGGATTTAAATAACATGCTCACCAAATAAGACGCGACGTCCGAATCCCAAAAAATTGCGATCAATTCACCCACCCTTGCCATTGTCCACCTACCCTTTGATATAATCATCCCAAGGTAAATTTTCAGCGGCCGCTCGGTCACTTTCAATGAAAGCGAACAGAGTGTCCCTGCAAACTGGTCGTGGAAGGTGCAGACACAAAGACTCTTTTAATACCGAGATTATATCGAGATTTTTTAGCGATTCCTTTTTGTAAAAAATTAAATAGAGCGCCTCGTAACCAGTTAGGAGTATTTTATTTTCGAATTGTTGACCCAAACTCGTGACGTACCGTCTGGGCATTTGAAAGGTCCTTTCAGCATATCTGATCAAGAGTCTGACAGGCCAAGGGTCAGACCTTTGTGCGCTCTCTCAGACACTAGATCTCTTATCGCGACCCCTCCGCCCCCCACACAACAAACGCCCAAAATAATTATTAATCCGCCATGGAGACGAAAAGTAATTAACTACCGGGATGCTCACTTTCGAGTAGTTTGCTGATTGTGGGCGGATTTTATCGCTATTAAAGCGGTTGATGATGAAATAAAGACGGGGAGGGATGTTTTAGGTTTTTTACTTTACCTGAATGTCACAAGCTTCGCATTAAAATGTACGAAATAATGACATTAAGTCCTTTCGAAAAAGCCTCTTATGTTAGTCCACAAAGGACAAAACATCCAATATTGGCTCTGAAAGGGAACGGCTTGGCAGTTGCAACCAATGGCATAAAAGAAATCAAAAAAATCATGTATTGTTTGTTTTACTACAAAATACACTTGTAATTTTATTAACAAAATTATCATCAATCACAGGAATTGAATTTGACCGTGAACTATTAACCGCGTCCGTGTTATTTTTTGTGAGCGCGTTCCAGAGTCGTTCCAGGTTTTTTATCATCATCACTTGGAGGCGGTTAATTTTAGATCGCCCAAAATACCGCTGCAGACGCGAGGGTGTGGACGAAAATAGTGTAGCGTCGTCCGGAGGGTGTCGCCTTGACCTTGTCTAGCCTTCGAGTAAAAATGATATTTACGGCAGATACAAGATGAATTTATGCGAGTCACCCTCTGTCCGGTCCCCGAAAACCACCTGTCTCGATTTATTAGAATTCACAGGTTCGCAGCACACAATTCTTTATAAATTCAGCTTGAAATTGGCCAACGACATTCGCCCCTATTCGAGGGTAATTTAGAGGCGGCGTCGGTGCACACCTTCGAAAAATTTCGACCGTGGACATTAATTCCGGACCCTCATCAAAGTGAAATAATGTCCTGAATTTTCAGCGCTTGCAACCTGTCCGATCTAATCCACCCCTTGGTCAGCCGACGACTTTGTGCAATCTCGCTGCACCCTGTGGTTAGACTCAAGTCTTGGCTTTCTTTAATTACGCCACTGAATACTACCGGATTATTTTCCTTTGTTTCAGAATTACGGTTCTTTCAAAATTTCAGAGGGAGCCGCTGATTTTTTCGCACTGTATGCATTTACTGACAGTGTTTGAAAACCTCATTAGCACCGCAATGAACGTCAAGTCATTAATCAATGTTTGAATAAAATTAAATTACAGTATGACGTTTCTAATTAATAACATTTTTCAACTACCAATAAAAAATCACAAGTGTTTCTCTCTGGCAACTTGTAGTAGCCTCAGGTACATGCAGCTCCTGCACAGCTATGATAGTTAGGGTCAAATACCGAATAAATTATGATTAAAACTTATGGCCAAATTGGCACAAATTACCACAGTGGACTTCCGATATTAGCGTATTATTTTATAATTTGTTATTTTAAACTGAATGGGCTTGCTAAATCCAGGTATGCGTTTCCGCGATGATTTTATGCATCTCTTTTAACTAACATATATTGTTGACATTTACAGCATCGTAAATTTTTAACAATATCTCGCCATAGAAAGTCACTGTTCATCCAAAGCAACAAATTTATGTTCTGTAAATAACTGTTACACATTTTTCATGTTGCTCGCACTGTAAAAAATTTGTTTACGCTTCTAAATGTAATGTGACATACTCTCAGAGCTTTTGGATATTGACTGCGAGTTTTCTAACGTCGGTAATAATGGGAACGCGCAGAGTAAATAAACAAACAAGGTTTGAGTCAACAAACCACCAAGATTCCGTGCAAAAATATAACAACTTTTTCACCTAATTTAATGGATATCTACTGCGAAAACTTTTTTTAACCCACGTAATGCTTAATTATGCAATAAATGAACTACGATTCTGTTATACAGATTGAATCAAAAGTAACGCAAAAAATTCATCTTTGTTAATGGTGACTTTAAAAAAATCCTTGAACGAGAAATGGTACATTTTGACACCATAATGACATTTGTAATGTCATGTGTTTTTGAGTTTCAACGTCATTTTAAATTCTTTTTAATGACAACCAACATTTTTGTTTGCTGTTTTAAATACTAATAGCTGTTTCAAAACTATAAAAACGCCAACGTCGCATTTTCTCTCAAAATTAGTTATTATAAATTATTCATGCACTTCAAAGAATTAATAGCTAATGTAATTTATAATTTCAATGAGAGATCTAAACATTAATAACTATTTTACAATTTTATCAACCTTATTTAAAAAAATAATTGGGCAAAATGCGACGTTAGCGTTTTTATAGTTTTGAAACAGTTAATACACATCTTTCTGATAAGAAGAAAAAAAAATTAATAAAATTTAAAACAAAAAAATATTTGATAAAATAAAAAAAACATTGACAATTAAGCACAGAAGGCTTTATCTTTTTGTTCTTGTCTTATTTTATAAAAGGCATTTGTTTTTTATATGTTTTATAATTAACATGAAAACACTTAATGTGAAACCTAAACACAAAAAAATAAACAAAAAACAATCACCCTTTGTACAATAAAACAAGAATAAAAAGATAAAGCTCTTCGTATAAAATTTGTAATAACTTTTTTAATTCATTTATTTTATTTTCTTCTTTTTTTGAATTTTTTGGATTTTTTTAATATTTCACAGAAATATAACGACGTGTACAGACTATCTAAAACGGTCATAAAAAATGTCCGTTGACATTTAAAAAAAATACGTCATTACTCAAGAACGAATGACTATAAATGTCAGTATGGTGTCAGCATTTAAAAAAACAAAATCATTCTGTTCGAGGATTTTTTAGAAAATGACTAGTAACAATGATATGAATTTTGTGCGTTACTTTTGTTTCAGTCGACTCAATCAAAAGTAAAGCACAAAATTCGTATCTGTCTTAGGTATTATTTTTCAAAAAATTTTTGAAAAGGTCGATTTTATTTTTGTAAATCCTACATTTGGACATCATAGCAACATTTGGGATGCCATTTTTAATTTTCGTAAATGACCACCGGCATTTTTGTTTACGCAGTTTTTTGGAAAATAAACTAAAACTTCACCAAATTCAAAAAAAAATATCTTCTCCGTGATGCGTTTCATTCACACATTTTTCATCCAGAAATGCAATAGTTTTTGTATAAACGTAAATGATACCTACCTACAAAAGTCACAAAATTGGATTGGACAAGGTGTTATTTACAATTTTCATTTAAAGGTTTTGTTATTTCGCAAATGTTTGTCAAAACATACCTACCTGAAAAGGTCACCAAATTGGACTCGGGGGAAAATTTTTGAAAAATACAATGTTGAAACAATTGTTACTGTAGTAATTATACCACAAAACAATGCTCCAATGTAAAGAAATTTTGTACTGTTTAATTTTTAATTTGTTTTTAAGACGAAACTAAAGTAGTTTCCAAGTCTTTTATTTTTGATTCTTGCAAATTACGGAAGTCCATCTTGTGCGTGAGTTCGCCGTTTTCCAAGTTTCTGTGTTAATCAAGCAGTAAGGAGTAAGATCTCTAACGACTCTTCTTGTTAGAACTGTCTTAAGAATTGTCAATTTGCTGTGAACGGAAATTGAAATAATTCTTTTTAACAGCTCTTCTCGCTAATGAGCCGTAGATATGGGAGTCAGCTCGTTAAAATCTCTTGGTGTTGATTGATGCATCGGCGATAATCAATTGGCCACTTCATTTTACGTAAGCCATTGTCTAGCGAGAGAAACTCGGTTGCAACGGATTATTATCCGAGAAACACACGCCACGGTGCTTCTTCCGCGATATGATTTATGCCGGATGGTTCTCGCTTGTGTCATCTTGGTTTGTTTGTGTAGGTGGCCGTCTACGTATTTTAAATGCGAAGTGGAATAACATCTTCGATGCAAATGCTCAACCATAAAGTGACCTCATAGCCGTACCGCCTTCCACCGCCACCCAACACTCGAAAAAACGTATCTCTAGTGATGAGAGCAATTTGGCTACCGAAAACACACATCTCGGCCCGATCTACATATCTAACGAGAGGACACGAAATTTCGGACCATTACGGACACCCACACGTTCCTCCACTGGTCCGGGGTTTGTCGGAAGAGACCTGACGAGACTCCGATGACCGCACGATAGCCAGCCACGTGTAGGCATGTCGAAGATACGCCGATATCAGCCATGGGAACATCTTCAAAGATGCGGAAGGCTCTTGACGCAAAAACACAGAAGCAATCTCCGCGAAAAACGATATTTCGTCTCGAAATTCTGTCACTCGAACAAAATATCGCAACTTCCCAGAATCAACTGTTTTTACAGTGGAGCAATAAAATGAATAATAAGCAAAGGACGGTTAACGTTTAATCAATTTAAACCGTAATAGAAATATTTGGCTTTTTCAAAGCAGCATCAGTTGGGTGATTTTACAGCTCGGCACTTGAAAAACCAACGTTATTTAATTTGATTCGAATCGAAACTGATTGGAATCGATAAGCACGCCATTTTTAAGACGTTTCTGAAGCAATTATTCCAAGAAGTGTCAATTCTGGGACTCAGCAATGAATGGCAATTACTGGGTCAGCGCGGAGGTGAAAAAAGCTGTGTCTAATCGCCAAATCATTGCTTATTAGGTTTTTAAGCAATCATAACGACCAGACTCAGTTGTCCATCTATTTGCAATTTTTTGCATTTATGGCCACAATCTGCACCAGATTTTAAATGATGTTAACCGAGACTTGAGCGCAAGTTTTTTTGAATCGCCAAATCAAATACAAAATGAATATTCTAAAGCTCGTCGGATAAAATTTCTTGACGTAACATCCGCGTAGAAAAATTACGAAAGGAACAGTCGGATCATAATCCGAGCAGCGTAATAGAATGATAATTGAAGACATCCAGTACCGTTCTTCCATCGCAACTACCGCTACCGCTGGTTTCTCCTAATAAATTCCTCAAAGGCGTATTAGTAAATAATTTGACAGTTTATATTTCTCGGCTATAATTTATGGGCGATTGTGTCCGATGTGATAGTTGCAATTGCTGTTGTCATTTAGTATCGATTGCGTCTGGATTTATGAAAATGTCCCGCACCGTCTTCCTTATTTTTACGATCTGTGTGCAAGGAGCCTACGCAGCGAACAACGGGCTATTTGTCAGCTTGTGTGATTTTACTTATTATTAGTAATTACAATCTGTGCACTGGAAGGCTTGGCATTCTTCCACCTTCGCACCGATTTATATTTCATTACATGCAACATGTGGGTGGCACAACAATGGTCAGTTCTGTTGGGACGAGTTAATGCATAACTATGGACACAAGAATGTTAACAAATTGACAACGAACCAAACATAAATCCATTTATCGGTCTCATCGCCAAGTCTCTAAGCCTATTTTATTTTTACACGACACGAGTTAATAACTCAATTGTATGCTGGTTGCAAGGATAAAGGAGGCTCTTACAATAATTTACGCGCAAATTTCTGCATTAAAATTCTTACTTTATCGACTCTACGATAGAAATTTGCCATTATTGTCAACATTAGATAAAAGTGGCGACTTTTGCCATTGCTTGAAATAATCGAGATGAAACCGGAAGTCTCGAACGAGTGCTCAACTCTGGACAGTCCGTAGCGGAACTCAGGACATTATCGTCACAGTTTTGCATCTATTGTGATCGTCATCGCATGACAGTATTTACAAAATACTGTTACTCCTTGAAACAACCAAAAGCGAACATCATCGGCATTATAGCCTCAGGATGTGCTAGGTCAAACGGAAAAATGCGGGGGCGTAATAACTAATCTCTGCCCAATCAACAATAACTTTTTCGCACGACATTTGTCATTACTAAAACATCCATCCTCCTTCATTACGTTATGCAAAGTTCAAATCAATATATGGGGGACAAGAACGTCATTAATAACTATGTTGCAATTATGTAAGTGTTAATTTTCATTTACGCATTGAAGAGTTGCATATGAAATATGGTCGCTTGGTGACTCTTACTTTCCTTCGTTAATTTTTCGGATTGTGGTTTAATCTCCTCCAAGTTTTAAGTTAGATCCAACTACGTAATTAAATCGTAGGTTCCACCTTATCTAACAAGTTTAAAGCCAAAGTTGAGCTTGATGGGCAAGTTACTGGACACTTTTGTCCCGCCGCAAACTCGACAAACTTAGAACACAAGAGAATGTACAATGTGCCAGCACCAAGTCGTTTTCCTTTATGTGCGACTTCTAAACTTTATTATCTACAAATTAAGTTTTGCATCGTTGGTCAGAAGGAAGACTTTGATCAGTTTGTGAGGGCCTTTTCGCCGGATGTGCTTTTCTTAACTAGATTACGGGGTGATGAATGGGGAGGCGATTTGGCATGGTGTGACTCGGACGTGTTTACCAAGTCGGATTTTGCGACATTTTCCATACGGTGCTGCAATAATACAATAAGAGCCGGCGTTATGACGAATGATCTGTCCATCAACGGGTGCCGCTGACCACGCATAGGCCAGAACCGGGCCCAGGGTGCCACAAGCGTACAGAATTAAGATTGATCGAAAAAAACTAACCGGCACAACTAAATAAATATTCAAACATATGATAATTTTATGTTTGGTCAGTCAATTATGGCTGTGGCCACTGGTTGCTAATATGACTGACAACATCCTGTAGCTCATTGTTGTTTTCAGCAGCGAGCTTTATTGCGACCATAAATTAGCACCGCAAACGACAGTATTTATTAACTGTTCCAGTTTGAATCCGGCCCTGCGTTGCAGCCGTCGATGATTTGCACATTTCTGGACCAGCTTGCAGCATTTTCGGACATTTCATTGACACGTCACTTAGAAATATTATAAATGGTGTAATTTTTGTTTAGCTACAATGATAATCGGTCACAATTGCGAAATCCGATATTTTTTATGTGCACCTCTGTGATCTTTAGCCCAGATTTTGGGTCGCTTTTATCCTCGGTTATTCCCTCTCTTTGGCGACGTAAGTAAGTCGTCATGCAATTAATTAGACTTAATTTACTATACGCCTTTGGACACTCATTAAAGGAGCACAGATTTCCTATTTATAATGCGAGACCGAGAAGATCGGCTAAATTGGCGCATAATTCATGTTTTAATTACCTACGAGGCGGCCGGTTTTCGGTCTTATTGTGGCCGTCTTAAAGCATATGTCGGATTGGTCAATGACTTTCAGGATTCAAGGCGGTATTTACGTTTTCTTCGGGGTAAAAATAGCCCCTAGCCGTCTGGTCAGTGTTAGTGGATTATTGAACCTTTTGGCAAATAATCAACCCGCGGAATATTATTTCTGCTTCTCAAAAGAGGTTTTAACGAGGATTGAGAATCGGTTCCATGCTTACAATACTTAATAATAACAATAGTAAACCGTGGCGAAAATCACTCCGTAATTTGATGAATTCCAAAGCTGCAAAATTCAGCTCGAGCCTAACTTTCGGAATGCGGGTAATAATTTTGCGAAAAGACAAAGAATGGGAAATATGTGTTTAGGCCGTAATCCTCGTTCGAATCATAAACACGAGTGTCGAAATAAATTCGTGTTTATAGCTTCCCCCGAGTCGCAAATCTCGGCATCTAATAACTGGTAATAACCGCGGATAAATGCGCGACCTTTAACTAGAAAAAGCATTCAATTAAATTTATTTTCCAGGTTTTCCGATGATTTATGCGCGAGATACGGAGGCCGCGCGTTGTCCTCGCCTAGCTTTTGCACAAGAAATAATCACCACTTAACGACACTTGATTTATGCTCGCTATTCTATTGACAATTCCGTGAAAAAAGCCGAAAAAATTTGCGATACTCGTCACGTGCGCGCTTATCTCTTTATCATGCAGGTGACCTAATAGTCGGTGAAGTACCACCTTCCCGGGACCGACCCGCATTCCCCTATCGCATGACACGCCACTGTGGCCTGGTGAAAGGTCGCTGCTTCTCTTCTATGTGTCTTTTTACATGCAAACCACGCTCTATGCCACTATACGACCAACAATTTAATTCAGATCCTATCTGAGAGTGCTTGTTTTCAATTAAGTTTATTTCAGTTTGAGAGGAAACCGCAAAAAAGGGGAACGCTAATCTGACCTGTGGAGGGTGCGCGACTTATTACCAGCGCTACAAGAGCCGGAAGATGTCGGTTTTAACTCGAAACAGGGACCACTCCAATCGATAATTAGCCAAACGTGTGGGTGGACATGAGCCTGCTTTTTGGCACCAACCTTGAGTTTCTGGCTGGAGATGATAATACTGATTGGATTTTTGTAATCGAGACCTCGTTGTACTGTCTGGATCTGATAACAGCCAATAATAGCCAAATTTATAGACAATATGACTGTAAAGAAAAATAAATGTTTTATTGTCTTCTCTCTTTATTTGTAACAAATTAGATAGTGGGAAAAGATCAAACGAAAGTTCTAATTAAATGAGAATACAAGATGCAGCAACCAAAAGTAAACCATAACCCAAAAAGAAGAGAATAAACAGACCTAATTTTATTATATTTACACATTAGAAAAATGCAAACAAGATTTAAATTGTTTTGGTTACACTTTTTCACACGATTAAATTTTTAATGAGTCTTCTTCTTAAATAGACAAATTTATAATTCGCAATGATTCGGTTGTAATAAATCTTGCAGCTACTGGAGATAGCGTCGCGCAATTCATAATTTTGAAGCGAAACCCGTTGTTTAAATTGTTATCAACGTCAGCAAAGAATGACGATTACATTTTCCATTTTTTGAGATAAGCAACCGGATTATAAGAATCCTCGTTCTCACATCGTTCAGCCAAAGGCACGATCCAGAGTGAAATTATTAGTGGCACAAATAGTCACTCCACACATAATTCAATGTGTGTTTCCACATTGTAAATCCACGATTCAGTTCGCCACAGACGTGTCAACCGCTGTAGAATCCGATCGAATAAATAAAATCTCAACCGAAAAAACCCACTCTCTCAACTGACCACAGTGACAGCCTAACAGTAACCAATTTCACCGCCACCAAATTGAGGTTTCATGTGAAAATGACCGAATCCGACAACTCGTCCATTTGTTACGTCTGTGGTATCTGGAAAACGTGAAATTTCGCCGTAATCGAGAGATGTAATTGAACAGATTTATTAGATCATGCAGCGATGCGCTTTCCAGGCGTATTCTTTTTAAGCTGTCGGTTTTTAATTGAAACTATTTGTCATCTCAGGAAGAATGTAAATTTTCACGTGCTTTCCACGATGTTTTGCTGAAATAATGATGACGCGTCGTGACATTTAGATACATTTACAGAGCACACATGGTTGGGTTGGACACATGTGTAAACCGTCAGGAACCTACTCAACATTAACGAGGATTGGACTCTCGGGGACGCTTTGTACGTTATTGTTTACTACACTTTCAACGACCAAGAGATGCCGCAGAATGCGGAGAAATGAAAATTTAAGCGGCTGCAGCGCAACAAGAAAATAATTCGAAAATGCAAAAAATTACCCTAGCCAATATTCTAGGAACGGTGTTTATTTCTAGCTGACTAATCTTTTTTGCAATTTATTGTATTGACAATGAGATAAACCTAGATTAGGATGAGTAATCAAGGACTGGAAACAGTTTAAATCGAATATTCCTTAAGTAAAAGTTTAAACATTTGGCTGGAAACAGGTTAAAAACACGAAAGTTTGAAGCTTCAGAACACTGCAAACCTCTAAAATTTGCACTTGAAACATGAAGCGAATAATGTTTACATTTAATACTTTAATCCTTAAACACAGTTAATCTTTGATTATTAGATTTGTTCCAAAGTTCTGCCATGGGAAGGGATAACGGTCTGAACGGTCACTGTTGCGATTTTTTAGCTCGCTAGATGTGAGCTTTATCGTTTGATTACGAAGGCCTCCCTGCGAGAATGACCATGTCGCTTCAAACTGCCGTCAAAATCCAACAATTAAGTCAAAATCACAATGGAGGCATTGTCGAGAGCGTCATTATGCACTCGAAGAAAACTATAGTGCATCTAAAAAAAGAATCTAAATGCCATTATACCTCTCGGGGTGGTATCAGATATCTGACTAACTGTAAAACAGGGCTACTTGCGATACAATCTAAAAAAGCGCCCCTGCCACGACAGCATAAAAAATCTGGACCCGGACAAAGATGACCTCAACTCAGGTACCCCGGTTTTTTATCCACCGTGGGATATTTTCACATGGATTGAATTTAATTTCGCCAAAGCGTTATTAGGTTGCACCTTTCACAAAATCTTAACAATTAATTAAAGTACTAGCGGACAATGGAGCTTTGAGTTACACTCTGTCCGGTGTTTGTATACGGGACGATCAGATTACACCGGAATTTTGACCGGAAATACGACGTGCACCCACGTGCACTTGCACTTCCAAATGCGTAAAACTTTTACTTCCCACGAACTCCCAGTTTTCACTCGATGAAATTAAAAGCTCGCGATGGAAAGAATGAAAATGCTGAATATTAAGTTGGCCGGATGCAACGACGAACTTTGGAAATTAATTCAAGTAGCTTACTGAAGTAAACTGGTTCCACAATCTCGTCGTAGAGTCACTCAGTTGAAAAGTTGGAGAATTAACGACGAAAAGACGGGCAAAATCTGCTTGAGACACTAGACGCGATTATGAATGAAAAAGCGTAAAATGTCGCGGTTTTATTTTATTACTTGTAACAGGCCCGAGTGGGACGCTACGTTTTTTTTATTAATTACAGTGTTAACTATCCCAAAACAGTCGTTGACCGTATGTCAACATGTAATGAATTTCAAGTGGTTCACCTGATGGCGGCAAGGAAATTAAAAAATTGTGATACGAATACAAATTGAATATTATGACCCAGTTTCAGACGAATTTCACGGAATTTTAAACCAGGATAATGGAAAAACTCATAATTTTTAAAATTACTTGTTGTCAAAACAAAAGTTTTTAACAGAGGGCAATGCCCGCTAAACCATATTTAAATTTTAAAATCACCTTGACTTTACGTTAGGTTAGTTCCAAGTCCTGGCTGAAAGTTGAGTTAGGTCCACATAAAACAGTAATAATAAACAGGTCATTATTTCGCGAAAAATTTGCGTAAAAATAAATAACGAACTTGTAAAATACTTAATTATCTAATTTAACTTTTTTAATTGCATAGGAATATTTACAAAAATGAGATAAACAGCACCTTTTAACAGCATGGGAAAATTTAATTTGATAATTTGACAAGGTCGGTAAACACAGATTTTTTAATCAAGACACTGAAATAAAATTAATTTTGTGAAAAATGTAAAAACCATGTATTTGACATCGTGTTAATTGGAAACCAAATGAAACAATCAATAAGTTAAAGCTACAATAATTGTTTCGCTCTCTGGGTGTAGAAGACATTCCGCTATGAATAACAAATGTTTATACTGTTTGTAATGCTGATGATATCATTTGTGGAATAATGCAGGTAAACGCGGATTTAATTTATTAATACAATTTCTCATCTTTAATAGAAAACGACATTCCAGCTGACCTCCCAGCAATGCTACATAATACTATAATCAGTTATTTTATTGTATTGCAGTTTTAGGTCGACACAAACAGGAAATAAATAATATTTGACCTGTCTACAAGAGCGAAGGAAATGTGTATTTGATTTTGCATTTCTTTCAATTATTTTACTTATTAGAAAATAAAAAATTAAACATTGAGTTTGTTTTATTATACCTATCCTTGCATCATTATTTTTAGTCTTTGTGTGTTCACGAGTTTTTTATTTTTATTTAAAAGTAATGAAAAAATAACCAAAACCTACAACATATTTATTTTGTGAAAGCTAATCTTTTTGAAATAACAATTGATAAAATCATTTCGTGAAGGTTAATCGTTTTCCATTTCTCCTAAAGATTGCAGGTTTTAAAAATTGTGACGCTTTAAGGCGTCATTTGAAGCGGTACATAATTTAGTAATTGACGTTCGAAATAAAAATCTCCGATAATATAATAATCTCAAGTCCATAAACATGTGGCAATAAAATTTTCCTTTAAGCGATCGTAGATAAATCCCCTTTTCGCTAATCCAAGTTTGTCGTAAAATGGACTCACGCATGTCTAGCTATTTACATTACAATAATGTTGGTAGAAAGTATTCATTTCTTCTCGTATAAGCGCTCGTTATTTATTAAATTCGTGATATGTTTCGTTATCTCGCAAGTCGATCGCTGCGAACATCCTTGTTGCTAATAATCCAAACCGCTAAAAATCCCATCAAATCCGTGAGAAAAAACGTCCTTAAAAAGTCTCCCTGACCGGTGAATGAGCCACAGGGCCGGCAAATATTGACTGAACTGTGAATTATAAGTGATTGCACATAGCGGCCCAAGAAAGTAACACATACAAGTCCCCTGGTTTTTTACCCCGGGTTCCCACGTAAGAGGATACAAGAAGCACATGTGCGTTATTTTTTCGAGCATCGTTTCATCTCCGTCTCCATCGTGTGTAAACACAATCGATCTTTCTCTGTCCCCGTGTGTGCAAACCGATCTTGCACCTTCATTGTCCAGGTACAAAAAAAGCGCTTTTTTCTATTCCAAATTAATCTCGGAACGGAACTCAGTGTAGGGTTCCTTGTAAAAAATCTGCCCCTTTCCTGTGCCTGAAAAAACCGGGGGTCTAAGACCGCGCATAAAAAACCCGGCTTAAAAAACGGTCAGGGGACGATTGGGCCATCTGGCTCGCAGAAGGCCCTGCTCTTGAGACGATCTAGGAGGCTGGCGTTCCCTTTGACCCTCTCCGCCTGAGAAAAGTAGCTCGCAACTCATTATTTTTTATTACCATCCGCTTTTTTTCGACAAACATAACTGTTTTATCGCGGGATCAAGTGACCGAAATTGGAATTAAATTATTGCGCATTTTTCGATCCAAACAAGATGAATTTGTTACGCAAAATTGGGAATTTGAGACAAATGTCCGATGCACCCCCAGACAGGGGCGTGATGTACTGACAGATTGAAACCATCAGGCAGAGACTGTTTTAGCCACAGCCAAACATCCCTCTCGAAATATTAGAGACGTCTGGCCGATGTTTAGTCTACATGTGTGTGCCCTACATTCGCTCTAAATCAAATTAACCCTAGAAGGTGGCCTCTCAACCACTTATGGTCAACCAGAGACAAAAAATTATCGGGACCACACCGGCGAAATGGCACAAGAGGCCACATTTAATCAGCTGAGCTTTATGTGTATCTCCGGAACGCATTGAATTTTTTACATTCTGAGACTTAGTGAATTATTATTGAGGACTTGGACAGGATTCGTTGCATGTTACATCGAATATAAAATAGTAGAAACACTAAAATATCGTGGTAATAACCTATTAATAAAACTTCTTAATTTGATGCATAAATTATAAGCAGTAATAATTATTATAGAAACGCAATCAACAACAAAAGTATCGGAAAAGAACTAAGACGAGGTCTTCGAAAGGAAAGGCAGATAATAATTATTGTTAACACTGGGTAATCGTTTGTATGTAGTCACTGAACGTAAATAATAATTGAGACTTTTGTCATTACCACTTTTAACAAGCGTTGTTTTTTATTTTCTTGTCTGTTTTTAATATGATGTGTTTGAGAATATTATAAACACAAGCTCAATAAGGTGCGAGCTATTAAATGTTAATAATTATTCCCAACTCATCACGTTATCCCAGTTAAAAATTACCACCCACTTTGCATAACTGTTCAGTCTCGAATCGTTTCTCTAATAAGCAGAATATGGAACGCAGTTTGCAAAACATTTATTTTGTAATTTATTCACAAATTGTCAATAGAACCGTATCAGCGAAAGCGAAATTAACTGAGTGTCAATGCTGCTTGTTTTCTGCAAGACTTGGAAGTTGCAAAAAGTTGCTAAAAAATTTTACTCCGTCCCGAACATGGATAATTCTTGTAGCTCAATTGTGAAATTGGGCGAAAAGTCCAAGAATGGATTCATCATTTTCCAAATCCGTGTCAAAAGTGACATATCCCGTATGTGAACGCTGAAAGGAGATTACGTTTGTTGGAGCGTGTAAAACAGAAAATTCCTCAAGAAAGGAAGCGATCTAGACGACGGTTCATCGGTCAAGGTTTTGCCACCCTAATATACAGTTATGCTCGTCCGGCCAAACCGGCACCCTCTTTGTGCCCATTTGGCTTGAAAGGAGCGATACACTGACCGCAACAATTCAGAAACCTGTCACAACATGGTCAGAAAAGAGCGGAAACGTAAGGTGTAATTCGGCAAATAATGGCCAGTTGTAGTGGCTTGTAGCCGAATTGTTTAGATAAGATATCGAGCAGACCCGTGAAAAATTCGGCCCATTCAAATTAAGTGAAAGCCAATTAATGTGAATTAAGCCCGAAATTGCTACCTGTGTGTAATAACACCTTCAGAAATTCGAAAACGCCACCATATGTTGGGCTAAATACGTATCAGCGCCGCTATTAATGATTGGGTGTTTTGTATAACAAACAATTTGAAATTGGTCGTTTTTTCGGACTAAACAGTCCACGCACGAAGGTTGGGAAAAGGAAGTTGATTTATTATAAACAAGGAGAGCTTCTTCGAAGACCCCCGTTTCGGCAAATCCAGCAGGATTTTATGGTAGTGTAAACCATAATATGAATTGTTTACATGTCGACTTTTTGTAGAACTGTAAAAATGCTCGTCGGTCACATCGTGTAAATATAGCGAGCACATGTTCATTCCAGGAGCCACGACTATCACCCTTATGTGAGGGTTAGTTGAGGGCCATGTCTTCGACGTCGGAGGGGCTGAGACACATGTGGACGCGTGTGAGGAACATCTTCAAGATGCCTCCATGTGTGTGTGCAGTGGACATCCGTGGTCTAGACGAAGAGAGGGTTATGGGATATTTTTAACTGCTCCAACTGAGAATGATTTATCGGACATCTTCACCAGAGACGCTCTCCAGACCACAAAAATCCACAGCCATTCGAAAAATTCGACGTTTGGTAATCGATAATAATAGCAAAGCGCCGACATTCTCTCATTGTTTGCTTACCTAATCATTATGGAGATTCTGGTACAGCTGATCACAATGGAGATGAGACAATAACACGCCAATCACACCAATAAACCAAGGGCGAAACAGCGCAAACAACCTGCAAATGGCTCTTATGTTTGGAAACATCATTACTTTTCTCGCCAAAACCAAAAACTCGTATTTTTACTTTTCGTTTGTTATGTTTTTGAATCGATGAAGAAACATACAAAAGAGAACATCTCTATGTCTCTATGAATGACTGTTAGAACAGTGCCAGGGATAAATATTACAAAGAGAATCCTTTACACATGTCAACTCTTTGTTTAATACAAATTTTGTGAAAAAATGGAAATATTTAGGTAGAATAAAAATTTGCCAATGAAGCCTTAGAAAAATATATCGAAAACTTTTCAAACAATGTCTTAAGTTTTATTGCTAAATAAATGCAAAAAATTGTATCGTTAACTCGGGGCATTTTACAATGGTTTCCCAAAAAAAAATATTTAAAATCTTTTGTGAAATAAAAAATGTGTATTATTCGAGTGCAGATGGAGAGGAAGCGTTGAAATCACGAAACTCTAGTTATAAATTTGCTACAAAGTAAGTGAAGTTGAAATATCGTTAAATAGCAGTTAATGAAGCAATCAAACAATCGAGCACTCGACCGATCAATTATGTGTTTTTGAAATGGCGCGGTCCCTCGGCTCTTCAAATAGTTGATTAAGATACGTGTATTGCTTGTAATTACAATAATTATTTATACCATTTATGAATTAGCGGGTCAGAGGCCAACACATACTACAATTATTCAAATATGCAAAATACGACAAATTGCATGAAAGTTATGTGTTCACGCTTTCATTCCGAACGTGGTTAATAGTAATGTTAATTAATTTTTGTCGATTTTGGTCGAGTCGACAATGTAGCACCCAGGAAGCGTCCATCAACCGCAATCACTCATAAATTATGAAGTGTGAATAATTGGCAACCATCTGAGGAATCACACACTGGATTTTTATTATCGCAGCATCCATTCGTTTCGTATAATCGAAGCTCTTGAGATGTGTTAAATGTCTATCAAACGCCTAGCCCATATCGGGAATGTGTGTTACTTGTAGAAGTTGGTCAACACAATACGTCATTATTTTTTAACTAAATCGTTAAGCCGTTTAAGAAGCGCGGCTTCAGAATGGGAATGCCATATAAAGGCGGAGATTAGGATTGGCTGTGCATAAGAAGAGAATTATAACTGCGTGGATGGTACACTTGAATACCCAGCCAAGTGGACGGTAGCCCAAGCGTTAATTTTTCTCTGTTTTGTTAAGTCAAACACATGCTTTTAACGCAATGACAACAAACATTATCTCGAGTAAATACACAGACAATTGTTTATTGGTTACGGTTTTATCGCAGGTGACAAGGGGAAAGCGCTCTTCTACTCTCGCCATTTTATTAAAATACCATTCGATATCTCTTATCTTTCCACCAGTCCACATGTTTATCACGCATTTTGTGTTGTTTTTCGCCATTAAAATTTACGTTCGGTTTATTAGCTAGTTAGCTTAAAACACTGACACGGCAGACCTTTGCACTCATATAAATGCTAATGAATCGCAACTTAATAAGTTATAAATAAATGTTAACGACAAAATCAATTATGTCGAAATTCGCAACGAAGGTCTGATCACTTGACCGACGAAGGTGTAAAGTTCTCATGCCGTTGCAAAATGCAGCTGAAGAAACGAAGAGAGATGCCCCCAGTATGTGACCTACGACCTGATTTCTATTGCAAGTCAGTCCCGTTTTGCCCGAGGCGGAATTGTTTCGACTCTTTTCGTCTTTGTACCACATATCGCTGAAGATCTTAGATTTTCTAGCATCGGAGGCATGCAGATTAACCATCAACAGTCCAAACACAACCTCACAGTTCTGCATCTCCTCCAACTGTTTCAAATTTGAGCTTTTTTCGCTTTTATCCAGCTTTTGATCAAATACTTAATGGGACGTGTTTCCTCGTCTCATCATACATGACTCTAAGGTCGTACTATGCGTGTGTTTTGATATTAAACACGGAAATGACTTATTTGGACCTTTGCCATATATGTTTGAGAAATTGGGCCCAAATGGAGTTGTTGACCGTTGTTGAGCTGAGTGCGTCAATATTTGGATACCGCTTTATTAAACGGACAGATTAGCCAGCGGGAGAAATCAAATGACCAGCTTGCATGCAGAAATAAAGATTGCTCCTTTTTTGAAAACACAGGATCGGTCTTCGTTTTGGTTTTGACCTACTTAGTTATGATTTACGGTTGGTTTGTCTTGAGAGAATTGCCCCGGCGATGGTCGATGATTTTTGCCATCGTATAATTTCCATTGTGTCGATTTTGACAGAATGAAATGTGTAGAGTTGCCACCTACGCAATATGTCTCGCATAATTCCGACCCACGTCCCTCGACAGACCCCCATTCAATTCTTATTTAACACGCGAGATAGCGACTTTTTCAGATATATATTGAGGAGTGACTGGCGAGATGAGGCCCCAGATCGCATTAGCATTGAATGCTGTGACGTCAGGAGGGCGAGCCGGGTCACTATTGTCCAAGAACACGACTCTCCTTCTTCTGGAGTCTCAACTCACGATCGCCGTGTCTCTGGATAATGTCAATCCAAGGGTCATCAAATCTTCACCAGCTCGCCCAATTCGGAACGACACACACAGCTTGAAGCTGTAATTAACAGTATTATTCATTACCGTTGATATAAACGCACGTACTGCTTCGTTTACACAGCATTTCGTCACCTTATCTCAGTGGTTGACACAATTTCAACATAATTAAGAGGCTAAGTGTATATTTGCTCGGGGGTATTATTAGATTAGGGCTCAGGTGAGGCAGCGTTTGACACTCATTCGAAACAACAATAATATTGATTAACACCCTCTTGCCGCAAAAAAAATCGAGACCGATTTTCTTCCAATAAAACTAAAAGCAGGAGAGGTGCCGAGGTGCCGCCCTGTGGCACACATTCGAACCCAGGAAGAGAAAAACGATACTTGCTTGCAAACAATTGTTTATTTACTCGATGATTGATCGTCGATTGACCAAAAGGAAAATGTGTCTGAAAGGACATTGATGGCACCGGCTGCATTCACAATGCAATTAATTATACAGCGTCGATAGTTGCCTTTGACGTGTGACCCACGATGCTTGATGGAACCTCTGACATCGTCATCTTCAGCGAGTAACACCTCGCTTCATGGATGACGGACTAATAACACGGCCAATCCTCATAATTGCCTCGCAATGGATAACATCTCCTTATCGAAGGTCGAAGATACATCTTCGACTTATAACAGTATATTTAGTAGCTTGATAAAAGTGTCAGCAAGCGCTCTTGTACCAAACTTCAAATAGTAAAGACATTTGTCTTATGATTTTTACAGTTAGTCGGTAAACAAAAACCTTGATTGCTTGATGTCTGTACATATGTTGCGGCAATTGGTCAACCACCTGAAGGATCGATTTTTAATTGATTTTTATTGTTGGTGTCTCCTGGGGTCAGATTTATTTGAATTTTTTCTCAGTCAATAGCAACGGACCGTGTCAAGATTTATTTATTATTCATTTATTCACAACTATAAGTTGGTAAATACATCAATTTAGCGGACCCGCCAGAGCTATATCAACATTTCGTGGCATCGTATTTTTCTTTTAGAGAAAGTTACAAGGAGGTGTCGCTTCTTCAACTCGAGAAGGTAAACAACAAACAGCTTTTAGACTAAATTCTAATTTGGCCGTGATAACGCGAAAAATATGAAAATCATTATGCAGTTTACACTCGAGACAGAAAATTATTACAACTATTGATTCTATTCTTATCTATTTACAACTGCTACTACAATGGCTACCACTACTAGAGAAACTTTTCCGTTCCATTGTACAAGACTATTAAATAAGTTTAAATAAATATTTATGTGTTATACACGGTTTAACAAGCAATTAACGCACGAAATTCTCAAGCTCTCTGATTTTGTTTATATTCTCCAATAAAACAAAACAATAGTGAATAAAAATTAAAATGTTGTTTCTAAACTTAACCACCGAAAATAGCATTTGGAAAATGTCCCTTTATACAGGTGAACCTGTCTCGAAATTACTGAGGAACCTAAAATTGAGAATTTCGAATATTGGAGCTAAAAATTATTAAATTTAGACGGAAATTACATTACTGTTTGTTTCTCAAGCGTTATATGGGGTGTCGCGGACAGGCACTTAAGAGCAGCTAGATAAAGCTATTACTATTTTCGATAAAAAAAAATTACAAAACCTTTTGTTTTGTAGACAAAGGTTGAAATCAAAAATAAAAAATGGCAAGGATGCACAGGTATACATATTTTTACACATTTAGAAAATTATTAACCAAAAGTATTATCTACCATAGTAATATTAGTAGGTATAGGCATGTTGCCAAATGTTGCTGCACTTTTAAATAGGTATTTTTAACTCATTAAAAAAAAAGAAAATGTTTTCCTACAATTCTTTTTGAAAAATTGGATAGTGAATCAAATAAACATTAAAATACATTATTAAAAACAAAGTTAACAGGTCTTCTTTTCATACAATTTCACATTAAACTATGCGTTTTTGCAACTTTTACGAGCTGCTGCATCTTAAAGAAGAATCAATAATTTTCTTTATTTCACCAGTATCCACTCTCAAGAGCGTGTCCGCGACTTTTGACACAAACGATAGTTTGGATTAAAAATGGTGTTATTTTTGCTTTTTTATAGGACTTACCTTTCTTTTTGCGACACTTTATTAAATAAGTACGTGAAATCTCTTTGACATTTAACCAAAAGCGTAATTATTTAAACAAAAACAAATCAAAAAATCATAAATTATTTTAACTTTTTTAAGTACTTTTTTAACTATTAAGTACTCACCTTCAATCAGGCTCCTGAAATAAGTTTGCGTAGACATAACCAAGAGAAGTACAGTTTTCGTTTAAGGATTTGTTTAATAGTAGGGCCTCGGGTCTTGGACTTACGAGTACCAATTGTTGTAAAAAAAATAAAGCAAAGTGTAATGTTAATTACGATTTTTGTTACACAAATACATTGAAAAGCATTGAAGTAATATCTAGACTGACATGTCTACGTAATTATTCATATTCAGCTTAATGGAGAAGCTTAAAAAGCTCTGCACATAAGTTAGTCAGAAAGACTACTTAATTTCCATGCATTTAAATACGATTTTAATAAATTTAAATAGTTATTGCATATTACATTAGTCTAAACAAACAGAAAGCACTTGCTGCATGGCTCTTAAACGTGCGTGTATAGTGGCAATTATAAAACAATTATTTATGGAGTAGGTACTTTTAGGTATTTTTATTGGTGTTTGGTCGGCTGTAAAATTATTTTTTGAGAAGAAAAACGAGGTGAATCGTTTCCTAGTTGTGATTTTCCGCAGATCCACCCCCTGTGAACGTATCAGTGCGTCGCGACGCCTACACGTGGCGCCCCGCGTCGGTAGAAAGCGACACCACAATCCGCCCCCACCCCATTAGCTCTTACTTAAAAAGTCTGAAAAGTTAATTAATTATTTGAACAGTGTTGAATGCGCTCGAGCGCTGTTTCCTTATGAATGATAATGCGGAAAGTCTTCGAAAAGGGAAGTTTTCTGCCAGCTGTTCCGATTAATTGGCTGTTTGTTTTGGCGCACGCACTTAGATAAAAATCGGAACCTATCTGTGTTCTCACCTTATCTCAATATTTGTGCGTGGTTGCTTAATCTCGGCAAATGCAACGAAGACGTGCTGTTTGAGCACCGTAGTGTTTTTTGCGCGAGCTTTCGCTCCGGAGCGCTCCGGTGTAGCATCCGGAGAGCCAGCGGGCAAAGCCCCCACTCCGGGCGCGTATATGCGCAGCAGCATCCCTTCCTATGGGGTGAGCACGGCCGGTGGCTAGTGAGTGGCCTTCCCGAGCCCGAACGATACGAACCGACTCACACCGACCCAGAAACGGCCGCTCTGTCGCCGAAAGCGTCCGCGAACACGACACACGCGCTCGGACCATTGGCCACTCAGCATCTCTGGTCCAGGACCGGACATGGGCCCCAGTGACATGAGACGAGTTCGCTAGTAGTGCCCCAGGTGTAGTGACCCAGTGACAGTGATGAGACTCTGCCTGTGAGAGACTAACACCGCCAAGATGAGAATCAAGATGCCAGCAGTGCGTATAGCGCAAGGTGAGCTTTTCCGATTTTCCGCGCGGAAAAAAACGCGCGCCACGTGAGCCGCGTTTTTAATTAGTTCGCGAGGGACGGTGGGTGGAGGGTGCTTCTCTCCGACTAATAACAAAAAGTTATTATAATGATTTTTGTCGACGAAGCTTGCGCAACTTTTTCTCGCACTTTGCTTATTCAGTCTTCTTCAGTTTTCCAACGCGAGCGTTTCGGAATACCAAAAAATTACTTTGTTCGCCAGTGACTTCCTTTTATCTTATCTTGGAAAATTCGGGACACGTCAACCGGAAAAAATCCGGGGCGCTTTGCCGTCGCTCCGGACAATACGCCAATTACTGACCGTTGACCACCGTGCGAACAAGAAAGGGTTGAGCGACCTAGTCCAAGAATAAGAATTTTTTGTACCACTTTTCCCATCAGTCAACATGGTCAAAATTCTTCAGTGAGTGATTTTGAGCAAAAAATTATTTAATAGTTGGTAGGGCTTCATTTTCTTAGATAAAAAAGTTAGTACTAGTAGCAAATTATTACCTTGGAAAAATCGGCAGACGTCAAAAATTTGAAGCTGGCCGTTGGCCACCGTGCGAACAAGAGGGTTGGCTAGCAACCCTTCTAAAAAACGACAGGTAGATGAGCGCGTGTTCGGGCTATTAAAAGAGGATCCACCGTGAATTAATATGTTAAGTGGCATTCGCGTGTCTTAGACCCCTGGCACACGAACGGCTCATTCTTCGCACGATTAAAACTTTTTGTTTGCTTTCGGGCGAAATTTCAGTGTCCAAGGGGAGAGCGGTCATCCGTGAACCTTATCAAACGTTTGTAAGTGGTTTTGAAACAGTTATTTCATAATCGCACCGTTTCCGGTTCCTTGTCGGTCTAATAACGCGCATTAATTACAAAAAACGCCCATTTAACACCCCCACTCAGAGGGCAGTAGTACGATATTTAACGCTAGTTTGTATGCACACCTGGTTATGCCAATATTGATATAACATTAGCATCTCACCTTTGGTAGTGTTTGTACGATGGGCTTTTTGTCACTAATTGACCAACAAATTGTTTGAGTTTTACTTGAATAAACACCGGCAAAAAGTTTTACTTGACTTAATAAAGCGGTCTCTAACTGACGGATCGTTTAAATCGCCCGATTTTTAAATTTATTGTCGATGTTAAGTGTCGGCAAGACAATCTATGCACAGTGAGTAATTTTATAGTCCGACATAAACATGTTAGTGTCAATTAATTACAATCAATTCTCTGAGTGGTCCACGGCTAAAAACGCCGTTGACTAATTTTATGGGGGCGACCACCCAAATCTCCAACTTGGCCCGAAATAGAGACCGCTCGGACATCTCCAAAGGTTAATTTTGGAAAGTATCATTTGTTCCCGAACGACGCGCTCATAAAGAGAATTTTAATTTATGAACCAGTAGCTAAAAGGTTAAGAGAGTTAAACGCATTTAGTTTAAGAATAATGATCGGCTGTATTTTCATATTTTACTTAAATAGACTTGAACCCGCTCTATACCGACGGAGGAATTTACCAACGCAATTAGGAAAATTAATTATTGCACTAACGGTTCTATTTTACCTAGCGTGTGTTCGTATATATGGCGGAAATTATCGATGATAAAATTAATTTTTCGCATTCTTATTAAGATACGACACTAAAAGCGCCCGTTATGCTTTGCAAGGAACTTAAAGCGTCTAAATAAACATTTATTTGTGAACGATGTGCGAAGAAACAAAAATGTTTTCTATTCATTTTATTTGCTATTCCCTATCCTGCTCAGTAATTTACTGATTTATAACTGAATTGCACATTAAATTTTGGTTTTCCTTTCTCTAGGTTTAATGTTAGTAATTTCAATAAAATCGGTAACAAAAAGTTGATTTCCTGCTGTTTTTTTTTTTTGATGAAAGCTCTAGTTGTTGGAAAAAAGTAGTTCGTTCGTAAACCTGAACCGGGACACGTTATTTGGTGCTCCGGTGGCCAGGCATTTATTTTTTTGCTTCATTCAGAGAAACAGTTTCTAAAGCTGGTGAAATTTTCTAGTTCGTCGCTGTTTCCTGCTGGCTGATAGCTTTAATAGTCTTTTCGTTTTGCGACCGCAAATAGGCGTGCTGCACACTTGACCACGAGTCAACTCAGTGGCTGCACTCAACTTTATCTCTCAAAATACCGAGAATTATCCCATAACTAGTCTTTATTTGTTCGGTAGTATAAGTTTAATACGTTTCTTGACGCACCATGTGCAATTTTCTTCGATAAATCTGACGGAAAAATGCTTAATTATCGCAGGATCGTCGATCCTTTTTGAAGCTGACTTATGGACACGATTGCTGCCACAACCGTCCAGATTTCACACCAACGCGGAAAACGATCCGAGAATTATGTTAATAGCGTTGATAAGTAGCCAACCGTTAGGTTGCGTTAAAGCCGGGGCTTTTAATTGTTTTTTGGGGTATCTTTGTGGGTTGTTTGTGGCAGGAAGAGCATCATCCGGTTTGTTTGGTCAGCTTCTTTGATAAGGCCGATGTGGCCGGTAGATGATTCTGCGTGTGTTGATCGTCGCTCCTTCATGTCCTTGTTGCGTTTTTCATTGTTTCTGGGCGATAAATCCGCGAAACCGCAACGATAAATATCGAGTCATGGCTTCACGCTGGCCAAGCGACCCTCTGACATTTGCAATATTCTTAAGGTTAGCTTCGACCGGCTGAACTCTTCGACGCAGGTGGCGTAAAATCGGCGTTAACCACTGGACGCGTTTTTTCCCGTTTCCTCCTGCTATTTACGGCGACCTCCGGGTCGGAGTCCAAGAAGAAAATCGCTCTTCCGGACTGTTTCGCTCCGGTGGTTGTCGTACTTCTAAGCGTAGCTCCGTTGACGCCGAGAGAACGCTTTGTCCAGTTATGTGACGAACTATCAGGATGTCACAAATGTCAAGCAATGTTGCGCAAGAAATTGCCGCTTAATTACCGCAGCTGGAACGGCCCTGGAAAGAGCTTTCTAATTTCGGGGCTCTCCACGCGGAAACGCGATTTTCTACTCACGATCGGTGCCGATATGTAAGATAATTAAAAAATTACAACAATGACATGAAGAACCTTGCGTCATTGTTATACAAGGAAGTGCTCGAAAAAACTGATTTATGCTCTGGATCACATTTTGACGATGGGCGAACAATTACTCTGTCTCAAGTGATGACAACTCTCGGCCTACATTCCACATTGTCCACAGCTCGAATCTTTTTTTAATTTTTATTTCATGCCACTAGTAGGTTCATGAGAATTTTATTGCCAAATTTTTTTGGTTACAGCTAATCCCGTTTGGTGCCGGTAAAGGTCAGCATGATGGACACAAATGTCAAATACTATTCATATATGTCCCATTAAATTAACAGCCTTATCTTGACATTTCTTCAAGATTGCATTCCTCAGATAATTTTCTTGGATTACTTGTTAACGATGTGTTGCCAAAATTTGCAGCGTCTTGTATTTCGTTTAAATTTTTCGTAAAAAATAAATGACTTTTCAACCATCTGAGTTTCTTTTTTAAATACCAAATTCCCTAATAAAACATGCGAATTAAGATATGGAAGAAAGCAACTTTCCTTTGGCTTGAGCAGAACAATTATCCAATTATTTAAAAAGTGCGATGTTTTAAATAAAATCATTGTTTTATCTTTGGGATGCTTACCTGCTGTATTGCCTAATAAAGTAAAATAATTATTAAAGTTTTCGAAAGTTGTATTTCATATTCAGTGGTTGTGGAAAAGAGTAAATTTTGTTTTTCTTTGTAGAATCCAAAATAACTAACGAAGAAAAAAATGGTAGATATTATTAATTAGATGATTTTGCATTTACTACCGATGCACGATTTACCTACTTATTCCTTATGCTAAGAATGAATTCGTTTTTATAAAAGCCTTTGAGAATGTGTAATGAAATGACGAAACCGGTGATGAAAACGCTTCATTTGTCGTAAAAATAATGCATTTATTGTAAAGTATCTTTTCATGTTTGTTAAAATTGAAGTGTACAAACACATGTACTATTGAATTACATAAATCTTATTAATAGTACAACAAACCATCGTCTATTTACAGCCGTTAAAACCTCGCTCAATTTATCACTTGTGACTTAACACGGGTTACCTGTAAGGTGCTGATCCGTCTTTTATGTTTACAACAAATGAAAATTTCATATTAACACATGACTTTTCGCAATATATTTTTTGGCACCGCTTTTGTTATTACCGCTTTCACTTTAAGCTCTCGCAAATTGCTTGATATTTATCCTCGTCGGTATCTTTTGAACTTCTTTTCAATGAGTCCTGCACTTCAGAAAGTGTACAACCAAACAAAATCTTTATGACTGGCAATTGTATAATCTTTTTGTTAGTAGCTTGGTACTTACAATAAAATCTTCGGTAATCGTTGATTTGACACTTTTATGGAATGTTTGTGCGTGTATTTTACGAGTGGGAAAAATTAAGTTTGTTTGTCCAGCGGGTGTATGCAGCAGGAGCCGAAGTGCAAGAATGTCGAGTGCGAAGCCGGCCATAAAGTCAAACCTGGTATTTTCCTCTACCATAATTCGCTTGCATGGTGTTGTTTATTGGCAAATATAACGTCTCCGCTATTTAGACCCTCAACAATAAAGCGGATGCTGGATGCATTCGAATTAGCATTAAAATATTTCGCGTAAGCTGTTTATTTTTGCAGGGAACCGCCTTACGTAAGAGCTTTTACGGCGCCATTAAAAAAGCTGCACTGACCAGCCTTACGGATTCACGTTTCCTGTTTTTATTAATGCATAAATCGCGTTTTATTATAATGTCATGTCCGATTGGAATCGATGTTTTATCACCCGTTTCTCGTAAAATTGATTTAGATGTGGGAAATTCGTAACGCTTTTGGTATTTTTCGTCGGTTTTAACAAAATAGAATTAGTACCTATATAGGTGAACAATGTTTGCCGTAGATAAGGACCGTGCCCGCGCTCCGGACGCTACGATAAGATAAAAAGCTGCGGCCATGTGTACGTTATTACTAAACAAACTCCACCTAATTTATTTCGACTTGAACAATTTCGTAATTGCGGCGTAATAAAAGTTCCGCAATGTTACCGGAGGCACAAATCCCCATCACACTAATTAAAACAAACCAAAAATCGAACGCTGTATGCAAAGTGCCATTGATTTTTTTAAAGACTTCGGCTCGTCTCAGGTCACGTGCATTTAACAGGATCGTCTTTCCAAACAACCCCACAAATTGATTCGAGGTGGGGCTGGCTTTGCATTTTTACCTTATTTTTACAGACGTTTAAAACGAATGGCGACTTGTTATCACAGATTAGTTCAGATTTTTGGAAGTCTTATCGCGTTATCTCTGCACAACTCATTGGTTTTAACCAGTTTTGCGCCACTCTCGACTTATTTAATTTTACAAAACATTTGGAATGTCATTATTGTTAAATTAATGTTAATAAAGTAAGATTGTTTACGAGTAAACAACCTACGAAACAGTTACACGTATTGACCCAAAAACTCCTCAACTCTCTCGCTAGTTCCCCTAAAAGAAGTAAATTTCTTGGCGTTCCCTCATCCCGCCATTATGCAAAACTTTTCTCCATGATTTATTCAGTCCAGTGGACACATCCAGGTCCCGAAAATCGTAAGTGAATTACCATGTCTCTTCATTATTAAACCTCCGACATGTTTAGTTATTTACGAAGCTTGACCGTATCCACCTTTTCTTAAAGCCGCTGATTAGACACACACGGCGTCATTGTCGTCATGACCCAATCGCACACCGGGCCCCTATTGCGACATTGTGATTACGGACCTGGCCGCTATGTTGTATTGCAATAGCGACATATTTAATAATTGCACGTGGTGGAAAAGTGCACGCCCCAAGACGAAAAATGTTGCTTATCTCTCGGAATTTGTTTTACGATCTCTTATAAATTAATTTAAGAGTCAACAGTGATGTTAACACCTGATGACTCGTGCGTCAACATTAAAAATTCAGATTTTTGGCGGAGGCTTTTCGTAATCCTCTTTCACCGAGCACGCAATTCTATTAAAAGTTTTTAGTCGGGAAATATCGGATTACTAATGATATGCGGCAGGACATCGAACAGCGGCCAGTAACTTACGATGTTTGATCGTTTATTTATTACAATCCATCGCCTAGAAGGTGATTAATTATTTCCCGAGGAAGGATGGTATGCCCACGGCGCTTAGCAGCATCTAATCATTTTTATCGCTGTGTCAATTTACTCTTCCCCAACTTAATCAATATGTCTAATTCACACGTCAAAGGTAAGGTGGGCAACACACATGTGATACTCCAACGGGAGAGGACGTTTGTAGAAAAAGAACAAATAACTAAAGGCTAAAAGTTTTTATGAAAAATTTTACAAATTAACTTGACCTGCTCTGAACAACAATTCCTTCTTTTTTTGCCTTCTGCCTTTTGGGTTTAGCTTACTAGTTTTAACTATGCAATATTTTTTCTTACTAGAATACACTAGAAATCTTTGATTGCTTATTTACCTATTTATTGTTTCGTATTTGTACTTGACGTATTTATTTATAGTTGCTTTTACTGTATCCTCTGGACTGTTTTTCAGTTTTGTATACCTATCGAATACAGTCTCATGAAAACTCTATTTTTTGCCAGTTTTCTCTTAGATGTTCCATACTTTTTTATAATTATTATTCTCTTTCTACACACACCAGAAAAGTCTAGGGATATTAGTAATTTTTCTGAATAATGATGTAATAAATGAAATTTTTGGCATTTTTTGAAACGAATTGTGATTTATTGGCATAAGTTTTACAGATTCCATGAAAAGGATTTTGTTTGCCATTGTTACAATTAAAGAAAAACAAAAATTAAATTGTTGTTTCTAACTTGATTTTGTGTGACGTTTTTACAATTAAAAAAAAAACAAAAGTAAAATCATATTTTTGTTAAGTAATGCAGAGTGTGATCTCCCCTACTGGTTAGTACAGCTCAACATACCCGTGACACTCTTGTTTATGTTTTCTTGGAAGATTTCTTGCCACCCTGCACTTAAGGCTGCGAATAACTCCTAATAATTTTTTGTGTAACATTTATCCATAGAACTCTTCTTTGGAGTGTATCCTAGACATGTTCAATGAGTATCAAGTCAGAAGATTGTTCTGGGCACAGTAAAACAGAAATTTCGTTAGCTTCGCAAAAATTTCTTAACCACCTGAAGTGTGCGGTTGGCAATATCTTGCATAAAAATCAAACCATCACTGTAATTTTCGGTGTAAGGCAAGACAAAAGGTTAAAGAATAAGATCCCTACACCGAATTGCGTTTCAAAATGGTTTAATCAAAACGAGATTGGTTTTTAGTTTGGTTTGTATTCCACCCTACGCCATGATTGTTTCACTGAAGTAAGGATACACTCCTGGACATGCTGGAAAAGATTTTCTTGCCAGATTCTCTTCAAATACGCATTTCAAATCGGGATTTATTAGTAAATAAAACATTAGCTCACTGTTGCAAATTGCAAGCAACAAAGACCTGAATGCATTAAAGTCTGGCTAGGCGTTTGGCTAAACCATTTTTAACGACAAATGGGTACAATGATCTTGTTCTTTAACCTTTTTTCTTGCCTTACACCAAAAATTACCCTGATAGTTTAATTTTTATGCAAGATATTACCAATCACACACTTCTAGTAGTTAAGGAATTTTTACGAAGTAACGAAATTTCTATTTTATTGTGGCCAGAACAATCTTCTGACAAGTCTTCTAGGAAACACTCCAAAGAAGAGTTTTGTGAATAAATGTTACGCAAAAGAATCATCAGGAGGTCGTCGCAGCCTTAAGTGCAGTGTGGAGAGAAATCTCTCAAGAAAAGATAACAACTATGCCACGGCGATGCTAAGCTGTAGTAACCAGTAGGAGAGGTCACACTCTGCATTAGTTGCCAAAAATATTATTTTGTTTTTGTTTTTTAACTGTAAAAATGTCACACAAGATCAAGTTACAAACAACAGTTTTTATTTTTGTTTTTTTATTGTAACAATGGCAAACAAAGTCATTTTCATGAAATCTTTGAAATTTACGTTAATAAATAACAATTCGTTTCAAAAAAATGTCAAAAATTTTATTTATTACATGATTATTTAGAAAAATTCCTAATGTCCCTAGACTTTTCTGGTGTGGTAATTTGGGTCTACTAGGAAAAGGTACTTATCGAATCAAATATTCAAACAATAGAGTTATAGATGCCACCAAATACTCCAAATAATTGGTATAAAAGGGTGAATCCCAAAATAAATTATTCTGTTTTGGTACTTTTAGTCCATCCGTTGTGCATCGCTTGCATAAGAGGGAAAACCCCTTCTAAACTTCGTAACTGCGTTCTGTTAACTCATTGCTTATTAATGAAGATAGGGAGATGCGGTTTTTACTGTGACTTCCTCACCTCATTGTCTCTCGTCTGTTACGCTCCTTCGTTTTGTGTGACTTGAGTTTTTTCCATAACTGATGTAGAAAATGATTTAAATCGTCTGGCATAACTGGATCTTGCATCTTCATTGCAGATAGCGCAATTTGTCTATTTACGAATCATAATTTTGCGTTTATGGAAGTTAATTTTATATCTTCGATGAGCACGACCGAGTAACGGCGGATATTTCAAAGTAAAGCACCGCCTGAAAGAAGTGATTTATGGTTCTCACGATTTGGCATTTTGGGTTTTTATTTGCGACAAATTTTTGAGAAATTTGTGTGCAAATGGTGGTGTATCGGTTGCAATTTGTTCCATTCATTTGAAAGTAAATTAACGAGTCTTTGTTTCGGTCGGCGGTAGCTCGTTATTATCTCAAAACTCACACATGCATGTTATAGATAAACGACAATGCGATTATTTTACGTGGGAACGGGGAGATAGTATCGAACACCTTGCGCTGGAATCTGTGACCTGTGAATGGTCCAGTTGTCAAATCTTTGAGAACGATCTGACCACTGCTCTCCTCACCCATCTCACCTCTTTTCCATTGTGAAAGAAAACCGTTTCTCCGATTTCGTCCCGAAATGAAATTGTAATCTCGCAATTTCTCCGGCGCGCATTATGAGCAGCGGCGTTTCTAATGAGTCGTAATTTTGCGCGCGGAAAGTAAATTCATTTACTCGGATCATTTTTCATTTGTAAACATGTCGAATTCGGAGGTATTGGGGCTATTGTGTGAGTCAAAGGGTTGAGCGAAATTCCCACACAGCACCCACATCTGCTCAGGCCTCAATGTTATCTGGACATCGAAAGAGATCAAAGAAGCGAGAGATGAAAACGCGATTACGCTTTTTTCGAACTTTTATTAACCGACTTTGCTAATTAAATTGACAGAGCCGGGAACCAGAGGCGATGCTGTTTTCCAGCCAATAAAAAATGTCATTTTTGTCAGTTCGTCAGGATTTGTTTGCAGACCGCACACAATGCAGACAATGCGCACTTGACATCAATTAAAGTGGACATCATCGGTTTTTTAAGCTCGATAGATATGCAAATGTCGGATTTGAGATTCAGGAAAAAGAGACAACGGATGCTGCATGTAAATAAGTTGCAACTTTTGTGTTTTGTTGTGTAATTTCGTGGCCTATTAAGCAATTCAATCTTGGATTTGCGGTGCATCTGAATATTAAAAATAATCGGCACACGTGGGGCGAGTTGAAGGACCTATACTTTACATATTCTAAAGTTGTCGATCCACCCTCGTCCGATCAGGCAGTTAGTTAAGAGAATTTTAATGTGTTTGTTCACGCACAAGACGCATTTGGCTGACTTTGGTAAGACGAAAAATATTGGACAGGGCCAGAAAAGGGGGACTATTTTTAACTAGCCCGAAATAAGCACCGTCTTAATTGAAGCTAAAACTCAACTTTAGAACATGCTTTATTGCCGGTGTCGCGATGTTAACAAACGCAACTGACTCAGTAGTAGCTTAAGATATCGATCTCTGATCCGCGATTTTGATCTAATTGACGACCGGGAGAATAGTCGCTGGATAAATCTTATATTCGATGAGAATAGGCTTAGATATGCCTTGTTTAGACCGTACGAGGACCGAACAAATTTACAAGCAAATTGTGTGATGGTTTCATGCCTTTATTCAGAACAAATGCCCGTATATTCCCTGGCGAAAATAATTAACTACATGTTTGGACGCTGAATGTAAATGCATTGATACCAGAAAATACCGAACGCGGATATACTCAAATTAAAACTTTACAACAAAAACACATTCAAAACAACAAAAACATACTATACGCTACACCCTTTCAGAGTTCATTAAAAAACGTGGTCACCATTTGTAAATTGAGAACAGACCTGTAGGGTTAATTAAATTATTTTTCGCTAGCTGTGTGTAGACTAGTCGACTTTTTTAACAACGAGAAAACCCCAATTGGGTCAGATTTTTTAGTATTTCTTTATTTCAAAAGCAGGAGGCTTTTGTCTGTGGGTAAATAATTATCGCACCGTGCAATATTCGCGTCCTCCCAACTATGGACATAGCTATTTTCGAGCGCCATAATTCATTCCGTCGACTTTGATATACGAACAATTAGGATGCGTGATTTATAGATAACGCGACCTCTAACGGTAGCTGTTGTGCCATGTAAACATGCTTTGAGCAAGGTGTTGTAAATGTGAAAATCGTAAGACTCCCACGCTCCAGATGAACCACCGACCATAAGAAAGGGTCAGATGCATTCAGCACTTGTCGGAGGACAATGGTCAGCAGCAACCTGCCCATAATGTCCCATTATACGTCAATACGGGTCCCATTCAGCGATGTTTACCGTCTCTATTCACGTCGTCTACCATCAAACCGTCGGTTTGATTCCAGCAATTTGGCCCCTAACGGTTTCTGGCCCTTTTTTCGCTATTCCCTCAAGGTCTGATAATTTGGAAACCGATATCGAAAATTACCATCAATTTTTGCAACCTCGACCGGATTCCTTTGTTGGGTCCCTCCCCGGGTTATTTTTTTAAGGGTCTATCCCCACCTTACCCCATCTGCACCCTTGATCTTACTACCTGTATCAGTTCGCAATCAGCATCCACTGCAGTACCAGTGTCCCAGTGCCCCATGTATCATGACGGTTGAACTACTTTTAAAAATGAAACTCTTTTGGAAGTATTTCATAGGTGAGTGGGTTTGTTGTTTTTTCTAAAATCGAACACTAAATTACCGTAATCTCTTCATTAATTTCGCCGAATAAAATATAGCTTTTCGAGGCCATTAAGCGCAGCCCTCTTGATTGGAAATAGTAGCCTTGCGATGTCCTGATTAAGCCAAGGACTCGTATATCCAGTCACATAATGTCCAGATACCGCTTCTAAAACTCGACGAGTGGCTATAGTCGGCGTCATTTTATTGGCCCTCGGGGGTGACAAATGAAGATCGGGTCATGACATTAACTACCCGACGTCTCACTATTTTTACACGCTTGGGGTTTTTATTTAAGCCTTTTTGACACCAGGGGCAAATGCTCCTCTAAAAAGTTTTATTGCATTTTCCTGCAAATTTAGGACAAATACTCCAAAAACCTTGTTTATTATTGCAACAAATGCTCGAAATAAATCAATAGCGGTGTATTATCTCTAAAATAACCTTCAAAGTTTTGCAATAATTGTAAACACTGGCCATGTACAATGACACAAAATTGTTTGTTTATTTTTGTATTAAAATCTTATACTGCTATACAATACTTTTCTACGAAAAGTGGTTTTATACTATTTTATTGGTCGTTTGTTCAGGGACTTTCAAAAATTAAAATAATAAAAAGTTAAGTTTACTTCCAACTTTCATAAGGATTTTCAAAAATAACTTAGTCCAAGGGAATTGGCTTATCTCAAGTGAATTTTCGGAAGATTACTAGTAAAACTTGAACATGCTAGAAATGAATACTGCATAAAATGCAGGTAATTACATTATCTATGCATGTGACACCAACGAATTTTTGGTATTTTTTTTTTCAAGAAGAAATGCGTAAAAGTGGCATTTTTTTCATATGATTTGGTGTTAGAGCTTTTACAAGAGCGAAAGTATTTTTAATGGATCACTGTGTATCGATCTCTGTGGGGTGCAATTGATTACACGCCGGAGTCCGGGTCCATTCTTTGTGTCGTGGCTTCCAAACAGCACAGAAAATTAACCATCAACCCTTCGTCGGCCATTCCACAAAACATAAATGTCCAGGTGCGTATTGAGCACACGGACCACTACAATGGTCCAAACAACGGACGCGTCTCAGCCTCGCCATTGTCCGAACCCTAAAAAGGGCGGTTTTTGTTCTCCGCGCTTTCCTTAGAGTTAAGAGGAAATATTGATTAACGACAAAACAATACCACCGTCAGAACGAACGCACTGGTGGGCATCTGAGACGAAAAAGTGTCAAATAAGCCGGGAGCACGGCGACAATAACGAGATTTCCTTAGTTTTTGACGGCGCCAGGAGGTGGTCAGTAATCGCATTTGGGGCCACGTTGTCACATATCGGTAAAGTAGACTAACCCGACGTAATTCACAAATTAAATTAGAGGACACGCTCCATTGTTTATTGGGCGCGCATACGGCCCTGGGGGTGGAATATGGACACAAACAAACCCATTGACTCTTTTCCCCTCTTTCAGCTATTCCCGACTATACCTGTACCCGAAGTCGGCAAGAATAATCGAATTTGTACAGCCTTGTTACTTTTAATCATTCATTTTCCGCACTTGAGATGCGTCACGTCTCACAAACAACCTCTCCAATCCGTCGATTCCTTATCACGACCCAATAGAATACATTACAATATATATTGGTCCAGTAATAGACGAGAAAATAGCCAATTTTATTTCTGTATCTGTCATTGTTTTCTGGTCCCGTTATCGAAAGATTGATAGCAAATTGAACCGAGATTGCTCCTCGTACAAATTTCATGAGTACTGACCATTGTCCGATTGTTCCACCAATAAAAAGGGTGATGTGTGAACGAACCCTTCGCGCACTGTTATTGGTCAGTTCGGGGAGTGGTCAGTTGCAAGGGGTAGCTGAGACCGGACACGGTTGGACGAAAAAAGGTTACTGTTTATCTTTTTACCTATGAGAAACGGTCAAGGATAAAGAGAGTTGAGCTGACCCAAAGGGGTTAGGAACACTATGCAAAGTGTTTGATTCTTGAAATTATAAATAGGTTTCTTGACTAAAAGCAGTTGAGTATTTTTAGAACGCTTCAATTATTATCACATCGTAAGTCATTTTTGTGTGTTTGATCTTTGCAAGAGGAATGACCACATTTTTTTCTTATATCCTAGTTTCCTGAAATAAATATTCATCGGGAATTTGGTTGTGCTCATTCATAGAAATTGTATTTTTTGTGTTTGTATTGTTTGTAACTTCCTTCACAATAAGAGGAGTGAAACATAATTGGTTTTTCCTTTTTTGGTATTTTTTTATCTTTGTCACTATTGTGCTTGTGCTATTTAAATGTCTAATGAATTGTCAAAACCGACTTTCGCCATAAATTAAATGAGGCAATTAGCCTATTTGTACAGCAAAGGCTATATCCACAGAATGGCCAATAATACTAATATAATAATTATCCTGAGTAGAAGGCAGAGCCTCCTTGTTTAGCGGTTTGCAATTACTCGTTTGAACAAAACGGTCGTTTTGGTTTTTATTTTGATTGTAGTAGCGTAAAAGTTGTATTGTGGGAGCTATCGACAATGAACCGCCAAACAAGACACCCTGTTAAGAAGAACAATTAAAAATATGGATCGACGAGCTGGTGATTGCTAATCCCTGTAGGGGTTCGTTATTAGGGGGGTGAAGGGGTTGTCGCCCTGCTTGTCGAGTGTCATTACGACACCCGGTCACATCAGGGGGTGGGACGGAATCGCAGCTGTTTACACAGAAATCGATACGTGCATAAAAATTCAAACTCGCCTCATTATAAATTGGGCTCGGATTAATTTAAGAAAAATAATCTTTGTTGCAGCAGACGCAGACGGGGCGGGCACAGACACCCACCAGGACATCCTGACTTGCGGCGTGTGCCAGAAGCCTTTCGCCCTCTCCGACATCGTCCGCTTCATCCAGCACAAAGTAGCGTCTTGCAACAAAGAAAACTTCGGACAATGTTTCGCCGCCACCGACCGAGAACGAGACAACGACGACGGGGCGCTGCCCCTTTCCACCATCAACACCCGCCGGCCGAGCATCTCTGCCCCCATCTCGGGGAAAAAGGCGTCTGGGAGCAGGGTGCACACGCCACCGCCAGCCTCCCCCAGACTGCCGGCACCTGGCGATCTGTGCGTGGACGGCGCCGCCTCCTCCACCCCCAAACGGAGGGCCTCAGCATCGCCGCTCACCTCCTCCAGTATGGAGGACGGGGAGGACATCAAGCCCGACATCAAGCAGGAGAGGATGGACACCACGGAGGAGAGCAGTCAGTGCAAGAAATCGCGGACGGAGTTCGCAGACGCCGAGTCCAACACTACACACAGTGGTAAGAAGTGGCACATTGTCCCCCAGGGCTACATACAGCGTTGGGCAGAAGTATGGAACCAAACGTTTTGTGCCTAAACTACGTACCTTACGAAAAAACTAATTAGTACATCATCAACTACCTCAATGTTTTTCAAGAATTTTTTTCTTCGAATTTTTTTTTAGTTTTTGAGTTATTCAAAAAAAATTTTTATTCAAATGGCACCCTATTATGGCGATTTTTTATGCCCTAAGAATTACTTCTAAGTCAATAATATTGTTTTTAAACCAGTGTTTTTTTTTAATAAATTATTAAATTGGCGGTCCGAACTTAATACGAAGATTTATCGAATTTGGCCGAAGTGGTTGTATCCATGCATGTTTTATTCCACTAATTTGATTCGTCAAATTTTTTGCAATTATAAACATTCATGGATACAACCACTTTGGTTAAGTTCGAAAAACCTTCGTAATGAGCTCGGAACGCAACTTTAATAATTTATTTAAGAAAAATCACTGGTTTAAAATTAATTTTATTAAAGTAGAAGTTGTTTTTAGAACATAATCTAAAAAAAAATCGCCATAGTAGCGTGTCATTTGAAAAAAAATTTTTTTTGAATAACTCGAAAACCAAAACGATTTCGAAAAAAATTATTCATGAAAAATGATCACATTTTTAAAGTAGTTGATGATGTACTAATTAGTTTTGTCTAAGGTATATAGTTTAGAAATAAAACGCTTGGTTCCATACTTTTGCCCAACCCTGTTTATAATATTTCTTAAAAAAAAACGTCGCACGTCACAAATGGTTCCCTATTTATTGTCCTGAAGAAGCCCAAAAAAGGAGACGAAACGTAGACAATAAATAATCTAGCAAAATTAAATGTGTCTGCATTCCTGAATTAATCATAAAACAGACGATGAATAACGAATTAAAAAAAACATTTATTGGGTTAATTCAGAATTCAGAAGGAAAAATGTACTAACTTTGAAAAAGGACAATTTTTATTGACAGGGAGACAATTTTTGGCGTACTTTGGAAATTTGTTGTAATACTCTTCAGAACTTTAAATGGTACCACCTCTCGTGACATGAACTGCTAAACTACATAAACTACTCGAAAAATGTTAGGGATATTAGTGTTTTAATATACACGACTGCTCTACAACAGTTAAAAAAGTGTATTTAATTAATTTTAATATCAAATAAATTCTATCAATTTTCGAGTATTGGGATCTGATAAAAATAAATCAATAAATATGTATTTGCTTTTAACTTCATTTTTTTACGAGTTGATTTTCTCTAAATTCAGTAATATTCTTAACCTTTTTCAATAAATTGATTTAAATGAAATAGCAAACCCAATTCTAGCGCAAGTTCTATAGTTCTGAAAATTAGTTTAAAAATCCTGAAAAAGTTGTCCACTTGTTTAAGAAAATGAGGTGGAGTTGCAATATTGTAGTTTTTGAAAATACTATGAGATAATTGAAGGGGAAAATAGCAAATACGACTTTAGTACAAGACACACTATAACTAGTTACACGTTATTTAAACACCAACTTAAAAAAAATTGCTTTAATGTTACATTTGTGTGTCTTTATATTATTTTATTATATTTCTATTTGACAATATCATTATACATTTAAGCTATTATCTGTATTATGAAATAAAAATTATTATTATTATTATTACTATTATACTGAAGAAAAAAGTCATCGTTAGAAAACTTTGAATTTGATTATTCGTGATTTTTGTTGAGATGGACTGAGGTCATTTTTGCCCTGTACCCTTCAAATTTTCTTAGTTGAAACAACTAAAAACTTCTTAAAAGTCATTAATAATAACCAAACAATTAAGAACTTACGAAGTAAAAAAAATACGTCGAAAACTAAAAATCTGATCAATTGATTTAAAATGCAACCCGTCTTTTACTACGTACTTTTTTAATCGAAATGAAGATATTTTTGCCGTCTCTAAAATTCTGCTGGTGGTAAGGGAAAGTTGCTTTGGGTGATGACATTGATTGGTCAATCAGACAATCAAGGGAAAAGGAAAATTTGACGGCGGATAAATTTTGGAGAAATCGATGTGTCATAAGCGAGATAACGTATCTATTCATTTAAAAGAATTATTTATGAGGCGCAGCGCAATTGATGTATTGAAAACTAGCGTTTGCCTGCGGCTGTTTCGTTTGAGAAGAAAACATTTCACTGCCGCTTCCATTTCTTCACCACCATTAATTTTTTGTAAATATAAACTCAGATCAATAAGAGTGTTTATAACAAAAAACGAAAATTGCGACAAAGTGTGTCCGGTGTCTGGCGAAGGGTGTGAAATTTATTCATGGTAAAGTCGTGTGTTTTGGCACGCGTATTAATAATTACGACGTCGGCGTCTGGTTCTTGCACCCTTCTTGTATCTTGTCCACGTTCCGTGTACAAAAAAGATGCACACGGCCCATAATTGAGATGAACAGATGATAGGAACCGGTAGAACGCGTGCTCGACATAAAGCCTTAATACCTGACGCCGGTAAGTACCCTCTCTCGTCCTATTAATCAGTCCGTCGAACGCTCCTCTTTTTTCTTATCCTCTGGGTCGACGTTTTATTACCACCTCCTGCGTGTGCTGTTAAATGAGTCCTTCCACCGGTGTATAACACGCGGTCGTAAATCCTCGTCGCTAGAGGACCATCCGTCATAAGACTCAATAGATTATTTCCTTAATGCGGCGATAAGGCCGAAATGACCGCGATATTCAAATTTTTAAGCTCCATTTCTTTGTGCGCTGTCCAAAAGCCGTATCACGTATTCAACACGGGGCTACTTTTATTCGCACCCCCATCGGCGCGAAGCAGCTTTGTGCACCCTTTCGGCCTTTTCTATTAGCCCCGTTTGCCGCCTCTCCGGACTTTAAACATCTCGCAAGATGTTTCCAACCGCCCCCACCTCTCGAACCCTTCGTGATAAATAATCGCGAGTTCGTGGAGTCCTTTGTGCTCAGTTCGCGGCCACATTTTAAACATATGCAAATGCGTTGAAGCCTTCTGTGATGACCGTGACTGGAAATTCTAAGGGTGTGGACGGCTGGACCAAGAAACGGATTAAGCACGAGCACATTAAAGACGAGAGGCGTAAAAAAATTTGATTGACGAGCGACTTAACATTTAGTTAATTTGTTTACACGCGAGTTGGAGACATCTTCGCGTCGCTTGTAAAATCTTTAATTGCCTTTTTATTGTACCATTTGAATTGCATATTAATATAAATGCCGCTAATGGAAACGCCAGTAATTAATTTTCTGATCGTTTGATAAAAATCAGCAAAAATAATCTAATTTAATTTACGGTTTGTTATTGTGGTTTTAATGCTTGGTGTCGTAACGACGAGTCCTACTTCGAGAATTATTACCATTTCACATGACGCATGTTTTCCGTGTCGGTCGCGCCTTCAACCTAAAATTACCATGATGGGTTGATAGAAACGTAACTATTATTTATCGTCCAGTTCATGTAACACAACTCCCATAATCAAACCCCGACGAAAAGCAATAAAATCAGATAAATCAAAGATTAGTCCAAGTGCCAAGGTAAGACAATATTTTGACGTGTACGTTCTTTCACATTTCCATTTGGCTCCGTGTAACCCAATCGTATTTCTTACGGTGTCGGTGTCAAATGTCTTCAACCCGCGGCGTTTAAATTAACAAACTGTCATTCTTGCACAACCCGTCCCCCAGAACCGACGACGGGAATATTTAATAACTTGGCGTCGAAAATCGACAGAACAAGACTCTGTGACGGAAAAAACCTCGCATATGTCGCGATTATGCTGACCCTCGGGGTTAAAGAAGTTTAAATTTTTACTATACGCTCTAGTGAGTCTATTAGATGAAAATTCAAGGGTGACACATGGCAAGGGTTAGATGCTGGACAATGGTGTTTCATCCCCCACGATGCGTAACATCGATTGATTGCTGGGTTACGAAACAAACGATGCTTATCTGGAGCCTTCGAGCGAAAATGCACACCGGTATGACGAATTCGTTGTTGTTCATAATTATTTTGTAACAATGCGCTAGCCCACTTTCACTGATCTGGATGAGGGTATGTTCTCCATGCGAGAGGTGTTTGGCCACGAGCAGACGCTCGACCGAAAGGCGTGGGATGGTAAACAAAACAGTTTTATTGAACACTTTCCAAGTACGACGGGATACTTTCAAAATTTACAACATCTTTGTTATGAAAATTAAATCAAACATTCATTATTCATGCTTACTCCACAATGAAAATACACCGTTTTTGTTTTTGCGGTCTAGAATTCGGACTTATTTTTTGAATTTATGCTTTCCAATTTAAGTCTCCCTTACTTCATGCCTTGTTTAAAGAAGGCCAGCCCCTCATCGGTATTCCATCGGCCGGCGTCGCCCACCACAATCACACACCATGATCACAGTTTTTATTTTGAAACTCGCCCCGATATTAAATTTAGAAAAGGGAAACACAATACACGATTATGAATTTCACCGCAGCGTCGCAAATGTTATCGATAGACTGTAAATCAATCAAAATTGAGATTTACTTTTTAATAAATACGAAACAAGTTCCTGACAGACGCTCCGGGCTGGAACTCTTTGTTTTATTAAAAGAGTTTTCACCCTCTTGGATTTCTCACACCCTGTAATAAATTTGGAGTGTTTCGAAATGATTGGAAAAGGTTTCCGATGACTATGTTGTTATTTGTTAGGTAGGTGCGAAAATGTTATTAGTTGGACGCAAATTATACATGTACGCACCCAGAGGGTAATTATCGAGGTAAAACAATTACAGCAGCGCAATCATTCTAAACGCTAGGCGGTTATTAGTGATGTTTTATTGGCCCATCACGGCGTTCTGATGGTGAGCAAGTGCATTATTGGTGTTTATCTCAGACTTGTAAAACGTTTAATGGATGAAGGGTCGAAGGTCGGGTTTGACCACCAGCGTTCGCACACCCTAATGTCGTTACCTGCATGATTTACAGTGGCTCGTTAAGCTCTTGTTAAGTCACACGGTCAACTTTTCAAAAATTATGCGCGCCCATGAATATTTTAATAAGTGGTGATCAGGAACAAAACTTGAACTGTTGCTCATGTCGCGAGAATTTCTATTAAAGGTGAAATTTAATCATTTCGCCGTTTGAGCTTCGCAGTCAGTTAGTTAAGATCTACACGTACTTACAGGATTTATTAAATGTTGTACCGTGTTTATTTCTGATGACGTAACAATTTGTGTCTTTTTTCTGCGTGTTTGAGGCTGTGTGTGTACTTGGAATGGCAGTATACATGCTAATGCTACATTGTATGGTTATTCTTCCACGCGCGCCTTTTCATTTAGTACCATTCGAACGTGCTTGCATCTCATTATTTATGTCAGGCTATCTTATTACGGGCTTAATTATCGGTCGTGCTTTCATCTCGTTTGAAAAACGATCGTGCGAACGGCCGCTCATCGCAACTCCTGAAAAAAGCTTTCTTCGCCCGGAGCCGTGTCGCAAACCGGAAACCGCTACTATTTCCGTTTCCCCGACGTCCGGCGTGAGCGGGACACCGTTTAGTCGAATCGATTTCGCTAAATTACGGCCGCAGAACAATGCAGAAAGAAGCGATTTCGGTCCGATCACCGAGCCCATCATTACGATATTACTTCCGCCGTCTCAAGTCTGACCTCGCGAGATGTGTTCAGTTATCCGTGCTTCCTTGTCATTGTCAAAGGAGCGCCAGGATCGGACTTCCAGCTCCCATTTGCCAGTCCGGACACGTACGGCACACCCTCGGCGCGCCGGCAACGCAAATGTCCGAGCAATTTTTCATTCCGATTTTCACTGTATTATTATTTTGTCGCGGCGGGGGCGGTAATGGCGCGCCAACATGCGGCCGCATGCAGATCGCCACCGCTGCGATATGGGCATGGAAATTGCTTTCTACCCTTCAACCACCCCCGCTTGCCCAATCTCTAAAAAGGGAAATCTCTCTCACGTATCTAATTATCGAACCACTTTTACAAAATATCCGATCTTAGTAAACAAAACCGATGAACGATCCAAAACGTTACGTTATTATAGTGATTGAGACTGATCTTCGTCTCTTTGTTCCAGAACCGAGCAACTACGTTTGTTCCACATGCAAAGCAAGGCTGCACTCGGCCTGGCGCCTAGTCCAGCACGTCCAGCACTCCCATGGAATCAAAATCTACATCGAAAGCTCCCCCACCAGCAGCAAGAACAACAACCACAGTACGAGCAGTGCTAGTAGTAGCTCGTCGGGATGCTCCTCTGGCGGGCCTCCGCCCCCGCCCAGTATGCGCCACCACTTGCTACCGCCCCCCGACTTGCATAATCCTTTTGGTGTTGGCGGTTTGCTCCGATTACCGCTCCCACCACTTAACCACGGTCCAGTTCCTCCAGCTCCGCTTTTTTCCCGCCCGGAACACCACTACCGCATCGATCAACTTGTTAGTGAACAGTTCCGACACCATGGCTTGAATTTAGCGGCGGCAGCGGCGGCGGTGGCCGCTCAAGGTGTCCCACCCCCACATACAAGTTTTCCATCACCTGCAGAAAGGGCACCTTCTGCGTCTAGTGTTCCGTCAAGGGAACGCAGCACACCCAATCAACCCCTTTCATTAGAACCACAACTGGATTTTTACTCGCAGCGGTTGAGGCAACTCGCTGGTACAACCAGTCCGGGAGCGGCTCAGGCGAGCTCGCCGTCTCCACGGAAGCACTCACCGCCATTCGCCAGTCCCTCGCCATCGCAGCTGCCACCCACGAGTATACCAAACAACATCAGCAGCAGTAGCAACAACAGCAATAACAACAACAATAACAATAGTAGCAATAGTGGCGGAAGTAGAGCCACGAGTACGTCACCTCCAGCCAAAGATGATAACACACAACTAATAGCAACTCCAAGATCGGCTTCCACGCCACCAGGAAAACCAGGATCTCCTCGAAATTCAAACTCAGGAGAAGCAGTACATGCGTGTGAGTACTGTGGCAAGAAATTCAGGTACCAGAATAATTTAGACGCCCATCGAAGAACACATACAGGGGAATTACCATACAAATGCACAGTTTGTGATCATGCATGTGCCCAAAGTTCAAAACTTAAACGCCACATGAAAATACATCGAACACCAGAAGATCGTACTAGCAATGCCGGTTCAGTTGAAACACTTGATGGTGACGAAAGTGAAGAAGATGACGAAGTGGATGAAGAAGAAGAGGAAGAAGACGAGTTGGAGGAGGAAGAAGCTGAAGATTTATCTGTTCCTACACAAATACCTCCAAAAAACGCTAACCAATCGGCTTCACTAGTCGGAGAATTGATGGACAAGTTCGGTTTGAGTAACATTGCGCAATACAGCGAAGCTTACAAGCAGGCCCTTCAAGAATCAAACTCGGCCCTTAAACTCCAACTCGCGAGTAAAGACCGCGATAATAACAACAGCACTAGCTTGACCAACCAATTGAAACTTCGCGATGAGTTTGCCAAAAGCCTCCTTCCCGGTCCTCCCCCTCAACCATTGCCTCTGTTCCCGCCGTTCAACGATACGTACGAAGCCACCAAACGGCTGAAACTCGACCTGGAACGCAGCGACTGGTGGCTGCCTGGCTTACCGCGCGAAAGCAAGGGCTTACCCGGCCCCAGTGCCCTCCTCCCTAACCCCCTAATCAAAAAAGATACGAACAGACGGAACGATACTTGTGAGTTCTGTGGCAAAGTGTTTAAGAACTGTTCGAATTTGACGGTCCACCGTCGCTCGCACACGGGCGAAAAGCCGTACAAGTGCGAGCTGTGTTCGTACGCTTGTGCGCAAAGTTCGAAATTGACGCGGCATATGAAAACGCACGGTCGGATCGGGAAGGACGTCTACCGGTGCAGGTTCTGCGAGATGCCGTTTTCGGTGCCGTCGACGTTAGAGAAACACATGCGGAAGTGTGTGGTGAACCAGGGGAAGGGTCACCTGCTGTCGACGATGCCCATGCTGAGCGGAGACGAAGACTCGTCAGCGAGCATCGCCTCCAAGGAGGCAACATGACTCTTTCCGTGGGGCGGCATGAGGCTCCCGCCGCCGCCGCCCAGTCTTACGTACTAGTCGCCACGAACTCTTAGGGAATTGTGATCAGTGACGGACACTGGAGGGCATCTGGAGATCCCACACGTGGGGTCTCCCGATGACGACTAGCTGTGTATAGTATTGCGACGAGTCGGCCCTTTTCGAGCGAAGGGCCGGATCGACGATTGTTCGATGTAACCGATACCAAAGCAATGTTTAACTTTCGTAATTATTATTGATTATTGAGTTTATTATTGATTCATGTATATTTGTAATAATTAGGTTGTAGGTTGTTGTTTGAGACTGAGGGCCCTGGATAGCGTGACGTGACGCTTCAGGCCGTCTTGGGCCCACTGTACATTCCCGATCATATCATTTTTGATGGCCAGTAGCCTTGACTGTACATAACAGTATTTATTGCCGTGTACTAGACCCACTATACTGTACAAAATGTCTCTCATTAAATTATTTCCACTTAATGTATAGTATTATCATTGTATAGATTCATGTTTTTCAAAGTTACTCTTTAATGTTGGTGTTAGACAAATCGAGAAATTTGCCCCTGTGTGTCAACAGGGTCGTCTTATAGATTTAATTCAGGGTCAGATTAATCTATAGGAGCATATCCGCATTTTTCTTTTACGATTATTCCTACCAAGACAACCATCCTATTCCGCAAAGACGATCCAACAAAAAAAAGAATGTGATGGCTGATCTTCATTTTGTAATGCAATACTAGTAATAACAGTGGACCAGGGTCTGTTCTTGTAGTATTTGCCGCAATGCCGGATTCAATTCAATGTAACTGTAACTATTAATGTTAATAATATGTTATTTCGAATATTTTTATTTATTTCAACGATATGGCTGTAGCACTACGGTGTTCGTATGGGCTGCACTACACTTAATATAATCGTGTTCCTATACTGAACTCCCATTTCAGTGTGTATTAAATTAAATCTATTACAATATTGAATTCTGAGTTTTATTACGCCACCACACAAATACAACAGCTTGTAATCCGCCCGATTAATTCATCGTTAATTCCAATAAATAATAATATGGAAGTAAATTTCTCCCATTCACTTTAAATAACTACATACTACTACAATAACTGACAAAAAAAATCAAAAATAAATAATTTACGAACGGAAAAAAATCACGAATACCTATTTTTGGTTTAAAATTGATTTAATTATCCACGTGTGAACGGTAGATTTTTTGTCATAAATAAAATATTCCAAAACTATGCCTAATAATAATGATTTAGGAGAACTTGCGGATAAAAGTTGGTTCGGGAAATTACATTCGTTCAAATCCCCTGAGGCGCATTTGTGCGATGTTGATTTAGGATGAGTCACAATCGTCGTACTATGCAACCCAAATTATAGTCGTGTTACAGTTGCCTGTGCTATTCTACTGACTCCTAGGTGGCGCAGCAGCGCAAATGATCATGATGTGTTAGGATGGGGGTACTGGTGAAACGATCCAAAGCGAAAATACGACGGGTTGGGGAAGGTGCATCTGCTTACCTTTATTACCTGTGTGATATTTTGGTTGCATAATTGCATTTTTATTGATTTTACTTTACACACTACACGAATGCATTTTATATTCTTCGAAATCTAAAGGACTCATGGATGAAAAAATATTATTAATTTCACGGTTATTGCTTTTTTTGTGAGATTCTATTGAAGAAATGAATTAATTTACACAAGAATAAAGTAAAGGTTCAAAGAAAAATAAAATGTAATACTTCAGTCTGCAGTAGATTTAAAGAGGTTTTTTACAAGAAACTTGGTTTCTTTGACCGCATTTCCAACATAAAAGACCGTTCAAAGGAGAATATAATATGGCACAGATAACATTAAAGATATTTACTTTTCAGGGCGTTTGAACAACGTTTGTCTAATTCTTATGTTTCAGTCATTCATGTTTTTGGAAAAGTTTATCCTTTTGTTTTATTACCATTTAGAAAAAACGTAACGTACCACCTGTAACTGAAGTTACTTTTACTCTTTGTTATAATAAACCTCAAATTCGTTATCAATATTGTGTTATTCACAAGACTTTTTTTAACCTAAAATAAGTAAAACAACTTACAAATTTAATAGAAAACAAGCCCATGTATAAAAAATACAAAAGTAAACAAAATGTAGCAAATAAGCACTTAGAGTTAGAATACTTAGATACTAACAACAAAATGCGAATTCAATAATATTTTTGATATCATTAATAGATTCGAAATTGTAGGATTTCCTTTACTAAAAGATTCTATCAAAACTGTAGAGGAAATACATGATTTATAAAAACACTTCAAGAGTCCAAATAATGCGTCACAAACAAAAGTTTGTATTAAATTAGGTATGTTGTACAACTGTGGATAGTGTCCTTTGAATTAAAAAATTGTTTTTATTGAAAAAAGTAAAATTTTGTGGATCAAATAAACTTGTCTTGAATACAAACGAATTTAGAAATATAAACTTCAACAAACCTATAAATTGCACAAAAAATCCATTATTCATATCGATAATTTTTTTATAAATTTTCTGATAAAATGTGTATTATCAAAAACAGTACACAAAAATAGTGGTTTTTATTTAAAAAAATTAAATATCCCAAAAAGTTTTGACTCACTCAAAAATATAGAAATTATTATATTTTTTGTTTTGTTGCAATTCTACGCAAATTTTTTAGACATATTGTGGTTAAATTGGGTGAAAGCTGCGTAAATAGGTAATTAGTTGTCTTGGCATAGGTGTCAGAAGCACCACTCGCTCAATTTTCTCCACCCAGCCGCACATTGGCCCAAAAATTCCCTATTATGATAGGAACAGAGAACATGAACCGCCCCAAAATCCGTCTCATTAATCTTAATAGTGGAGTAAGCAAGTCGAGCACAGCAGCAGCAGAGATTTAGCAGGAATAAGTGCAAGTGGTTATACAACAAACCGCACGATATGCCAGTCAAGTAGGTTAGGCATTGTGAGCCCCCATTCATCTAATTAGCGATTGCTGCTGACTTTGGAGCATTCACATGCGAGACTTATCGCTCTTACACTCATTAGGGCCGGATTAATCCATCAAGGAGGCTGCCATCGGCTCAGAATGTGACCGTACAAAATGGAACGCCTCGAAAAAGTCCACCAAGTCCGGTCGAAAGCTTCCTTCAGGGGGTGAAAATTTAAACGAGGGGATTGGGGCGCAAGCACTACTCAATCTGAAGCTGTCTTGGCCAGGCGCGTAAAAACACCTAGCTATTATGTCTGATGACTGCGAGATAGATTTGCAGCTCTTGGTTGATTGTTCCAGCTTTGTTTACCTATCAAGTCGTTGCCGCTTGACTCCCCTTGTAGAGACTGTGACTGACTGATTAAAGACATGTGTGGAACGTGCATTATCAAGATGGGAGGAAGAACGCATTAATTGTTGCAAGGGTGAATTGCGAAAAATAAATACAAGAGGGAATCACATATTTCACGATTGACAAGAAATTGAATAGCTTACATATTTACAAACTAAATAAATTACGAGATTTTGATTATTTTCTGATAAAAATACGGTGAGATTTCCATACGAATAAATTTGGAAACGGCGTTTTTGGTTCATAGCCAGCAGGAAACAAATTTTTCCTGACTGTACTAGAATATCAATCACACGCTTTATTTCAAACGTCATGATCACAAATATTAATCACACTCTTGTATAGATACTCTTCCTTACATTTGCAAGCAGTAGGTAAGATGCTTTATCTACATTATCCACAATTTATAATTATAATATAGTATTGTCATAATCGAAGAACAGGACATTCAAATATAGACACCAGATAAAGTCTCCAGACTGTGTCTGTACATGTCTTTAGACAATCGCTGGATTTATATGAAAAAGAGTACCTAATTGTATACATAGTCTGTGTAATACAAAAAAAAGTTATTGTGTCTAGCTTGTAAAATATTTATATTCTATTCTTAGTATTCTTACTTTTATGCTTAATTATTGTTTTGTGATAAGTATTTTTGAATTATTTTATCATTGGTTTTCTTTTAGGTATGTTTTGTTAAACAAAGCTTGTAATCGCAAAGTCGCTTGTTGGTAGTTGGTGGTGTTTTATTTTGTTGAATTTTAAGGGCAGAAGCAAATTTAAAAACAAATTTGCTCTTGTTGTTGTGTTTGTGTTTGTTTCGATTTTTCATTTCTTTTTGGCTTTAAAGAATCAATCAAATATTTATTATTTATTATTATTTATTTTTTGTCTGTTATTATATCTATTGTGCTGTTAAATTTTAGTTTTTCTGTTGTGCTACTAAATATTCCAAGTGATTTATTTAGGATGAAGAGCTTTACGAAAATAAAATGCAATTTAAAATTGAAAAAAACTAATATTCACAGTCACACGGAAATCAGCTATCAAATACTTTATATTTTTCTCTGAGTTCGAGTATCTATATAAGTTTTTTTAATTTTCGGCAATTAATATTAATTCAAATCGAAATTAAAATTTAGTAGCTTATTCAAACAGCGCTCTATTTTCTATATCATTTTACTCGTATTAAAAATAAAAATAAAATTACCTTTGTGCGAATTTTTAATTCTTATTTAATTAATTAATTTAAGGTTAAAGTGCTAGCGCTAATTTTTTTATGTATTTTTGTCTAAAAAAATATCGATTGTTTTAGAATTACATAAGAAATAAAAACTTTTTTCTGAAGAAACTAATTAATTGAATAATTCTGAAAAAATTCACATACATAGAAAATATAATAAAGTAAAATATAAAATATAAAGTAATATCAAACGACGTTCTGTGTGATAATTATTATTATTATTATTATTATTATTATTATTATTAATATTATTGATTATCATTGACAGTTCTTATTAACATACAGTAAAAATATACTTTAAACAAATTCACTTTGTATATTTTATATGGAGAAGGTATTGTGTTATTTTTGTTTTTTATACTACGTGAATCTCTTGGTATACACTGGTATACAGGTTTTTAAAATAATTTAACCAATTATACCAAAATTTAATAATAAATTAATTTGTTCCGATATTCAAAACTTTTATTAATTTTTGTCATACATTTGGTTTGACTGTAGGGGCACATCTGTAGTTTCGTCTCATTAGTTACATTCTTTTTGTTCGCGACTGTGCACATGGATTTATATAGACAACCAACAAAACTTTTTCAGTAACATTTGTTTCGTTGCACAAAATACACCGATTTTACAAAAATAATTTTTTTTTCATATTTTTTCGTATTTTTAGAAATGTTAATTTTGTACTTACCTAAGTATTTTTCCAGTCGATATATTTATTTTGAAAAACCATAAAAATACAAGCTGATTCAAGTAAAATGACGTTAGATTTATTTTGGTGCATTTATGTACATACAAAGGATCGTCATTTTACCTGAATCACCTAGTACACACAAATTTAGTAATAATTTGAATAAAAGGAGGTAGGATAGAGGTGGGTGCTAATTATAAAAAACCAAAAATAACATAATTTATTAAAATAAAATACAAAAAGGGGGATTATCGTGCTTCGTCACTACAAATAAGTACAACAAAAGCTCACCACGGACTAAATTTCATTAAGCACTTGAACAAATAAAAAAATAATAAATCATAAGTTCTTTCGGACATTTTGTCTAGTAGTGTAACGTATCCCAATTAAAAGCAACACTCTTTGCCCTCATGAATTAATAATATTACCCTTTCACGCATCACGAGACAAGGGTCACTCTTCCCCTATCCCATCTCCCCACTCTTGTCTGCAGAGGAGGTCCGTGTAGCGATCAACGTTTCTCATTGGTGGACACTGGCCATCGGTCACTCCAGCACAGTTCACACTGTAGAAAAACCTCAAGCGTAATTTTATTGATTAATGAGCGACAGTTTAATGAAAGTGCGAAATTAATTATTGTTATTGTGAAGCGTACATCAAGCACGGCTGCCAAATTAAAACTGCAACGTCTCCGCCGAATATTTTCTTATAAGTCTCTTTTTCGTCGCGTTCCGCCATTAGCATAAAACTCCGTGCATCACTCTTCGATGCAAACTCGAAATTTATACGGTATGTAGTAAAGTAGAAAGTAAAACACTAATTACGCTGCACCTACGAGATAATACCATAATTTATTTAATTTTGCTGTGCTGCTCCTAATTATCTTAAAAGGCTGGCGGATGCGGAACGAGGATGTCTTGTGTTTTTATACATATTATTGTTTTAATGAGAGGTTTCAGTTGAAGCTTACTGACGTAATTAACTTAATACTTGGCGATGAAATGGCAGGAATGTTCCGTCCTTCGACGATCGATTGGTGGGCTCTCTAATTTATTCGCATTATTATCCTGCCAAGATAAATACCGACGTTCGGCGAGTTGGCGCAATGTGAAGAATATTATTTTATCCTTCGAAAAACAGCAGCAATATTTTACGAGATATTTCTCAATTTTCATAAATTAATTCTCCCACTCACACTCACCATAACTCAACAGCTTAATTTTACATTCTTTGCGTCATTTGAACAAGAAATAATTTGTTTTTCTTTTATATTTAACTTCAGTCGTTAAAGTTTTTTTTAGAAAAATTTAAGAAAAATAGAATTAACGAAGAGAATAGCACTTTCGACTACTTGGTATTGTTTTTAACAAGAACTGAACTATTGAGCTATTTGTTTTTTGCGAACTGGTCTAATTATTTCAATGAATTTTTTGCTCAACAAAATTTTAAATTTCAAACATTGACCAAATAATAGAAGAAATACCCTCTGATACATGTGGTTTTAAACACATTTAACGTCAACTTACATGGTGGAAAAAATGTAATATTGCATTTTATTTTAAATAATATATTCGTTTTTTTACTCGTACGAGAAACATGTGGTACTTTTTCGGTTGCTCTAGCTTATTTTTTCTAAAGATGAAATTAAAAATAAAAACATGCATAATTAAGTCATAAATTTTTCATTTGGACTACTATTACTAGGTTCTTAGTTGGGATTACTTTAAAAACAAAAATTTGTGTTTTTTTCAAAAAAAAAAAATTGTTGAACGAAGTAGGAAATCAGCTCTATATGTTATTTCAAGCTGGCTTATTTTTTCTTAATATCCTTTAAAAAAATTGTTTTATCAAAATCACAATATTATTTCTAAATGTGCTATTTCAAGTTGTTTCGTTCGATTTGGTTTTTTAAAAACTGGTCTTATTTCAATAATTCTATTGAATCAGTAAAATATCATACAAAAACTGGCATACATTTTTTCATGTTTCGTTCTCGTATTTTGTTTGTTAAAGTTTTTTATTTTAAACGTCGATTAAATAGTGCAAGAATTAGTATCAAACTCACAGAATTTTAAACAAATTAATCTGGACTTTTGGAGTGAGACGTTAACTAGTTCTATGTGTTATTTCTCATTTTTTAGGAGAGATACTCTCGTTTTAAATAATTTATTGATTTAAGACCAAAAATTACAGAATCAGTCCAATGAAGATGGAAATATAAATTCATCTATTTACACATTAATTTTTTGCTATCAAAGTCAGTGACTAATTTATTGCCACAGTGACAAAAATGCTTCAGCACTGCAGTTTAATTAATTAAATCTGAAACTACACATTTTTCAACTGTATTTCAGATAACATCAATTGAAATTCAGATTACTCACAGTAACATGTATTTCAGAAAAGCTCAACTGTAATTCAGTGTAGCAAATTTAATTTAAGAAAACATTACTAATTCAGGTTAGTTAAGCGTATATTTCAGATTAACTTTGATTTGAAAAAACATTTTTTGTAATTCAGAAGTTGTAAATTGTTAATATTTCAGAAATAATAAGTTGTAATTACAATTTACGCAGTCCGAGTTACAATTCATGCTTCCTTAAATACAATTTACTAATGTGAATTACAATTAGCATTTTCTAAAATACAACTGACATATATGAAATACAATTAATGCCTTCTGAAAAACAACTTACAAATCTGAATACTTTCTGAAATACAGATAACTAATTTGCATTACAACTAACATTTTCTGAAATAAACTGGGTACCCTTTCTGAAATACAGTTGAAAAAGGTGAAGAGCTTTTTGAATTTTTCTGGAACTATATTCAGCCTTTCACAATTTTGGTTATTTTTTAGTCAAAATTGTATAAAAATATGTAGCAATTTAAAGACTAATGAGAAGTTTTAGGCTTTTGAATTATTCATACGTGATGTTATGATTTCTTTATCGTTGTGTTTTGTATTGAATGATGATATTAATTGGGTGATTAAAGCTGACAAATATTTATGCTCTGATACGGGTCTAACGAATTGAACTCTTCCGGAGTGTATTAAAGTCAAATTAAGTTTGATTATGTGCGAGAACTTATTTATAACGAAATGAAAATTTGATTATCCATTCGTAAGAGAAATGTCGATTGGGTAGTTATCACCGATGAATAAGTAACGTTGTAATTTATACATTAAACTCGGTATTTTCATTAAAACTTTACAGCTTTGTTAAATTCATAAGTTTATTTCAACCCCTGTAACGTCAAGTAAGATGCAAACAAGATGCAGCACTTGCGGCCGCTTTCAATAGAAAGAGAACATCGTTATTGATCTCTCTTTAAGACCTCTGCGAATACACGTTGTTCAAATATCAACATTACAAACTTTGAAACTGTATGAATACCGACAAGTAGCGAATTAACTGGCCATCGTGATTGGAAAATCGATTCGGAATGTAACGTTTTTGGACCAGTGGAGGGGTAATTTACCTACGCATCCCTTTCCAGGTAGAGAGATCCCTAAAAAGGTCGATTGGGCCCATCCCTAATTTGCATACATTTTCCCTTGAAGCTTGATATCGAAATAACCAATCGGGGATAATTTTAATGAATTTTTGGAAAAATTTCGGTCAAAATTGACGATGTTTGTGTGCTCTTTATGATTAATATCGGGAATGTGTTGACAGTTTACTACTATTAGGGTTTTTGCGGCGTGCTCACTCCCTTGTATGTCCGTAACCTTGTGACCTCTGGCCCCAGGTGACCGATGGCCACCCGGCGTCCAGTCGCCAGACCGGTCCTGCAGGACACAATTTGCCAACAAAACAAGCCTAATCCAACTTGCAGCCGTTGAGTAAATAGTTTAACATATCCAGTGTCGATGTTAGTACCTACATACATAAATTAATCCCAGTGATCCCCGAAGGTTGTTATTTTCTTCTGCTCTTGTGGCCGCTAGCACAGAACGGTGAGTCCTTTGAAAAATATGAGACGTTAGGAAAGGAGACATTATTGTTCGCACTCGAGTGGCCACAACCAAATAGAATTTATTTGATCAAAGCATATGATTCAAGTGTCAAAGACGTTAGCGGGAAAAGCATATCTTCAGGCTCATACATGACGTATCACAGAAATGCGCTGCCGATGCAAAAATGGTTTTTATTGTGGAAGTCAATTATAAGTAGTTAATTTAACCCTCGTCACCTAACCGGTAACATCTCTTTCATCTCGTGAATAGGTGAGATGAAATGATAGGTCGGAGGTTAAATGTGGTCGTGTGACCATCTCTTCTCCCTAAAGCCATTCATGTTTTCAAAATGTTTACATAATGTAGGGACTGGTCCAAATGGATGTTGAATTCTCCACCAACAGGTTCGGGACAAATACGAATCTGGCTTTTGACCCGCTAATTGGGGACATTTCACCTTTACAAACTGAAATTCGAAACGCTGGGCAAACGCGAAATGAAATCGAATTTACGCATTCTCTTCCTCCTTCGACAGGGATTGAAGCGAACTTCATTGCGTTCGCTAAATAAAGAAATTTTTACCATGAGAACTATATTTGCTTCTTTACTCGTTACATAATAACAAGTGTGTAAAATGCGTAAAATATTATCACTTATCTTCTTTTGTCCCCCACTTTAATTACATAAATATTTTTACAAGACATTATCAAAAGCCAGTAAAAGGGAGAAAAAATGAACAACCAACTGAAACAGGAATAGAAAAAATCTCCCAGAATTATTTATTACTAAAGATTTGACAGCAAAATCGTTTTGGTATTCCTTTTCACTGAATAAACGAGTAAGCCAAAAATAATAAATAGTAATACATAATTGTGAAAGGTTTTACCCAAAGATAAAAAGCCCCCACAAGTTTTTGATTATTATTTTTTTATCATCAATGGAAAAATTTGTTTTCAAAATAAACTGTTCCAAAAAAGTAATCATTTGTATTTTGGATTTATTCGTTTCATAGAATAATTTTGCACTGGAAGATACGAAACTAGTCCAACTTTAAACGATAAAATAAAATGCTTCATGGAAAACAGATACTATGATATTATTTTTCATGCTTTTGCAGAATTTCTTTAAAATTCAGTAATATCCCTAATTTTTTTTTCAATCAGTTTAGATGTTTATCAATTCTGTGTTTACTTTACATTGTTACATCTTTGAAACCATCACTTTGCTTTCAGTTTTGATTAATGTTCCTTTATTCTGCTAGAAATAAATTTCACTGTGATGATTTCTGAGATTAAAATCGAGAATAATTATTTTAATTATAATGGCCCAATAAGATCCAAACTACTTAAATTATTTCAAGGATTGTTCTGCAAAATATTGTTAAAAATATAAAAAAACAAATAAAGAAGAATCAGTTTAATAAGTAACTTTATCTCTTAATTTGATTTGTCAAAACTATGATATTATACTATGCCCTCATTTAAATTTATAATTAGAATACGCAGTTTTTTGTGATTGATAAAGTAGCATAAATTGAGAGAAAAAAAAATGTAGTCTAGTTAAATATTACCGTTCGAAAATTTATTGTTTGACTCTTCAGCTTGATTAATTGTGATAATCAGCGTTTTCACAGAAGTTAAAAAAATATTAAAGCATACACTTTAATTATAAATTCAGATAATCATCACGTGATATGTGTATTATGATACAAGTTTTATAAGAGAACTCTCAGAAAATTGGGATGCCATGATGTCAAAATCCTCCATTAAACTCACACTGTTTTTTTAGTATAACTTTGGTTTAGAATGATACGCAAAATGATTTCGTATTTGTATACTGGCCTCAGTACCAATTCGAAGTAGGAAAAATATTTTTTTCAGGGACTATTAATTAATTAATTTTTTAATTATAAAGAATTGTAGAAAAATTCGAAAAAAAATCGCATGCATAGGAAAAAATAAATATTTAATTACAAACGCACAATTTTGTGTGATTGTTAGTTTTTGAAGTAAAAATAGAGATACTTACTTTTAGCAGACTGTATACCTACCCCTATTCACTCTTGCTTCCAGATAAAATTTGACAAAAAATAAACTTAGAATTTTTTTTATTTTTAATCACTTTAAAAAAAAAGGTTCTATTTTCTGTGACAATTACAGTGGTCAACAAAAAAAAATTAGTTGTAGTATTGGGCTTATTTAAGTGCTCGCGATTTCAAGTACGCCAGTAATTTTTCTTTAATAAGTATTGGTAGATTCTGACTCAAAGACGTTTACATCATCCAAATAGTATTTAATTTATTTTTTTGCGAATACGTTTTCCTTCTTCACCTTTGTGAAGAAGAGAAAAAATACCAGTGTTGAACAGTGTTACTGGTTACTGGTTGTTTACCCATTCCTTCTCCTTGACGAAATGTGTAGCCTTGTTTGTCCCATTTCCCGTCTGGTTGAATATTGTTGTCAAGAGTCCGATGCTGGTGCTTCAATTGTGAAAATTTCTCTGAAATGAAATATTTCAATAAAAATATATAGAATGATGAGGACAGAGACGGCAACGACTACAGTGTGGGTTTACCGGGACGTACAGTGTTACCTGGGTGACGTCACAAAGGGTGTGTTGCCAAGATACGAATCCCTCATCCTCGGTGTATCTGCATATCAAAGCAATCGCACAAGCAAGTCTTTCTTATTATACAATTAGTTTTTAATCTAGTTATATCAAAAACTCAGCCGGCTCTCTGTTCCTTAAATACCGCGCGGAAGATACAATATTAAAATATAGAAATCACACACATTCCTTCTGCTTATTAAATTATTGACATGCTTTTGCGACTGCTGGGCCCAGCTCAAGACAAAGCAATTTCTTCTCAAGTCGACACTTAACATCGCTTTTTTCATATGATGGAAACTTTGTATGGATTATTTTTGGTGCACGCTCTGTATATGGCACAATGGCATTTTTCTTTGTAAAGACACAGTGAGAAGTTGAACAATGTCCTCGTCGTCGTAGTTCTGCGTTTGTCAGTTGGTGGGCGAGGGGTGCGAAGGCGGGGGCGGCAACTCATGAAACTCAGGGCAAGTCGGTCCGTCCAAGTGTCATTACAAGCAGCGGCCATAGCTGGACCCCCTTCGCTCTCTCGTCCCTTTACAAGCCGCTCTCTCAAGGGGTGAAACAAAAGACGGAATAATCCATAGGGCTGTTGACCAATGGCGTGCCGGTCCTCGCTCTATACACAACTTGAGGCAATTCTACGCTGGCTCTTATTCATTTGGTTAATTGTTAATGTACTCGGAATGTTCGCAAATTCGCGCTGTTTACCTTCCACGAGGGAGAAGAAACACTTTACAATATTAAGGGCTTCGGCCGAATAAACAACACTTTTTGGGCGAAAAATAAGGGGTGCGGTTTGGGAGCGAAAAATCCCAGCTACTTGCAGCAATTTTCGGTTCTAGGTGGTTACAATGGTCTACAACGAAATTCTTCTTTAAATAACATTAGTATGAATATCAAGATTTAATTCTGCTTTCTGTGAATTGCTATCACGTGTAGGTTTTTTTTAATGGTTTTTCTAATTTCTCAAAATTCAATATTTTTTGTGTTTCGTTATTGCATTTAGGGCCAGTTTCATAATCGCAATAAAGGGACTTTAAAGTTAATGTTAAGTTAATTAAACAACATTTAATTTAATGCTCCTTTAAATTCGATCATGAAACTGACTCTTACGCTACTTTAATCAACTTGAATCGTATCTACGTTATTTATAAATACGATTTCAGTTGATGGAAAGATTAAAAAAGTTGAAAACTACCAGGAAATCGTTCGAGAACTTTTTTCTTCTCCTAAAGGGCTGAATATGCTGAAATATGTCCTTTCAAAAAAAATTTTGATTCTCACTTTAATTTCTTTACCGAAAATCTTGGTGCAGTATCGATAAACATGAAGAAAGGTTTCATCAAGATATATTACACGTAGATGAGAGACCATACAAGAAAAAAATACACAGAAAAATCTATTACTAAAAAAGTTTATGTGGTACATAATTTGTGTTATTATATTTCAACTCAGAGGCTTTAAATTTATAATATTGCGGATAATAATAAGAAGGAAGAAAAAAAGTTATTTTTTTGCAGACCAGTGAACAGTCCTTTTCTCACTCGCAGATAAATCAATTATTAAATTAAAAATCTTTACTGATAGTGATAATAGAAGTACGGTAACTTATTTTGAATGCTTGCTCTGGGTGTTTGTATTGATAACTGCATTTGCCGCTCTGCTCAAGCCCTGATAAGATTTCCTAACGCTGTCCGCAGATGTAAATTAGTGCTCAAGCCGGCCGAATTAATTGCAATCGGAGATCAAGCTAGCCGTGGGTTGACAGTAGCACCTCCGCCTTCCTTGCTCTCCCTTTCTGCCACAACCCCTAAACCAAAACACACTCCATCATAAATAAGACGGATATTCTGGAAGCTATTTATATCAACGTTTCAGAAATCTGATCTTGGACTGGAATTTGTAAAAAACGAGCCTAAATAATCGTTTTAAATTTTAATACCAAGAAAAAAGTGTCCTGTCTAGGGATTTTTCTGTCTGGATGCACCCCGCATAAGTAAACGTCTTTGCAGCGGAATCAATTTAATTAGCGCTTTGAGTAAACTCGGCGAAATTTATTATAGTTGTAGCTAGTAAACTGCGAAATTTCCTCGCTGGTGTTACTTAAATGTGGTCAGCGCAATCAGGGGCGCTCTGCTAATGACTCTTTGGGCATCAAGCGAGGGTCGGCTGCTTTCCAGCGGTGCCTCAGGTCCTTCGCTAAAATGGATACTAAAGCTTCGCCTATAGTTCTGACCACTATCGTAAACGATCTAAAGTGCAAAACTGAAACGATAAAAACACAAAACTAAAAGGGTGTTTATTTGGAAACACCTGCACTGAGATAAATCAACAAGTCAAAATGTGACGAAAAAAAACATTAAACGCAACTTCATTTGTGAAAAAATTTTTGATTGTTGAATTTTTTCTAGTTGTATGAATCAATAAATGTTTATTATAACTACACAAAAATAGCGCATTTTTACTCATTGGGCTATCATCGAGAAGCATGCGCATAGAAAAAAAATCTTATTTAACAACTTGAACTGAAAATATTTTTTCTCACGTGTGTGAAATAGAAATAGAATTTATCAACACTTATTGCAGTTCTAAGAAGAAAGTTGTTATTTTTTTTATTCACTTTTTAAACGAAAAAATCTGGGTGGCCCCTTCGGTTAAATTAACCGCCAAATTAATCTCGCCAAACAAATAAAGCATTGAAGAAAAAAATGTTTTTTTGTTTATCACATACAGTGATTATTAATCTATTATTAGATCTTCTATAATATCTTCTATATTATATGGTAAAGTTTTGCTTGGCTAAACATTACATAATACACTTAATACTATTAATTGAATTATCCTATGTTCAGTTTGAAGAAGTCCACGTCAATACATAGCAAACAGTTTCATAGAAACGCCAATATTCAGAAAAATAAAAACTTCGCTGTATAATTTTTGCTATAGGTAGTAGAGTCAGCTTAAGACAAATATGCTTTTTAGGAAAGAAAAAACTATTTCCTTAATTCTCACTTTATTGCTTTTTGAGGGAAGAAAAAATTTGCTCCCTCAAAAATATAAAAATAAACTAGGTATTACCCTATTGTTTGGAGGTGCTAAGAATAACCTTCTGCAGTTTTTTTATGATATCATCTTAAACAAAAAATCTAAGGGCTGGTTTACAGAACGTTTTAATCGCAATTAAACTTTAGTTCGCGATTAACTTGACATTTGTCAATAGAAAGCAAACAACAACTTAATTTGAATTTCTTGAATTCTGAAATAAATTTTAATTTCGCTTTTAGTAAACCGAACCTAAAATTTTCGCAAGGAAGTGCAAATATTTGAATCGTAAATTAAGCATTAAAAATAAATTTATTTGTTTTTAATTTTTTTTACTATTAACTGTTTCAAAACTATGTAAACACCAACGTCGCATTTTCTCTCAAAATTAGTTGTTATAAATTATTTATGCACTTCAAGAAATTAATAGCTAATATAATTTCTTGGTTCAATGAGAGATCGATTCATTAATAACTATTTTACAGTTTTATTAACCTTGTTTGAAAAAAAAAATTTAGTAAAATGCGACGTCGGCGTTTACGTAGTTTTAAAACAGCTAATAAAAACGTTTTTTTTTAATATTGCGATGTTTGTGCTGATATTGGTTACATCTTTTACACTTTTTTATTTTACTCGAAAACGGTCCATTTTACAAAAAAAAATTACGAAAAGCAAAAAAAATTGTAAATTTAATGCGTATATTCAGATTGATTTTAAATGTCATATTAATGTTTATAGCAAAAAAAAGATTCTTAAAACATATCTAACTTTTTTTCCGAATAAGAAAGCTATTAATGTCCAAGAAAGTTCCTTATTAATAATTAAAAATTATTGAAAATAAAATTTAAAAAAAATTGAAAACATAGTTTGATTTCCAAACTGTGCTTTGACTCTTAGTTTTTTAATTTTCTAGAAGGAATAAATATTTTTTGCTCATAACTTCTGATTTCCTGGATGTTGTTTTGTGTAGCTGCTTCCTTTCCGTGCATGTCTTACTCTTTGTTTGGACTTTTTGTTGCCTTATTATTTCCTCGCCGGTTTTGTTTCAGTCACTAACCAGTCTTGCGGTGTTTGATTAGCAAAACTGTGCTATTTGTTTCGGATTCCGTCGTGTTTTGTGTTCGAATGTCGACCGACATTCATGTAATTCTCTCCAGACAAAGATGGTGTAACGAAGCTGAACAAAGCACGGCATAATCTTGGATCTGAATCGTTAATCAAAACCCGGACTTTAGCCGGAGGCGAAGCTCGAGGATGGTGTCCGCGCCACCGGACCAGCATGGCCGCCAACCCTCCCGGACCCGTAATTTATTATTCACAACTTCCGGACTAGAATTCTATTATAAATGGCTAATAATCACGTAGTTGCTCTCTCGCCCGAAATTCGCCTGAAACAAACCCGAAACTTGCGAAATTAGTTTCATCAATCGTTCGGGAATTTTTCTCGACTCGGAGTTATATGTGTATATCAGGAGGTAGGCTCTAACCCTTTACGCCCTCAACCTTGTAATTTTCGAGAACAGACCCCTCCCTCGGCCAAGGCGGACGGACCCTCTCTGAATAATTACCAAGCGCCTGACCTCCAGAGACCAGTAAGGGATGATGTGCTACTCGACTATTCGGTTACGTTTACACACGCCGAGAATCTCCTTCTTAATTTAATTAACATTTTATGAAATATTTCGGCCGTCAAAGGGCCAAATTAAACCCTCGTTCTGCCAGAAAGGCTTACTTTACCCCACCTTCTAAGTTTTATTATTGTTTCAAAAATCGCTTCGCCTAAATAAGCTTCAAATCACGAATCTGTAATTCAACATCAATTATAAAAGAGATATTTGACACTAAAATATACTGAACATGACGAGGATATCTCGTAGACTTATTTAATTTTAAAAAGTGAGGGCGTTATATTTTACCAGATATTGTAACTCAAGTGTCTAATGTCTAATATAATAGAAAAATTTTTTGTGACAGTACTTTTACAGAACAAATATACGGGGTCATTGTTAAGTGTGAATGCAATTGTGTAACGCAATTAAATTTTGAAATGTGAAAATTTTTTAAAAATAATTTATAGCAAAAAATGGTGGATGCGCCGGGCCAACTTTTCCCAACTTTTTGTTTGGTGTATAAAGAGGTGATATTAAATTGTTTGCAAGATGTGTGAGATGACATAAACAAATTGAGACAAAGGGCTTGGAGAATCTGTTATTAACGAGGCCTTCGCTGTAATAATCATAGCGCTAATAGAGTCAAACTGAAACTAGATTTTAGAAGTCGGCCTCATTTGTCGTGTTAGATTGCCTTTGGAAATTATTGTACAAATTGCAATAATGCATGCATATTGGCAATTGGCAGATGTGGAACGTCTTGCATCTGCTACCGCAGGCGTTCAAAGCCAGATAACTCGATTCAAAGTCTCTTCCTTTCGCTGCTCCGTTTCGTTCGTTAAACCAGCAACAATTTCTCAACAATTACCATAGCATTGATAGAGTTCCAACTCGAAAGATTGCAAATAAAGAGTGTTGTCAGTTTGAGTAATGTCGCTGCATTAATTTCCGTAATCCCTGGTAAGTTCCGTGCGAATCCTCGGCTGCTCCACATGTGAATTAAAATAATTAGCGCCGAGAAAATATTGGTGCAGAAGCTGTGTAAACGAAACTATATACAAAACAAACTTCCAGGTCCAAAACTAATTCATGGAGAGCGCTTAGTGTGACTGCTGCGAACAGTAAGTGTGTTTAGGCGGGCAAAGTTAGAAGAGAGAGAAACCCGGCGGCGAGTGAGTTTCTCCAACTTAGTTGTCCTTCTGACGGATCCTCCAACCAAATACTAGAAGCATTTGAAGAGCTGTGCACCCACTAAACGTCTGGACCGGCATACACGCCTCCCAACACTTCGAGATGTCTTAAGACAATGTACGAAATTCACTCGGAATACTTGCCTGAATGAGGGCCAAGCACTGGACGCTTCATCAACGGAGCTATTCAGAATTACCACTCGGAATGCCGACTATTTACATTCCTTCTACTGCGTGTTTTCCTCGCGCCGTTTCTTACAACCCGCATTCTTATTCAAATTCTTCGCCGGCGAACTGAATCGCCCGAACATAAAAGGCTACTCTTCGCACGAGGGACGACGGATTGTTGCGGTGGACGAAGCGAGGATTACGCCTTTTGTGTGATGGATATGTGCTCCATGTTCCGAATAAATTACACAGCGTCTCGCATCGCAAGAAAAATGATGATAAATGACAAAGCAATACGATCTGCTTTCATTATTATTTTGGCAAAGTGTTAAAAGCTTATTAAAAGCCTCTTATCCCAAAAAATGTATTGCGTACACTTGCTTTGAAAATCACTTAAAAGTTTCAAGACAGAATGACGTCAGGCTTAACCAAATCCCTTCTTTTCTCATTAAGAATTGTGCATCTGTACTTTAACGACCCCGGGCTTATTTTTAATTTATTCCTCCAAACACAATTCTTGTTACCTAGATGTTTTAAGTAGCATAACCAGAAAATGCAACGTACTTAAAGGTACAACGAGGGAGCTTACATAAAACGAAACATTATTTTCATAGCTTTTCATATTCATACAAGGTCCCTAAAAAGTATGGATACAGTGAATCTGTTTATCGCAGATTGTGAATAAATGACCATTTTTTGACCACGTAAAACATATTATTAGCTTTTAAATAGATAATTATTAAGCAAAAATTAAAAATTCAGATATACGTATTTTTTTTAGTTTTTGAGATAGTTGCAGTGAAATATATTTTTAGCAAGTTTATCCTGTTTCTTATATTTACTTCATAAGAGATTTTAAGGGTATGGTCCGTAAGTCAACCAGGTTGACAAAAATAGCGGTTAGGCGTTCCGTAAGTCCTGAAAAACCAAAATGACCTAATTAACCAAGGTTACGGACCACCCCGCTGAAAAAAATTGGTTGTTTTTCTCTTACCAAAACGACCGCTGATTTTGAAGCGGTTGTTCTGGTTATTTTTGTTGATTTGTCAAATTTGGCATTTATTTGTGAGGTTTTTGAGTTTGTGAAGCCAGGTTCAAAAATAACGGTACATCAACACTTTCTCCAAGTCAGTCTGTCTTAGTCTTAAAATGGTAAAAAATGAAAATTCTTCAAAATATACCAATTTATTTCATAATTTTAAGGATATAGGCTCGGGTTCAAATTGCGGCAGCAGTGCTCACAGGGCTAACAATGCAGCTTGCAACTGGAGTAACGCCTCTGTTAAGCTGCTGATAGCCACTTTCAAGGAATTTGAGGATAAATTTTCATCGCCTCAATACAACAAAAAGAGTCTATGGAATCTCATCAGCTCTGAATTAAATGAGAAAGGCACTCCTGTTACATCTGCAAAATGTGACGAAAAATGGAGGAATTTAAAGAAAAAGTACGATTTAGTTAGAAGAGAAAAAAATGAAACTGGAAAAGGCAACAGTTCCACTTGGAAGTTTTATAATGATCTTCATGAAGTTTATCATAAAGATCCATTATTTGCACCTGTTGCTACTGTTAGTAGTACAGGACAGGAAACATATAATAATGTACAGTCACAAAATGGAACCAAATTTAGTCCTGCTGGCTCATCAGAAAAGCCGCGTGATGTAGCGAGTTCGAAGAAAAGAAAAAGTACCAACTTACATGAAATTGAAAAGAAAAGAGAAGCACGCCATCAAGAAAAGATGGCTTTCAAACGGGAAGTTTTTCAATGGTTAAAAAGTTTAAAAGAAGACAAAAAAGAATAGGAATACGTTTTTCGGTTGTTTCTATTATTATAAAAAATAAAAGTTTCAGTTATGTATTTTTATGTAATTTACTCATTGGACCTCTAACGTTCATGTAATCTTCATCTTCACTATCACTATCAATGCACGGCCGTTGAACGATTATATTAAAAAATGACAAACGCAATAAAATGTCATGTCGAATTTTAAAAGGTTGAACTTCGAACCGCCTGTTGGTCCAAAAGTTAAAACTTTTCAGCAAACCGTTAACAAACCATGTCACGTTTGACAGGAAACAATTTGGTCAACCTGGTTGACTTACGGACCATATCCTTAATGACAAATAAATTTTTTCTGTGAACTTTTGTTGTAAACTAAAATTTATGGTGCTATTCTCTAACTTCTGTTACTATGTTATTGCTCTATTACTATAAAAATTACAGCTGTTATATTTTAAATTCGTATTCCGTAAAATCTGTTAACCTCTGTTAGCAATATCTCTACAGTAACATTCTCTGTTAAATAACACCGACAAAAACATCGCCATAAGCTATGCTAACAGTGATAGTAACAGATCGTGAATTTTTGCAATGTTTCACCAAATTAACAAGATATTATATTAAAAATGTGATATGTGGAAAATCTGGAAGCTTAGAATCACGTTACAATTATATGTTTAGTTTTGAAGTGTTAGAAAACGAAGAAAGGGAAGATCGCTCTTAGAAAAAAATTCACTGTATAATCCATTATATTGTAAAGGTAATCTGTGGCAATGAACACCACTTAAAAATTGCCAGGAAGCGAAATTTGTATAAAAAATTTAACACTGTGTACTCTTCCTTTTAGTTACATTATTCCGTGAAAACAAAAAACATTTTTAAATTTGTATTATTTATTTCAAATTACATTTTTTCCTCCAATAATAACTTTCTTTCTTCCAAATTGTGTTTTTTCCTTTTAATTTGCATATTCTCGTAAGGTCTCTCGAGCACAGAATAAAATTAATTTGGATTCAATTCAATTTACAGAAATTATTCCAATACAAAAAATATGATTTTCTTCCGATAAACAAGGATTTTCTCGCTCTGTTCTGCACTCGTCTTTTGCATCCCCTTTCTCATCACGTTTTTTAGTGGAACTTTTTGTGATATCAAGCTCAAAATAATAACTTTATGAAAAATTCTTAAAAAATTATATTCGAACAAATGCGAACACTGTTACCCTTACTTTAACAGAGGTAGTTAGAGAATCGCAAATTAGACAGCTCTGTTAAGCGGTGTCACAATAGAGCACTATATCCCATTTCATTTCATAGTAGAATTTTTTGACAGCGCATTTGAATTTTTTGGAGTAAAATAAAGCACAAATTAAGAGTTTCTGTATAAGAAATGAACTCTGTGTTAAGCTAAATCCCTGCGAAAAATGGGATATAGTGCTAACAATCTAACATTTTAACAGAACAACAGAGATATTTAGAGAATACCACCATTAGGCACCTTGGAACAATGTGGGACGAAAAAGTTTTTTATAAATGCGATTTGTAAAATCACCATCTTATAGAAAATTATTCCAGTTTTAATTTTGTTATCTAGTTTTATTAAAATATTCACCTCCTAAATTTTATTTATTTGTTAACCTTTTTGTGGGCATTCAATGAATAAAATCCTGTCACATTTTCAAGTAAAAAAATAAAGTTATAGTACTAATAAAATTACTCTTGCTTAGGATTACAATTAAAAGTTGATGTTTGAATTGGCCTCTGCGTGTGAATTCGCGATTCCGCCTCTAAGACCATTTCGGCAGACAGGAAGGAAGCGTCTGGGCGTACACAAAGACCAAACTACAGCAATTTTTCGCGCACCATAACGACTCGAACATAACATTAACAATTTAATTACGCAACGTTTTCATTCATAATCACGTCGTTAACAATTCCTATCGGCCGTATCTGAAGGGTTCTATCGGTATATTTCGCCCCTCTGCCCAATCGGCGATCTTACGCCCTCACACCATGTTATCTCGCACTCTAACCCCATCATCCCCGTGCCTCAGGGACGTTCTCCATCATGGATTAACCCTTTCCGAATATATCTGAATATTCGCATAGTCATTATTATGGATAATTGATACCCGAGAGGACGACCAAAAACTTAACTTGACGAAACGCCGCACGTTTACCGAAATCATTTCCGAAAATTTACCCAAATTTAATTTAAAGTAAAAGACACACCCAGGAAATGTTTATTCACGCGGTTCCATTTCCGCCAAGATGGGCGCGAATTTAAGTGGGAGGAAATTGGGCGGAGGTTTGGACCTGCTCTATCCAAACTCCAATCTGTTCAAAATCTAATTTATTAATTTGTGATAGTAAAAAAACAAACATTTTTTGTTTATTTTCCTTCGGCGCTAGTTAACTCCAGTGGTTACCTTCCGTTAATAATATTCCCGGCCCTGTTAGTAGTTTTTATGTGCAATAAAGTGTCGAAAACACTTTTATGCCGGCCATAAAACCCGTGCGAAATTCATTAACAATGCCAATTACGGTCTTCATTTAATAATCAGAGCCGCAACTTAATAAATCAAGCCTCTGGTGGCGGTTCGAGAAAGTGCACGTTGCACCCGACACGGCTTAGAGCTCATAAAATTTGACGTCGCCATTTAACAGAATTACGCTACAAGTAAGTTTGAATCGAAGTTTATAGTCGGAGTATGGTCAGGTGAAACGAATGTGGCTGAGGATATAGTGACCGGTGAGGCGAGTATTCACAGTCTAATTGCCGCCAGGGACAAAGAAGAGACGCCAAATTGCAAAGTTCGTTTGTGGCTTGCCTCCGGAACGGAAAGCTCGTTTGATGCCCGGTCCACTAGAACTCGAACAAAATGAGAAGCGAGTCAGAAATTTCATGTGGGGATGCAAGTTGGAAAATTAACGAAATAAAACCACTTGGGTGCTTTTGAGATATTGTTGCCAAAGCTTCCACTAATGTGAGGCCTTTTCATACGACACAAAAAACACTCATTTGATGTTACAGGCATTGAAAACTTGCAGAAATGAACATCTTCTTGTATTTAAAAACATCAAATATTAATTATGTGAACTAATTGATTCGTTTAATTCACTTTATAATTTATAACTTTCATCAAACAAGATTAGCTTATGTGCCATAGAGATTTACCAATGATATCTTCACTTCCAGGTTTATTAGAGCTTTCGTAAATGGAATTATCAGTTTGGTGTCACGCTTTCAATCATTTCGTTTTAATATTCAATACATTGTTCTAACAGATTCACTTTTCTAATTGTCGAATACTGCTTTTTAGTTAATTAGGTAATTACAAAAGTTAAAAAATTGCTTTAGAATGTTTTAAAAACCTTGTTAATAAAAAAACTGTAAACCGTATTACTTTGCCAATAAAAAGATCAATTACCACCCGCTGTTTTTTAAGCCCTTTATTTACAGCTTTACGATAAAATTAGAAACATTTGGACCTGCGTAATGGAATACAAATTTATGAATCCTACCATCTTACCACAATCATAAGACACTTCAAATCAACAAACAATAAACAAAAATGATTCAAAAAAAGTATAGAAATATGTTTACTTCAAGATCTATTGGTATTTCTTTGATTGGCTACGTAAACAATTATTGGAAATAAATCTGCATAGGTTAGTTATTGTCAGTTAGTTATTTGTCCAATAATTTTTATTTATTTGTTAAATACAAAGTTGTTTCGCTAAAGTGTTGTTAGTATTTTTTTTATCAAATTAGTTTACCTGAATATGATATTTTTAGTCGTGGCGGTAGTAGAAGTGTTACAATTTTATTATTTATTTATTTATTAATACATAAAATTTGAATAATTTTATGTAATTAGAAACGATTTTCGGTCTAATAGGCGTAAGAGTTGCCGGTCCGTATATTTGTTCAAAGATATTCCTACACGTATCGCTCTTTCAACCTATGCAAATTTGTAGGCGTAAAGAGAACATCAAACAAATTTGTTCAACACTAAATCAAAAGTAGATTTAGAAGATATCAACAAATGCTCTCCAATTTTATTTTAATCAAACTAAAAAGTGTTTATAAAACTTTCCTCTTCGTTAATTGTTGATTTGTATTATTAATAATAAAAATGCCCCCACTTAGTCAATTACGAGACATTATATCAGGATTCTACAAATAAATCATTGAAGTTGCTTAGATGGTGGCATTTGTGTGCTATTATCATCTCATTATGTTAATTAAATTATAAAGCTTTAGTCGAGTGACAAACCAATGATAATCACCCCTCAACTATCCTTATAAGTGCGCTATTCCCGGCTAGAGGGCTGCAAACTTGAAACAGTCAGGGTGAGAATCCACGATGTGATATTCAACCCCTCACATGAAAAAACGAGTCACCCTAAAAAACACGCTTGGGGTGATCTCCAGGTAGAATTATCGTGCGTTATATGCACATATGTGGCCTATTGTCATTCAAAAACTGGTTGCATTTGTATTATCTGTTCTGTAAATATTTCCCGGACATATTTGTGCTCCACATGTATGAATTATTAAAATATTTTAAGGAAAGGCTAAAGAATGTGATGAGCAAAGAATTTATTGTTATATCATTTATTTCACATAAAAATAGTTTTCAACCACATACTCGTAATTAGTTTAGGATTATATTAATTGCGAGATAGAATGTATACGTATATATTCGCCCATTTTGTCGTTCCCCCAGGTAAGCCACCCTCGAAAAAGTGCATCAGATATGGGTGTGTGTCCAGCACGGGTCCGAGTAGGGGAGCCAATCACTACCGGTTTTCAGCACTCGAAAACAACTGTTCGAGGGTGCGACTTCTCTCCAACTAAAAATATTGAACACGTTAGACTAATAAGCAAATTTGAAACCGTCAAGAAATCTCGCTTTATCCAAACACATCATTTTCACCCTCTTGCAAACGTTTTGCATTTGTAAACGTCAAATATCTTCCACCCCTGCAAGTTTTATCTCGTCTCCGGGGTAGCCGGACAATGGTCCTCGAGACTCTTGTGCCGTTTCCGGCTGAAAACGGCCGCAAAAACTTATCGTATGCCAGAAGAACGGACATTAATCATGAGGTTGGACCAGGGAAGGCTCCCCAAGGAGACATTTTAATATCTTCTTTGGTTTGGCTATATTAAATTGCCAGGACGCGGCGAGGTGTGCCCGGATGTCGGCTCGATTTTATTTCCTTTTGGCTACTTTCAAAGATTGCCACCGACACCGTTGACAATATTTTTTTAATAAACGGCTACTGCAGAACGGTTTCTCACACCCCTTTCACATTTTTTCCACCAATTTTCAGGAGAGTAAAACAAAGTTCCTATTAAGGATAATTAACACTCGATTTGTTGCTGTGCTTAAGCGACAATTAATGAAATAGCAAAATGTGGTGAATAATAGTTATTTATTTAACGAGTTTGAGTGTAAATCGGGTTTTTATTTCACGAGTGGATTTTTAAACGTCGAGTGTTAACGAGACGTTTAACATCCACGAGGTGAAATAAATGAACCGATTTACACGAAAACGAGTTGGATACAACATTTTATTCTTCGAATTAGACTCAATAAGGCTTAAAATGGCTTTAAATCTGCTAAAAATAATCTGAGGTTTCGTATTGACAGTTGTCAAAACTTCCTTACATAGGAGAAAAACCGTAAATTTTGACAGTGTCGAAGAATAAAATAAATAAAAAATCTTTAATTACAAGTTGATGTCACACTTTGTTAAAACAAGATATTTTACCAAATAAATTGTTCTTTACGTTACATCTTCGATAAATCTACATTTCACGCAAACCAAGTTTTCTCACTCTTATATAAAAAAGGTTTTAATTCAAATGTTTGAGATAGATGGTATAGTCCAGTTAAGAGTTAGATAAGCTTTGTTTTTGAAATAAATTACTGTAAAAAACTCAAAAAATTGTTTTTTGACCTCCGAGAAGAGGCTAAAAAATAAAATAAAACGATTTTCCAGAATATTTAAAGTACAGGTAAGAGCTAGGAATAATATCTAGTTCTAAATAAATATCGTAAAGCATAACATTTTATTAGCTGTTTCAAAACTATAAAAACGCCAACGTCGCATTTTCTCTCAAAATTAGCTGTTATAAATTATTCAAGTACTTCAAAAAAATAATAGCTAATGTAATTTATACTTTCAATGAGAAATCTAATCATTAATAACTATTTTACAATTTTATCAATCTTATTTAAAAAAATAATTCGGTAAAATGCGACGTTGGCGTTTTTATAGTTTTGAAACAGATAATACATAAAAATGTTCCCTATATATCTATTAGTATGAGGTATTATGTATTATTATTTATTAAAACAAAGTTATAGTGGTTTTAAGTAAGGGGATATGTACAACTTTAAAAAATCAGAACAAAATTGAGAAAATTTCGTGTTTTCATCCTCAGATCTTCCTTCTGGATAAAGCTATAAACTTCTTTTTTTTACACTCTCCCTCAACTTTTATTTTAAAAAAGAGACCCCTACATAATCAAGATGAAATGAAGCTAATTGTTCAAACAAGTTTTGATGCAAGAATCAAGAATCATTTCGATATCAGTAACACCAAGTTATGGCAATTTAAACTGCAATATCAATCAATCATTCAATTCATTATCAGCCTAGTATGTGTACAATACACCTCAGTACGTTAAATTCAAAATAATAACATAAAAAAAGACAAATTGAAATAAAAGTTACCTACAATAAACAAACAGTGTCGAAATTAAAGTTTAAGACATCAACATCAAAACCTAATGGAATTCTTCAATGGAATAGATTCAATTAATTAATTACGATTACTTTAATACCAAGAGGTAGGTTATTTGAAACTCTAATGCTTGATTCAAAAGGGCCCATGTCTGTGATTTTGGGGCGATGTCCTGGCATAATTAAATCACTAATATGGCTTATATTAAAGTTATGGTAATCTACAATTGTTTTTTTTTAAATCAATTGTCAAATTGTTTTAACGTTGGCAACTCCATTTAAAATTAGTGGTTCAGGCTTCGTTCCTATGGCAATGTGGCAGGGTTCCAACATAATTTCAAAATTTTTGACACTGACAGTTGATTTAAAAAAAAAATGAGGTATAAATGTATTTTTAAAAAACTACGGTTTTTATTAATTAGCCTACAATTTCGTAGATGTATAGACATGGTAATGGAAGGATTTTTGATGAGTTGGAGTAGTGAAAAAATGCGGCACAGTTAAGTTGAAGTGAGAAAGCAAACAGTAAAACTAATGTGTAGGATAAAGGAGCAAAATTCCTGTTAATTTCCACTAGTCTACTAGTTTTGAATTTCCAAAAAAAACTACTAAATGTACGGAAAAAATAATTGCAGATTCATAATCTATATGATGGAAAGTTAATTTTACTATTGTAATTAATAATTACTAATTAGTTATAATTTTTTTATTTTGATATGGTAACAGTCCGGTAATGTTATTTTTTTCTCTATTTAAAAATTGACTTTCAACCAATGTATATTTAATTAAAATTATACTTGTAGGTGCATTATTAACTAAGTAAATCCAAAACCTTCTTCCATTTAACCTTCTCCAACGCATGTTAATTGATTGTTGTGCGATAAAATTACAACTGATTGAAGTCATGAGCAATACTCTCAACAAATTGTTTAATTTAAACGAAGCTGTGCTGAAAGTCTGGAAATGTTCTTCTCGATTGCGCGTTCGATTACCTAAATACTTTTTTAGATGACGCACGTATAACGCAAAAGCAATGTAAGTTGTGTGTCGTCGGGACGTCGTTCGTGCGGCCGTTATAGCGTCACGATCGCCCTGGGACGCCTCCCTCGGACACTTTCAAATTTTCAATGTCTCCTCTGGGATTCTTTTAAATTTTTGACACATAGTAAAGTAAAGAACGTGGTCATCTCCCGAAACTCGATACTCCCAGCGCCGGCAATACCTTCGTCAATAATTCAGGAGCCGACGTCCATATACTTATACTAACTCAAATATTGAAGTTGCAATAATGAGAATCCATAGATATAACATCGGGGGCAGTTTGAGTAGGCGGCCGCCGCCTCTGACCCGGCAGAAGCAAGGTCGACCACAATAAGCACGATTACAGTTCTATGTCACATTTAATCTGCCTGTTCAAACATAGCTGTTTAATTAAGGGATATGTTAGGACCGTAACTTAAACACAAGTGTCCGCGCGCGACGGGCTTAACACGACTTAGGCAAATAACCGCTCTACTAAACTCCTTAGTTGATACCAGCGTCCATTCGGGAGAAACTTAACGAAAAGTTGCTCAAACGTTCATCGGAGCTGATCCGGAAAAGAAAATCGCAGTCCGGGGACCAAAAACTCAAGTAATTACTTTTGCGAAAAATTCAGGAGATTTAATGTCTGAATCCATAAATGGACCAATCTAATCCCCCAAGCCCTGCAATATATTCTCCCTAAATTTATGACCATCAGATACAGTTCGGTGTATGCTCTATTCATCTCTTGTCTTAAACTTAAACAAAACGGTATTTAGCAACCTCGCTGGTTTTTCTTTCCCCGTTTGTCATCTAATGACCATCCCTCTGACGCAAAACCCCCAGATTACATAAAATCTCGGGCATTATTGTAAAGCGTGGGGGACGTAGGTCGTGACTAAGTCCACCCGAGGTCCCGTCAGACGCACGGCCATGTTATAAATAAGGATTAGACCAGTAATTTCGACCCTACGGACCATAGATTCCTTTTAAAGTTATTTATTTTAAAATATTGGCAGCATCGGCTAAAAGCTCACTGTGTGACCATTTCTCTCTGTTCGACCCTCGGTGCGTCTTCTACACGGTCCACTTATTTTAATTTTATGCCGTTTTTATACCCAAGGGGTGAAATGGGAAATTTCTCTATACGCACCCCCTTTTTAAAATTTATATCGTCCAACTTTCGACGTTTACGTACAACTACTTTCATCGTTTTAATGAAATTGAAATGGACAGCTCGTGCGGAACAATGGATGGAGAGAGCAGAAACGGCCGATCCGCGAGGTCGCATCTCTTGGTTTATTAGTAATCTTCTAATTCATTTTTGTCATCCTAGGTTTTTACTATTTGAAAATATTCATTGATTTGAAAAAAATATTGGACTAGAATCGACTATAAAAACTTTTAAAGATACAGTGTGTGCAGTTAAACGAACGAGGCGAAGCCGAGTTCGACTAAATAATCACAAGCATGATTTAATCTCGAATTAAAACTTAATTCAAAGTTAAAGCAAACAATACAAAAAAAAACTATTACGTTTGGTACGTTATGGTGTTGTTCTTGTTCTTGTTATAATAAATGTCAGCGTTTCTTGTGTTGTCCATTGTGTGTGGGTTTTACTGTATATTATTTTGGCCGATATCCCGCAATGCCATTATAAATGTCCGTCATTTGCGAAATCCCTCCCAGTTGTCATTTGCCTTCTCCCTGGTCCACCCTTAGCCACTTAATTATTGAACAAAGTTTGTACGAATCTAATTGCAGTGCGATAACCGCTCTGATGACTCGGAGGCTTTCTGGCCATTGCGGACGGGTCAATCCCGTTAGTGGCTGATAACGAGTAAACGACCGACCGCTTCGTATCCCATCTCGGGTCCACTATCGTTCACGTTATTGCTTTTCCTATATGCCAGCCCGTAAAGATCCCCGATATTCTCGCTAAAAACTTTACGCGACATTTTGCTTGCCGCTGGTTTTATCATCGCGTGCAATGCTTTTATTACATGACATTCTAACTTCCAGAACGGGTTATTGTGTATGGAATGAAAGAGCTTTCGGCCCGTGCTTGCTGTCCAACTGGTCAGTCGAGCTTCACGCGTGGTTTCGTTTAATCGGGAGAAAACGTAATGCCCATTTTTTGCGGCTTCCCCTTTGCATAGTTATTACGTCCGAGGATGTGGCAGGATGAGACTTATCTTGTCTTGAAATTTGACACTGGATGCGGGTGGCTTATCGAGCCATGACGAAAAAGTGGACGGAGTTTTATTGGGAACTTCGGAGCTTGCAAGTATAAAAACACCGCTTATTATTCGGCACTGAGGCAGACGCGACGAGCTTTCTGCTGAATCGAGTTAAATGACTAATGAATCGCTAATCGAATAATTAATTAACTGATTTCGCACCGGCTCGAACATCCACAGCAAATATTTATAGACGCATTTATCAGCATGCAAAAATTGTATTTTACAACAATAAGTTCTTCCATAATAACCTGCAAACATGTAAATGTTATGCCACTTTTTGCTTAAAATTTGACATGTCCATTGAGAACCGATACCAATTATTTGGTATTTGGTAGTATTTTTAATTTCTGAAATTCTGTTGTGTCTCTTATTCTTCCTTTTTTATCTCCGATTCCTTCTTTCGTCATAAAGTTTTCTATCTAGTTTTTAATTCAGTTTTATTTTTGTGTTTTTGTTAGTCCTATGTTCAGTTTACAGAAAACAAAATAAAATTTAACCCAGAATTAAACTAATTCGAATTAAGTTACCGTTTACTTTGCATTCGTCAAATTTATTCCAAATTAAAATTTAACTGCAATTAAATATTCCAAAATTGCTCCTTTGTTTTATGTGCACTCTATTTTTTTATTTTTGGCTTTAATTTAATTTACGTAATTTTTTTTTATTTAATTTATTTAATTTAAATTTCTATGTTAAATGAATCTCGTGATTCGTCTTTTTAAATAACTTCTATTGCTCTATTGCAGAAAGCAATTAAATAAAGCTTTCTACAGATGCAGCTTATGTACGTCACAATTTTGAAACTAAAGTTGAACAAAAAAAATCGTATTTAGTCATTTCAAATAAATTACACAAAATATATTACCCATCTTTAAAGTATGCGTGCCATGGAAAAGCCTTTTTTCATCAATTTCTGTAGCCAGAAGCTTAGTTTTCAGAGACTGTTTGTATATTCAAATCCAAAATTTTACCACAACCTCAACATAATCGTAATTTTTTAAAAATGTCTATGGAAAAAAAAACAAAAAATAAGCAAAATTTATGAACTCCTACAAAGTTTATTCTCACCAAAATTTTAACTTGGTTAATTTCCGTCTATAAATTAAGAGAATTTAAATAGATAATCCATTTAGCTTTCGAGTGATGTCGCCAGGATTGGCGTTCGATCACGTACGTACAATGAAATTTAAAATTTCCCATTTAAATAGAATCCGAAATAATGTGCCCACATGAAGGGAATTGAGTATTTATGGCTTTTGAATTGAATGTTCTTCACAGTTCAAATAACAATTTAAAGCAACTGTGGTAAAAACGTAAAAACCTTTATTCCCGTGCCACAATTAAATGATTAATAGTGTTTAAAATGAAATAAGTTTCAAATGGCCGTTTAATTCAATACGGAATTAACCAAAACATTTCAGGATTATAGTTGTAAGTCAAAACGTAACAGAATAGAAGGGGACAATTTTCAATTCGTTTGTCGAAATCGTCATTGACTTACAATGCACATTTCGGGATTAAATCCATAAAAAAATCTCAACCATTGTAAATAGTGTTCCCGTTATAGCCAAATAAAGCAGGTAAAAAACGGCAAAGGGGTCGTTAATTTTTTTCTGTCCCGTTATTGAACAAATCGGTTGAGTCACAAGTGGGGTCCGGTTTAATTCGAGAATTTCTCACGAAATGAGTTTATTCCTCTCGAATGAAATTCTTTTGAGTGTGGAAGACGCGTGCCGGACAGAGGGTGCGGTCTGCTTGACTGACCACCCTTAGTGGTCAAGGCACCCCTCCAAGCATGCGCTTAGTCGGTCATTTTTTCCAATGGCGAAAAGTTTCATTTCCGCTACATAAACCAATCAATAATTTTAAATCGATGACTAGTGGAGCGGAAACATATGCCGTTATGTTTTTTTGCCCTTATTTCACACATTAACCCTTTTGGGAAAGGTTCCGTTTGCATACCTGCGCAGGTAATTGTGTAACGTGACGCATATGGCCGATTTTGAAACTGTAAAAGGGTTGCAATAAATTTCTCATGGGCACAATAGCTATCTGTCTGATGGGGAAACAGAAGGGCCCATCAGCCGTTGCACCGAATTTGCCGCGAATAACGATTTCCTAATTTTGGGGCCAACCCAAAGGGTTTACAACAACTACAACCTTATAGTTTACGTGGAGAAATCGATATCTCTCAAGCTTTAGATTAAAAATACTTAGTTTCTTCAATTATATTTTGGGCTAAGTCTAAAAGCGGTTCCAAAATATAGAAAGTTAGGATACTTTCTCACATAATGTGAAACAAGAATTAGAATTAAATTAATAATAATTGACAGACGGTCGATGTTTAATTTTAAAGGACTTTTGTCTCTCAAATTTACCTTAGGCAAACTTCTTGGATTTCGCTATTGAAATTATGATAAAGGGTTGAGTGATCAAAAAATTAATAAATCTGCAAAGCAGCACTTCAGAATCTCACAATAATATTATTCAAAAGAAATGTACTTAATTAACAAAAATAAATCTTTTTTCGTATCTCAGATCTGAATACCTACAGAATGGCAGTTTTTCCGATGATTTGCGGCAAATAACCGAAATTGGGTAAATGTCGAGTTTGCAACACTCGTTTGATATTTGTGCGTTTTGAAAGGCCAAAATGATCATTTATAATCCATTGTCGTCGTTTGTCGGTTCGATTTAACCGGGAGTTTTATTTTTACCATTTCTTGTAGATTTTAAAAAAGTTCCATCAATCTAAGGGACGCCAAAGGAAAATACACCAGTCATTGGTAGTTTTTTTCGCCGACCGCCTGACTCAGCACCGACAACCCCTTGATTTTTTCCGCCCCACACCTTCCCAGCCCCCACAGGCCGCATATTTCTTCGCATTGTGCGAGTTGTTTGTGTAAATAAACAAATTTATATATTATGCCCGTCAGAGATTTTGACAGACGCTCTCTCGGCCATCAATATCAGGCTACGATGCTTTGCGGAAAGCTGAGTGGGTATATTTTTCTCAAAGAAAGTATGTATGCAAATAAACATACGTGGGGAGTCGTTATGGTGGACCAGTGAAATATTGCCCGGAACGCCGGAGCGGACATTGAAATATTGCAGATTTCACAATGACATATCATCGGCAACATTTGTAAGAGAGATTTTTGATAAATTGCCAGTTTTCAGTGTACTTAGCGCGCTTTTACGCGCACGAGGACGTCGAATTACTCTGTAAAAGTATCATTATTAGACCAAATATTCGGGCCTTTGTCTCGTGATAACGAGGGCCGGGACGAGGCCGCAAAGAAAGGAGCTTTCATTAATGTAAAGTAGGATTGATTCGAGGATCTACCTACGTCCAAAGCTCCCCTGTCCTAAGAGTTCGGACTTTGCGCGCGCATCTGACCGCTGGACACTGATCAATAATAAGAAGATTGCAAAGTAAGCAAAAGTTTCGTCCGCTTCAGGCCGTTATCGCCGCAAAACAAGATGTTACTCGAGCAGGTCTGGCCAGTCCGCAGCAGGAACTGCAGCACAATCCTGCAACCTGAACCGAACTTACACATTCTCATCCTAATAATAATTTATCAAGCCAGTGACTAAGCTCTGTTTTGAAAAAAAACTGCTAAAAATACAAAAGCCAGCAAACCCAGACAAACTAATTAATTAATGGTTAATATTAAATACAATAAAAGATTCTGAAAGCCACTATTCTATCACAAAAAAATTAAAGCACCTTCAGATGTGGTGGGTAAAAGTTCTCATTTTATTTGTCTAATTTATTTTCACGTTGGCTAAATTTTGAGGAAAACTATTGTTTTTGGCTCAAAACGGAGAACACTTGAGTTGATTTTATTTCAGTTTTTCACAAATTTGTTGAGTTTTTTGCCCAAAATCGGAACGGACGGAGACATCACTTTCGAAAACTCTGGAAAATTATTTTATTGCAAACTGGACTCACGAACGTTTTATGCACTCGCTTGTAGAAGTGCGGATTTTTTGTGTTTCCGGAACAGGTATCAGTGTTATCACACATAAACTCCAGAATTATATTTGACATCTTTGGCGGAAAGCACTTAATTTTTGACAAATTATCTTCATCTACGACATCTAAATTGTATTATTATTCTGTACGTAACGATTGACAAGTTAACACTATTACACAAGTGAGATATGGATTTATATCTTTTGGGTATTTATATTTTCATAATTTTTTATAACTTTTCTTGGAATTTTCAGGAAATAAATTCATAATAAAACCTTAGCTACGTTTTTAATCTCTGAAGGAGTACACTGCATATCATTTTCACTCACCTCTGTATCTATTCTCGATCGCAGGAAACACTTTTATTCAAGTTTAATATATTTTTAATGAAAACAAAATTGTTTCCTTCATAACATCGATAGCTTCTTCGACAAAGCGTTTTAGTAGAAAAATAATAAAACATTAAACTTTATTGTCTTGTCTTGTAACGACAAGTTATTGAAAACATTGCTATTACAAGGAAAAAACACATCATCAAATTAAAAACTGTTGCGAATTTACAGTTTTCTCACTCCTACAAGTGTAGTTAAAAATATTTCCATTTTTTTCTTTGATAGAATAATTCTCCAAGTTATTTCGTTAATGTATCAGTTAAAATAGCTGTAAGGTGTTTTTGCATTGGCCTCACCTCAACTTTGCAACTTCTCGCCGCTTAATTGAACTTTAGCATTAAAAGAAAATTGATCCGTGTTTGAGCTCAACTTGTTCGAAAAAGCTTGGTGTGGCAAATGTCCATTGTGGTAGTGGTCGTCTTTATTTTATGCGTGGGCCCGTCTTGTTTGAAATGTTTGTCTAAGATGGGGGGATTCAAGTTTGAAGGGAGGATGTATAATGCCGAATGAGATGATTAGTTTAATGTACAGACCTGACTGTTCTCGACTAATATTGATTTAGATTTTACTTATTGTTTTGGGATTCGAAACTTGGCCAAGATAACCATTTACCTGGAGACCCTTAGCGACGCGAATAATTAATTAATCACGCAGCACGGGACTACCAAAGCGCTGAGAGGCTACTTCGTGTTTTCTTTCAAAACTTGCAACTTCAAAAAATATAAATTCTTCTAAATCATATGAAGGCAATTCGAGAAAGAAAATAGGTGCACTGCAATAACGGGTTACGATTTATAACAAATATTCTGGGGATAATTTCGGGGTTTGAAGGAGTGAAAAATCGCGTGGAATTTTGCGGTAATCAGTTTTTGCGGAATAGTTTCGGTTATTGGTCTTGTTCGGTTTGGAGCCCCACTCGGCTCACACATCGTCGCAATTTATCACTGCGGCCGTGTTTGGCAGGCGACAGAAAAGGACGAGCTCGATTCAAGAGCAGGACCTTTCTTTGCATTGACTTGCAGTAAAGTGCTCCCATAAATTACCCGGAAGAACTAGCCATTAGTCTGTTTGAATCGTTTGTCGTAGGAGCCGTCAATCGAAGAATTCTCAACAAACAACAGTGCATTAGGCGCAAGATGGCCGTCGGATTAAAACCACCCCACCTCTATGACTAATTATTGTCCAGAGGGTGGCCACCCCTGTTTTTATTCATCAGCGCGCGGCCATTTTGCGCGAAAAATTGATTTTCACTCACCGATCTCCGAAGCACTAGCACCAGTTTTTGACTTGTGTTGGATCTAGATATCGATGTGTGAACGTCTAAAGGGCAACTGATGTAATTTTCATGCTCTATGGGGAACACCGTGTCGAAAAACTACCTGCAATACCCTTTTTCTTCCTTCCGGGATCACGGGGACCGAATTAAAAGGGTTGGCCCATTTTAATATCGCCGACTTGGACAAAAGACTTTACCTGTCCACATATGGCATATATTAAGGCACAAAGGGCTCACAGGGACGTTTCCGTTGCTGCCAGCGGCGCGAACACGGTGTGAAATTTTAATTAACGACCGAGTTTTACACAAATAGCTTGATTAATCAACCTCTTGCTAAATAATAGAGCGAAGATGGAGCTGACCACCCATGAGATTACCGCCAAAATGATGAAGTGCCAATAAGCCTCAAATTAACCCACTTTTCCATAATTAAACGTAATAAAACAGTTAAAAAGAAAATTATAACCATAGAAAAAAATTGAAAAAACTACAGAAATTGAAGAAAACTCATTTTTAATAATAATAATAATAATAATAATAATAATAATAATAATAATAATAATAATAATAATAATAATAATAATAATAATAATAATAATAATAAGCCTTTATTGAAGAAAAAATGTGAGGAGGCGAAGTCTAGCTAACGCTAGTCTACTTAACCTCTCAACACAAAACAAAAACATAAATTTTTCAAATATAAACATAAAACCAAAACTAGAAATAAATGCAAAAAGAACGTTTATAATTTTAAGTTGAACCGTTCTAGCGTTCCATTGCATCTTTCACTTCATACAGAGAGTTAATGAAGCCCATTACAATAGTTTACAACAAGAATTTTTTTCTATTACCAAAAAAAAATACTACTGATTTTGTTTTCTGGTTACTCACTGAGTCACTGATTACTAAAATATTTGACACATTTGTCTATCACGCCTACTTTCGGTTCACTTTCATAAAAACCATAGTGGTGCAAACAGCGTACTCTTGGCATTCACATTTATATGAGTTGTCATAGTAACAGGTTAGTCATTTGCACCACAATGGTTTTTATGAAAGTGAACCAAAAGTAGTTTTTTTTATATATTCACCAAAAGTTTTGAACTATTGTTTCTGGTGTCTAGTTTGGCATTCGTTATTTCTGTGATAAACTAATTGTTAAACATCTTACTTGCTATAAAATATCGTCAAGTAGATTAAGCCCAAAACAACTTTTATGTTGTTTGTAGTAAAATTTCCATCAAGATTTAAAGTCTTTTGGAAAGAGGCACCACCACCAAGGTTTTTTGGATAAAAGTATGTTAGCCGATTATTGCTGGTTACAACAAGAGAAAATGATACTAATTGGTGGAAAAAAGCAATATGTGTCATTTTTAATTTTGCAAAAGTTCTGAAGCAATCTTGTTTGTCTTTGGCATTCGTTATTGACGTGATTAACAAATTGTTAAATATTTTATTTGCTTTAAAATATCTTCAGGTGAATGTTAAATTAACCCGAAACAACTTTTTCTATGTTTGTGTTTAAATTATTCTAACAAAACCTGGGAAGCTTAAGCAATAAACATGGCGAACGTTTTTATCAAGTTTAAGAGAGGTATTAAGATTTTTAAGATATGTTAGTCGATTACTACTCCGAAAGTACAAACGAAGAAGCAGTCTGTGACATTTTTGATGTTGTAAAAATTGTCAAGTGTTGTTATTTAATAATTAATATTAAAAAAACTTGACATCCTAATTTTTTTTTCGACTTCAGTATCACACTTAGGGTTAATTGTTCTACCGATACACATTGCTTTCATCTATTGTTAAAAAACGTTGTAAACTAGTGTTATTGATCTTCAAATGATAAAATATTTGAAAAGTATTAATTATTTGAACTACTGCTGATGGAAATGTTCCAACATTCAGATGTAATACAAACGTTTTTTTTTTATAAATGTACACTGTGTAGCTTTAGATTCCAAAATAATGTTTTTTATTACACTGAATTTTGGATTTTTTTCAATTACTTTAGTGAGACTCAGTATTGAAGTACCGTTGCATTGTCGATTGATTAAATTCGATTGGTTGTGATGTAAATCGATGAAAAATTGGGTCGATGGCTGCCCAAGGTATAGCGAGCACATGCCCTTTTGTCCAGGGCCCAATCTGTTCCATATTCAATAAAACCTCAGTACTGCATATTCAAATGTCACATCGCCCAGTCATCAAGATAAGTTGAAAACGTGTTCGAGTGGCGGCCTGTTAAAAACTAATCTGATCGGATACGTGTTAGGTAAATTGGGACACTTAATCCTTTTTCAAGCGATGGGTTTGCGCAACCTTTTCCAGGTAGTTTCGGCACCGCATATTCTGCATATGCACGAGGGTGAGTGCAGATGCGATCGATGATAGGGTGAAATATCCACATTTTAATTGGACACTAACGTCGAATTTTATGTCGCACTTTGAAAAATGTAGAGCTGATGCGGGAGATGTTGCGACGCTGTGACCGTTGGTCCATCACATCTAATATACGACCCTACATTTGATATGGCGACTCCGGCAGCTATAAATTCAAAATTGAACTAGCTATAATGCAAAACCTTCGATCTCCATCGGGCTGGGTTCACATTTATAGGCGATCGCTGCTCGGGGGTGGATAAGCTCGTGAAGATATTGTGCAAAGGCGATTTTTCTTACGATAATTCCACTCAGACGCAATTATATTTGCGTTCACGAGCCAAATAAATTTTTTACAGGCTGTAAACAGACCAGATTCTGCGATTTTATGAATTTTTGTGTACACGGCCGAGTCATTTAAATATCAATAAAAACAGTTTTATTATTTCTCGTCTGTGGTTGAGGTTAAAATAAAACGGAAGGTTTGGTGGTATTATAACACAATCATGATTTTCTATAGAGTTCTTATTTCGTCGGAAACCCCGATGTCGAAGACGGAAAATGTATAATATCGAGCATGGGATTAGGTGTAGCCAATCTGTCGCGAGCTCTGATGCGAACGAGTCCTAAGCTTTGGTAATGCAAGGACAGAAAGTCGGCCCGATCCGCATTCAACCCCCCCATTTGTATTTTTTCCATCGTCAATTTTTAATATGTTTTGTTTGAGAGGCTAATGTGCCCAAGAGTCCTTTTATTATCGCAATGGTCCTCGAGTAGAGCACCTTGATAAGAATCTCGTGAATTTATCTGATTCCGAGGTAGTAAAGTGGGATTGTAAAGTGTTGCCCCATTAATTCCATTGTACCGCTCTCCGATCGAATAAAGTAAAAAAATCTTGAAATGAAGTCGCTTGTAATAATATTATTATATCCCTATTTCCCCTAAATGTACGCGACCCTTTTTATATTTTGTGTAAACACTCCGCCCGGTGAATTTACCGAAATAGTGTTTTTCAACAAAAAGCAAATATCACAATGGACCGCACCGTTTGGGGTGAAATCCTCTAATATGGGTTTGGATTTCACGGTGCGAAGTGCAGCGGTGCAGGTGTATTTTTGTCTCGTTTTCGATGCAATTAAAATCCCTTGCTTCGGCGATTTTCACTCGGCTGTGTTGAAAGAAGGAGGATATTGCCCTGCTATATCGGCTATTCCCGGGTCGGTATGGTAATACCTCGCGAGGCTGGCCGGTCGCTGATAACAGAGGGTCGCTACTATTTCCACCCCCCTTTAAGACCCTTGCCTCGGCAACCCCGCACGAACCCGGATCACTGGCTACCACGCAAAAAATTATCCAGACGCAATGAAGTGCATCAGCGAACGGTTTACCCAAACGAGCCCACCCCAAAAAACAAAAGATTTTCCTTATTCTTACGAAATTCCCCTGTTAATAAAAAATTGGCACCCTCTTCCGCTAATTCGCAAAGAAACATCTACTAACACCCATTACAACCCTTATTTAGTTCAAAATAACAACACAATCTCTTTCCGAAGAATAAAACAACAAAAATTTTATATTTTATGACGAATTTGCGGTATAATTATTCTTTAAAATATCGTAGTACTAGCTGAATATTATTCATTAAGATACAAGTTTCCAAGTTTGTGACCAATAGTAATATGTAACAAGACAGTAATTACACTAGTTTACAACGTTTTTTACCAACAGATGAAACCAATGTGTATCGGTAGAATAATTAATCCTAAATCTGATACTGAAGTCAAAAAAAAATTAGGACGTCAAGTTTTTTAAATATTATTTATAAAATATCAGTGTTTGACAATTTTTGCAACATTCAAAATGTTACAGACTGATTCTTCTTTTGTACTATATGGGTCAGTTTATCTTAATCTGGACTAGTAGTTAACAAATAACATATTTTTATCCCAAAAACCTTAATAACTCTCTTCATAAGACTTTAAATCTTGATGGAAACGTTCACCATGTTCATCACTTAATGTTCCCAGGTTTTGTTAGAATAATTGAAATACAAACAAAGAAAAAGTTGTTTGAGCTAAATTTACATTCACTTGATGATATTTTAAAGCAAATAAAATATTTAACAACTTGTTAATCACGTCAATAACGAATGCCAAACCACCACAAAAAGGTTGATTCTAAACTTTTGAAAAATTAAAAATGACACAGATTGTTTCTTTTTTTTGCACTGATTAGTGTTAGTTTCTCTTATTGTAACTATCAGTAATCGGCTAACATATTTTCATCCCATAAACCTGTGTATACCACTTTTCATAAGACTTTAAATCTTGATAAAACGTTAACATTTGATCGCCTAAGTTTCCCAGGTTTTATAAGGAACATTTTACCACAAATAAAACAAAAGTTGTTTGGGCTTAATCTACATTCACTTGACGATATCTTAAAGCATATACAATGTTTAACAATTAGTTTATCACAGAAAAAACGAATGCCAAACTGGACACCAAAAACGAATTTTCAAAACTTTTAGTGAATATATTAAAAAAACTAGACCTGATAGACAAATGTGACATATATTTTAGTTATCATTGAGTAAGAAGAAAACAAAATCAGTATAAATTATCTCTTGGTAAAAGAAAAAACTTTTTTTCTAAACTAATGTTATTGGACTGCCTTGAGCGTTTGAATAGTCTGATATTTTTAGAAATTTAAAAATAAATCTGACATTAAAAAAAAAATTTTTTTTATTTTGACCAGTCGGATCGTAGAAAATATAATGTATGCAGCTTGCATTTATTAGATATTAAGAATCGTTACAACACTCGCCTACGGCTCGTATCCTAATTTTTATACTTTCATACCATTACTATTTTATTAAAAATACGGAATTTGTTTAATTTTAAACTCCGCCGTTTGGGAGGTTTAGTTAATAAAGCAAAATATGCGTTTATAGTCCGTATGGCCTAAAATTTTCCTTCATTCTTGGTCAGTCAGCTGTGAATTTCGTTTGCGCGTATTTTTCTGTATTAGGTTGTGAATTAGATTTTCGGATCGTAAATTTTGTAATAAAATAACGACCCTAAGCGTAAAACCAATACTTTAAATCATGTCCAAAACTTGTTATTCCACTTGATAAAATATAAAATATGGCAAAACTAAGTCAGGGAATGAGCAAATTGGTGGAAAATACTGTTATGCGAATTACTGGTAGAAAATAGGGTGAAATTGAAGATAGTGGCCAGGTACGTAACCCTAAAAATCGATACTACTGTAAAAAGCTATCAATATTATTGACTTCTGGCAGGTAAAAAATGGTAACCGTGAGAATCGCATCGGTTCCTTGTGTGTAAGAGACGGGGTAATAAATTCGGTGGCAGTTTTTGGGCCTAAAAGTGTGTAAAAAACCTGAGTCACTTTAGCTATTGATGCTAATAATGACATGAAGATTTCAGTGTGATTTTTCCATACACGAACCACCCCATTCGGGGGTAAACCCGTACAAAAAATAATCGGATCGTTGAAGGGTTTTGTGGCCTTATAGAGTGTCGGATATTATTTTCGAAAGGGCGCAGTGGGGGTCTAAAGGGTTGTAGAGCTGGGTAGTGCAGATGTCATTTTTCTATCAGTCGTATCGCGATTTTGTGCGAAATCGAGTCGATTTCTTGCAGTGGCCACCCCTAGTCCGAGGGTGTGTTTAATATGAAATAGCCACACCCTGGTCCAGTGCACAATCCGACTCTATTTCAAACACATAAACTCCCCCAACAGAGACATTTATAACCGGGGATCAGACCAGTCAAAAATGGAAATTCGCAACAGCATATTGGGCGGGATTGTGCCACTAAATTATCGAAATCGTGGTTATTCGCCGGTCACGTGGATGGGTAAAAATGTCGGTGATTTCAGAGGATTCGGGGAGAATATATCGGCCTAAATTAGGTAGTTGTAGCCGACACTGACATATAAACTTCGGCTGGCGACAAAAACCAAATCCCATTCCCTCGAGTCGCCCCTAGTCCGGGCTTATTTAAATCAGGGGCCTTGGAGACGGCTGATAGCTTCTGACGCCACAATGCGACGCTGGCCTACCCGTAAATATACATGAATATGACAGCAACAATCTCGGTTCTGAGCAATCTGAGACATCGCCGGTAAGTGAAATTGCGGAATAAATTGAACGGACCAAAGAAAAGAGTGGGTGGACGAAGACGCAGATTTTTATCAATACACAGACGCTTCACTAACAATAACAAACGCCCACACCCCTTGCGGAACATAACAGCAATTCGAACGTTTTTTTTTTCAATATCAATAAATTAAAGTTGTTAAAGTCAGTACATAATGCTATGATTTTTCCTCTAGGAAACAAGTACAGGAAATGTAAGATGTTAAAATGTGTAACACGTCTTCTAGTGTTGAAAGTTGTGGTAGTTCGTTAGTTGTTGGTCCGCGGCGCCCAGGAGGTTAGCTCGTTGATCAATTTGACGCGGCGGTAATTCGAAGTAACCCGTTAACACCATCTGTCGTAAGTATTTGGAGCACATGTTTTCTTATTTCGGGTAAGGTTAATAGAGCCCTCCATCAATCATCGTTCCATTATAATCGCATGAAGCGATGATTTCATTTACGAAGCAGTTGGCATTATACAAGAAAAACAAGTCCTCCGCCTCGCGTCTCGACTAAATTGAACTCGAAATAATCGAACTCATTTAAAAACATACATCGCCGAGTTCGGAATCGAACTTCCGAAAGTTTTATCGGGCTGTTCGTCGGGCACATAAATCAGCCGTGTAAGGTCCACTGACATAACAAATGCACGAAAGTTGGAAACTCCAGGAGTTAGCCCGTCCGAGTTCCGGCGCTGCATTGGCAGCCGAACTTGCCAACATAAAACTACCTTATATGGCCCATTCTTCGTTATTTTCTTTGTGACTTTGTCTCTTTTGAGACGTAATTCGCTCGTTGTCTGTTGCGGGGGAGTTTTGTTGGAGTTGGTCTCGTTCTTTACGGTTTGATCCAGTCTCTAGGGCCGGACTTGGACGCCGGGGTCAAAGACGACTGTAATGAGTTTCCGATCCCGGAGGGAATTTCCGCCAGGCCATATTGTGTGCCTTCCACCGGAACCGATCCAGACTCGCAAACAAAAATTAAAAGTGAAACATCGCAAATTCGATTCCAATTACAAGTCCAACGACGAAAACCGTCATTTTCTGGCTTCCTATTACCCTTTAACTTTTAAGGAAGCGATAAACTTTCCTCAACCAATTCACCTATTGGCAAGGCAAGGGATAACACTAGACGCAACTTTTTATTAACAAATATTTTCCCCGTTATTTAATATTACATCATGTGGAAGCATATCTCGTCTGACTCCCCGCCAACTCCCGTCCGAAGCGATTGTTTTCCGTTGCATCGCGTAGCGGAAAATTCTTCATTTGTGCCTTATCACATGTAAATCTCGTCTGGAGTCGTCCGTTTTATGACGGTGGACAGAAACACTCCCCGGAATTGCTTCTGTAAACAAATTAGGGAGAAAACATATATACGGCGGTCGCATTCGATTCGATAGAATCGTCTGCGTCTGTTTAGATACAGTTTTTGTTTAGATAATAGAGCTCCGGTCTAAACGTATCTCGTTCCACTTAAGTACACAATAAATATCTGGGAATAGGCCAACCCGAACATACATCAGCCGTCAGGGAGCTGCCGCACCATCTTCGCCTTATTTCCTTAGGGTCGAAACGTAATGCGAGCTGACCCGCTCCGGCCCGGATCTCCGGACTTTCCAGAACCTTATTACACGCTTTACGGCCCAACTTTACTATCCCCACAACTTTTTTCCCCATACTCGGCCCGGAACCCGCCCAAACGCCGAACGGGGCGTAATTAATCGACGGGATAACATTCCCGGAATTACCTATGATAACGAAGAAACGCACAGCAGCAGGCCGAGCACCGCGTTTTTCTTCCAGAATTCCGGAATCACCCAACTCTTACATATCAGTCATTTCAGCAAAAATGCATCCTGACCCCGAAATTTCAAAATGATTTTAGTAATGTTAAGTTCTTTCGAAATACACGATTCATTTTATATTTAATGTATTTTGCGACAAAGAGTTTTTGGGAGAGGATAATCACTTAAATTGGAGTAATTCATTGGATTGTAAAATTTACATACATTGCCTTGTAGGCCATAACATAAAATACTGACGTACCTACTACAACTGCTGAATACATTTAGTATTTTTCTAGTTTCTGGTAGTTTAGAAAATGGAAATTGGTAAGTAAATTGATTAGTAATATTATTTTTTTATCTTTATAACTTTTGTTATCCCGTCCGTTATTGCAAACATAAAATGTTTTTATTTCTTGCTTTGTTAAACAAAACCAAGAATTTTTAATTTCCACTTTCTAATTTTAATATTGTTAAAGTCTTTGAATAAATATTTTAGAGCTATTTTCACACACAAAATTTTTTTGTCCCGTCCGTCATGTCCCGTCCGTCATGTGTAAACGAAAAGTAAATTAATCAGAAGTCGTTGCACATTGTCTTATTCTTCGATTTTGTGGTTTTAAAAGTTTCAACAGGTTCCACCGTTTACTTTAAAAATAGTTGCTGAAATTAGTGCCTTTTAAATTAACAGATTTTATAACGATTGTTCAACGATAAAAATGTGTGGTCTTTTTAGTGTCCCGTCCGTCATCAATTTGTATATCTTTTTGCTGCTCGTATTTCAAATTCTAAAAATGTGTCTCTAATTGTAGGTTGCAAACAATTTGACTGGTACTAAGTTCCTATAAAAAAATCACTTCTACTGTTGGTAAAACCTGAAAATAAAATCTATAAAATTTAAAAAAGGTGATAACATTAATTATTAATTGTTATTTTCCACGTTTTGTGGCATCTCAGCTGATTGGAATAAGTTTCATTATTATTTAATTATAAAAAGTCATAGTATTTCTAACCGAGTCTAAATCCGCCCCTGTGCCTAATTCGCGTTCGCTGGCAATTTTTATGACGTCTCCGGAAAAACGTCCATGAAATCAAACGGCGCGTCCGGCATGCGGAACACATGTTATGTTCCGGTGGCGGAGCGAGGTTCGGGGGTGGAATCGATGGCCACCCCCGCGCGCCACCCCCAACCTAATGGCCACGCTTCTACCCACGAAATGATCGCTCCGTGGCTAGAATGACAAACGGTCACGGATGCTCCTAATGGCGTTACTTTCATCCATTCGGTCAAATTGGCCGCCTTCCACGTATATCGCAAAGTTTTTGTATGGAAATGACGAATTTATCATTGCATTTTCTATAACCGGGAAACAGCCGAAACGATGCATAATTCAGCGACGTGTATCGTCTTGTATCTGCTGGAAGGTCAGTAAAAATGGGCTCGGGAGTCTCTATCCAGAGAAATCAAAGAACGTAACACCCTAATTCACATGCTAAAGGCGCGCACAATGATGTGGCATCCAGTTTTATTGCTTGATCAGAATATAACATTATATTGGAATGTTCTGGGCGTGTGTTGTGTCCTCTTACAGCGCTATCACTGCAAGAATAGAAGAAAACACGAAACTCTTACTGTTTTGACACAAAAACGCAGAAATGACGCTAGTTTTTTACAAACGCTCCATATAATCACTAATTATCTAGTCGTGTTGTCTTCTTCCACAAAAAGTTTGTCATTTCTGAAGTGAGGACAGTTTTTTGGATACCTACCTATATTCAATTAAGCGCAAAGTTTTAATTTTTTAATGTTTTGAGATTTTTATGATTTTGCTTGTGTGGTGTGTGTTGGAATATAATTTTTGGCAGTATAAGCGCGCTGTAGTTTTGGCTGGATGCTAAGCAATGTGGCAGAGGATCTAGCGTCAGGATTACCACCTCCGCAACTATTGGTCCAGTCGTTCTTACCGCGCGCTCACCGCCGTCGCGCTTTATTCTTATGGAATCACAGATGTACTATAAAAATCCCAACAACACGGATTTGTTTCCACACATATTCTTTCCACATTATAGAACGGCGTGCAAGCTAATAAAAGCAGAGAAGTGTGTTATTATGTGCTTGTTATTCGGATTCCCCCCGAGCAGTATAAAACTTTTATCACCGTCAACAAAAACTCAATTATCTTAAAAAAGCGAGATCTGACAGGACGTGAATGGCCGCGGTCAGAGGTCGAGTCCTCTCCGAGGGTCAGCAAACAAGATCAAAACGAGAGCAGCAAGGTGCAGCGAGCGGCAAGTGGTCCAGCAACAAGGCTGGAATTTGGGGTGCAAAGATTAAATTCAGATCGTGTTGGTCACCCCTCGACAGGTCACAAAGGGGCGCGATGTCAGGTTTTACATATAAGACAAAACGTCTTGTTAGTGAGAAATTCCATTGTCCGAGAGCATCTGTCTGATGCGTATCTTGATGGAATGAGGGGCGGCCATTTGCTAATGTAACTCGTCAATCTCGGCCTAACAGACCCGGACTATTCCGGGATCTTAGAGACGCAGGACCGCAAAGTAAACATTGCCTCATCCGCATTGTCCAGGATAGATTAGTGTGCTCTTCGACCGCATACTAATTTATAAAGGGATTTCGCACACTGAGGTCGCAGTTAAGGTCTTCAAACCCACTTAGGGACGGCTGAGGTACTAAGCACTAACCGCTGCAGCTCTCGAACCAACTTTATTGACAATCTCTACAATAAATTACTCAATTAATAGTTTTAAACCCCATTTACATAGATTTAACCAATTTTATGCCCAGCTCTCCGGCCCCACTTTTGCTACAACGACTCCAAACACTCACTCTCAATTCACATAAAGTACAGAATAAAAAAAATTCTTAATAAAATATATGAAGTAACTTTATTCGCACACACATACTAACAATTTATAAATCCAGACTCAAAATGACAAGATTAAAGCTTCATGTGCTTCCAGTTTCAAATTCGATGGATCGACGACAGCTCTAAGTTAAAAAATTATCACTTCTTTTTAATTTTAACTCCGAAATCACTTACCCAGTTTCCCTAGAGGAGTCAACATTTGTAAGAACAATTTTATTTGACTTGGAAACATCTTCAGTGACATCCACAGTGGCAGTATCGTTTCCTACATTAAAGACCAAAGCTAAAGACGATCCATTCAGACTCCTTTTTATCAAAACCGTGTACTCATCGACCGCTTTCGCGGTCACATCTCCGGAAATAAGAGTCGGGTTAGCTCTTAATTGAGCCAAAGCTTGGTACACTTTGAAATGGCTCACAGAATCGGCTTTCTCCTTCTTCAGATTAGTTTCAACGTATTTTTCGCTGACTGGTAGCCAAGGTTTGGCTCCGGTATTGAACCCAGCGTTTGTAGAATCATCCCATTGGAAAGGTGTGCGTTCAAAATCGCGACTAACTTTTTCAAAAATGGCCGGATCTCGAGCACTTGGATCTTGACCTTCTTCGTAAGACACTTCACCATTTTCTTGCCCGATCTCTTCACCGTTGTACGTGACAGCAACTCCGGGTAGTAGGGATTTCAACATATTGAAACCGTCAGCGTTTTCAACACCAAATCGGGTGGCCACTCTGTGATTATCATGGTTTCCTAAAACCCAGTTGGAGGTGTAGATCTCGGGAATTGCGTCCAACCATTTGTTGACAGTGTTAGCAATATCTTGCGCGGTTGAATTGATGTTGATGTCAGTAATAAAGTAAAAATTGAAAGTGAAATGGGCCCCCAATTGGCTACCATCGGCACTACCATAATAGAGCATTGTGTGGTTGATGTCTGTATAAGCTTCGGTCATGAATATCCTAGAGTCACCCCCATTTTTGTTGGTGTAATCATCGAGTAATTGCCTCCATTGATAGACCATGTCAAACGTTTCAGGCAAGTCTTTGGTGTAAATGTGATCAAGGTATTCGTAATCTGTGTCGTTGTATCCCGGAATGTTTGATTTCGGTTCGTCGAGAAGTTCTTCATTTTCAAACAAACCAGGTATTGCATCAACTCTAAAACCATCAACCCCTTGGTCAAGCCAAAAAGTCAAAACGTCCTAAAATATGCGCAAATATTAAAAAATTGCTAACGCTTCAAGCAAATACAATACCTTCATTGCTTGCACTACTTTAGGATTTCGGTAATTAAGATCGGGCTGGGCTGCAGCGAACTGGTGCAAGTAGTACTGTTGACGTTCTTCACTCCACGTCCAAGCTGAATTCTTAAAATTGCTAATCTAAATATTAATAAGAAACTTAATTATATAAAACAAGTCAGAGGAGACGTATAATACCCAATTATTTGGAGGCACTCTGTTACCATCATCATCAACCTTGGCATTAGCCCAAACATAATAATCGCGATACTCTTCAACACCATTAACTGAATCTATAAACCACTGGTGTTTATCACTCGTATGATTGGGGACAAAATCCAAAATAACTTTAATTTTTTTCGCGTGAGCCTTCTGAATCAATTCTTTCAAATCATCCATTGTCCCGTAATCCGGATCTACGTCCCTATAGTCACTAATATCGTACCCCTGATCCACTTGTGGTGACTTAAAAATGGGTGACAGCCAAACTGCATCAACTACCGTATCCGTAAAGTGGTCCAGTTTTTCTATTATTCCTTGAAGATCGCCAATACCGTCGTTATTACTGTCTTTGAATGATCGTGGGTAGATTTGGTAGAAGTTGGCATGTTGCCACCAGTCTAAACTTCGAATTTGTTTGTTCATGGAAGCAGCATTTGCTGCTGAACAAATCGCAACAAGAAACACAAACTGTAATATTTTAAACTGCATTGTAAGTAATAACTAGGCACAAACACGGACGCTGGACTTTTATAGTAGTATAGGACACGTAATATTTATCCCAGATTAGATTTGATGCACTTGACAGTGGCTAAAACTGGTTGCGGGTAAATTTCTATCACGCGTTGGTATTTGCTCTGATTTTATCAATCATAAAATTTTTTTAAATGACATTTACTTCTAGGTGAGGAGAAGGTAAAGTAGAACTGTTCAAACACTGTTCAAACGAGCGAGCGAATGTAAAAATTTAAAACGCAATTTTTTTAGAATTATTAATTCTTAAGAAATGTAGTAAGTGCAAATAACAAATGGTTAATTTTTTCAAAATCTCATGAATATTTGCTTAGCTTCAGCTATGCACTGAAAACTGAAAGTTTGGATTTTGGATTTACTGGGTGTTGTTTCAATGGAAGGTTATTGAGTTTCCAGAAATTTATTTATTTCCTTTACCAACTATGACATTCTCTCGACTTGGTGAGGATAGGTATATGACAATTAACAGGAAATTTGATGACTCTCAAGGTTTTGTTTACATAACCGTCTTGTTTGACCACATTTTCTCAAATTATCATTTATTTTATATTGTTTACTTGTAAATAAAAAACTGCATTGTTTGGGTTTCTGTGGTAGCAAACCTACTTGAAATAATTATTTCCTTTATACATAAAACTGTTGAAGTCTTTAAATTATCCACATTACTTGTTTTAACTTATCACCTCAAAGTGAATGTCATTTAAAAAGTTTAAAATTAAACGCGTGATAGAAATTTACTCCTAACCAGTTTTAGTTACTGTCAAGTGCTTTAAATCTAATCTAGGATAATACTACGTGTCCCACTACTATAAAAGTCTAGCGTGCATGTTTGTGGATAGTTATTACTTATTATTACTTACAATGCAGTTTAAAACTTTACAGTTAGTGTTTCTTTTCGCGATTTGTTCAGCAGCAAATGCTGCTACTATGAACAAACAAATTCGAAGTTTAGACTGGTGGCAACATGCCAGCTTCTACCAAATCTACCCACGATCATTCAAAGACAAAAATAACGACGGCATTGGCGATCTTCAAGGAATAATCGAAAAACTGGACCATTTTACGAATGCGGCAGTTGATGCAGTTTGGCTGTCACCCATTTTTAAGTCACCACAAGTAGATCAAGGGTACGATATTAGTGACTATAGGGACGTAGATCCGGATTATGGGACAATGGATGATTTGAAAGAATTGATTCAGAAGGCTCACGCCAAAAAAATTAAAATTATTTTGGATTTTGTCCCCAATCACACGAGTGATAAACACCAATGGTTTATAGACTCGGTTAATGGTGTTGAAGAGTATCGCGATTATTATGTTTGGGCTAATGCCAAGGTCGATGATGACGGTAACAGAGTGCCTCCAAATAATTGGGTATTTTAAAATTTTCTTATCATTTTTTATGTAATTAAAATATTCTATATTTAGATAAGCCTTTTTAAAAACTCAGCTTGGACGTGGAGCGATGAACGTCAACAGTATTACTTGCACCAGTTCGCTTCAGCTCAACCTGATCTGAATTACCGAAATCCTAAAGTAGTGCAAGAAATGAAGGTATTCTATTTGCTGGTTTTAGCAGTGTTTTAGTATTTGCTCATATTATTTTAGGACACTTTGGCTTTTTGGCTTGACCATGGGGTAGATGGTTTTAGAGTTGATGCCATACCTTTTCTGTTCGAAAATGAGGAACTTCTCGATGAACCCAAATCAAACGTTCCGGGTTACAACGACACAGATTATGAATACCTTGACCATACTTACACCAAAGACTTGCCTGAAACGTTTGATATGGTCTACCAATGGAGGCAATTACTCGATGATTACACCAACAAAAATGGGGGTGACTCTAGGATATTCATGACCGAAGCTTATACAGACATCAACCACACAATGCTCTATTATGGTAGTGCCGATGGTAACCAATTGGGAGCCCATTTCACTTTCAATTTTGTGCTTATTACTGATCTCAACATCAATTCAAACGCACAAGACATTGTTAACACTGTCAACAAATGGTTGGACACAATTCCCGAGATCTACACCTCCAACTGGGTTTTAGGAAACCATGATAATCATAGAGTGGCCACCCGATTTGGTGTTGCAAACGCTGACGGTTTCAATATGTTGAAATCCCTACTTCCCGGAGTTGCCGTCACGTACAACGGTGAAGAAATCGGGCAAGAAAATGGTGAAGTGTCTTACGAAGAAGGCCAAGATCCAAGTGCTCGAGATCCGGCCATTTTCGAAAAAATTAGCCGAGATTTTGAACGCACACCTTTCCAATGGGATGATTCTACAAACGCTGGGTTCAATACCGGGGCCAAACCTTGGCTACCAGTCAGCGAAAAATACGTTGAAACTAATCTGAAGAAAGAGAAAGCCGATTCTGTGAGCCATTTCAAAGTGTATCAAGCTTTGACTCAATTAAGAGCTAACCCGACTCTTATTTCCGGAGATGTAACCGCGAAAGCGGTCGATGAGTACACGGTTTTGATAAAAAGGAGTCTGAATGAATCGTCTTTAGCTTTGGTCTTTAATGTGGGAAACGATACTGCCATTGTGGATGTCGCTGGAGATGTTTCCAAGTCAAATAAAATTGTTCTTACGAATGTTGACTCTTCTAGGGATACAGGGTAAGTCATTTCGGAGTTAAAATAAAAAAGAACTAATAGTTTTTTTTAACTTAGATCAGCGGTCGATCCATCGAATTTGAAACTAGAAGCACATGAAGCTTTAATCTTGTCATTTTGAGCTTGTATTTATAAATTATTATTATTAGTAATATTTGTGTGCAAATAAAGTTATTTCGTATATTTTTTTAAGAATTCTTTCTTTATTCATAAAAACCAGTTAAAACTCGGTTACAAATATTAAAAAAATAAAAATAAAAACTGGATTGTAGGGTAATGATATAACTTCGATTCTTTTATTAAAAGACCTGACGTAGATGTAGAAAAAGGCGTGTTTCCACCAATTGGAGTTAAATGGCTTTTTGGCCAATTGTAGATTCATTGGAAATAAAAGCTGTGAGATTGACAAGTGAAAGAAAAGGCTTTGCGTTCTTATAATCACTAATAATGACCGTTTTATTAATGGAATGGACGTAATTCGATCTTTAGGCAAACAGACGTCCCACATTATGAGAGGGTTCTTTATGTAAAACGTTCAAGTACAAAAGACGAATTTCTAAGACACGTCCTTTTTGTTTTTTTCGCATTTGTGAGCCCGTGACAATCATACCTAACAAAAGTGTTATTACTGATAAGGGATTAGTTAATATCGTTGAATACAATACAATGCCAGGTCAAAGGGCAATTTTTAATGGAAAATTGCGACACGCAAAGTCGCAGTCAGTGATACATAACAACAAAGTAATAATTAAAGATGTAACTAAATCATCCCCTTGCCACGTCTCGTGATCTCAAATAACTGTGTCATGAATTTTGATGAAGACAAATCTAGTTATTAATTCCGGAGAAATAAGAAAGGTAATTATTTTCAGTCTTGAGGTGCCCTTTACAAAAATATCCACACCAAGAAAATGATCTCGTTAAAAAGGAAACTCCCTCAACTGATTTAAAATGTAGATTAAATTATTCATACTAGGTATACATATTTATCAAACAACTGACAATTCACCAATACGAAACAAGCTGTTGGTCATAGAATAGTGTGAGAAATTCCATGCAAATTTAACTAATTTAGATCAGATCCGTCAGAGACGACATCGGGCAGCAGTATCCGAAATATTACACTGAATCCTCTCGATTTAGACCCGAAAGCCGGAATTACACTCTATCAATTATAGCAACCAGCAAAGTCAAAAACTAACCCAACTTACAACAAAAGAATAGTTTTGAAAGATATATTACAATTCAAGGCTCGTACAAGACATCTTTTCGCCAGAAATCGTGCCATAAACCAGCACAATGTTCGCAAACATGCAACAGAACGTCGCACATATGTTATGTTAATGTGTGTTGTTTTACAATCGTTGGGATTTCGCTTCGGCTGTGTGATCCGGGCCGAAGGATTCAAAGACGGCTTGTCAGGAAGGGGCAAGTTAGCCACGGGGCAAGGGATGGAAGGTCGGGTTTGGGGCTTACACGTATTCCACATCTGCGGTATGCATTATTCATGTCCGGCCTGGCCGCTGTCCTAAGTTCTCCAGCCCTCCGCCGCATGTCCCTGTCTGGAGCGACGGACAAGAAATCGAACCCTTGCTAAATGGCCACTGACATTCACCCTTCGCAGATAGAACGAAGGGCCAATCACGGCGCCTTGTTGCAATCTGATTAATTTAGGCAGTTGTGAAAGTTTTTCCAGATAAAAAAATTTAACAACACTACGAGTATCAATCAATTCAACGCCCACGATATCATCTCAAATCAGATAAGGTCACGTACACGAAGTTCCCATCGCGTGATTTTATCTTTTTGGTTTTATGTCTCATGCTATTATTATTTTTAAACTTTAAAAATTGTCAAAGCTCCTTTCACCTGATAATCAATCTCCGCAGTTCACACAAGCTTGTGCTTGTGCAATACTTATTTTTATGTAAAATTCTCTCCCAAGTCCGGATTTTTGATTTTTTGCCCTTTATAACTACTTTATCTAAACTACGGATTACCATAACTTAGGATACGAAACGGCGTACTAATAAAATGTCCATAGTTGTTCCATTACCGTCCATTACCGTCTAAGTTTCCAGAGCAACGAATTAAAAAAATAGCTATTTTTAAATTAACCCTTTCTTTTCCAAATTATTTTCGGAATTAAAAAAAATTATTTTTTTTGCACATTTGACTTAAATATGAGTTAAAATGATGGGGAAAAATAATAATAATTTTTTAAATATTTTTTTTATAATAATTTCGCTTTGATGCCATATGGAATCATTTGAGAAAAAAATATATATTTTTTTAATGGACAAACATATATGTTTTCCTTCAGACAATTAAAACATACAGCAAATAACAAAACAAATTTTCTTATTATTATTAGATAATAAAATTACAAAATAATAACAATTTTAAACATTTACTTGGGAATATGAAACTATTTAAAACAGTTTCTATCCTTAGTTAGGCATAGTGCCATATTGCATTTCTCACATAACATTTGCATAAATGTTTTTCTTTATTTTCCGTAAAACCAATGTGTGTTATCTAAAAAGATATTCATGGTAAGAAAAAAATATATATCCTAAATTCCCACTGACTCCATATGGCATCAACAATTAAAATAGGGGTAATTCGTAATTGGTTCAAGTTTACGTATTGCGCCGACTGCAACATACTACCACGAAGACTACTTCCAAAAAAACACGAAAACATTTTTCTTTTATACATATTCAATTAATTACCTTTTCTGCGAATATACAAAATCTGAAAAAATCACAAACAGCGCACACTGCAAAAATGATGACAAAATGCCTCACTTTCCTGCTATTCAAGACATCATTTTTTTTTTGAAAACACCTATTGGTGTAAAGAAATAACATATAGCATCCGAAACAGGAATCTATAATCGCAGGCAATACAGAAGTCTGCTATAGATCTGTGACTCCAAATGGCATCACCGGGAAAGAAAGGGTTAATAATGGTTTGCAGAAGGCAAACAAAAAAAAATACAGACAAATAACTAGAGCATTAAATTCTCTACAGTAAGACAAAAAAATTATATCGAAAACTATAATTATTTAAAAAATTTCAAAGTTGTATTCTGCCCCAAATTTTTCAAAACGCAATTTTTCAAAAAGAGGGTTACAGATAAAAAAAGTCACGGAGAAAGTTGTACAGAATTAAATTTCTTACAAAACAGTCGATGAAACCATACCTATCCCTACTTCAATGTTTAGGCCCCAAAGACGTTCAAGCAACGGATTCGGCAAATTTTACCAGTGGTCAAGTTTTAATTCTTTATAACTTTGTTTCCTACTTTTTTTGTATCTTTAACCGTATCCTCTGCATTCTCAAAAATATAACGCGAAACGTAGATGGATAATTGCTTATAATTTCTTGTACTCGTATTGGTCGTAAAAATCTGTATTTGTAGTCTTTTTTTTAATTATTAGAATGAGCTCATTTGTCCCAATCAAACTCTCATGAATATACTTCAAAAGAAATACAAAAAGTTGTAATATAAAGAAAGTAAAATTATATTTTAAAATTGTATTTTTTATTAAATCTAAAATTTAAATTCTTTCTTTAACTTTAGTTTTTCTTTGTTTTGTTTGTGAAGTAATTAGTACTGCTTCAGTTAGACTTAGACTCTCAGCCAGGATTTGACAACCAATTATCAAATTACCTAGTGTCTTCGAAATACTTCTAACTCAAATTACTCCTTTTGCCATTTTGCCAATAAAATGGTAAAAAAGCATTTGATGGATACAATATTAAATAACCTTTTGACAAAAATAAAGATTTCTGTTATCAAGGTTTTGTTAAGTCTTAAGAAAAGTGAAATTAATGTACCAACTTGCTAATTTAATCAAAGGTAATTATTTGAGCACATAAAAGACAATTTTGAAAGATTCTATTTACTCTAGCAAGTAGCTGGATAAAGGTTTACTTCGAAATATAGAATATAAGAATACATAAGTAAATAAACATCAAGCCTGTAAAATCCGAAAAACTAAAAAAATATGGGTATTAAATGTTTCATTATGATTAAAAGTTTTATTATGGAAGTAAAGAAATATTTGGAAGTACTACTTAGTATTACTTAGTTCTAAACGGAAGATTAGTTTCATCTTCAAGAATGGCAATGCAAAAGTTGAAGTTGAAAAGTTGAATGAAGTTTTAAATTTAAAACTTAATATAGTCAGAAATAAAAACTTTATCGAAAACAATATAAAAAATTACTAGGTTAAAGATGTAAGAAACAAAGTTGTAAGAATTGAATTTCCTATAAAAAAATCCGCGACACCATTTATTTCTATCTTCAACGGTTTGGATATAAATTAATTTCCCGAAACTTGACCAGTGGTAAAATAAAATAAAATCATCGCTTGAGAATGTTTAAATATCTTTGGGACTTAAAAACGGTTGAACGGTTGTTAAAGGCATTGGCAACTTATTTTATCTATTTTATGTTTTAACGAAAATTAAAAATGTGGCTCATTTTATGTCGGTAGAGCTTTTTCAAAATTTTCTGCGATGAAAAATAAGGGAGATAATCACTCCGAAGGAAGAAATCCTGACGACACAACCGCCTCCCATCACAGAATCCTCTTATCACTGAACCCTCTCACTCACTAAAAACTTGACAGATATTTGAACATTTTCCACACATCTTCCATAAAATAAAAAATTAACTTCTTCCCCGACTTTTTTCTGTTCTAAATTTTGTCTTAAACTTCCCGAAAACATCTGAGAAATTTTGTCAAGTTTATCAAAACTCTGTCAGTGTCACTTAAAAATCAAAAACTATTTGATCTTAAAATTGGACCAAATGCTCAAGAGACGCAGGCGGTTAGGACGTCATAATTCCAACTTTAAATCGAAATAACTTGAGCAGATACAGAGAAACGGTTTTCACTACTGTAATAAGCGTTTTCAGTATTATCATTTAAGACAAATAATTGTGAAATGGAACGGGGTTAGGTCGCCTCTTAAAATTAACTAAAGTAATGCCTTTAAAAGAAATTTAATTCTCTACAACTTTATTCCTAAATTTTTTTTTCTTTTTTTTCCTAACATTAGCAGCGTTATGAAAAATATGGAATGAAGCGCAAATTTTAAATTTTAATTAATTTTTTTCTCATATTTATCGTTAAAACTTAGACATCAGTTTTTCTCAGTCTATTGAGAATATAAAATTACTTTTACCCTGCTACCCTTATTTTTTTGAGTATTGAAAATCGTGCGATTTTGTGTCTCGTCTCGTTTCCTAATCTGGACTCCTTCGTAATCTAAACCTTAATTAATTGTAGGCGGTCGTGTTCGGTGTTTTGGGCATTGTCTGGCTAAAAAAGCGTAAACAATAAAGCATATCGATAACAAATTCGTTGCGATCGGCTCCGACAGCGATATAATTGAATGGGCCGCGGCGGCACAAGCCGAATATTGTGCTGGGACAGAGGGACTTGAGCTATTTGTTTCTTTCAGGATGCGGAAATCGACGCCCCTGACGTGTGTGCTTAATAAATTTATTTTATTTTCGCTCCGCCTGGGATTGAAAGGCCGAATGAAATTTCTTTCGTCGGCGGCCGCTTTTCAAATTATTGTCTAAAAAATGATGCTCCCAATGAAATGGTAATGAAACCGCGTCGTGATGCGGTGTCACATTCTGAGCGTGTGAGAGGTGCGGAAAGGAAGGTGTATGTTTGCGAATGGGGCTGTCAAGGAGGCCGTACGAGTCCCTTGGGGGCCTCGAGGTCCTGCTCTTGGCTCGCACTTCGAGACTAAAAACCCCATCCTTGCTTTTCTTACGGGCCTTGCCCACCTGATCCCGCGCGTTTATATAAATAATTTCGAAAGTTTGCCGCTTTGGCCCTACAACTGCAGTCGTTATGGATTATAAATAACTACGGCTCGAGTGCGTAATTATCGCAGGGGGAAAGTGAAACACGGGAAAAATTAACAACAGCCAAATCGCTCCACGTTTAATCAACTAATTCATACTTAAAATTAATAACACTTATTAGCACAAAAAAATCGGAAATTATTGCTTACTGTTATTTAACACTAACATCTATTTAGATAAATTTACAAAATACATAAACAAATTTGTGCAAATTACTTTGCGATTTCTAAACTCCATAAAGTTCCAAAATCATTCGGATTCCTTTCTTCGAGAAAATATCAACATGAACTTCCACATTGGCTGTACCTCCTTTTTCGTTCGAAATACTGATGGCGTTTGTGGCTCCATGATATCTTCCAAAATTTAGTAATTTAACATTGGTGACGGCATAACCCGACACTCGAATTCGGTGGCTCAAATATGTATCTCCATCCCTGGTCGTTAAAATTTTCATGGAAATTAGACGTTCGTTCGGGTACTCTCCGATTGAGCAAAACCCGTCACCATAATTTCCTTCATCGGCTTGGTCAGGTTTCGGAAAATAGTCACAGTTAATACTTGGGTAATCTGGGACTGGGACTGCAGTTGTTGTGGCATTTGTCGAAACGTTGCATGTAACGTAATTCGAAACCATCAAAACTAAGCACAGAAAATAAAACATTGTTACTGGTTGTTGGATTGTTAAATTACTGATTTATTATTAAAAAAAGATAAGCCTGAAACAGGATGAAGCTCTCGACATCTATCAGCTCAGATAAAAAAACGATTACGATACAATTTTAGTACACTGCACTGGATTTAAATTATAAACTATGTTCAGAAATTGGCGAAATCGTGTTTATCCTTTTCCAGAAAATTCGAATTGAAGACAGGACAGCTGTTTTTTATTGAATTATTTTTCATAATTGTGTAGTAGGTGTAGTACTCAGATAGGTACTATCTGGAGTACTTAAATATAAGTTTCATCATTTCCGGAGGACACTTGCTTAATATACGATAATTTTTTAAGAGTTCAGTTTAAAAATCTTACTTTCCATTTGCTTAATTTTTTAAGAAAAAAATATCGATGGAAATATAAGTGTCTGTTCGACTGCGGCATAGGTAAAATCGAGAGTAAATAAAAATCTTGTAATTTAAGATTTATTGAATGATATACTGTTGTAAGTCACTTTTTAATTTATTTAAAAAAATACATTCAAACAATATTTTATTAGTAACATGGCATAATAATTACAAAGTGTAGCCATAAATTTCCCACAACATTCTTATGCCTTTTCCGGAAAATATGGCAACCTCAATATTGGCACTTCCGATTCCGTTCTCGTCATTATAAATATGAAGCACTTTGGTTGCGCCATGAAATCTTCCCAAATTGATTAACCTTATACGTGTTACTACACTTCCACGAAAAGTGTGAAAATCATTAATGCGAGTTTGTCCATCAAAAGTCACAATGAAATCTCTTAGGAGTAGAGTTTCTCTAAAATTTCCCTCGATGTAGCATTCGGCATCGCCATAATTACCTTCATCAATATCTGAAGCTTGTGGAAAATATTCACAATATTTGTATGGATCAGGCGGTGTGGTAGCCTCTAAGCCAGTTGTTGTCGTTTCTGGATTATCACACTTGGTGGACAATCCCAGGATTAGCAAAATGAAAATACGACTTGGCATGTTTTAATGTATTGTGTGCACTATTTTCTATAATGGTGAGATAGTGTTATCGTACCTAATCTGTTTCGTTTTGTGAAAACATTTCATAAAGTTCTGTTGGTCTATTTTTGTTTGCGTCCGGAGATATAACCGGGAAATATTTCAAATAATAAAGTTGACTGTAAATGTAGCATACCTGTGGTATAGTTGTCCTGTTTGATCCGGAGTCCTGCGGCGTATTCGGAGCCGGAGGCAGGTGGGGAGATCTGGAAGAATGTAATTTTGCCAGGACGAGTCCCCGAGGGCTCGCGGTTTTCCCTTTTTGCAAACAGTCCGGTCTCGACCACGACATGCTTAGACTGTGAACGAGGACGATCCGGTCGCTCAAAGGAGTTTTACTTAATAAAGGAAAAATAAAATACTCTTCTTGTGGTTTTATTGCTACTTTTATGTTTATTGATTCAGGACGAACATGCAGCCTCTTAACGACGAGCTTTAGCAACAAACCAACTATATTTCTTGTTTTATTATAAACGCAATTGTTAATTTCGGAGAGGACGTAATCAAATGTAGTAATCATGGCTTTCTTCGGAAATCTCATGAGGGTCCTTGTTTGAGAGTCGTGTAAATCGATCGGCAAAGTTTGGAAGAAAATTACGGAACTGCGTTTACATCAGTTATTTGTGCCTTTTGTGAAATCGGAATACCTAATGATTTGAAATGTTTAGTCAAAAGCCAACAACATGCGGATTTCAGGGTTTTTTACATTCTCACTTTCTTTTTAGAGCAATTAATTTTTGGCGATATTTTCATGTTTAAAAATTCATTTCATTTGAAACCCCTTTATTTTTTTAACGTAATTGCCTAAATTAAAGATATAATGGCCTAATCAACTTGTAATAATCTTAAAGTTGGAATTTGGCAACAATTGTATATTCGTATTTATATTAGGTAACTTTGTAAAAAATTTGTATCTTTAACAGTTACTTGTTATTGTTATTACTTGCTTATTTTTCTGTGGGCGTTTGGTTTCTCTGTAAGGAAAAAAACTAATGTTTTTATTACTTACCTTGTTACGTTCTAAAGCTGTTTTCAATATTCTTTGATAAATAACTATTAAAAAATTTTACAATTAAAAAAATGCTGACTTTACTGGGGTTCGAACCCAGCAATTAACTGTCTGCTCTGTACTGTTGAAATACAAATTTTATAAAAATTATTTTAATCACTTGCAGCAGAATGGCTCTAATAAAACTAACATACGACCAACGCTTTTTTGTTTTTTTTTTTTAATTTTTGTTATTCTTCGAGCTGTTTTTGCAGTAACAAATTTTTGAAATTTACCTTAATAAATAAAGAGTACATATTTTTATTGATTTTTTGATTAATAAATTGTAGTAGTTTTTAATTTTTAATCAAATTACTAAATTAAAATTAATCTTTAATCAACAAAACCTTACTAAGGTAAGTCAGCCCGGCCTTGTCTATTCTTATTTTTTTAAACGTATATAAACACTAGTCTTTTTTAGACATGACCTAAGATCTAAACATTTTTTTCATCACAAATTATTCATTTCAGATCGTATTGTATTTTTGTGTTATTCAAGGGATAATAAAACACTCATTCCACCTCAACCTTTATTTCTCACCTCTTAACTATTACATATTTACCATCCAAAAAAATACTCGTGTGGGCTCTACTAAACAATTTTATGACAAACAAAAACTTATCATAATTTAAATCAGTAATCCACTAAAGAGCGGCTACCGCGTTCCTCTCTCCTATCCCTATCACGTTCTCGATCGTAACTATCTCTTTTATAATCCCTGTCTCGGTCATAATCATCTCTTCTCCTATCCCTTCTATCTCTGTACACAATTTTTTTGTCGTTGCATCTTCTTGGCGACCTTGAAGCCCGTCTATCACGACTGTGATCTCTTCTTTCCCTACTTCTTCTCGCTTCTCGATAATCATCCCTTCTGCTTGCGTGAGGACTTGGACTTCGAGTTTTTTCATTTTTGTACGAATTGTACGTTGAAACGGTTGGGACAGGAGGAGGCGGACTCTTGCTTTTGCTAGAGTCGGAACTGGAACTGCTTGAAGAGTGACGTTTCTCCCTTTGTCTAAAAATATTATTTAATTGCTAATTTTCCAAATTAAAATATTAAGCACCTTCTTCGTGTTTTTATTGCTCGAGGTTCGTCTTCTCGATTCTCAACTGTGGGAGGCGGACTTTTACTTTTACTAGAATCAGAATCAGAACTATTTGAGCTTTTATTGCTATCATAAGCGTGGCGTTTTTCTCTTTGTCTAAAATTTCGATTTTTTTATTTGTTTTTGGGTAAAGTGGAAGTTTACCTTCGGCGCAATTTTATTGCCATTTCGCGCAACTCGTGCTCTCTGGTCTGTTGTTCCTGTTTTTCGCGCTCTGTCTTTAACTGTTCCGCGATTTTGTCGGCTTTGACTGAAATTTTATTGATAATCAATCGATTATTTTTTTGAATAATTTATTACATTGTTTATTTAATAAGGCTTGGCGTTTCCGTTTAAGGCGCTCTTGAATGCTCAAGTTCTGACCAGTTTTCTGTAAACATTGCATCAGATTTAACTAAAAATTCGCAACAAAAACATACGACAAAAATTTTGTTTAAAAAAAGTATACAAATAAATGGCTAGAATAAAACAATAATTAAGTGATTCTTACTGACTTTGGTCACGGAGCCAGAATTACCATAGCCAGTCCATTTTTCAGAGTTGACCCTATAAAAAACAAATAAGTAAAAAAAAATGAAAAAATCGTCAAACTAACGGGCTATTTGCCACTCTCATTTCTTCGTCCTTGATGCTTGTATCGCTTAATTCTGACGAGCTTTGATCACTTTTCTTCCGTCCGTAATATCGAGAAACGACTTTCGGAGGAGATTCTTTCTTCTCGGGACTTTTAGATTTTGATTTTTTCACAGGACTGGGCGAACGAGACGACGACGATTTTTTGCGATACTTCGGGGATGAAGAACGAGATTTACTTTTAGATGAAGATGAAGAAGTAGAAGATGAAGAAATAGACGATGAACTACTGGAACGCTTACGACGATAACTGCGGCCTCTAGAACGAGACCGGGACTTCCTGTATCTAATAAAAAAAATATATAGGATGAGTTTAATGCACGGTTTACGTTTAAAGTTTAAAGCAAAGCATAAAATTCATATCTTTGTCATAACTCAAAAACTAAAAGTCGTAAAGCAAAACGGTTTGTTCCAGTGAATTCTGCGGCTCATTTTGCGTATTTCACTAGCTTTCCACAAGATTTAAAACTTATAATTTTTTTGGTGAAAATTAGGATAGCCATTTCATTGTGGAAAATTTTATTCTTCAACAAAAAATTCATAACTCAAAAACTAAAAGTCATAGAGCAAAACGGTTTGTTCCAATGAATTCTGCGGCTCATTTTCCGTATAATTCCAGCTTTTTACGAGATTTAAAATTTTAATTGTTTTGCTAAAAATTAAGGTAGCCATTTCATAGTGGTAATTAATTCTTTAACAAAAAAATTCGTAACTCAAAAACTGAAAGTCGTAGAGCAAAACGGTTTGTTCCAGTGAATTCTGCGGCTCATTTTCCGTGTTATACCAGCTTTTCACGAGATTTAAAATTTTAAACTCACTCTAGTGACATTTTGACATTTTTTCACTAAAAAAATTCGTAACTCGAAAACTAATGGTGTTAGAACAAAACGGATTGTTCCAGCAAATTCATTCATTTTACGTACTATTAGCTTTTTACTAGTTCAAGTTAAATAAAACATTTTAAAAATTATAATTATTTCATTTTTTTAATGTCTCACCTATCTCTTGAGTTACTTCGCCGTCTTGCCCTTGAGCGACTCCTCGTATCTCGACTCCTTGACCTCCTTCCTTTATAATTCTTTTCTCTACTGTAACTTCTTCTATAAACTGTTCTTTCTGAACTTGAATTTCTTCGTCTCTTCTTGGCTTGCTTTGATTTATCATTGTTTGGTTTACTAGTCGAAGGGCTTTCTTCCTCATCTAAATAAAACGAGAATAAACGCGCCAAAAATTGTAACGATTAAATACCACCAAACGATGTAATGTATGTAATTTTGCCACTATTTTCCGGCGTTGGTGATTTCGAAGGCGATTTACTTTTCCGAAACGAAGGATAAGTAGGTGACGTCCTTGCAGCGTAACTTGGAGGGCTTATAACCCTATTAGCCAGACGTTTTTCCCGATGGGCTCTATCAAAAAAATTAGCTAAATACTAAAGTTAATTGTGGATAAATACCGGCGCTCCCTTCGCGATTTTCGCCCTGAAAACAAAGCTTTCTCGTGCTCTTCTTCTTTGGCAAGTCTGAAGCTTTCAGCCTCTTCAAGATCATTTGTGAGAAATGAGTAAAAGTCATTTGAGCTCATTCCAAAGTTTCTGCCATGGCGATTCATTTCGTGTGCTTGAACCGAATCCATTTTTGAAACATTAATGGACAAATCAACGTCCAAATCAGAATCAGAATTGCCGTCCGATTCCTCATCATTGTGGTAGTCAGGGGCCAAAGTTTGTGCTAAAAATTCCGACTCGTTTTTACCCCAACAGCGTTTAAAACCCACCAGTGTTGTCCTCGTAGTTAAACCCAATACTAGCACCTCCAGTCCTTTGCTCCTTCTTTGACTTAGACTCAGTGTAGCCAAACTGCTCCTCCAAGTGCAGTTGTTTCAAAAACTTCTCTTCATTGATGCTGAGAAACGAGTTTTGGGCAATAATCCGGTACCGTTCGTAATTAATTTGCCGTTCTTCAAACGTCAATTCTTCCTCTTCTTCCTTTTTAACGGGTGGGATAAAATCTAAATGTGCTCTTACATCAAAACGGTCAATTAAATTATCAGCTTGTCCTTGCCACGGCATCCTGCAACAAATTGATTGTCGCCCATTTAGTGTAACATGGGGACTCACATTGCCGAAGCACTGTCTGCCGCAGCTGCGATGGAAGGATCCAAGTGAATCTTGCATTGTCGTCCGTGGATTTGCAAAAATTGGGTTGGGTCGGCTTTCTGTAACACAACAGTAGATTAAATTGGATGGGAAATGAGGAAACAATACGATTTTTTCATAGAAATCACGGCGTCGTTCAGCCCTTCGCCGATAATCCACCAACATGCCACGAATTTTACGTTCTTGTCGTCTTGCCTCATGCCACATGGTTTTTATGTTTAAAACTTGTGTAATTAACCGAAAATAACAATAATTAAGTGGCGGTTACAACAAATAAAAATGCCTTCACATTTCACACATCTGTCAACGCGCGGTGCGCTAACTCAAGGACGCGATCGGTTAAACGATTTTTTGCTCATAAAAAATTAATTTAATTAATTAAATAAATCGGCTTTGATTATCTCACTAAAAAAATACAAAATTGATTTTTTGTAGCAATAACTAGTTTTTGCCTTGTTTTTTGATTCTCCTGCCCCGTCATTATCTCACATAACCTCATTTTTTGCATGTGGACAGTTTTGAAAGCATGTCGCATTTAAGGTAGTGTTTATTATTTTTTGTAAAACTTATTGCTAAATCCCTTTTTAGATTTAACGAAGAAGAAAGTGACTACAATCCCACTGATTCTGACGAAGATTATACCGAAAACGAGAAAATTCTCCTGAAGAAAGTGAGGAATAAACAATCTAAAGACTCAGACAGTGAGGGGGAAGTGTTTGGGGTGGGTTCTGGCACTGACGATGAAGACGATCAGAGTGATATTGCGTTGAGTGACGTCGAAGGGCAAGAGGACCAAGATGATTTGCCTGATGTTAGGGCCTGGGGCAAAGACAAGAGGAAGTTTTATTCAACAGACTACGTAGACCCTGACTATGGGGGCTTCCAAGGTAAGGATGCCCACTTGGCCGAATTGGAGGAAGAGGAAGCAAGGAGTTTGCAAAAACAATTGGCCGAACAGCTAGATGATGATGATTTTTGCTTGGATGTGCCCACAAAAAAGGTAACGCTCAATTTTTTTTTTTTTTTTTTTGACTAAACCATGGATAGGTCATTGAAGAAGATAAACAAGTGTCGGAAGAACTGATCAAAAGCGACATTTCTAAATTAAGTAAACGGCAAAAATTGCAAATACTACAAAAGGAATCGCCGGAATTTTTCGGACTTGTTGAAGATTTTGAGGAAAAAATGGTCGTGGCTCGAGATTTCCTCAAACCAGTTTTGGTTAAATTTAAAAAGGGGCAAATCCCCAACTGCCCCGCAGTCGAGTTCGTGGTGACTCACCATGAATTAATTTTAAAGTACTTTTCTCAATTTTCTCTTTTTTTTGCTAATAATTCACAAAATTCTAGTTATTGCGTTAACATCAACATGTATCTATTATTGAAAGCGTCAAGAGTTAACGTACAAAATCACCCAATTATTAAACGTTTGTACCAATACAGACAACTGTTGTCACAAATGACGCCAGTTTTTGAAGAGGTGATTAAGCCCCAAATTGAGTTACTCTTGAATGAAGAAGAAAAAGAAGTTCCAAAGAAAACATTAAAGGTGTTGAGCAAATTGGTGAACAAAACGGAAAAGAAAGACAAATCAGCAGTGAAAAAGGTCCAATTTAAACCACAAGTGGACGAAAAAGAAGCAACAGATGATGAACAGGAAATGCAAGACGAAGAAGCAAATATTCCCGAAAATGGTTAGATTTTTTATTCTTGCGATTTTTTAGTCATGTTTTGTTGTAGATCCTGACAAGAGGGCTATAACTTACCAAATTGCCAAAAATAAGGGCTTAACGCCGCACAGAAAGAAGGAACAAAGAAATCCAAGAGTTAAACATAGGAATAAGTTTAGAAAAGCAAAAATACGAAGGAGAGGAGCTGTATGTTTATTTTTGGTAATTGTTTATTAAATTTAATTTGTGTACTATTTTAAGGTCCGTGAGCCACGAACGGAAACGACAAGATATGGTGGAGAGCTTTCCGGCATTAAAGCAAGTGTATCCAAGAGCATTAAAATTAAAACTTAATAAAACGCATTATGAAACAACAATGCTTTTATTTCTGTTTACAATAAAACAATTTATTGTGCTATTTTCTAGCTAGTTCTCTTAATATTAACACAGATAACTGTACAAGTAGCCGTTTGAATAACATGATAAAATATACAACATCGAAATATGCGTAAATAACAAAAAAATTAAATGTAAAGAAAAAAAAGGTCCCGATAATACTGGAAAGCTGATAAACGCACGGAAACATGAAAATAAAAATTCCTTAAAAATAACTGGAATGAAGGGACGAAATTTAGCAATTTACCCTCACCTCTAATCTATAGGACTTAGACCTATGAACTAATTCATTTATAAACATATTGTACATTAATATCGAAAGACGGCAATTTAATAGTGAGGTTAAATACGGCCCACAATAAAACTAACTTAATCCTCCAAGTTCCTGAAGGCTTGTTGAATATCCTCGTACAACTGGTCAAAATCGGCTTTGATTTTCGCCTCGCCGTCTTTAACTGGATCCTTAAACTTCATACTGCTCAACTGGTACAAAATATTGCTCATGGAATCCCTGATCACGGTCCACGTGATCTTATTTTCTGACTGTGCGGTGCTTTCCACAGCATGTCGCGACATATCGTACAAACCGATCATATTTTTCAACATACCCACCGTCTTGTAAAACGGACAGAACCTATCGTACGACGAGTACGAGTTTTGTTGCAAGAAATCTTCCTTAAGCAACTTGGCAATCTCAAGCGTGATCTTATCGGTCTCAGCTAGGGAGGCTTTACCGACCAGTTGCACGATTTCAGACAAGTCTTCTTCTTCTTGCAAGATCTCCTTGACTTTAGTACGCAACGCGACAAACTCTTGGAAATTTTTATCGTAGAAATCGTCCAAAGCGCGCGTATATTTAGAATAAGAAATCAGCCAATTGATCGAGGGGAAATGTTTACGTTGGGCCAGCTTTTTGTCCAACCCCCAGAACACTTGTACGATACCCAAAGTGGCCGAAGTGACGGGATCAGAGAAGTCACCACCGGGGGGCGACACGGCTCCGACGATAGAAACCGAACCTTCACGATCGGGGTTACCCAAGCATTTAACACGCCCTGCACGCTCGTAAAACGAAGCCAAACGGGCCCCCAAATATGCGGGATACCCAGAATCGGCAGGCATTTCAGCCAAACGACCGGAAATTTCTCTCAGAGCTTCGGCCCAACGCGAGGTGGAATCGGCCATCATCGACACGTTGTACCCCATATCACGGAAATACTCAGACAATGTAATACCGGTGTAAATTGAAGCCTCGCGGGCGGCTACGGGCATGTTAGAGGTGTTGGCAACAAGAGCAGTACGTTTCATGATAGACTCGGTTTGGCCTTCGATTTCGACTGTCAGCTCGGGGAAGTCCCGCAATACTTCAGACATTTCGTTACCACGCTCTCCGCAACCGACGTAAATGATAACGTCAGAGTTGGAATATTTGGAGAGAGATTGCGAGATTACAGTCTTACCGCAACCGAAAGCTCCGGGAATGGCGGTGGTACCCCCTTGGACGCACCTAAGTAAAAATTTATAAGGAAAAGAAACGGGTTTTTGAAAGGGGGCTTACGGGAAAAGTGAGTCGAGTACGCGCTGACCGGTTAACAGGGGGTGATTGGCTGGCAATTTCTCGCTGACAGGACGGGGCTGACGTACAGGCCACACTTGCAACATGGTGAATTTGGTCCTTTCGCCGTCGAATTCTGTCTCCAAGACGACTTCCTGTGCGTGATTAATAATTTTTAAACTAATTTTTTCTCCAAAGGAAAAGTAACCAAAAACAGTGGCTTTTTATAATTAAAAATATATCGAAAACAAAACGGTCAGGTAAAGAGCTTGTAACTTCTGAACTTCTGAAATTCCACAAATAATAATACCACAACTCAGAAATAGCTATTTCCAAAGTATAAATTTTGTCTAGCTGAACACGAAAATCAGATTTCTGTTTAGCGATGATTTTCAAGATACAGAGCTTACTTAGGAAATTAAATCTTATTATGGCTTTTTTGTGAGGAATTTACTCTCTTTTTTACGCTCTTTTACGCTTGATTCTCTGTTTGACCTTTTAAATTAAGTTTCAAACATTTCAGGTCGGTTTACAGCAAGCGAAATTTAAGATTTGATTCAGAATTAAAATAATTCGAATTAAGTTGCTATTCATTTTGCATTGACGAACGTCGAGTTGATTGCTAATTAAATTTCAAAAACGATCACAATTATCGTGACTACGATTAAAACGTTTTTTTGTGTTTTGTTTTTAGATTAGAATGCCTCGGAAGTGTGTTAATGCCGACAATAATTTTTTTAATGAAACAAGACCTAATTTTTTAGTTCTACTTTTATAAAAAAAATCAGGAATTGTTTTCTTAAATTTAATTTTAAAGAGATTTATTCGTCGATGGGCTGTTGCGTATTTTGAAAATAAGACTAATTAAAAATTTTCAAGTCCATATTGTTTTTTCTCGACCCAAAATTAGTGAGATTTAGCAGGAAACAAATAAAAAAAATCTTTTGTTCAGTGACAAATTCAACAATATTACATTTCAGATAATCAATTAATTGAAGAGTTCTGATGACTAAAATACGGAAAATTAATTAACAAAAAATGCACGTGAAGATAAACTGTCGATTTAAAAACAGCAAAAAATTATACGAGCATTTTCAACGGATTCATTGTTGGAAATAACTTTTAGGGACGATTTACAAAAAGTAATTGCAATTAATTAAAACAATGTCGGATTAATAGAACACGTCACCAAATTGCCAAATCACGAACTAATCGCAATTAACTTTTCACAGCGAATTAAATTTTAATTGTACTTTGATAAACTGGCCCTTGATGTTTATTTTTATTTCGGGACAGGGTAGCAAAAAAAGTGAATCTTGAAATTTATTGTTTTGAAAAAGTGTGAACCCATTAAATTATCAAATTAGAAAATATTTGCAACATGATTCATAAGAAAAAAATATCAATGTTAACAGACAAATATAACGTACCTGCATATTTTAATTATCTGTTGTTTTATTCCGAAATATCTCTTGATTACAGTTTAAAAAATTGCTAAATGTTCTATAATAAATAAAGAAGTTTTCGCAATTTCGCAAATTCTTACGTTTACGTGCTATTTGTTACTATATCTTAAGAACTAATAGTAACACAAAAACCACCGTTTGCTAATTCTACTTTTTTTCTCTATGCATGTGAATGTTTTCAGAAAGGAAGGGTAGAAAATTTGAAAAAAATCGAAAATTTACTATTTCAAGAGTTATTCTAAAACAACGATACTCAAATCATGTTTTGAGGGATCTTGAAAATGTAGCTAGCACCAAAATTACGTTTATGTGAATTTTTAATTTTTATTTACATAGTGAATTATTCTTTGGGGCTAGTGACCTTTTATTACGGATTTTTTACACAAAACAACATTTAAGTATCGCTTATCCTAAAATGACGTAAGAAATAATGTTAATAAAATTATTAGTTAATTAATTTTAAATATAAGAAGTAACAAATTTCTGAAAAAATGGAAAAAATAAATTTCAATATTTCTGCCCATTGATGGCATCAAAAATCATTAAATAATCGACTTTGTAAAATAAGTTGTAAGATAAGATTACAGAATTTGCACGTTCCCGATGGAACATTAGTATTTTTTTTTCATGTACTAATTACATTTTCAATTGCATTAGATTTCTCAAAACCTGAGAAATTATTAAATTTTCGGGCGCCAATTTTTTTTTATAGAAAAAGACTTACATCGACTGTGTAATTTCCCGGATCGGCGACGTATGTGACGGTCCCCTTGGCTTTGGGCGGCAGCAGCATTTTATGTTTGACGAGAGTGTTTTCATGGACGATCCCGTAAATATCACCGCCTGTCAAGTGTGAGCCCAACTGTGCCCAAACGACTATTAATAAACCTCCAACTTTGACAAACCTCAACTTTTACCTTGATATTCAATGGGGCAAACTCCCATTTAGTAGTACGCGACAATGATGGCACATTAACACCCTTAGGAATGTAAATACTTTGCGTGAGCTCGTTAATGTCCTTCAGCGGTCTCTGGATACCGTCAAAAATCGAACCCATAATACCTGGGCCCAGCTCCACCGACAAGGGTTTACCAGTTCGCAAAACTGGATCACCCACCGTAACACCTGAAGTTTCTTCATACACCTGGATAGTGGCCATTTCACCCTCCAGACGAATAATTTCCCCGACCAGTTCAGAGTACCCCACACGAACCAGTTCGTACATAGCGGCTCCGCTCATTTTTTCGGCCGTAACGACTGAAAAAGCGCCCCATGCAACCCCTGACCTCGAATTTTTGCCACTTACCAGGACCGGATACTGCGAACACGTATCCGAATTTGCTTTCGCGCTCTTCATCACCCATCTTCGGTAGAGAGGTCATCTTGATGGATTTTTTTACTAAAATACAAAAGACAACCTGATTTAAAGTTCCATCAAAAAGTCACGTGAAAACAGGAGTTTGGTACACTATTGTTATCAAGCGCGATACGAGATTGGGCACCGTCACGTGAATTTTGTAATGAAGTGGGAGTGCCGCTCGATGTAAATTAGGGGCCCGATCACTTGGCAAAGGAACCGCCTACAAATTCTGTTAATTTTACTACATCAAGGGGGCTCATTTATTTAAAACTTGGAGAAATACGGCGATTTCAGGGGAACTAAACGTTGGCAAAAGGAATGTTCAGTGAATATGATTGAAATTCAACATGGAATTGGGTCGTCTCAAAATTTTGCTGATCGATATTTTGTGCGAAATTAAATACTTTTTTCGTATAATCACGCGTAGGGTTTTCAAGGGCTTAAAGGGTAGCGTAAAGGGGTAAAAGTTAATTAATAAAACAACAAAAACTTACGTGTTTCTTGCAAAACCTCACCAACCCAACTCACAAGATTATCAAATTTGTGCAAGTGTCACAAGACGGTCAGCTGACACGATCTTGACACTTAGTCAAAGTTATAGCTAAACATTTTTTATTATCTTTTTTTCATTGATTTTAATCAACGAAGTAACTTAGTAAACAATGCGTAATTTTTTTGAGACACAAGACATTCATAAATGTAGATCGCACAAATAAAAAACACGTAAAGAAATGAATTTGATTAACACGGTCTCGCTTGTCTAATCGCAGGACGTAATTCTTATCAAATTTTGTAAAAAATAACAAATTACATAATTGTCCGATAAATTCGAATAAACAAGATTAATCGATTTTACACTTCAAACCAACGCAATGCCATGTAAGAAAAAAAGGAAGTGACAAAAAATATGATTGTGACCGATTATTACCGCCCCATTTGTTTTGACACTTGTCAGTTGTCAAAAGCGCAAATGAGTCATAGACGAATTTGGTAAATAAATCACCTTTTTGCTTGTCTTTTGCGGTCGTTTGAAACCCCCGTACCTCAAAATGGAGTGGCTGTTCGGTAAGCGTCTAACCCCCGAGGAAATGCTGCGGAAAAACCAGCGAGCCCTCAATAAAGCAATGCGCGACTTGGACCGAGAAAAAATGAAGATGGAACAACAGGAGAAAAAAGTGATTAACGATATTAAAAAGTTGGCAAAAGAGGGCCAAATGGTGAGTTTTGATTTGCCTCAGTTAGTCAGTCTGAAGGAGTTTTATTAGGACGCAGTCAAAATCATGGCCCGCGATTTGGTGCGTACCAGACGCTACGTTAAGAAGTTTATGCTCATGAAAGCCAACATTCAAGCCGTCTCTCTCAAAATTCAAACGCTCAGGTCGCAAAATGCCATGGCTCAAGCCATGAAAGGGGTCACCAAAGCCATGCAGAGCATGAACCGGCAGCTCAACCTGCCCCAAATCCAGCGAATTTTGCAGGAGTTTGAAAAACAGTCGGAGATTATGGACATGAAAGAGGAGATCATGAATGATGCGATTGACGACGCGATGGAAGATGATGCAGATGAGGAGGAGAGGTTGTTTAATTCCTTTTCCATTCTTTGGTTTATTAATTGTGTTGCAGTGATGCTGTTGTCAATCAAGTCTTAGATGAATTAGGCTTGCAACTGAATGATCAATTGTCAGGGTTGCCCCAAACTGGGGGCTCACTTCCCGCCACCGGCCAGAAACAACCAGCAGCCGCTGCAGCTGCGGCAGGCGGAAACGGCGGAGTTTCAGATGCTGATGCAGACTTGCAAGCAAGGTTAGATAACTTGAGGAGGGAATAAAATGTGTTAATCCCTGCCTATTCCATCACTTAATTCTTTTCTACCATTTGATGTATTTGTTTCAAATATAAGTAGCCCATAAATGCGGCAAATAAAAAGCAACTGTTTATAAATACTAGTAATATAAGCTTCTAAAAATGTTAAATGCTTTACTGCAAATGAAGTTGTATATTTTTTAAATATTTTAGTATTACACATTTTATGTTTCAATATACAATTTAAAAAATTACATAAAATCATACGATACTTCATCAAACCCGGACTGTTGGTTATTCCCCGAGTTTTGCATTTGTTGGTTCATTTGTGGGCGTGGCCCATTGCCTGCCATTTGTTGCATATTCATCAGTTGTTGTCTATACTGAGGTTGCTAAAAGACACGTTGTTTGTTTTGTCATTTTTCCTAAAATTTTACCTGTTGTAACAAGTGTCTTAAGCCAGGGTTAGCCCCCATCACAGGTCTCATCATTCTTTGCTGCTGTTGCGCAGTTCCAGGCTGTGGATTATTTTGACTGGCCATTCGTTGTTGCTGCTACAAAACCAATGATCACACGTTATTTCATTAAACCCAACTTACATCAAGAATTTTATATTTCATTTCGTTCTGTTGGCATATCTGTAGCGCCTCTTGCAACTGCGACGTCTTCATGTGACTTATCCTTTCCAGCTGGCTTTTGTATTGTTGTTCCTGTTGTTGAGCTGCTTCCAACGTCTGTTTCAACTGATTAATCTTCTCCAAATTTTGTTGTCTTTCCACTTGCAATTGATTCTCAAAGGGGGCTCTCTGAGGCGGTGTGCCCATCATTCCGGGGGCCATGTTTTGATTAGGGGCTGGTTGCGACGACTGTGGCCCCATCCCCGGCTGTATGTTCTACCAAATGATTAATTTAAATTTACTTCCCTTGTAATTAACTACCTGTTGCATTCTCAACCGGGGTCCCTGCCCCAGAATACCAGCTTGGGCACTTGAAGTGACGATATTTTGGGTGATTTGGCCTCCACCCAAAGCCATGTTGTTGGTTTGGGACATCATGGTTTGTGACGTCACGGGGTTACTTCCGCCCATTTGTGGGGGTGTGCCACCCATGGTGAGAGCACCGGAAGTTTGGGGGTTCATGGGTTGGCCGGCGCCGCCTTGCGTTTGTCGCATAATTTGGGTGGACTTCTGTTGTTGGATTACTTTGCGTAATCGGTCAACAAAGGCGCCTTGATCGTTGGGGATAAACCCGAGATAAGCACGTTTTTCGGCAGTGTACAGCAAAATCAAAACTTTGATATCACAGGTAGCGGGGGTTGCGGTGCTTGTAAAGTGCACACAACCGGCCTAAAATCCACAGATTGCAATTTGTATTGAGTGTTAATTCACTTACAAAGCCGGAACTCATGACTTTGGTTAGAGATTCTAAAGCTTCGCAAGGTTGGGGGTGGAATAAAACCGATTTTGAATTTTTTAAATAGGCGCCCCCGATGTTGCCGATCAGTTGTTTAGGCATTAGTTGCATTATTAGTTTTGAGGGCCAGCCATCGGCTTTTCTGTGCAAATAATACACATGTGAACAAAATTAAATAAGGTTGAAGTTACCAACAATTCAGGTTCGCCGTCTTTTGAATTCGCCGAGACTTGGCAAGGGACATGTTTGGTGATTTTTTGTTGGTCAGTCGGATTTTTGGGTTTTTCGATCCATTCAAGGAGACCTTGCCAGATTGAGGGGCGCTCTCGGCCGGGGCCAAGTGGTTGAGATGGTTGAGAAGTGCTCTGATGGTGGATTTATTTGTTTAACATTGAGATTGTGTTTAGATTCAAGTTTTAGGCAAAAAAAAAATGATACTGTACAAGTTTGAATGGTTCATTTTTAAATTGCAGGAGTCTAGTTTAAAGTGTGCAATCTGCAGCTTTATTAACTTATCAGAAACGAGAAAAGCCTCTCATCTTTTAGCAAAGTTTTTTAAAATTTAAATAAGTGGTTGAGTCAAAATAATCATCTAAAATCTAAAAAAAAAAAGTTTTTCCAAAAATTAATGGCATTTTTTTGGAGATTGCAGTTTGTTTAAGAATTTAGGAAACACTAAATGAAATAAGAATTTTTATTTACAACCCAATGAATACAAACAGATCTCTAAAACAACAAAAGAAAAAAAAAACGAAAAAAGTTTTAGAAAAACACGTCAGCTAGGACTCGATTCTCTAATTTAACTCAGGAAAATTTTCCAATAGAATTTTTTTCCAATGTCAAAAGACCCATACAAACTCCTATAGGACCAAAACAAAAATAACATGCTAATGTGTTTACATATTTCTTTGATTTCTTTGAACACATGGCCTTTTATAGTAATAAATACCTGTCCAGGGGAAGTACCGGCCTGATTCGGCTGCGAAACCTGCGCAATCGACGTGGTCTGTATCCCACTGTTGGGATTTTGCGACATCGATGTCTGGACATTCGGTTGCGAATTTTGCGGATTCATAATATTAATTTTCATTTGTGGTTGTTGCTGTTGCGAATTGAGCGGCGAATTGTTCCCCACTAAAACACACAATTTACCCTAAACACCTCAAAAACGTCCCGTTTACTTTGTCCAAATTGGTTAACCCCAGTCCCTGGCATAGAATTCGGGGGTTGTGTCAATTGTGCAATCAGGGCGCTACTTTGAGTGGTATTAACCTGTTGGTTAGGCGGCAAATACGACCTGGGCTGCGTTGGGGGCAACATAGCTGGCCATCTGGGCCGGTTGGCTTGATGGTACCCCGGCGGTGCGGGCAATTGTGGGATGTTCATGGGGTTGTTGCCCATCATGGCCCCACGGGCGTTTACCATACCTACCATGCCTGGTGTAATATTCTGTGAGTGTTGGGGGGTTATACCTTGAGCGCTGGGTGGCCGATACACGGGCGATGGGCCCACACCTGAGGGAACACCCGAGTTGGCGGACGAGGAGGACGAGATGGGGCTGTCATTGCTGGCTAGGGGGCTGGGGAGAGAGGTTATAGGAATGGTAGTGTTAGAGATTTGAGTCTGAGCGGAGGTAGCGGTACCGGCAGGGGGGCTAAGGGGGCGCTCCTTCAGGCTGAAGCCGCGCAGGAGGACCAAGTGTCGGGGGTCCTTTGCGTAGTTTTTCGTCTGGGAGGCGCTTAAATCACCGCCGGCTTTCTCGAACAATTTATACAACGAGGGAATTTTGCGAGGCGAGATAATCGACAAATTGATATTTTTCTGAAAATTATTTTTGCAAATTTGTGTAAGACATTTGGTTAATTACTTCTTGCAAAATAGCCGCTAGCTGCTCAGCTGTCTTCCCCGTGTAAGCATGAGTTTCAAAAACACCTAAAGAATAAGGGGGCGAGTTGCACACTAGAATACAGTGCTTTTGAATGTTTCCGTTATTGTCACGTTTTTGCTGCAATTCGTCAAAACACTGAAGGGTTGTAGCTAAACCTTCAGCAATGTTTGCATGAGATTCGCCTTTGCCCCCTATAAGTCTGAAATAATTTTTGCAATAAATGATTATTTTCCTAGTTAAGACTTACTCAAGTTTGTCTATAGCATTTAAGACTTTACTGGGGCTTACAAAAGGCCCAATTGTGTCGCTACTGGGGTGTGGTAAACAATCAGCAGCTTGATACACCACAATTCCGTAATAAGAATTAATCCCTTCTGATAGGAAGTTACTTTCATCAATACTTCCCTGACTGAAATATCTAAAAATCTCTCTGTTACAAGAACACATTCTTCAATTACAAAAACTACTAGAAAGGCATTTTTGGTATCAGGGTGTAATTTTTATCATAACTAAGCAAGGTTACACTGAATAAACAGTACCTCAAACCTTGTTCAACTATCCGTTCAGTATTCATCATGAGAAAGTGTAAAAACACGCAATGAGTATAAAAACGAAGTTACAGAAAAAGAGTAAACTTACTCTAACGAAGGGATGATATAATTGGTCTTTAGGTCATTTATGTAAGCACCATTCACTGCAGTTCCCTCGATAACAAAAACGATATCGGCTTGTAAGCCATGATCTGCTGGGCACACAACCATTGTTTATTCAAAATATTAAACAATTTCAATGAAACAATTTGAGACAAGCACCAAACACCGCCATGTTGGAAACAGTTGTCAAATTTTTAGGGATGTTACGTCTAGATAATGGCAATACGTTCATTCACATAAAAATTAATTTTAACCAAATTTGGCAAAACTATCGGTTCGAAAGCTAATCAATTGAATGGAAATGTTAATAGATTGCATATGACAAAAATTAGATTGTTATTTTCGCCTGAAAATAATAAAATTTAATCCTATACTGGGATTATATTTTTTCCCCCAGTGTCAGGCATGTTGACGTCTGCTGAACAGCTGATTATTTGTCATCAAACACCGCAAACGGTTAACTAATGCGTCTTTACTTTTTATCTGAAGTAGTGTAACACCATGGCATCTGCGATAACGGACAAAGTTAGAGAAAGGCGAAGTCGGGTAGGTGCCAATGATTGAAAAAAATCGTGCATTAATAGTATAAAATAGGTCCTACTTGGCCCCCTCCCGGAGGACTTTCTGCGTATCAGCACCTCAGTGCAGCAACAACAGGAGGCTGCAGATCGTCAGACAGCCATAGCATTGCACCACCAATTAAGCGGTGGTCAGCAATACACAAATGTCGTTGGGAGGCTCAGTATCACTGTTGCTCAAGCTAAGCTCGCAAAAAATTACGGAATGACCAGAATGGACCCTTACGCTCGGATTCGGGTCGGTCATTGCGTTTATGAAACGCATACGGACCCGAACGGTGGCAAAAACCCGCGATGGAACAAAGTTATTCACTGGTAAAAAACACTTGCAAAATACGCAAGGCCTACTTTTCCATTTCCAGTTTGTTGCCTCAAGGTATTAATACCATAACGTTAGAAATTTTCGACGAACGCTCATTTACGATGGACGAACTCATCGCCTGGACTCAGTTCCAGATCCCCCAACAGGTCCTTGCTGGGGAAACGCACGAGGATTGGTACCCCTTAAATGGGAAACAGGGCGAAGGTGTCGAAGGAATGATTAATCTCGTGTTAAGTTATCTAGTCTTTCCTTCATATAAATATCAACCACCGGCGCCCGTTATGGTGGTGCCCAACGTAACAGGGGGCAATGTCACACCCTTGAAAGTGTTTACAGCGCCACCTACTGAGGCCGCGCCTGCTTTGAGTGAATCCGAGCTCAAACAAATCGAGGAAATGTTTCCAAATATCGATAAAGAGGTGATTAAGACCGTGTTTGAGGCCAATAGGGGCAATAAAGATGGCACCATTAATTCGTTACTCCAAATGGCTGAATAAATCAATCAGTAATCTCATTTACGCCATATTTAATCTTTAGTTGCGGATTCTAGTCGTAGCTTTTTAAAATTCCATTTTTTGTCATTTTTTAACTCATCAAGTGCCAAAATTTAGCCATGCTGTTTGGTTTGCTTAACGTGCAATTTTAATTTTTAACGATTTCTACTTGAACATTTCCATTGTTAATTCCAACTACGGAGGAAAATACGTTTGATTTTAATTAATTCGAAACAATTTGGGGCCGAAGCCACTTATTTCTTTGGTATGGAAAATTGAGTGATTCAATCCTCCGTAATTCCAACTCATTGTTACTCATATTTTATCTACCATGTTATGTTTAATCGTTGTTGTCGCAGAATAAACAACAATAATTGTATTTAGTTACTTTATTTAACATCCTTTAACAATACAAAATGTTAGTTCTACTCCATATTTGTTATATAAAGATTCATCAACATTTGAATAGATTCATCGGGAACTTGTTTAAGTCGCTCAACAATTTCCCTGAACAAGACTTTGGTTTGGTTTTGCGACGGCACTTTGCTGGGCAAAAGTTTAATAACCAATAAATAAATAGTTAGGTCGTTCCAATTTTCCAATAAATTGAAACAAAACTTGTAAAAATCTTCATTCCAATCGCCGTAACAACGCAAAAACGAGGCCAAAGAATTTTTCAATTCGCTCGCAAAAACGTTTACAACAACAATACCGTATTTTGGCACCAAAGTATTGAGAAATTCGGCAATTGCGTTGCTAAATTTTATTAAATCTTTCTTTGCCTCGAGATTAAATAACGCAAACGAGATTTTTAAATATTCTTGAATCGCTTCGCCAACCCCAAACAGGCCGTGCCAACGTTCGGAAAATAATTGAAGTGTTTGATAATTTCCATCGTCCGTTTCCATCATTGAAACAAAACTTCCAACAAAACGTAAAACTAACTGACGCGTGGTTTTCTCCTCTGCAAAAGTTGCAAATGAGGCAGCTTTAACTTTGGTTAAAATATCGAAGATTAAATTTATAATATCGGTTGTGTAACTCGTGTGTAGTATGGTTGAGATAACGAAGTCATTGATCGAGTTTTTGCACTTGGAGTCTCTTTGTAAGAAATTGTTTGTGATGATTTCCGTGAGAAAATGCATTGGGAAGTCTTTGAAAACATCCGAAGGGATTGACGATAACAGACTTGTCCTTTTCGGGGCTAAATCCTCCGATACTTTCAACATTTCCCACACAAACATGACGTGTCTCGCTTTGTATTTTTGCGGTATTTTAGACACATCGACCAACAAATCAAAACTCTCATTGTCGTTTTTGTCCAAATTCGTCATACAAATCGTGAGACACTCCCAAAAATCCTCGGAAGGGTTTTTAATGAAATATTTCAAAGCTGCAGTAAATAAGTGTTTCTGGACCGAGATATTACGTTCTGTCTCGAGGTATTTTTTGATTAAGTTTTGGGTGTCTTGAACTGTTGCGACTTGACAAGTTAGGAAAATTGCGTGTTTACGCACCGAAACCGCTCTCGACGATAACTCGTTGATGAAAACACTCAACTTGTTTTCAGAGTTGTGGTAAAAGTGGTAATAAAGAGACTCCAAAGCTCGACCCAAAAAATCACCTTTGCAATATGTAATGATAGTCGGGAGGACAAAACCGGTGGCGTATTTCAAACTTTCGCAAATGGCAAGTGCCCGATAGCCTTTCTTTCTTTCTTCATCGTTAGCTTCGTCGATTATATTGTTAGGAGGGTAAAAAGGTGCAATTAGTTGGGCGAAATCCTGCGTTGGCATAAGCATCGCAAGGATGGTGTATAACGTTTCACGGTCGCTTTTCACGTTTTCGACACAACTTTTGACCATTCTTTCGGCAAATGAAAAGTGGGAATATTTTTTCAGTAAATTGATAAGTTGCAAATTCACTCGTTGAATGTGGGCGGCCCACTTGTCGAAATTTTTGTGGACAGTTTCGGGCTCATGTTTCAATAACCAGAAATCAATTGTTTCATTATAAAACGGGTAATCTAGCAGAAAGTAATTTTTTAATGTGTCCTCTCGGAATTGTGACTTTTCTTTCGTACATATGATGTTTTCGAATAAGTGCGACAAAGTTCTCCGCTTTAGATTGAATTTGGCGGCATTCAGTGCCTCGTCTACTGACTTACGAAACGATTCTGCCAATCTGGGGTAACTTAAAAAATGAATTTGATCATTGGGGTGTTTTTTGTTCCAACCAAAAATCCAGCTTATAGTTATCAAATCCTCCAAGTGGATTTCTTCCTTCTTGTCTGTCAAATCGGGCATGTGCTCAATCATTTGTAATAGAAATATTTTTTTCAAAGGTTCACACTTAAGATTGTATTCCCAGTGATTATCCCCTTTGGTTAGTTTCAAAAATCTATACACATGTTCGTCGGTTAATTTCTTATTGACGAATAAAAATTCGATGTATTTAAGCTGAAAATCGTAACCGAAATAAGAATTGTTTCCCTTCATGTCCAAAATATTATTTAGCGTGTTGATACATTTCCAGTAACGTTCTTTCAATTCTTCAACTTTGTACAAATTGCTAAGTTTGTATAAAAAGTTGCGTATGACACTTTCATCGTCATTTCTATGTCTATTGCAAAAATATTCCAAGACTTCGGCCAACGCGTTCAAATCATTGTTGATTTTGCACGTTTCAAGGAGCAGACAGGCGAGGTCATTTCGGGACGTAACAGCGGACGTAACATTAATTTTATTTTTAATCCAAGGAATTGAAAGGGAGGGTCTCATAAATTTGACCAAATCAACTTCCGGAGTCCCACTTTTCTTCTTCAGTTCAATCCACTTTTCCCTTTCTTCAGCATCCATGAATCGCATCATATCTTCACTGACGTAGTCGGGATAATCATATAAACTCTTATTATAAACTTCTTTCATTCCTTCCAAAAGCAGTTTGTAATATTTTTTCCCAATCTTTCGCTGCATTTCGTAAGACGCATAACGCAAAAGTTCAAAAGTTTCGGGCAAACAGTTTAAGAAAAATCTCTTGAAATCTTCTTGACTTAACGTCTTGATGACAGTTTTCATGCGAAGACATGTATTCAGTGTTTTTGCTTGTGCGATTATTAAATCTTTGTAAGTGTTCAATAAGTGTCTAGTAAGTCGTTTACCAATGTTTGCCCTTAAATTGTAAGTTTTCATTAGCTCGAGGAACATTTTCTTATCTCTTCGTGCAACAAAACTCAAAACTGACTCATCATGAATGGAGCCGTTCTGTTTCAAATAAAATTGAAACACTTGTGGGTGTTTAAGATACAATATTTTGAGGTCGCGAGGCGAGAGAACGACATCTCCATTTTGCACAACATTTCGAATTTTTGATTCGCTGCAACCTACTAAAACCTTCGCCGCAATGTGAAAACCATATCGTTTGTAAATATCGTCGTACACATTATCCATTTTCGTGCCGTAGACAGCAAGTTTGGCTATTATTCTCATCCGTATGACGAACGATGTAAAGGGGAGAATAGTGTTAACAAAATTTGAGCTGTCTTCGTCAAGAATCGATGCCAATTTTTGACAAAACCACTTGTTTTTTAATAATTTCGCGGGAAGGAGTTCCTCCTCGCATTTAAGTACTTCGATTAAATGGGGGATGCTTTGTAGTCGGATTAAAACTTCCAACTTGAACAGTTGCTCCAAATGATTTTTGGGAATGATGGAAGTGATGAGGGCGGACTGGTCTGAAGGTAAGTTGTGCAGAAGGATAAAGAGAGACTTCATTTTTTCACCGATTGTGACACCGGAGAGATTGTGGAAGCGTTGGATGAACTCCTTTACGTCCATTCTTATCAACTGAAAAATGTAAAAAATGCAATTGGGTAATTGGGTAGGCAACCAACTATACACCCAAAATTATTTTCAATTTTTGTGGCTTTTGAAGGTTGGTTGATTGAGATTTAATCAACATTATAACGTTATCCTAAAAGCATGTAAACAAAATATTATACTATTGCAAAAAATACAAAAACGTTTTTGAGGTTAAGATGAATAAATTGCAACGAATTTCTACTTTGATCAATACTAGTTGAATTTACCTTTTTTGCTGAAAAGTTGCAAAAAACTAGATTTTCGAAATTACTTCTCACTCCTTATACTCGTATTGTGCGATTTTTTGTTAAAATTAAACCGTGTGAGATTAGATTACTCACTTTTTGTGTACATTTGACCAAGGTCGCTATTTTTCAGCTCGTTCATTACCATTAGTCATTCTTTGCAATAAAATTGCGATTAATTATTGGAAAATACGCAAAAACACTATTTTTTTAGTTTTGATCAAGCAACTGTGGCGTAAAAAATTCATGTAAATTTAAATTTTTTTGTAAAAAACCTGGAATATTTCTTTTTATAAAGCAAAGGTAAAATTAATTTAAACAGAAAAACAACCGTTTGCGAAAATAGATATTAAAATAAAAAATTTGCATACAAGTCAGTGTTTGTTGACTTTTATACTCTGATAAATTGAAAATAAAAAAGCCACCTGACCACATTATATTCCCAAAAAACAAGGACGGAAAGTTTTAGAAAAGAAATTGAAAAAGAACCGTATTACATTATGTGATGTGGTTTGGATCGGATGCAAAAATGCATGTCACTGCACGAACCCAAAACTCTCAATATAAATATTAAATAATCTTTACTTTCCGCATCATTATGTTATATTGACCTATGGGTTTTTACACAACATGACGTTACACATCGTTATCACTCCAACAGATGAATGAATTTTAGATAGATCATTAATTATTATCATAACAAGGAAAAAAATAAACTGAGACAGGTAAAAAAAGTAACAAACATACAAGCATAAACACCTAAATAAAAAGAATACGGAAACATTAAAATAAATTAACAACTAACTGAATACATCCACATACTACATATCCTTATTAATTATTTATTAGGTATCTATTTATGTAATTTCAGACAATTTTATTTGATTAGGCAGTGATTAAGCCAAGAACTGGCTTATTTAAATTTAGCCGGAGAAAAAAGGCCGAATTCGGTCTAATAATGTGATTTAAATAACCTCCTTAATTGTTTTTTTTGGCCACCAAAATGTTTGCAACAGAATGAATGGCCCGCAAGCTATCCCCGACCACAAGAATTTGTAACAAATACTATAATACGCATTTTGGAATACGCTACTTAAAAACAATCAAAAACCTACTATCTTATCAGAAAATAAACGAATTTGAAGCTAGAAAACATTGTTTGTATTTCAACTTAGCAACCACCATGTCCCTCACTACCTCCTTCATCGATTTTCCCTCTACACTGACAAAGCACTCTTCATTAATCCAAAATAAAAAATAAAATGGAATTAGAATTGTCACGAGTCGATTATACCATTGTGGGCATTACCTCTCAAAACTGTCTCAAACTCCTGCCACCAAGCGCATCGAAAGAACCCCAAAAGGTAAGCAACTTAAACCCGGCCAAAAGTAACACAAATTAAAGGTTGCAGTAGCTGATAGTGACGGAATTTTACAAATATTCTCAGTCAAAAAAGAGGATATTCAATTACATTTTAAAACATTGCCAGGACCTAAAATATCGTCATTGCAACTAGGTGGCGCCCACGGTAATTATCCTTTCTAAATCGCACGTGGTCACTAATTAACTTCAAGGGAGTTCAAACGATAAAATATTTATTGCTGCGGAAAATGAAGTAAGAGGGTACACGAAAAAAGGGAAACTGTTTCTGACTTTTGACCCAGGGATGACTGAACCCGTCTCGTCAATGTTTTATCCAATAGTAATAGTATTTTTTCCATGATAAAAAATTTTTGTAGGTTTGTTTTGGGCAATGATTTATTTTTGTGTGGCAAACATATTTACAATCACTACAGGGATTGTAAAGATGTGGGTTCGTATTTATGTGGTGATCAAATCGTCGATGTAATCGCGTTTTATGCCGACAAGGTATATAAAATAATTGTGAATTGCAACAAATAACAAAGGTTCAGACTCGTAGACTTATGTCCTTGATTGCGTGTGAAGGACGAATGATACGAGCCTTGGAACATGCAAGGGTCACTCTGAGTATGGAAGTTGAGAGTGCCCCAACTCTTCTCCATGTCCTTGAACAGGAGGGTACCAAAACAGTGTTGTTTGGTACTGTGGACGGCCGAATCGGGATACTAGACGTAGAAAAGTAAATTATAAATCGAAGTGATTTATAATTAATTTTTCGTAATTAGATTGCATGCTTTTGACCGCTGGCTTATTGACAATTCCTCAAATTCGAGTACCATCTCTTGCTTGGACTCTTATGATATGACCAGCAGCGGTACCAAAAACCTGATTTTGGGGCGCCAAGACGGTACCATTGAAGTATACGTTATCAATGTAAATGATAAATTAGACGCTCCAATCCTTATTTATTCGCATGTGAGTACTACCGACCTTGGTCAATTCATCGACCCGTTCACGCAGACAAAAACCGATTAATAAGACTTTCAACCGGTTCTATATGATCAAGATCAATGTCACTATCACTTTTTTCCTGCAGAATTGCAACGAAAGTGTTTCATCATTGCAATGTGGCGTCATCGGAGCCCAAGGCTTCGACGAAGTGTTGGTGGTGACCTACACTGGACGAATTTTTGGCCTCACTACGGAGGCGGTTGACAAAAGCGTAGCTGACAACACCATGGGCAATTACATTTTTTCGCAAGACACGGGAAACAAAATTAACAAATTGAAGTAAATTTAGGTAAACCCCTGATCGGGAATTTTGATCCGACTTTGCAGGAGCGAAATTGAGGACCTGCAAGTTAAAGTCGCCAAAGAACGCGAAAAATATCAAAACTCGACCCAATCTTTCTTCGAGGAGTTGTCGGCAATTCCCTTGCTTTCGGTCAAAGATTCAGTTAGGTGAAACAATGGTAGAAATTTTGGCTCAAACTTTGATTTCCAGTTTGTGTTGTCTAAAGACACAGCGACTTATACTTTAACTTTAGAGGTTCCCACAGCTATCGACAATATTCTCCTACAAAGCAACGTTGCTATAGACCTGCTAGACGTGGAGAAAAATTCTGCCGTGATCAGTTACAGCGATGCGGACCACGCTGTGAGTTAACAAACTCTAAATGTCGCTTTGTTTACAAGTTGAAATAATACAGATCGGAAATTTTTTACTGGCCACTTACCGGTGTCAGGTCAATACCAACCGGCTCGAAATTAAAATTAGAACCATCGAGGGTCAACATGGTCTTCTCTACGCTTATGTCACGCCTTTGGTCCAACCAAAATGTAGCAGGCTTATTCAGTTCGAAATTAAACCGCTTTCTTTGCATTACAGGATTCACAAATTTGACGAGAGTCGCTTATTTAACACTTTGACAATTACCGGGACTTTCAGTTTGGCTGAAATGCACACTTGGGTGTCGCAAAGCTTGCCCGAAGTGCCCGAAAAGCCCCAATTCGGGGAAAATACAGTGCTGTATTTCCAGTCGACTTTTTTCGGTACCATCTTACAGTGCTCCTACCAGTAAAAATGACCAAGTTTTGTGTACCCATCAATAATTGTCTTGACTTTTAGAAAAGGAGAAGCGTTCTTTAAATCTGATAACGTGTCAACAATCTCAATCTTGAAAGAGTTTCTAACGGTAGAAGCCACAAAGAAAAAAATCAAAATCAGTATTAGCTCAAGTTAGTTACAAGTATTTTTAGCAAAGGTACTACTCTTGGGTTCCAGATATCAACGACGAAAGTATTAACCATGTAATAAAGCTGATCGAACCAAAATTAATTAAACAGAAGGATTTGAATAACGATATTAAGTTGTTGAACGCTTTGAATGAGCTAGAAGTGACAGAAGAAGAAAACAGGACTTGTTTATCGGAAAAGTACCGAAATTTGTTGGCAAATGAAAAAGAACTAAGAAAGGAGTTTCAGAGTCAACCAGATTATTTAGATCGTCTTTATGGTACTAAAATAGACTCGCTGCAATTAATAATAAACAACTTGATTTTTCCAGGTATTGTTACAGATTTATACATTGATTACAACAAGTTCAAGGGATGTAACGTAAAATCGAAATTAGTGGCACTCCGCAAGATCCTTGATGAGTACTCTTATGACGCCTTGATGCAGTTTTTCCGCCCAGAATTGTCTAAATAGCATTGGAAAATATTATGATTACTCAGTTGATTGTGCATTTTCAATGTCGTTAATTTTGTTTATTTAAATAAAAGTTTGCTTAGTAGCTAGTTTTTTACTACGGTACCCAACAACTTAAAAACTGTTTTAAATTTTTAATTGGCTTGAGTGAGTGGCTGTGTGGTGCGGAATTTTTTAACTGCATGTAGTCTAAAGGTGAATAATTTTAATTTTTAATTTGCATCTGCTTTTTGTGTCAAAGGAAATTCTCGAATAATGGAAATTTTAACAGAACACAACAAATGAATAATTCACACAGAACCAGAAACTTTACTGCAAAATAAAATTCTTTCACCTTTTTATTGAGAATTCAAAAAACTAAACCTTGGATATAAAAACATGTGTAACACAGACTATTTCTTCAAATATTTCAGTTCGGGTACACGAAAAATATCTTAGCACTATTATGCTTATGTGTTTTTTCTGAAGTGATAAAAATTCTAAAGCTTTCAGGCAGTTTGATCACTCGAGATAGCAAAATTTTTCTGCTACTACCTCATGCCAATTGAGAGGATTTTTGGATTCAGTTAAAGTAAATTTTACGAATTCCGGATGTGTTTTCGCTGCTTCATGAAAAGAATTATTAGAATCACGAGCTACAATTTAAAAATTTTGAGTCATTATCGATCAAAACAAAAATGTAATTAGTTGAACGACACAAGTAGTACAAACGGTGGAATCCCAGCGTATAATTATGGTATCTCTCTGATAAAAATTCCGGTGTTTTGAGCCCATTCAAAAAATTCCATACCCCACAAATGCATTCGGAATGGGGCTCGCGGCTGAAACCAGTCCAAAAACTAGGGTCAATGCGCTACCCTCAAGATTAGCTATATACCTGCGAAAAAACGCGAAAAAATGTGGTATTAATAATCCCTTTCAGGAATAAACAAGTCCATTTCAACAAGTGCCCGCTGCTAGTTTTTCACCACTTTGCCGAAGAGCTGGTTATTTTCAAGGTGACTCTAGGTACGCACAATTTTACTTAATTATCTGAATCTTGTCCAATAAACCCGACGTTCTGAAAAATCCACCAACATTTTCCACTTCCACCATTAGCTCTGTTTTTTCCAGATGAAGTGACCTTCCCGTCTGAAATTCGTCAGTCTCTAGTCCTTTATAGCGAAGCGTTGCTGAAGCTTTTCGTCCATTTGCAAGAATTATGTCACAATGATCGGATCCAAAGCTCTAGTTTTGTGTGTTTTCCTTAACTTGGCTCGAGCTTTAGAATTCGAGAACGTGCCTCTGGAGGAAGTTTTACACATTTTGATACCGACGCTCAATTCGGACAACCCCCAGTGCCGAAATGACACGATTTTTTACGTCGAAGAGTTGAAAAAATTGAGGCTGTGGGCTACGGAAAGTAGGTTTTTTGTATTGGTGGTGCTCCAGTGTTTAATAATTTTCTAACAGTGTTTGATGCTTCGTCCAAATTTCCGACCGGTCTTTTGTCAGGCTCGACCTACGATTTTGGAAATTTTGACGAATGCATCGAAGTGAGTGGACCTGTGACCGAGGAAAAAATACAAGGGAGGTACTGCATGGCCAAATTTCACATCGCACCACCCGATGCCCAACACGAAGAACAAAAATATGCTCGTTTTTTTAACGAAGATAATTATTTTATTAATGCCTCCACGTGGGAGAAAATGATTGTGAGTAACATAACTATGCCGAAATCAGGTTTTTGGTGAAGTATTTGCATAAATAGTCACCTTGTTGATTGATTCTTATCTAAATAACATTTTCCAATTTTAGGCATTTTCGAATAAAAGGTCTCGCAACAATAGGAACGAATTTTTCTTTTCTTATTGCATCCCATCGTCTTGCAGTTACGACGATTTGGAATCTTCGCTCAAACAAGTTACTGCGAAATTGAATGCTTTCAGCGATTTCAAAGTCACGGCAAGTGTAAATCCGCGAAATTGTCAGCTTAAACCTGAATTAAAATTCAGCAGTGCTGATATTGGTTTTATGTAATTATTCTCGTTTAATTAATTACGTTTGAATGAATGCAAACTCTTTCAGGTGCGTGGTTTTGTTTTTTATTCTTTTAGCTTGTATTGCTACGTCCTACGACTGGCTAATAAAACTGGACGACTTAAAAAAATATCGACTTGAGGGTAATAGGATTTGACATAAGCGCGTTTCTTGATGTTTATTGTGCATTTCAGGAAAAAAACATAAAGTTTTAATGTCGTTCTCCTTATGGTCAAATCTGAAAAAATTAAGCAGTGAAACTGAAAATGATGATGGGCTTCAGTGCATCCACGGCTTGAAAGTAATTTCCATGTTTTTAATTATTATGGGACATAGAATTATGTTTGCGATTGGGTCACCGCTAATAAATCCGAGCTTCGTCGAAAACGTAAGTAAACACATTTCAATTTTAAATTATTTGGTTTTTTAGAATCTTTTCAAATAACAAAAAACTGTTCGATTTTTCCACAATGCAGCTAAACTGGATTTGAAAATGTCAAGGATATTCCCATTCACTTTTTTTCAAAAATCGCGGATTTTTAGAAAATGTTTAAACACATTTGTTCATAAAGTTGTCGCAAGGCAATCTTCTAGACAAATGGCAAAAATTCTTTAATTTGTTTATCAAAAGCGGTTGTATAATTAAATCATTAAAAATTTTAGATGTACGGTCGAATTGAAGCGACCGCTCTCCTCAACGGCCCTGTGATAGTCGATACGTTTTTCAACATTTCCGGATTTTTAGTTTGTTATTTAATGCTAACCCAATTAGAGAAGCGAAAACGCGGCATCAACTTTCTCTTTCTCTACCTCCACCGATTTATAAGGTATGAAAAAAATATCTCAAGGACTTCAAAAAACCACTTAATTTTAGACTGACTCCAGCCTATGCTATGGTCCTAGCTTTTTATTGCACCCTCTTTGTAAAAATGGGTTCCGGCCCTTTGTGGCTCGAAAGGGTTCAAGTGGAACAAGAGCGGTGCGTTGCTAGTTGGTGGGCCAATTTATTTTATTTAAATAATTACATCAACAAGGAACACATTGTAAGAAAAATGCACCCAACAAGGACATCAAGAAAATTAATTAACTCCTTATTTCAGTGTATGTTTCAGTCGTGGTACATGACCTGCGATATGCACCTGTTTATGATTTCACCTTTTATAATTTGGTTATTACGGAAAAAACCTTTTCTTGGCCTGGTGTCTCTCTTTGTCCTTATTGTAGCCTCAATTTCTGTTGTCTTTGCCACCGTATATCTCAATAAAGAGGACGCAATTCTAATGCTTTACATGAAGTGCGTATTTGTTGATTTTTAGACTAAATAAATTGTAAATGGTGTGATTGCAGGTTTTTGCGAGATCCTGTTATAAACAACACGTTCAAAAACATTTACATTCCGACACATATGAGGGCTAGTCCTTACTTTGTCGGGATGGTTACAGGATACATTAAATATGTTATGAAGTCTCGGGAGTATAAAATGCCCAAATATATGGTTTACATGGGATGGGTTATGTGTGTTTTCGTTATTGAAGTCACTGTTTATTCCGCTTTTATTTTCTACTTGCCGGATAAGCCTTACGACCCTATTATTTCCGCAATTTATTCGGCGATGCATCACTTTACTTGGAGCATTTGTATCAGCTGGATTGTTATTGCTATTTCGGAAGGATATGGAGGTAAAAAATTTAATGAAAGTCGCAATTTCTTAATTATTTTTCACAGCCTGGGTTCAGCCAGTCCTTGAATGGAAACCTATGATACTTCTCAGTAGAATAACATATACGGCTTTCCTTTGCCATGGAGCAATCCAGATTTACTCAGTCGCAATTCTAAGGCACCCAAATTATGCCGGCATTTTTCATCTCGTAAGTTTTCCAAAAAATAATTTTCTCTTAAATAATTTTTTGATCTAGACTTTCTACACTGCTGGTGATATAACGTTGGCATACATTGCCGGCTTACTTTTAAGCATGTTGTTCGAGTCCCCTATTCTAGGATTAGAGAAAATTATTTTAGGCAGAAGTAAGTTAAATTGTTCGTTGAAATGGCGCTAAACTATTGTTTGCAGTGCACTCAAGTGATACGGAAGAAAAAGGCAAAGTCTCCAAAGTTGTGACTCCAAAAATCAAAATAATTAATCAATTTTAAATTAAATAAACAAGTCTTGGTTGTACAAGATAATAAGTCTGATTTTCGTGATTAATAAATTATTTAAGCAATTTTTTTTTATTTTTGGCCATTATAGGACATGATATGCATCATTACTCTAAATATGTTTGAGAAATCGATTTTGTGTGGACAAATTGCGTTTGATAAAAAGCTTTACAAAGGAAGCACTCATTTATGTCACGAATACCAAGGTTGAAAAAAGGGGTCGATTTATCGTGTTATTACCGACAAGTTCGCGTACATTACTAGACTAAATTAACTAAAAGCTGTTCATTATTTATGTTTTTCCATAACTATAATGTCTGAGTAATAATTTATTTCCGTTCTCGAACAACTGGTTATATTTTTCTGATTAAATTTAATTTATTCCGTTCCCATAAATCATGATTTAAATAATACTTTAACGTATAAGCAAATGATCTATTTCATGAAGGCCACACCAATGTGATGATGATGACCCGCAATATGTGTAAATCAATAAAAAGCAAATTTGCCTACTTGTTTCTATGTTAATAAATTAATAATAGAAAATATGATTCGTAATTTTCAAACGTAAAAATTGTTCAGATTTAATAAATGTTCGAATAAAAGTAAAAGTTAGACAAAGTTTTTAATTATTTTGAACCCTTGATTCCTCCTGAAAATCCGTTTGTATTTCAATTAAAGTACAGCGTGTCAAAACGATTATCCAAAGCACAAATTCCTGAATAATAAATGTCCATAATAGACCCTTCGACATATCGACTGAATAAAGCATGCGCCAGTTATGAATAAAATTAATGCTAGCCGATCCAAAGTTTAGTGTTTCGGAAGTGACCGAATACTTTATTATGTGAAAAATGCAGAGTGGTGTCAAGAAAAAATGGGACTTTTCGAGATTGCTTTAGCAGCGCTATGTCTGAACGCGACATGTCCCGGAGAGGAAGAGCCCCGTAAATAAATTAATTTAAAAAAATCCAATCACAAACGAATCATTTCAGCCGAATTCCCCGAAGTTCAATACCTTGCCCTCGATTCGAATGACCGCAAAACTTTATTTGCCCAATTAACCGAACAATTAAAAAATGAGAATTTGATAATCACCACACTTAGGGTAATTGGCACCGTTTCGGATTCGGTTTATTGAATTGATTTCCAGAATGATCGATTGAGTGGTACCGAAAAAAGAAACAACACGATTCTGGGTAAAGGCATAGCTTTTGACCTTCTCAATATTTTGCAAGACAAATTCCAATTTAATTACACTGTAATTGAGCCGAAAACTAACGTATGGGGGGCCGAAAAGTTCGGAGTTTTGGACCTACTCAAGGATAATGTAATTACAACTGTTTAAATTAATCAGCAATTTGCGATTTTTAGAAGGCGAATTTATCGGCTGCGTTTTTGCCAGTTTTGACCCAATATTCGAATCACATTTCATATTCCCCAAGTCTGGATACAGGGGAATGGGTAGTGCTTATGAAACGGCCCAAAGAATCAGCTACTGGGTCAGGACTGCTAGCACCGTTCAACCTTCCCGTTTGGTTGTTAATTTTGTTGAGCTTGGTAGTTGTGGGTCCTGTTATATATTTCATTATTTATCTTCAAGCAAAGTTGTGCAAAGATGATAATAACAAAGTGTTTCCGCTCCCGGCATGTATCTGGTTTGTTTATGGAGCGCTTTTGAAACAAGGCACTACGTTAAACCCCATGACAGGTAAATGTTGTCTTTCCGGACTATTTCACACTTAAAATTATAGACTCCTCGCGTTTGTTATTTGCAACATGGTGGATTTTTATCACGATTTTGACCGCTTTCTACACTGCTAATTTAACAGCGTTTTTGACCCTTTCAAAATTCACTTTGCCGATCACTGAACCTAAAGATATAGGAGAGAAGAGATATAAGTGGGTGACAACAAAAGGAAATGCCTTGGAGGACACAGTGACTGTAAATGAGTCTTTGACTGAACTTGGAAAAATATTAGGTCAGCCTCAACGCTATCTTTACGTTTCGGACTCAGATATTTTGAGAAATTATGTCCACAAGAAAAACTGGATGTTTATAAGGGAGAAACCAATCGTAGAATATGTGATGTACGATGATTATAAGGAAAAGACCCGAAATCAGATTGAGGAGGCGAAACGGTGCACTTACGTTATAACCAAATTTTCAGTAGTGTCCTTTTCCCGAGCCTTTGCTTACTCGAAGGACTTCAAATATAAGCCGTTATTCGACTCTACGTGAGTCCAAATTATTAAATATCACAAATGTTTTAGTTTTCTTTTCCAGGATTCAGTACCTTGTCGAATCCGGAATAATTAAATTCAAACTCCGGGAGGAGCTCCCGGACACGGAAATATGTCCTCACAATTTAGGTAACAAAGAACGCCAATTGCGCAATTCCGATCTCTTGATGACTTATGAAATAGTCGGTGGTGGTTTCGTCATTTCAGCGATAGTTTTCATAGTTGAAGTGATAATTCGTCGTCAAAAGAAACCAAAAACCAAAAACTTGCCGTTACAAAATCCAAGCAAACACACGTTTGAAATTAATCTCAATAATAATTATGAAAAATTTGGACATTTCCCTTACACTTCGAAGTTTGTGACACCTCCTCCACCCTACCATACGTTGTTTAATCCCCCGAATAAGAGCGACAACATGAAGAAGAGAAACTTCAACGGGCGGGAGTATTGGGTTTATGACTCGATTTCGGGCGAGACGAAGATGATACCAATGCGCACACCTTCAGCTTTACTTTTCCAGTACACAAATTAAGTGTGGAATTTTTAGATTTAGTGTTTGTGTCAAGAAAAATGTTAATAAAATTTTAATCAAAGATTGAAACCCACCTTTGCCTATTCTTTCCAAATAATTAAAACCTTCCCCCGCAATAAGTCAGATTTGATCCTGATGTTACAAATTCATTATGTGCTGAGTTACGTGAGTTCACGGTTGTAGTATCGTGTACAATTAGATCGAGGTAATACAAACACACATTAAAATAAATGAGACGATAACTCAAACACATCAACAGCGTTCAATAAAAGGTTTGGCGTGTTTGAGTGATTTTTTATTAAATAATAGTATTTAAATAGCGATCCCTTGGTAACACAATTTGAAAAATGTGGCCAAGAGTTTTAATCCTATTTCTGGCGACACAAAGCGTTCGGGGTGAACTAAGCCCTTTTGTGGGTCTTCTTGAAAAAGTGGTACTTTCCGTCTCGCCCAAATGTTTACTTCAGTTGGAGGAAATGTTTGCTAATTTTAGTTTGAACCCAAACTCGGTCGCATTACAAAGTAAGTCTCTTGTTTGTTACCAAATTATATAAAAATCACTTTAGTGGTCGACGCTACTGCGAAAATCCCTTCCGGAATACTGTCTTTAAATATTAACGCTTTAGGCGATTTCGACCAATGCATAAAAATTAGGGCCGGGATTATGTTGGGAAAATATTGCTTGGGACGTTTAGTAGTTAAAAACAATACAAAATTGGACAAAGTAATAATTCAGGCGAATTTGTGGTTTGTTAAATAAGTATTTCAGTTAGTGGCAGATGGGCCAGTGGCTAATTTTTTCACTGGTAATGGGGTAGTAACCAAAGTACCACTTTGGGCCCTCTGTTTACCAAATGGGTGTAGCTCTGATGATGCTAACGTTGTCGGAAACGCTTTCTTCACTACGATAATTAAAGTTGAAGGAGTTGCTATTAATTTTACTGAAACGTATTGCCAAACAATCAATGAGGCTTTTCCACAATTGACTACTAACGCAATTGCCACAATTATTATTTTAGCGATTTTGGTGTGTATTGTCTTCGTAACGACATTGTACGATCTTTATTGCACTTTTTGGAGTAAAAGTAAGTCAGCAAAATGACATAATTATTATAGTTTTTGTCAGGGCTGTGTCCACAGTTAGTTCAAGCCTTTTCAATCTACACAAATGGACAAAAAATTTTCAAAACTGCTCCACCCACACTTGACCAAATGCCATGTCTCAATGGACTCAGATGTGTTAGTATGTTATGGGTGGTGTACCTCCATCATTATCAAATCCTAACAAATGATATAATTACTAATGCGAAAAGCATAGTTGAATGGTCCGATTCTCTAAGCAGCATGTTTGTAGCGAGTGCAAGTTTATCGGTAGACACGTTTTTCACAATTAGTGGCGTGTTGATGTCTTACGGATTTATCAAATCAAAAATACGAAATGTTCGTTTTAATTTAGCCTCCTATTATCTTCACAGATATTTAAGATTAACAGCACCACTTGCAGTAGTTGTATTTGTGTTAAAAAATCTGTACAAATATCTAGGCAATGGGCCTAAAATGCCCATACTGTATGAAATATTTCAAAAACCTTGCGAACAGCATTGGTGGACAGCCCTTCTCTACGTACAAAACTACGTCAACGTTTCAGAAATGGTAACTAAAAATCACGAATTGCTTAATTGTTTTAAAGTGTCTTGAAGAGACCTGGTATCTCAGTATCGACTTCCAACTCTTTGTAATCTCGCCGATAATATTTTTCGCTTTGTGGAAATATCCTAAAGGGTGTGTTGCGACTTTGTGTGGCTGTATCATTGCCACAATGGGAACATCTTTCTACACAGCATGGGAAAACCACTTAAATGCACTCTTGTCAAATCTTTATGGGTACTAATCATGGGTTTAAAAGTGTTTCAATGTATTTTTCAGCAATTTTAAGGAATATATGCACAAGTACTACTTCCTAACACATTTGAGGGCCGCTCCGTGGATGATTGGAGTAATTTTGGGCTACTATCTATTCAAAATCAAACAAAAGAGCACCCAAATCAAAATCAATAAAATTATTGTTTGTATCATGTGGGTGGTGTGTATTGGGGTGATGTTAGCTTGTGTACTGGAGGGGCATAATACTCTTCGAGGTAAACAATACAACAGGTGGGGTAATTCTCTTCATATTGCATTAGTACGGCCGGTGTGGTCATTCACTATTTCTTGGGTTATTTTTGCCTGCACTGTCGGCTATGGAGGTGAGTGCAATAAAACACGAAAAATTCTTTAAAAAAATTTAGGCCCAATCAATTGGATTCTTTCGTTACCTGTGTATCAAGTTTTGAACAAATTCACATACTCGATGTATCTGGTACACGTGGTTGTGCTCAGTGTAGTTGTTGGTAATAGAAAATATCCCGACCATTTTAGTCAACTCAACATGGTATAATAGAAATGAAATTTTGTTACAAACGTTTAATTTGTTAATCTTTAGTTGTACGAATACGCGGGTACAGTTTGTTTTAGTGCTGTTTTCGCCATAATTTTGGTTTTTGTAGCCGAATATCCAACGATAGCCATTGAAAAGTGTTTGTTAGGTGACACATACCAAGCTTCGCTAAATTATTCATATTCTAATATTATTTTTTAGAATGTTTTGCAAAAGAGAGGAAGTTGTCAAAGATGGACTCCTCAGAAGTTAAAGTGGACGTAAATGGGGAATAACATTTTATTGTCAGACTAATTATTGCAATTTTTTTGCAGGGAAAATTGGACGACGCCATCTCGATATCGTCTATTGAAAGGCCAATTTTGTGTGTCTCCTAAATCCTCGTTTCCCACAATATTGTAAATAAAGTGATAAGAAATATTGCTTGTTTTTTATTTTGGTTAATCTATAGACTAATTAATTAACATTATCGGCCGCATTAAAATTCCAAAAGTGAGGCCACTGCTTAACTTGCAAAATTTGGACAAACATATTGATAACAATATTAGTTTTTCGGGAACGATGTGGCAAACCACTTTAATTTTGATCTTGTCAACTCAAATATTTTGCACCCAAGGTAAAAATCGTGCCTTCATTGAAACCATACGTAAAGCAGCCGTTTCGCCAAAATGCCTCCTTCAGTACAGGGAACTTTTTGAGAATTTTAGTTTTGATGCAAATTCGACAGCACTACAAAGTAAGCTTATTTCAAAAAAAATCCCATATTAAAAATTGTTTTATAGTGATTGACGCGACGGCAAAAGTTCCGTCCGGAATCCTTTACTTAAATGTTGAACTTTTGGGGGATTTTGAGGAGTGTATAAACATTCAGACCCAAACGATTAAAGCTGGGGTTATCATGGGGAAATATTGCTTGGGACGTATCATAATTCAGAACGATACTGAAGCTATGAGTGTAATAATTTCAATTAATAGTAAGTTTTTATTTAAAAATTCCAGCTTTTGGAAGCTGGACCTGAAGGAAACTTTTTCACTGGTAAAATGGTAGTTGTCAAAGTTCCCACTTGGGCTTTATGCCTACCTAACAAATGCACAGCTCACGATGCTGGCATTATTGGAAACGCTCTTATAAATATGGATAACATAATAAAAGATACAGGAATTCTAGTAGAGTTTATGGAACCGTTGTGCCAAACTATTAATGAAGCTTACCCAAACCTCACAACTGAAGCAATAATAACAATGTAAGCATTTTGCTACCAAATTCAAGCAAAATATTATTTTCTAGAACGGTTTTGTTACTTCTGCCTTGTATAGTTCTCCTGTCAACAATCTACGACCTTTATTGCATTTTCATCAGCAAAAGTAAGAGTCTTAATCTGATATATGATAAGTTACATTTTATTTTGATCAGAGTCGTGTCCCAAGTTAATCGAAGGTTTTTCTGCTTACACAAACGGCCAGAAAATTTTCCGAATGGTTGCACCTACTGCCGATCAATTGCCGTGTCTCAACGGTTTTAGATGTATCAGTATGTTGTGGGTTGTTTACTCACACCAGTATCAGTTTGAACTAAATAATATCCTTACTCATTCTAAAGACATAACGGACTGGGCAAACAGTTTAAAGAGTATGTTTCTGGTCGGTGGATCTTACTCTGTTGATACCTTCTTAACAATAGGAGGTGTTTTAATGTCTTATGGATTTATGAAAGCGAAAACGAAAAAGATTCAGTTTAACTTATTCTCGTATTATCTCCACAGATATTTACGGTATGTTATGTACATGCGAACTGTCGAAATTTACATTTACACCATTCAAGATTAACTCTACCTCTCGCCGTGATTGTGCTAATTCAAACAAATCTTTTCAAGTACTTAGTCAGGGGGCCATCAATGCCTATCGTGACTGAAATATTCCAAAAACATTGCGAAGATCATTGGTGGTCAACCCTTCTCTATGTACAAAATTACTTTCACGTTTCAAACATGGTAATGCAATAATTTATTAATGATTAATTTTATGATTCAAATAGTGCATTCCCCAAACTTGGTACCTCTGCATCGATATGCAACTCTACGCAATCTCGCCAATAATATTTTTCGTTTTGTGGAAATACCCAAAAACTTGTATTACGCTCCTGTGTGGTATTAGTGTTGCAATTGCAGGAGCAAGTTTTTACATAGCCTGGCAAAACCAATTAACTGCGCTCACATCAAATTTTTACGGGTATTGTTCTGCGTTTAATGCAGTTTTTTAATTGTGAGATTGTAGCAATTTTGGCGAATATTTGCACAAATACTATTTCCTAACGCATTTGAGGGCCACGCCGTGGATAATTGGTGTGGGTGATTGTTGCAACAAAAAGACGAAAAATTAACAGTTTATTAAACCAACACATAAAGGTAACAGAGCATCTAATCTTGGTCAGCGGTCAAATCAGACTGCCTCGCTTGCGCAGCGTTGTCCCGGCCGGTAACTCAGGGAGCTGTGATTTTGAATTTGAATTTTAGCGCCAACGCCCACAGTACTCCCCCCTCAGTGGTAACGTTAATCCAGGAAACGAACTGGTCTTTTGATCGCTCTCGTCCTGGTGGTTTTGGATGTGGTCGCGGTTGGAGGTGGAGTCAAACATGGAGTTTCTGCGGCTGTTTCCTGTGGCGCACTGGTTTCCGCAGCAATAAACGCAGGGCGCAATCTGTCAATGGTGATTGTTTGTTCGCGTCCGTTTACATCGACCTCGTACGTTTTGTTGTTGCGCCGAATGACTCGGAAAGGACCGTCATATGGCTGTTGGAAAGCTTTTGTTGCCACTGCTCGTCGGATAAAAACGTGTGAGCATGTCTTTAGCTCCAGTGGCACGAATGGTTTGGGAAGCCCATGTCGTTGCGGGGCCACAGCAACAAAATCTTGAACTTTTCGGCGTAGCCGGTCGAGCACGGACGAAGTCAACTCCTCTTGTGGAGAATGAAAGAATTCGCCTGGCAGGCTTAAGGGTTCCCCGTAGACCATTTCAGCTGCGCTAGATTTAATGTCCTCTTTTACTGCAGAGCGAATTCCCAATAACACAAGAGGCAGACAATCAAACCAGTTTTCAGTGTTGTGGCATTTGATCGAGGTTTTCAGCTGTCGGTGCAATCTTTCAATCATCCCATTGGCCTGGGGGTGATACGCTGTTGTTTTGCAGTGGCAAATTCCAAACAGTTTTGACATATTTCTAAAAAGTTCGGAATCAAACTGGGTGCCACGGTCGGTGGTGATTAACTCGGGAATTCCAAAGCGTGCTATCCATGTGTGCAGCAACGCTTGTGCCACGGTTTCGGCGGATATGTCCTTTATAGGAATTGCCTCTGGCCAGCGGGTGAACCTGTCGATGCAGGTGAGTACATATTTGTACCCGTGAGATGGAGGTAATGGCCCAACCAGGTCCAGATGTAGATGTCGGAAACGGTTTGTTGGCGTTGGAAATGAGCCAAAGTTTGATTTGGTGTGTCTGGTAATTTTTGAGCGTTGACACGAAATGCATTGCCGTGCCCAAGTCCGACAATTTTTGTCGATGCCTGGCCACATATATTTTTGCTTCACCATTTTTGTTGTTGCGTTCACACCTGGATGCGACAAGTTGTGGACGTTATAAAACGCTTGTTTCCGGTAGGCCTCGGGGAGATAAGGTCGAATTGTCCCGGTGGACGTGTCGCATACTATAGAACAGGCGTGTTCTGGAAAATATAATTTATTTAGGGAGCATGAATTCTGAGAGGAGAAAAGATGTTTTAGCTCGGCGTCGTCTTCTTGAGCTTTTGCAAGTTCTGGAAGTTTGAAGAAGTGGATCTGAACACCTGATACCGTTTCGATTCGCGAGAGAGTATCTGCTGGGATGTTCGAGGCGCCAGAAACGTGCTGGATATCAGTTGTAAATTGGCTTATGAAGTCTAGATATCGAAATTGCCTGGGTGACGCTTTCTCCGGGTTTTGATTCATACTATAGATGAGGGGTTTATGATCCGTGAAAATCACAAAAGACCTGCCTTCTACGTTGTGGCGAAACTTCCTTACCGCAGTGTAGGCAGCTAGCAATTCACGATCAAATGTGCTGTATTTTCTTTGTGTGCTTGACAGTTTCCTGGTGAAGAAACTTAGCGGTTGCCATGCCTGATCGTTCCACTGTTGCAAAACTGCGCCTATTGCGGAATCGGAAGCATCTACCATAATTGACAATGGGGCTTCTGGGGACGGATGTGCCAGCAGTGCAGCGTTCGCAAGCGATCGTTTCGTGGCTTCGAATGCGTTTTCTGTTTCTGGACACCACTTGATTGTTTCATTTTGTTTGGCCTTGGGCCCCCCTTGGAGTTGTGTCAGCGGTGCTTGAATTCTGGCTGCCTGTGGAATGAAACGTCGGTAAAAATTTACCATGCCAAGAAACCGCTGCAGCTCTTTCAAAGTCGAAGGTTTTTTTATGTCTAAAATGGCCTGGACACGATCGGTTGGAGGTTGGGTGCCCTTGTCAGAAATGTGGTATCCCAGAAACGTTACTTCTGATTGACCGAATTTGCATTTATCAGAATTAATTACAACGCCGTAGTCTAAGAAGCGTGTGAACAGTTTCCTCAAATGTTGTTGATGTTGTTGAGAGTTCTCTGATGCGACGAGAACGTCATCTATGTATGCGAAACAGAAGTCGAGCCCACGTGTGACTTCATCAATAAATCTTTGAAACGTTTGCGACGCGTTTCTTAATCCAAATGACATTTGGGTGTATTCAAAAAGTCCAAAGGGAGTCGTAATCGCTGTTTTCGGAACGTCTTGAGGGTTGACCGGAATTTGGTGGTATGCTCGAACCAAGTCTATTGTTGAAAATACTTTCTTACCATGAAGTGCGTGTGAAAAATCTTCAATGTGCGGCACAGGGTAACGATCCGGAATAGTTCGCGCATTTAGTCTTCTATAGTCCCCGCATGGCCTCAAATTGCCATCTTTTTTAGGCACAAGGTGGAGCGGAGAGGACCAGTTACCGTCAGAGGGTCTTACGATTCCGTCTCTCACCATTGCATCGAATTCCTTTTTTGCAGCCTTGTAGCGATCAGGCGCCAAGCGCCGTGGGCGACATGAAACGGGTGGACCATCGGTTGTCCGGATGAAGTGGACGGTGTTGTGCCTTCGCTCTTGATGAATATTGGGTGGCTTGGTGATTGCGGGGAATTCCAAGAGTAAACGGTGGTACTCACTCGCGCCCGCAATGCATAGAGTTTTAACTGTCGGCACATCTACTGCCCGTATCTCGCACTCCGCGCACACCTGGGTTAATGAGTCTATCAAGCGTCTATTGCGTAAATCTACTAGAAGTTTGTAATGGTGAATAAAGTCCGCCCCGATTATTGCGTAGCTCACATCCGCGATAATAAACTGCCACTTAAATTCACGACGCAACCCCAGATTTAGCTGTAGCGTTCGTAGTCCGTAAGTTGGAAATCGCGTACCGTTTACCGCAAAAAGCACTACGTCGGACGCCGGTGGAGATCCACGCAGAAGTTTTTTGGGGAAAACACTCACATCGGCACCTGTGTCAATAAGAAATGGAACTCCGTCGTCACGATTGCGGATGAATAGGCGGCAAGTGTTGCGAGCGCAGTCGTATGCCGCCACTACTGACTGCTTGTGCCGTTTTTTTGGTAGGAGCATGGGGCTTCACACTTCCTTGCCTTGTCGCCAAAACGGTGGTGAAACCAGCATTTTCCATCGCGCGGCTTGCTACGACTCCTCGACCGGTACCTAGATGGCGCCCGAGTCCCAAAACGCGAAGCATGGCCAGACTGCGAAGTCTGCAGTGCTGCCAGTTGTCGTGAAAGGTCCTGCACTTGTTGCGAGAGGGCGCTGATGGTTGCGTCAAAGTTTCCATGAGTGCCGGTGATGGCGCTACTGGCGTTCGCGTTGTTGTTGATTGCAAAAACTCTTGCCTCCGGCATGGTTTCATGGATTTTGTCCGCCGACACCGCTACCTCATCCAAGGTGCATTTCGATTGCGTCGCAAGGATGGCTTGCATATTTCTCGGCAGGCGCCCTGTCCACAAGGTTCTGAGAAATGATTCATGAACGTTTGCGCCGGCTAGGTCCCTCAAATGGCGTAGGAATTGAGATGGCGTCCTATCACCCATCTCTTCTCGTTCCAGGAGGCGCCTGGTTTTCTGTTCTTGACTTGAGGAGAGGCGTTTTATCAGCTCTTCCTTTACCTTTTCGTACTTGTTCGTTTCGGGGATGTTGGTGATGACGTCTTTGATCTCCATTAAGTACCTTGTCTCCAAATTCGTAATTACGTAAAAATATTTTGTGGCGTCCAGGGTCACCCTATTTAATTGAAATTGTCCCTCTAGTTGCAAAAACCAGAGGAAAGGATCTTCTGCCCAGAATGGTGGTACCTTAAGGGCTACGCGATCGATTATCGTTGGGTTTTGCGTGGCGTCGGTGTCTGTCGGAGGAGGCATTTTTCCTTTGTGCACAATCATTTTCACAATTAAATCCGCGAAAGTCCACGAATCACGTCGGGGTCACCACTTGTGGGTGATTGTTGCAACAAAAAGACGAAAAATTAACAGTTTATTAAACCAACACATAAAGGTAACAGAGCATCTAATCTTGGTCAGCGGTCAAATCAGACTGCCTCGCTTGCGCAGCGTTGTCCCGGCCGGTAACTCAGGGAGCTGTGATTTTGAATTTGAATTTTAGCGCCAACGCCCACAATTGGGATTATCCTGGGTTATTATCTCTTCAAAATTAAACAGAATAACACTCGAGTAAAAATGAGTAAATTAGTTGTTGGTCTTATGTGGGTTGTTTGCATTGCAATAATAAACGTTTGTGTGTTTGGAGGGCATAACACTCTTCGAAGACCAGATTACGATAAGTGGGGTAATGCTCTTCATATAGCACTGGTACGTCCAGTGTGGGCACTCGCGATTTTTTGGATAATTTTTGCCTGCACTACCAGTTATGGAGGTAAGGGCAAAAAACACCAAAATTTGAGTTAATCAAAGTTTAAGGTCCCATCAATTGGATTCTCTCAGTGCCCATTTACCAAGTAATTAATAGGTTTACTTACGGCATTTATTTAGGACATGTGTTTTTTCTCGGCGTGTATGTTGGTAATAGAAAGTATCCGGGCTACTTTAGTGATTTCAACATGGTAAATTTTTTTGAAAAAATTATTTAAAGTTTAATGAAACACTTTAAGTTATACGAGTTTTGGGGTACTTTGTGCTTTGGGGTCGCACTTGCAGTTGTGCTCGTATTTACAACAGAGTATCCAGTCGCAGCTATGGAAAAATGTTTATTAGGTAATAAAGTAAAAATTTGTGTTCGAAAAATGATGGGTCTGGTTTAGGTGGCTTTTCCGTAGTACGAAAGTCTGCAAAGCTGCAAATAGCAGCAAACACAGGAAAAGTATAAAAATTGATTTCTTTTACTGAATAAAGTTACAAAAAATAAATTTTCTATTATTTTCCCTTGCATGGATGTGCAATGTTCAAAATGACATACTTTAACAGCTGTTCTTGATAATATGGAAAACAAACACATAATTATTGTAAAATTAACATAGTGTAGGTCGTAGCTACTATGTCATTGTTTAATTTTTTAATTTATTCGAGTCCGGTATGTTTCTAAAACTAAAATTATTTTGCTAGATTTTTTCAGCAAGGAAAGGTTAACGTACTCTCACAAGTAACAATAATAATAATTGATAAAATTATTATATAAAAATTCAAGTACTTGAAACAATGTAACATCATGCATTTCAAGAACTGATAGGAATCTTAGCCGATTAAAAATAATGTGCGAACATAAGCAACTATATATTATATTAAAATAAGTTAATAGGGGTTCCATCAAATCATAAATCAATATTTTTTATATACTTCTAAGTTGTTGTCAGTGCGACATGTTATCTTAATAGGGCATCATGTGATGATAAAATTCTACTTAAACAATTCCGCTTTGATATGAAAATCATTTACCGATCGATGTGCCAAAATCTGGTAAAAAACTTTTTGGGATTTGGTAATTTTTTGAACTAGAATTGTAAATTCCATCTACTTGTGTGGTTTTTCCGATAATCTGCTGCATCAGATAACAAGTTCGTTGACATTTGCAATCAAACTCATCAAAACACACTTATAAGATTTTTAGCATGGAATCACAAGGTCTTCATTACAACGTAAAAACATAATAATACCTATTAGAGATAATTAAAAAAGATAAATGCCAAAGGCAATATCTAGGTATAAATATCCACACTCTGTACACTTCAAGAGCAAAATGTGGCGAAGCGCGTTGATATTTTTTTTCTTGGTGCTGGACGCACAGTGTCAATCCTTCATTGAAGTTTTGCAAAATTCGTCTCTGTTACTTACACCAAAATGTGAGCAACAAATTGGGGAATATTTTGCTAATTTTAGTCTAAATGAGTCTTCATGGGCATTGCAAAGTGAGTGAATAATTCGATTAATTTAATTCTTCTTCGTTTTCAAATCCAGTGCTGGACGCTACGTCAAAAATACCATCAGGGGTTCTTTCGCTAAATTTTGGCGAAATGGGCGATTTTGACCAATGTGTCAATGTTAAAACCACCACAAGCAATTCGGGTACCATCCTTGGTAAATACTGTTTGGGATTTATCTCAATCAACGATAAAAATAACCAAAGACAGCTTAAAACTAGCTCACTTGGAGATCTCGATGGCGTGAAAATAACACAAGTCATGCCCATATGGGCACTGTGTTTGCCAAACGGGTGCTCTACGAATGATACTAATGAAATCGGTAACGCTTTATTCAATTCAGTATTTGGACAACAAATTGGAATCACTTTCACTGACTCTCTTTGCCAAACGATTAACGAAGTTAAACCCGATCTCACTTCAGGAGCGATTGTGACAATGTTAGTTTGAAAAAAAAAGTGTTCCTTGTAAAGATTTTGTTTTGTAGAGTTGTTCTAGTTTTGTTGGCCGCAATGGTCCTCGTATCAACAATCTGTGATATGTACTACGTATTTTATGGTCACAGTAAGTAGTGAATTAGGTTCGGCAACGAAAAATTTGAAATTTTAGGAACGTGTCCATTGATTTTAAAAGGCTTTTCGGCTTATAGCAACAGTCAAAAAATATTCAAAATGACTGTTTCCACCCCCGATCAACTTCCATGCTTGAATGGTTTAAAATTCATTAGCATGATGTGGGTTGTGGCAGGTCATCAGTATTCAATACCCATGAATGGTTCAATCACTAACACTAAACAACTAATGGAATGGGCAAACTCGTTATATAGTATGTTCCTAGTTAGTGGGACTTTATCAGTAGATACGTTCTTCACAATCGGTGGTACTTTAATGTCGTACGGATTTATGAAAGCCAAGCACAAGAAAGTCCCTTTTAATTTATTTCTGTACTACCTTCACCGATATCTCAGGCAATCACTATTACAACAATCAAATTTGTATCTAAAAAAATATTCGACAGGTTAACCGCTCCCTTTGCTTTAGTGGTGCTAGTCAGCGCGACTCTTTTGAAATATTTAGGGTCGGGGCCAAAATGGCCTTTACTTGAGTTATATTTTCAAAAAAATTGTCAAAATTACTGGTGGTCTGCCCTTCTCTACGTCCAAAACTATGTCAACATATCGGAAATGGTAAAAGCAAATGCGAAAAAATTTGTAATCACAAAATTGTAGTGTGTTGGGCAAACATGGTACCTCAACATTGACATGCAACTGTACGTTATTTCACCATTGGTATTTTTTGCGCTATGGAAATATCCACGGATCTGTTTACCGTTTCTCTCATTATGCGTTTTAGCATTGATGGGAGTTGGTTTTTACGAAGCGTGGGATAACGAACTGCCAGCAATTTTATCAAATTTTTATGGGTAAAACTGGTCTTAGTTACTCGAAATTTTCCAACAATAGTTTTAGCAATTCTAATGACTATCAAACCAAGTACTACCTTCTAACCCATACGAGATCGGGTCCATGGGTCATTGGTGTGATCCTGGGCTATTTTATTTTCAAAATTAAACAAAACGCTATTTCTTTAAGACTCAACAAAGTTGTGGTTTTTGCGTCATGGGCTGTGTGTTTAGGGACGCTGCTTGCTTGCGTGTTAGGGGGGCATAATACCCTTCGTGGGAAGGAATACGACAAGTGGGGTAATGCTATTCATATAGCACTAGTACGACCTATTTGGTCACTTGCCATTTCGTGGATCATTTTAGCTTGTACTACCCGTCATGGAGGTGAGTCAATAATAAAAAAATCATTGATTTAAGCCAAATTTTAGGACCCATTAACTGGTTTCTTTCACTCCCGATTTATCAAGTGCTGAACCGTTTCACATATAGCATATACCTAACTCACGTAACATTGTTATATGTGATAGCATACGGTAAAAAATGGCCGGATTATTTCAGTGATTTTAATATGGTACTTAAATTCTGTTTTAAATTCGTGTGGTGTTTGAATTTTTTTTCGCAGGCGTACGAATTTTGGGGGACTCTTTGGCTTAGTACTGGACTTGCCGTTTTATTAGTTTTGCTGACTGAATCCCCGATAATAGTAATCGAAAAAATTATATTTGGTATTTAATTTTACGATAAAATAATGAAATAACAGAATTTGTTTCAGGGAACGTAGGTAAGAAGAAACAGCCAAAACAGGATTTAGAAAAAGGAATCGATAATGCGGCGTTTGAAAAATAAAACAATTACACTGAATTTTTGTATTTAATGACCAGCAAATAAAAATTATAATTCATGCTTCGAAAATAAAAAAATCAAAAATTTTAAACATTGCCCCTGGAAAAGTTCGGACGTTCTTCAAGACTTGGTCCATCTGAAAAATAACAAAAGTTTTTGCAATACTAGCACGTGATTCTTACTGGTAATTGTCATGACTTGTGCTGCTCGAATTAAGTCATCCATTTTTGTGGCACCCGAATTATCAAGAACAAATTTATCACCAATCAAAGCATTATTGTTCTCGCAGTACGAAATCATGCTCCTCCAGTGCTTATCGTATTGCAAAATATTAGGGTTTCCCACAATAATTAACAAAGCTTTGGCCCGAGTTATTGCAACATTGAAACGCTGAAAAAATACAAATAATTAATTAAAAAAATCGTATTCGTTGTACCTTTGGATTATTCAAAAATCCTAAGTGGAACTTAAGATCGAATTTGATAAGGTCCGACTTCGACCTGACAGTTGATACAATAATGATCAGTTTTTCTTGACCCTGGAACTGTTCAACAGTCCCGACCATTAAATTTTCGTTATATTTTTTCTTCAAACAGGACTGTCTGATTTTTTCGGTTTGTTTTTTGTACGGTGTTACAATCCCAATATGATCTTCTTTGATCGAAACACCTTGCATTTTACAACCGATTAACTTTTGCAAATAATCCATAACGACTTGAACTTCTTGAATGTTGAAATAACTGGGTGATGTTTTCTCACGTTGGTCTTTTCCCACGACGCTGTGGAAAATCAACGGGAACTGACGATTGGGCAAATGTTCCCAGTTCAAAGCCGCATTTATCAAATTATCACCCGCCGATTCTAATTCATCGTCATAAAACAATTTATTCGGTTGGTCTATAATGACTTTATGGGACCGATAATTCTTCAAGAGCTTGGTCAAAGCGCTCGGATTGTACTGCTTTGAGTTGGCATTTTTTTGGTAACAATCACAAGTGTCCATCAAGCGCTCCAACATGGAAGTGCCTTTGCAAGTTATTGGTTGGTTTTAAAAAATAATACTCACCGAAACCATATTCTTTGGCTAAAGTTGAGTGAATCACTGGCCCCAGTTGTCTGGGATCCCCCGCCAAAACAATTTGCCCCGAAAAAACCCCTTGTTTCTTCTGACTCGTCAAAATTCTAGCTATAGCTACCAAAGTTTCAGTTTCGGTAGCTTGCCCACTTTCATCAATAAACACATAACTGAAATGGTCCTCCGGACAACCCCCGTTAACTAATTTCGCAGCTGAAGTCAGTGTTGTGAGGACAATCCGATAATTTGCAAATTTTTCAATCGTGGGCAAGACGTAGTTACCGCCCGGAAAGTTGATATATTTTTTGATTTCTTTGGGTATTAGGTGGTAAGGAAAGCTAGGGGCGATGTATCTGTAGAGATCAGTGGCCGGAATTGCGTTAATCAAACGTTTGGTTACTTCGTTAGCTGCGTTATTTGAAGGAGTGCAAATTAAAATTTTCTCGTTGCCTTTTTTATAAATTTGTTTTACTGATTCCACCACTGTCATGGTTTTGCCGGTTCCAGGAGGTCCGAAAATTAAATAAGGAGAAGGCATTGCTGTTTTTTGTAAAACAGCACGCACTGCTTGTTGTTGGTGGGGGTTTCCCTCAATGTCACGATTAAACCAAACGAGTGGAGCGCTAGAAATGGGCGAATTGGGGATTTTGGAGGGAAATAGCAAATGCGCGATGTTATCAATTCGGCAAAAATCGACAGCTTGGTGCTCGACTCTTATCGGGTAACGGTTGAAGGTGAAACTGACGTAGAATTTTTTTCCGTTTACGAAAATGTCGGTAGCAAAGCGGTGGGAAAATTTTAATAAAACGCTTGATTCTTTAACTTTGTGGACGAATCCTTCGAATAGTCTTGTACTTTTCTTATTTTCTCTTATATAAACAGCATCGCCGAAAACAACAGAGGGGCGATGTTCCGCAAGACCGGGGATCTAAAGAATTATTAAATTCAATTGATCAAAAAAAATAGAAAGGACCTCAAGTTCAAACAAGCCGCCCCCAACTTTCTTCAAAATCTGGTCCTCTCGATCATAATCCTTGATATTTTTCACCATTTGATGTTCTTCAATATAGAGAAGCATGTCTAACATTTTCGTGTAATTTCTCGGTGTCAAGCAATTTTGTTTGTTATCAACATTGAGCAGACTCCTACAATTTGTTGTAGATTTGGGCACAATAAAAATAGGCGTCCTACTTCAAATAAAGTAATTGTCCGTTCTGTGAAGACGACATTCCGGCAAACTCTTTCAACCCCGCATTTAAACAAGCGATAATATCAAAAGGCAAGCGGTAATTATTTAAAGGCACTTTAAGTTTTCGTTGCGGGAAAATATTTGGTCGTTCACCCTTGTCTATTTCTTGGACGAATTCCTCAAAAACGGGTTTAGTGGCACGCTTGAAAGGTTCAACTGGATGCAAGTCATCGAAAAATTCGTCGTGTGTGTGAAAGATCTTCGAAAAATGTACAATATACAATGTTTAGCTAAAAAAAAAATCCTACCAATTCAATAGCGCACTGTTGAACTCCTCTGACAGTCTCCACAGTAAATAAAATAGGAAAATACAACATATTTGTAACTGTCGTATTATGAATTAACAATTCCAGTTGTACCTTTTTAAGAGTTGGTACATCGTAAGGGCACGAGTGGCTAAATTTGACTTGTTCCACGTTGTCTTTGGTGCTAATCTTTGTAATTTTTACCGAATTTTTGCTTGGGTTGTTTATTGTTAAAATGAATGTTTTTGGAACATTTTTACGGATTATTAAGTTGGTCAAAATTGGAGAACCATCAACGGCAAATTCAAGCAGTACGTCTTTACGTTCTTTGACTACAAAAAACGAGTATTAATTTATTAATTAATTAAAATCCTGTTAAGTGAAAAGAAGAATGCAGTGTTTATAATAAAAATGCAAATTAATGGAGACAACAAATACCATTATTATGCAATGTGCTGAATAAAACGATTGAACGCCGTCACGAATCAACCTTTATCATATCAACTCACAATAGTGATGAAACAATAAATACATACCTATACGTAAATTGAGGAAAATTCTTCTGAATGGTTATTAAAAAAAAAACTTACGAGCCTTGTTGAGCGAATCGGAAAAGGTGTGCTCCTTCTTATTAATGTGCTCCTCAAGTCTGTTCTGTTTATCAAATTTGACATTACACAGTTTGCATTCTTGTGGAGACAACAGAATTTCTTCAGGTTGTTGTTTGTTGAAAGAAAGATTTTGACTAACAACTATTTTTTTCTTAACATTTTTACTTTTCAGACGTGTGTCTACACAAAATAAATAAATAATTTCTGTATTTAACTGCAACTTACTTACCAATTTGTGTTTCTTTGTTTAACAATTTTAGCAATTTATTTTTGTTATAAAACATAACATCAAGATTTTTTTGCCAAACAAGCATATTAATGGTGAAATGAAATACGGTGCCAAATTTTATTTTATTTTCACTTTTGAATTTCTCATGGTAAAGCTTTTTAGCCTGTTCCTTCTCAATAGAAAAACTATCATCAAGGTGATTGTTGTTGTAAAGGTACAAAGCAAATTTTTGAGCGCAAGCTGAACCTAATGAAAAAAAATTAATTGCGAAAAATTGTTTTTTTTTCACCTACCTTGTGCAAACATCTTTTTCGGAGCCCTTGACTCACAATTTTTGGCCGAGTGTGAATCCCCTAATTTTAAGGTTCCCAAAACAACAGTTTTAACTTTCCTAAACAATCATTATCACTGAATTATTACAATTAAAGCCACTAAACTGAGATAAATAAAAACCACAGATAGAACTTTTCTTGCCTCAGCAGTTTAATGCGTGCCTAGTGGGGGTCTGATTAGACTGACGACTTCCGATTCGGTAATTTGAAATTTGCCGCCAATGTTAATAATTTACAGGAGGTTGCTTACATTTTAATTTGAATGATTTAACTGACACAAATTTAGATTTGTCATAAAATTTACAATAAAAATAATCCCGGGTTTCATGAGGGTTGATATTTAAATCGGGAACCCGCGTCTCGAAATAGAATTCTGTAATTACAGGAAACTGTAGTGACACCTGTAGATGACAGCTGTATTTATTTACAAGATTTAAAATTAGAGACAATTTAATGTTTAAAATGGCATCAAAACCGACGAGTGATGTCGACCCAATTAAAAATGAGCGAAGCGGGAATGTCCGCGAAGTGGGAACGCAAGCGATTTGGAGCTTATCCTCTTGCAAGCCAGGTAATGTGAGGTTAGGTCCACTCTTACTTGACTCAAAATTCCAGGTTTTGGGGTTGATCAGCTGAGGGATGACCGTGACGACACGTACTGGCAATCAGACGGGCAATTGCCCCACTTAGTCAACGTACAATTCCAGAGAAAAACAACAATTAGTGATATTTACATTTATACAGACTATAAGTTGGATGAAAGCTACACCCCCAGTCGTATTTCAATCAGGGTAGGGAGCCACTTCAACGATTTGCAAGAAATCGAAGTTGTGATGCTCACGGAACCCTCAGGGTGGGTGCACATACCCATCAAAGACATTAGGGATAAACCCATAAGGGTCTTCATGATACAGATCGCTGTAACTAGCAACCATCAAAATGGGCGGGATACCCACATGAGACAAATCAAGATTTATAGTCCCATAGAAAACCAAGGCATCGCAATTGATAATTTCTTAAATTTTTCTACTGTAGAGTTCCAACAATATGCAACAATTAGGTAGTTCAAGAAATAAAACATTTTTAAATTTTTTTGGCGCTTTTTATTTACCCTCTCCAAGAGTTATCGCAAACCTATCTGAAGAAGATAGCCTTTCTGATTTGTGATACGTCTTGTGTGTTAAAATGTGGTCCAAGATATTACTGCTAATTGCAGGAATTAATTACGTGAAAAGTGATAATCTCCAAGTGCTCACAAGTAATTTTTTTGATAATCTCCAAGCCGATCCTGCGTTATTAGGTATTTTTTTGACCAAAAAGAAAAATTGTTAGAAATTAAAATTGTAGCTAATAATGACTTGAGCGATGCATCCAAGCAATTCATAGAGACACAAATTTCGAATTATGTGAAACTGATAACACGCGGGGAAACAAACACCAATAAGAAAAAACGCAGTTTATTAGACAACTTTACAAAAAATATAAAAGGTAAGTTTATTACACAACCATTGAAGGGGTTACATCACAAAAAATCAGTTTACAGAACAAACAAAAAATTTAAAAAATCCCTATGCCACACTTCACCTATTAATGAAAGTTTTAAACGATTTAAACTCCGCCATTTAATTTGTTTTGTTTTTAATTTTATTTGCGAAAAATAAACCCTGTCTTTTTTAATTTTTTACGCTGGTGTACCCCCCTTAAGAGCTAGCCTTCGCCTCGACCCCAAAAATGTCCTTAAAAATATACCCACACTTATGATCGTCCAAAAACTTGAACAACTCTCCCATATTCATATGATTACACTTAACATTACAATTTTGAAACACGCGTTCCTCAAAAGTTCGAAACTTCAAAAAATTCTCACTCGACTCGTTACACTCCTCACTAATTTTACAAAAAATCCGTTTCCAATTCATCGCTTTGATCGTCTGCCACCACTCGGTACAGTCACTTTTCGTTCCTTCGACACAAATAATTCCCGGTTTTCCGGGCATACAAAACCCGGTTATATTCAAAGTGTTTGCCAGGTCGAGAATTTCGCGCCGTTTCGATTTACTGTAAATGTGGTGAGAGTAGATCCAGTACCGGACAAGTGTCTCATCTTTTTCGATGCGTTGCTCGTCCATCTCCTCCAAGATAACGTAATTAGAAGCATTGTCTTGCAGCCAAGAAACGGCCGAAAAAATGCAAGGCATGCGGTCCAAACTCGCGATGTACTCGGTCAAGTCCTTGTTAAGCGTTGCGTGTTGTTTTTTATTCAACTTGTGATTACGGACGAAAAGATCGGGCTCAACGTCGGGGTACTCGTGCGAGAGATTTATACACAGTTCGAATTTTTGATTATCAATTGAAAGATTGACCGTCAAGTCCAAATACGCGGGCAAATCGCACGTCCGACCGTCAACAAACGCGTTAATGTCGGCCAAAACGTTCAAATCCTCGACTCGCAGCTCCCCCGGGTTGTACATCGACTGGAGAGCTTCCAGTTCAGACAACTGGCTTTCCAGATTTTCCTTGATTTTGCCCGGGTCCATTTCTGAAATCACATTTATTTTGTAGGGACTTATCTCCTGTCTGAAATCACACCATCAGCCACAATCCCGGTCCGATTTCCGCTCGACCTAACGCTATTTGAGCTCAATTCGCAATGGCATGCGGCGGCTTTAGAAAGTCCAGATGTTAGGGAAAATGCCAATTATTTAGTAATTTTCAAACTTGAGAATCAAACTTTTAACGAAAGGGCCCGAACTTCGGTCAGAAACGGCGTCAAACTTGCGACTATTGCTTTAGGAAATGCTACTCTGATAGCTGTGGCCGAAAATGATACGTCCAGTCATAACTTGCACAATAAATCCGGGATTTATCAATTTGATACGGCCGGCCTGAGCAAAATCCAGGCAATTGACATGCAGTTTGCTACTGATGTAGCTTTGTGGAAGATGCACGATGAAATCTACATGTCTGTCGCAAATTCATCTCAAATACCGGTTTACAAATGGCTAGGGAATCATTTTGATTTAGTACAAAACATTGCAAGTGAAGGAACTCGAACAATAACACCGTTTCGGGTCAATCAAGCCAATTTTTTGGCTCTTGCAAATTTCAGAGACAATGAAGGGAATACTCGAGTTTATTCCGAAATTCACAAATACGATTATCACTTAGAAAAGTATGTTTTGTACCAAAGGATTCTCACAAGAGCTTGTAGCGACATTAAAGTCTTCACTTTATCGCAAAGCGACCACAAAAAGGACACATTTTTAATTGTTGCCAACTCCCAAGACCGAGGTAACACATTGTTTCGAATCGCAGAATTTGGCCAATTTTTTTAGATTCTGATGGTACCATAAATTACGCAACTGATTCCCTGATTTACAAATTTGTGGATAATTATTTCATCCCTTTCCAAACTTTTCATCTAAATGGAATTGAGCAGTGGTTGCCAACACAGGTAGGTAACAAACGCCTAAAGTAGATTAACCGCAAAAAATTTAGGGTGATAACGACGAGTTTGCTCTAATTGCAACTTCGCGCTTCGAGGGCCTTAAATATTTTCAATACGACGGCTGGTCTTTCAAAGAGACGCCTCAAAAGACGGTGGATTTGCTCAAAAATGTCGGAATAAAATCGATTCGTTTTACCAAATTTAACAATAGTTACGCTTTGGTCGTTTCGAGTAAAAACAACAAAGGCAAAACGGCCAACATTTTTCTGTTGGAATTTGCGCACCACAACGTCGTAAACGAAATTTATGCCGATTTGAGCACTTGGTGCGATAGTGGGTTGGAAAAAATTGGAGGAATGGTCATTTTTGACGAGGTTTTGGGTGAGGCCAAAAGGGCTGACATAGATGAAGAAGACGAAAACGCAGAGGTAAGTATTTTGTTAAAATTTCGCAAAAACTTATTAAAAAAATTAGGTGGAAAAGCTAAACTCGCGAATTGATTCACTGTTGGATCAACTGAACGTGTTTAATAAGCCGGAAGAAATCATCAGTGCTGAAGAAATTATCTTCAATAATTCGACTTTAATTCACAATCTGGACACTGACAAGATTAACGATTTTGAAACTAATAAATTACTGGAAAATACCCTCGATATCGAGCAAGGATTTGACTTAGGTGAAGTTAATTTCGCGTCAGTTATTACCGATGAGTCTCTTAAGGCACATGCGATTAATACAAGAGATCCGCAAACCCTAATTCACACTTACGACAACTTAAATTTAACAAATCTCAGAGTTCGAGGTAATTTAACAGCCCCTAAAGGGATAAAAATTGAAGGGAAACTTAACAACATGTCGATAAACCATCAAAGTTTGTTGCTAAAATCCGGTGATCAAAATTTTTCGCAACCATTAACAATGCACGAAGCTCAAATTAATAAAATAACTGCAAGGTCACTAAACGGTCAAGATTTGGCCAATTTACGGACCCCAACTCAGAAGCCACTCATCGAGCATTTCGAAACACTGAAAGTGAAAAATTTAACGATTGGTGGTTACATAAATAATGTAGATGTCCCGACTTTGGACAAATACGCTTTGAAAAAATCAGGTAACCAACAAGTCACATCCGAGTTTATTTTCGATGAGCTTCGAGGGAAGAATTTGGAGGTTTTGGGCGAAATGTCCGGCAAAAAAATATCAGATTTGATACCCACAAAAGCGGGGCATTATTCAATCAATAATGAAATCATTTTTAAAAACAATCTTTTCGTGAATGATTTCCAAGTCTCGAAGTCTTTAGACGGGATTAAAGTGATTGATGGCAAGCTTGACATCCTTTTGAAGGACAGTCCAGACGAACAGGAAATAACCGGTGCCAAAATCTTCGACGACGTTAACATCTACCACGCTATCAATTTCCAAGGGCACGTCAAAAGCAAAAATTTGGAAAAAATGAATCCTTTGATCACGATTGAAGATGATCTGGATCTTACGGGACCAAAAACAATCAAAGGACATGTCCAAATCGAAAATTTAGTTGGTGTGAAGGACATCGTGACTGACGATGGCACGTATTCACTAACTTGGCTCGAAGCCGATGGTCTTAAATTGACAAGTAAAGAAGTGAAGCCGCATTTGCACTTTGTGCAACACATCAATGTTGATGAAATTTTCGTTGATACTTTAAACGGGAAAAATCCACACGATTTTGTCGTGACTGGAACTGAAGAACCTCAAATTATCCAAGGTGTGAAAACGTTTATTGGAGATGTGCGTGTTACAGGAAGCACAAATGCGAACAAAATCAACAATGTTGAAACCGAAGAGTTGGAAAATAAAGTGTTAACGATTGTCGGCGATCAGCAAATTGAAGGAAAACACCACATCAAACATGTCATAGCTGACAAGTAAGCTGTGAGTCTAGTCTTGTTTTTGCTAATTTTTTGTTGCAGAATTTCGAGTAATGAAACCACAATTAATGACGATTTCAACCAAACAAGTTCCGAAAACGTTGTCATAAGTAGAGACTTATTGAAAGTGGACAAAATCAAGGCTCGGTCAATTCTAGTCAAGGGATTAGTTAATGATTTCAATTTTACTCAAATTGTTAACGACACGGTTCGAAAAGACTCTAATCGCTTCATTGGTGGTCACAAAAATTTCAATAAACTTACCATCAATAACTTGCACGCCGAAACCGGTATCACGCTTGACAATCTTGAAATCGACAAACTCACAATTGATAAACCCCTAAATCTTACAAACCTTAAAGTTGAAAACATTCATTTCGAAAATGAGTTCAATGGCATCGACCGGAAAATTTTTGGAAATGACACAGACAATACAACAATTTCGCAAAACTTAACATTGGGCACTGTTGTTGTTTTCGGAAACGTCCAAATCGCCTCAAATAAAATAAATGGGGTTGAAATCAAACATTTGGTTGAAAACTCAGTCAAGTTGGACGAACCATTCAACTTTGATTCTGTCGCGTTTGGTAATTATGTTGTCTCGAGTTAATTTTCCACAAACACAGTTTTGTAGAATCTGGGGTTATTTCCAAAAGTCGGGTCAGTCTCAACGGCCACATTGAAAATTTTGATTTCGAAAATGCCATACTGCCGAATTCTGACCAAGAAGTGTTAATTTTTGGCGAAAAAATCTTCAAGAATAATGTCACAATTAATGGAAGTCTTGTTGTGGATGGGCTCCTGAACGGAATCAATGTAACGCAATTTTGTGAATTTACTATGGGAGAAAGCGAAGGCACAAATTTAACTATTGAGGGTATTTAACCGGTTTTAAGTCTTCTTTTTGTTAATTTTTTTTCAGGGAATGCTTATTTTGCCACGGGGCCAAATCTCGGAAAAATAAACAACGTGGAGGTAAACGAAATCAGAAACAGAGCTTGGTTTAGGAACAGAGATGTCAATTTGACCGGTTCTGTGCACTTTGAGGACGTAATTTTCGAAAATGATGTTCACGTCAGCGTAAGCTCAAGGCTCTAAATTATTCCAAATTAATTAAACCTTCAGGGTTACGTTGAAAACATCAGCTTAAATCTCCTGTATGAAAATTACTTCAGTAAATCGAAAGATCAAAACATTACGGCCACTTTCAATTTCGAAAACGATTTAGTTTTTGAAAATAATGTAACCGTTCGGGAAATAACCCTCGATGGGCGTGTGAATGATATTGATTTGGACCAATTTGTTAAAACAGCTTTACTAAATGATTATGACCAAATCTTCGAATCTGTTGTTTTCCTAGAAGACTGCACCATCAACAGTAACTAATCACTAAACCCTTTATTTTTTACTTTGTTATTTTCAGATTTAAGTGGTGACTTCCTCGTAAATAATTTAGACCTAAAAACCGACGTCATGAGATACGATAAGGATAACATGGTTACTGGTATAAAAATTTTCGAAAATATGAATGTCGATAACTTGAAACTAGAAAAAAATATTAAAATCCAAGACGTTGATGTTTTAGATTGGTTCAAAAATTCGGTTCTGCGAACCACTAGTTTCAACATCACGGCGGATAAAATTTTCAAGAATGCGAAATTCATGAATGGTTTCCAGTAATTATTTTACATTAATCCACTTCCAAATTAACTCAAATCAATTAGGGTTTCAGGGAAGTTGAATGGGCTCAAGTTTGATTCAAAAAACATTATGGTAACAGACATACCGCAGGAAATAACCGGGAAAAAAATCATTCATTCGACTCGATTAAACCCAGTTGTGTTCAAAAGCATCAAACTGAAGGGTTTATTAAACGACGTTGATCTTACCAACCTTATCAACGACCAAGCGTACAAAAATCAAGAAAACGTTTTTAAAACCAAACTCAAATTTGACAACAACATAACTGCAAATAATTTGGTCATTAGAAAAACTTATCAAGGGATAAACATGACTGAACTGATCATGAACGTCACCAATTTAGGCGTTTTGAACAATTTACTCGAACAATATAACAAGCTTTTGGACATGACTTACAAACTTGAAAACTCAGTCAAAGGTAACACAATCGTTGAAAATTTTTAATCTAATTTTTCACCCAGCTCAAGCCTACTTCGTGCATCATTACAAAACCGTCCAAATCATCCCTCTCGTAACAAACAGCAAGGTGATATTTGGCTCAGATAGTGTTCTCCGAATTGGTTCTTTGGTGGCAGATGAGGACGGGCTCAGAATGGATATGTATGGGTGGCATCCCGAAAAACAATTCGCAAACGAAGGTGGGTTAAGCCTTTATTACAATTTTTTAAAATATTTTTTGCAGGAATTATAAAATTCACTGAACCTCTGGTGTACGTAGAGCAGGTTTTTTCAGGCCGCTACATGTACATGGAAAGACCAAACGGTACTTTTAGTTGTTTGTGTAACGAAAATAATTCCATAATTTTAGGGACCGCAAGTTTCACTCTTATGTCACGCCCTGTGTTTCAAAACACTTTGACCATCCCTACAAACCTTACGCGATCCACCACCTCCTTTGTGCTACCTTACACAGACACAAACTGCACTCTATTTATTTACAGTAATTGTGCCCCAAAAATATTCTGCGAGATTGAGGGCAGTATCGAACTTTTGCAAACACTGGACGCTCCAATAGGGCTTGAGGCAAGTAAAAATTGTAAAATTACGATTTTGTGATGAAAAAAAAATTTAGGGATCGTCGATAATCATCGACGGAAATTTATTCCTGGCCATTATCACCGAACCTAGGGACGGTTTATTAGAGTCCCAAATCGATCTTTGGCGCCTAAATAACAACACGGGTTACTTCGAAATGCACCAAACAATGTTTGAAGCCCAACCGCGGAGCATTGCCACAGCTTCGTACAATGGTTTTCACTACCTGGCTGTAGCTTGTGGTCATTTACAAAACGCGATTTATTCCGGAAGGATTGAGATTAGAAAACTGGACGAATTGTCGCTTCAATTCGTCCCTTGGCAAAGTCTGGAGCTCGACGCTCCGACTCAAGTCGAATTTTCGGTTTTACCATCAAATGAATTAATTTTGTACGTCGTGACGGACAACCCGACCCAACCCTTGCTTGTTTACCGGTACGAGGGTATCGCTGGGTTCAAATTAGCCCTGGCGGGCTCAACTCTGCCCAAAATATTATACATGAACCTGTTTATGGGTGGAGACAACCAGCACTTTATTATAGCGCAGAGTTATGACGAAATCAACGTTATACAAGCGATTTTCAAAGGCGAAAAGAGTGATGAAATTAGAAAGGGAGTTTAATAATAATGTATTGTTTTGGTGTTTTTGTTATTTTATTTTGTTGTGTGATACGTGAATGTGATATTAATAAAAAATATTAAATGGTTCGAACTAGTTTTTTCCACTTATGAGTGTCTACGAGATGATTTTTTCGAGATAACCTCTGAACTAATCAATGATTATACAAAACGATACGCAAGTCATGGTGTTTGGCGCCCGATTAGTTAATTTGTGTATTTTAATTTAAATTTACCTTTTGTGATCGACAATTGGGTTGATTCTGTCACAAACATGTGCTTTTGACGTTGACACTGACACTTCTTGTTTATAAAATAAAAAATAAGCGCACGCATGCGCGTCAATCGGTGGTGTATGTTTGGTTGTCTACCATTGCGCAAATTTGTACAGTTGGCTACAAAGTAAATGAAAATAATTTCAGAAGTAAAAATCAATGGTTCATCAAATTAGATTATGGGATAATTTGGATGTGTAGAAGGCGTCCGGCTGCCACGTGCCGTGCAAAGTCGACTGTCGAGCCACGTGGCTTTGGATGAGATCATATCTGTTCATTTCGGCCCTATTGAAATCAAACCTCCAAGTGGATAATGATTGTAATGGGCGGATGCGAGTGTCATTCAATACTGAACAAACAACTTAAATTTATTTTTCGTTGCGAATGAGCGTGTAAATTTTTGAAGGGGTGAAATTAGAACCATGATTGTAGAATGCATTAAGAAACTAAGAAGAAGAGTTTCAAGCCTAGAATTTAATTAGAATGTAAAAGCGAATTAGACGGTTAATGCGGCTGTTCATGGCTCTTAATAAGATAAGAAGCAATTTGAGACTATAATAGCGTTAATATCTGAAGCCTCATTTCATAAACATCGATTAAAGGGTTGGAAGGTAGGGCCGACAAAACGTTCGTTTTGAGGGTTCGGCCAGTAAAAGCTTTGCGAAATCGAAACGAGCTTCATTAAGCAATTCCCTGTTTTTGATTTCTGTGCTAGACTTTTAACATAACATTGCCATTACGTGAAAAAACGGGAATCCGGCGAAGCAGCAACAAAACACATAATTCATTTAATGAAAAAGCTTATTGCACAATTTGTGTACCCTAAGCAATCAGCAGAAAGCACAGTGTGTGGAGGATCGACAGAGACGCGGGTATGTGTGTGCTTGTGTGTGTGTGCAATAAGACAAGAGTGCCGCCCGACCGACTACAATCTAGACTAATAGAACGGATGAAAACGGTCTAGAAATGAGTCTCAACTCTGCACAAGAGCAGATTCCGGCCAGACAAATATCTCCGACGAAATAAGAACAGGGGAGAGACTGATTGTCCTCATTGCCTCGGGACAGGAGTCCGTATCTGCTCCGGATTGGCACCGGAAAAAGGATCGCCAGCAGTTCCACCACGCACAAATCAGCTTTTTCATTCCGACTCCGGTCAATTATTAAACGCCTCCCAAAACCATCTTCTTACGAATTGAACAGCGACAATATTGACTTTTGTCTCAAGGGGCACAACGCTTATTGACATTTCGCCGTTCATTGGCGTAAGCAGAACTCGCGGAAAAGCCAGATAAAAACACTCAAGGAAATGCACACAGAGTGTAGTCTTATTTTTTCACACTGAATGAAAATATTAAGAGAGCCAACCACTCGAGGGAAGAAGACACTTTGTTTATATATTAATTAATTCTCACTTCTATTTCTTCTACGCTCTGCATAATTGTAACAAGAAAGGGGACGATTATTTCGCATTAAAAAACAAAATAACCAGATGCACCAATTTTTAACACTATTGTAAGAAAAAAGGAAACGTGGCATAACTTCTTGTTCAGCACTGTGTAATCACTGTCATCATATTTTAATTGACTTAAATTCCAGTTATAAATTACATTGTGTACAAGGTGTCTTAGTTGTTAAATTTTGTTGTTAATAGGTGGTAACCAAATAAAATTTTGTTCTGTTTCATTCTGTGTATATTTTCCAATTATACCTAAAAATTTTGAGTCTCTTACAAATTATGATTTGAACTAAGAATGGAAAATAAAATAAACATATAGGGCCGGTTTATAGAAAGCTCACTTAAAGTTAATTGCGATGTTAAAAGTTAGCATCGCGAATAGTTCAATCAAATTAGTCTATTAAAGTTTTTATTTGATTACTAATTTGATTTACATTAGTGCTATCTTCCACAGCCTTTGGAACCCCTCTTAGTGTTTAATAATCTTCTCAATAATCTTCAAAACTTTAAGACAGTGCTTTTCGAATTATTTTGAATTGCTACTCAAGTATCATAAACATTTTTTTTATCTCAGAAAGAATAAAGTGAGAAGATCAATCTAGACAAAAATCTTTGAGGAAGATATTGGTTTAAAAGATGAAAAAAAAACCTAAATGAAACATGAAACAAATTTTACACAAAAACACAAACAGAAAACATGCAAAGAAACTTAATACAAAAGAAAATAGGCAATGACTGAATGGGCTTGGTTTGATGTCTGTTTAAAATAAAACATATGCGAAGTCACGGTTGAGATTTGCAAATTAATTTTATTTTTATTTTATTTTATTTATTTATTTATTCTTCATATATCCTGCTTCTGTATTAAACTTTGTTGATGCGTAATGAAAAAATGTTTATGTTTGATATAAGTGACAAGTATTTTATAAATCGTTTATCAATTTCAAAAAAATTTTCAGTTGGATTTTGAATTTTGGATTTTGTCTTGTTATTTTTTTAACTTTTGTGTGAAACGCAAAAATCCATTAATCACAACTATAGTTGATTAAAATAGATAAATTAATGGGTACAAAGTTTTTTCATTTTTTTCAAACATTTTATGATAATCTAGGCAAGTCAAATTAATTTGTTTATTATAAATTATAAGTAATTTTTGAGAATTTCTACATTTCATTGAGTTTTTTATCGATCCAAACACTCCCAATACTATAAAGTGACCGAAAGTCGTTTACGGCAGATAAAAATTAAAAAAATTGGGACATTTGAGTCACAACAATATCATACAACTGATCACTGATCAGGTTAATGTAATAATAAGTGATACAAAATTAGTATTTGATGAAAAACTCTCTGCTTAATAATATAAAAAATTTTGCACTAATTTACGATTATAATAGGAATAATTTATAATAGCCTCTGAGTCGGATGTACAACAAAAAGTTGTTTGTTGTCTGCGTGTTTTGTGAGAGGGAGGGTTGGCTTTTGGTGGAATATCGGCGCATCCCGCCGTTCTGATCCTGTCTCAGGTCCCCGATCTCCGCTCCGGGCAATTTGTCCAAGAAGCGCTCCACCTCTAAGATTCATCCTGGAGTCTCCAGGGACCATCCTAACTATGGCCGCCTCGCTCTATAATAAACATCTATCACGCTGTTTACTTTTCACTTCTTCCATTCCGAATTGACGAAACTTTTCTCCGTCTGTAATTATTTCAATCACTTGATTTGATTTAATGAAGTCACTTTTCGTATCATTAGGTATCACATGTATCATGCACTCCCGGACAAGTGTCTTTATTGAAAATAAATTTCGTGCCACTTACTGGGGTAATAAATGCGTTTCACCCCTGTTCAAAAGGCCATCTGTAGTGTTGCGGTAAGCAAACTTTCAGTTGATCAGTCTTTGAGTTGGTCACGTGGCCTTTGTGCTTTTGGTGGCTCCACTCCCCTAGTTTTACACCCATTCATAAGTTGGTGATTTATGAAACATCAAAAATCATTTATCAATCTACTCATCTCTGCTTTATTGACGTATGTAGAAAATTTGAAGTGTTTAATTTTGCACCAATAAATATGGTTTAAAAAAACATGATTTCGGCTAATTTTGCAGTGGCGGTGGTAACAGTGGTGATTAGAGGTTTGCTAGATAGGATTATAGTTGCCGTAAGTTCTATTTCAAAACTTTCAGCATCTTCAAAGCCAATTTCAGGTTCAAGCACCCCTTGCTAAAAATCCGGTTATACCCCCTTCCACTGGTCTTATTATAATTTCCGGTACTCTTTACTACTTATACACTCGTTTGGTAAAAAATAAAAAAATTCAAGTCAGTTATACAAATTCCAATAACCGGAGGTCGAAAATTTTGGATGGTCGTATTCACAAAAATGAGTATGTAATTCAAGGTTGACTTGGCCAAAATTTATTTTTGAAATTTTGTAGCTCGCAATCTTCCTCTTTGTGTAATTTTAAAGATCACAGATGGTTATCTTCACGTAAATTTCGGTCACACAGATCAAGAAGTAGATGCCGAAGCAATTTATTAGCGGCAACGAAGGATTCCTTAGATGTGCTTCATAATCAACGTTCGTCGTCTACTTGTTCGTTTTCTTCGAAAAGTGGTTCAACGATAAAGTGTCAATGTGACAAAGACACAAGTGTGGAACGAACAATTACAAAAGAAGGTACCCCAAGTGTTTACAGCATTAAATCAGATGGTGATAACTTATCTGATCAAATGGAAAGTAAAAAAGATGAACAAGACAAATTTAAGGGTTATGGTGATTGTGATTGGCAGGACCGAAATATTAAAAGTGGCAGACGGCGCAAAAAAATTCGAACAACCCGGAAAACAAGAAGTGGCAAAATTTATTCGTCGTATTTATAACAAAATTTTGGTTGAAATAAATTTTTTGACTTGAGTTTTGTCTTGAGTTTTATTTCGCACATAAATCTTTTAATGTGAATATTGGATTAGACCTCGAAGAAGGTCCCTAAATAATTGTGCGTTGCGCTATATCGGTATATGAGGGTCGAGGATTCCCCTAGAGAGGCGACTGTTAGGACTGCAGCAGCAGGACCTGCGGCTTGTTCCACAGCATGTTTACGATGGGAAGGAGTCTCCGACTCCGGTCACAGCTCCGGAATTCTCCTGGGCTTTGTTTGCTAACCCAGCGCACAATTATCGTGTGATGACACAGTGCGGAAATTGATTTTTTCGCTTCGAAAATGGCGTCTCGTAATTACTTTCGAGTCTATAAAAAGCGAATTGCCTGCAGTAAATCAAAACGAGAAGAATTCACTGAGAATCGAGCCAAGACACAAATAATGAAATAATAAGGCTTATTAAAAGCAGGACGTCGCATCGATTCAAGCTCAGGCCTCATCATCTGTTTATTGTTACGTAAAGAGTTTTCTCCTCCATTGCGCAGACGGTGCTAGGAGGATAGAGTGAACAATAACTTAATGGCACATGACTGGATCAGACCGATAATTGAACATTTCGACGACATTAACGGATTATTATTGAAATTAGTATGGAATTATTTTGCGTTTAGAATGGAACTGGGACGCAACAAGTCGGGAGGTGAATCAGACCATTTGAATATGGAAATGCGAAATGGGAGTCTACCATGTAGAGGGTTGGCGCTTTTGTAACGTCAACAATTTTGCATACTATTCATTATTTTCAATTGAAACTCGCTTTCTTCATCAAAAAATTTAGATTTTTACCGTATTTCTAAACTTATTGTCTAAATATGGAAGTTGACAAAAAGTAAGATAGATAACGAAGATTTTGCGTTAAATAATGCTATTTATTTTTTGTGTTACATTTTAAACATAAAATAAATAACATATTTTTAATTTTTCGGTAAATTTGAATAAAATGCTATGCGCACTTGCATAAAACGTTCAAGCATTTGCCTTTCTTATATAGGTATTTTTAACAAAAAATTCAAAAGTGTAACAAAAAAAATAAAATTAAAATTTTTAGGAAAAATGCCTACATCTTACTTTAACTCATTATAAGCACGGTCACTTTTCAGAGAAAATGTTAATCTAATTTACCGGTTAAAGTCAAAAGTGCGTTTTTTTTGTTTAAAATTTTGCCTTGAACATGGATTAGAGAAGTTTTGAATAATCTATAAATAAAGCAATAAAACCCGCCACTATTACATTTAAAAAATATGAGAGCAAATTTATCCACAGACACTCTATTTTTAGGTCATAATATTGCTATTAGGAGACCTCTTATGATATCAATTAAACCTGTAGGTCTTATGAAAACACCATAAGACCCCTAACAAAATTAAATTGCATTTTCTACATTTACCTTTATATTAAAAGAGAAAATATGGTCCAATTTTCCTTTATTTGATATCGATGACAGATTTGCTGCAAACGAAGCCGGAACTAATGCAGGATTCCTATTTTAAAAATTAATTTGGCAAACGTCACTTCAAACGTCAAAAGAAAATTTTGAAAAATAATTTGAAAATTTTGATTTAGTCTCGGATTTGGTCTATACTGTCTGGCTGTGAATAAAACGTTGTATTGCATACGGGTCTTACATGAATTTTATACGCTTAAACCTTTGCTGGGATAAATAGATTGTAAGTCCATTCGGAATTAAAATCAATTGTCAAATTGTTTCAACGTTCGCAACTCCATATAAAATTAGCCGTCCAGGCTTCGTTCCTATGGCAATGTCGCAGGGTTCCAACATAAACTCAAAATTTTTGACAGTGACAATTGATTTTAATTCCGAATGGACTTGATATTACAATAGATAACTGTTATTTTGAGTTATTGTAAAACTGATATAAAAATGCGGCTTACACTATTATAATAAAATAAATAAAATAAAAAAGAAAGGTGGTTGTTTTGTGTAAGTACCTGAAAAAAGCATCATTGATGGAAAAGAAATTTGTACATTTAGGGCTTATTCTCAAATCAGTTCCCATAAAGTTTTAAAATATGTATAAGAAAACGTACACAAGAATCTTATCAATGGGAATTTGAAATAGTATGCGACTGTGATAACTGCTATTATCCGCGAGGGATAAAGTTTGCGGAACGTACGAATGATTCGTCATAATCGCTTCTAAAAAACCTTAGGAAAACAAAAAGTTGGTAGAAAATGGAAAATTGACATTAAGTAATAAATGTTAGGTGAAGTAAAAGATTAACGGGTTCCCTGATTGGGCGAAGACCGTTAAGACTACAAGTATGTTACTAGAAAAAATCTAAATAAAACTATTATTGAATAGGAGTGGAGAAAAGATGTATATTCGAACGTCTGCTTATTTAACTGGTGTTTTATGGGCTTGAGGATTTAAAAAACTAAAGAAATTTTAAAAATATTTTCACTAGGAAGCAGTGTATTGTTTCTGAGTTTCACCGTCACAAATAAATACAAGTGGAAACAAGTAACAGGACAACGAAATATTTCCACTTAATGGTCTTTAGTCTTCGAATAACTGATTTATAGATTAGATAGTTGATAAAAATGCGAGATTCTCCTTGAAGAATAATCCTTGTTCAGTCTCCGATTCCATCACAAATAAACACAAGTGTTTTCGTATTTGTTTACCCTTGCATGCATATGATGTCTTGGATGCTGTCCTACAGGTGTCAAAAAATCCGTCGACTGGAATTCTTCCAGTCCAAGGATGTAAGCAACTGTTGATGTGACTAGTAAAATAAAAAAAGCTGAGATCAGGCTTCCCGAATGCAAATTTAATATGAAACACTAGCATTTAATATTCAGTCTTCATATGTGTGTGCGAGTTGTCACTCGGAAGTCGCGTGCTCGAAGGGTCGATGACGTAGCAGAGCCCTTCCAATGGCAGGCTTCGTCCGGGAGCGGGTGCGTCCGCCATTGGCCGTTGGCGGCGTCATGGAGGGTGTCTCCGCCCCCGTTTTTCCGCCCTGCACCCTCGACGTCGAGTTTTTCGTTCCTCCCCTAACCGAGTTATTGAATTAAGCTTATCATTTGATTTCGACGAAGCAGACAGTCGGGTCTTCACGCGCGGTGTGTCTCTTCGGAAAAACTCTTAGCGATTTTGGCAGTAATCGCGCCGTTAATTCGATCATTTTGGAGGCTCTGATCCGATTATTGTGTGCGTGTGTCATTATGGACTACTCGTACTTGAACCAGGCCGGCTTCGACTCCAGCTGCCTGCAGGGGGCCGGCATGGACCCCACGGGCCTGGGCAACATGCCCTGTTCGTACGGCGACCTGACCTCCTGCAGCCAGATGTCCCAGGCGGCGTACAGGTACACGGCGGCGGCGGCGTCGATGGCGCGTTCCTACAACCCGCCCGCCGCCGCCATGGGGGTGCACCACCCGGGGGCGGCCGCCTCGCAGTGCGCCGTCATGGGCTCGCGGCCTCACGTCCAGGACGTCCACCGCGCCTCCATGTTCCCGTCCTCCATGAACCTGCAGAGTAAGTCACTAGCACTAGGACACGAGACCGCTCCCGGACGCCCGCTGGAGCCAGACTGACGGATGCCGAAGCCGGGCTCAGCTTCTTTTTCTCATTCCGGGCATTATAAGACCATAACTCAGTTGTGCTTCGCTAACAAGGTTACACCTCGACCTTAGCCACTACAGAGAGGCGGCCCCCACCACCGTTCAAATTAAATAATTTAATAGCAGCGAAAGTTTATTGTGAATAATCTAGTTTGCCGGGTGAGGATCGCCCTTAAACTCCACAACTGAGGGATGAAAAGAAAGATAGCGACGCTTTATTTGGTTACGTTTTCATTCTCGCAAAGACTAACCTGGGGACCCCAACTGGACTTGACCCTTATAATGTTTTTTTGAATAACTATTTCGATCGAAACTGTTGGCATTTTCTGAAATTATTCAGCGAAATTCACTTTTAATTCTTGTCTTCTTCCGAACCGTCGGTCGGCTGAAAAGAAATTTTTAAATCCAACCTGTTTTTTTTTTAATAAGGCCACATTGCATTGGAGTAATAAATGCTTTCTGTGTATAAACATTTTAACAATAAATTAATTAAATACATAACAAATAAAGGCATGATGACAAGACTAGGTGGAGGACGCGTCACGCATCCAGGATCATGTTAGATAGTCCTAGTTACTGTCGCTTTTAAATTTTGTGTTTTAAAAGTGAGTTAATTATCGAACGATATTGAATAAATTTGTTGTAAATGAAAGCTATTAAAACTAGAACAATAAATTTTGTAGATAAAGAAGTTGGGTTAAAATTGAAGAAATCCGGACTTACTTTAAAAAAATTTATTTTAAGTCGACGTTTCGAGTGATAATTGACTCTTACTCATGACTTAAAAAGTTATTTTTATACTCATGAGTAAGAGTCAATTATCACTCGAAACGTCGACTTAAAATAAATTTTTTTAAAGTAAGTCCGGATTTCTTCAATTTTAACCCAACTTCTTTATCTATTAACTACCACGGACGAATAAGAAAACCACATCATGCAAAGTCAATAAATTTTGTGTTAATAAAATAAGCTAGTAGTCATACAGTGGGCGGCAAAACTATGGCATAATTTTCTTAAAAAAATACAATTTATTCCCAACTTGAATTAAAATTTTATCCTTTTTGTATTTTGAATCATGATGTTATCGACGTTTTTTTTTACAGTGAAGAATTTATTTTGCTAAACATAGTCAATTCTATGGAACTGTTTGCCAATGCATTAACTTGGACTTTTTAAAACTGAACAAGGGATAATAGAATTAATAGCATGTGTTATGTAATGTTCAGCGAAATAAAATATTTACCATATAATACAGAAGATCTAAGAACTCTAGTAATGCATTGATATGAATTTTTTAAAATTGAATATAGAACATAGGAGTAATAGTGTTATGTGATGTTCAGTAAAATGAAAACCTCATTGTAGGTATAACCATCTTGTCGAAATGGCCAAAGTTTTCTTAAAAAAATCATTCACAAAGTGATTTTAATACCAACGAAAACAATCAAAATTCTAATAGGTATTTACTCGTAACAAAAAAGTCAATTCTTAACTTAATTTATAAAATAATTAAATAAAAACTGCCAGTCCAGATATTTTTTGTAAGAAGAACTTATTCAGGACTAATTTTTTCAAATCTTCTAAATAATTTTGGGGTTTGTTTAAAAAAACTGTTTTTTTTTAATTAAGCAAATATTATTCCATTGTTTTACCACAAAAAATACTTACAAAAAAGTAAAAGGATAACGTTTGATTATTTGTGTTTGTTTTTTAGTAAGGTAAGATTAGAGTTGGTAAGATAAGGTACTGCTATTTTGACAATTAAAAGATTTGTCGAACTGGCTAAAAACATTAAGGATAGAAATAATCATTAAAAAAAAATTGTGGATGACGACATTATTCAATAACTAAAACATGAAAATTTTTATATTTAATTGAAAATAGTGAAGAAAATTGACCGTTTCCACTATTTCGCCAAAACTGAGGAGCCTTTAACTTTTAACTCTGGAATTACCTAGTTGTACAAATTTTTGTAATTTAATTGCAATTGCTTGAAATTATGAATGGATTTATATGAATTACGAGAATTCTTTATGGATTTATCCGAGGTTTCCTCCAAGTGACTGCTATAACGCAATGACGCAATTATTTTGGAACTACTAAAATTTCGCTGGAATTACGGTACTTTAGTTAGAATTGCAGGAATTAATTTGAAACTATTGGAATTAGTCTGAAACTCTGGAATTAATATGGATTATTGAAATTACTGGAATTTCCGCAGAATTTTTTTAGAAAGACAAAAATTAAACTTAATGGACAGTTTAGTTATTAAAGGATGTTAAATGGGTGCATAGGATATGTTATAAGTATTTTGATTATTGAAAATATTTTTATAAAACGACTGGTAGGTTTCAAGTCAATTCACCATACATTATCCTTCCACGCACTTTTGATAATATCGGCTGCCTTTTCACCCACCATCATAGCTGGGGCATTTGTGTGTGCACTTAGCGCGAAAGGAATAACACTACAATCAGCCACTCGCAACCCTTTAACCCCGTAAACTTCCAACTTATGATTTACCACAGCTTCGGGGTCATTTTTGGGTCCCATTTTTGCCGTTCCGACTTGATGATTAAAAGTTTGTATGAGCGATCGTAGAAAGCATCTCCAGTAATCGTCACTATCGTACTGGTGATCAGTGCAACCAGGAACCGGATTATCGATAAGAGTTACTTTGAATTTTTTGAAAGTTTCCGTTTGGATGAGCTTTTGGACAAATCTAACCGCTGCCAAAAACGTGTTTATGTCTTTATTTCTCGGATCGGTGAAATAATTTCCATACATGAGGGGGTAGTCGTGAGGGTCAGCCGACCGGAGTTTTATATATCCTTTCGATTTTGGGGTTAAGTGTGACAGGAAGATCATAAAAGAATTTTTCCCTTCAGTCGGAGCAAAAATCGAATTGTAAACATCGTGTCTAATGTTCATCCCTGTCCGAAGAATTAGGCCATAATCGATCGACAAAGACCCACCAATTAGCAACAATTCCATATCAGGGACAGGCCCTGCTTCCTCGGATTCGTCCGTTTTTATATAGGCAATAGCTTGGGCACCTCCTGCACCCACCCATGGCCCACTCCTAGTCTCAAACACTTCGTAAATACTCACAAGGTTTACAAATTTTGAGAAACGCAACGTAACGTCTTCAGGCGTCAAAAAATTTAATCCTAGAAAGGCCAAATTGTCTTGTAAATTTTCACCAACTTGCAAGTCCTGCAAAACAGGAATTCCCAATTGTCCTAATTCTTGTTTCGGCCCAATTCCTGAAAGCATAAGCAGCTGGGGGGAATTTATAACACCGGCTGACAAAATCACTTCTTTCCTAGCCATGGCTTTAAATATTTTGCCCGAAATTTCGTATTCAACCCCATACGTGTGTTTTGTCTTCTCATCAATTAAGACCTTTCGTGCCAATGCTCTTGTTTTGATATAAAGATTAAATCTGTGTTTCACCGGTTTGAGGAACGCATCGGCACTTGTGTGTCTCCTGCCTTGAAAAATATTCGCTTGAATCGGCGAAGCTCCTAAAGTTTTGTTTGAGTTATAATCAATAAATGGTAGCCCCAGCTCGTGCAGCCCTTTGAGGAAAACATCGGTGATTTTAGTTTGAAACGGCTCAGAGATACCCAAGTAACCGTCCACACCGTGAAAGGCATAATCAGCGTTTTTCACACTACAGTTTTCCGATTTTATAAAATAGGGAAGGACGTCGTTGTAGGACCATCCTGGGTTGCCTTGTGCGGCCCATTGGTCGTAATTAAATCTATTTCCACGGGTGTATATCATGTAGTTGATAAGGGAAGTGCCACCTAAGCCTCGCCCTTTATGCCAAGGCATTCGATTGTCGTTGTAGGACTGGGCCAAGTTTGGTTGGACTTCCATAAAGTAGCCCCAGTTGTATTTGGTGAAAGGTAGCAGAGACACTGCGAATGGTATTGACGAGATGAGGTTGCCTTCGTCTCCGGCTTCCAGAAGAAGAATTTTCCAGTTGAGATTTTCTGATAATCGGCTTGCTATAACACTTCCAGCTGAACCAGCACCAACAATTATAAAATCGTAATCGTTGCCTGTAATGAGTGTTTGATTTTGATTTTGTGGAAAAATAATTTCGGGTTTACCTGAATCAATGGTGTTACATGATGCAAAATTAATAGTGAGATAAGTTGTTAAAAAGGTGCGAAGCTTCATGATGTGTTGGTGTAACTAATTTGGATTTTTGTAATATGGCACGATTGTGTTAAAGTTTGATTAAAAATGGAGGAGTTAAGCACGAAGCGATTGCGCTATCAATGTTTTATGTTTGGTTCGAGTCAAGGCTTGTGAGAGAATAGACAAAATCAAAAATCGGACGTAAAGCATGAAAGATTTATTTTGTTTGATATTTAAAGCAAAAGACAAAGAAATTCGTCTTCCAGGCCATAAAAGAAGTTCCTTCGACCATAAAGTTACTTCTACATGTTGCGACAGTAAAAGGACGATAAAAATTCGATGTGCATTTACATCAATTTTCCTCGTCGGTTTATCTCGTTGCTTTCAGATGGAAGAGTTGATGCGACTCAACCGTCTGAAAACCTCAACATTGTTGCAATTCTCGCCCTCAAACTGCCCTAATCTCGTAAATAAAAATTTCTATTTAAACCTCTATGTGCAATTAAGCTCCACCATCCAACATTTATCGAATCGCCTCCCTTCCTCGGCCAAATTGGCCGCGACAGACATTCTTTCCGGCCTTCCATAAAGAATTGTTGCCTCTAAAACAAACCGTACGAAATTAACTCTCAGGCAAACAAATTCCTTTCCGGCTGATGTGTTTTTTATCCGATGAAGAGAAAATTTGACGAACGATCCGGCCAAATGAAAAGCGAATTACATATTTCCACCCCTCCTGTTTATTTTCTTTCTATTTCAAGGGGTAAATGTTTGCGTTTTCGCGCGCCAAAAGAAAGCGAAAAGAGGATGTGATGATAATTTCGTGAGTGATGTTTGGGTTTGTGGGCGCCTTCTTCGTTATAAAATCATAAGGTGATGACACCGTTTGACAAAGGCACCTGCACTGTCTTTAATTGGCACAAAAACCCAACTTATTCGACTCGTAGTTGCGGCAGACAATTAACTAAGCGTCTGAGCAACACAATGCAATAATTGTGGCAACAAAACCGCTTACTACAAAATTCATACAGTTGATGCGGTAACTGCTAACCAGCCTATTAAGTTATGTGGAATACATTTAAACGCCCAACTAAATCTATCCGCTCTTCGGCAAAATATCACCGTTTGCAGTGGTGGAACGAGCATAATCTTGCGAAGCAAATAAGGCAACATTGGCGTTAGCCAGATTCTGAGGCTGAGGCGGACATTTTTCATTGCGTAAAGAAGGGAGAATCCTGTTGCGATCAATATAGGCGTTTCTTCCTGCTAAAGTTCCTGCTAGTCAGTTGAAATGGCGGAACTGCACACTTAAACGTGACAATTTGCAGGATCAGGATTATTAGGACGATTTGATATTTTTCTAAAACAAATTTTTTCGCCTTTTATTTATCCTTTCCTTTTGTGTTATTGCAGGTGGATTGCCTTATAAAGTTTATCCCGGTCATGACGGTGTCCTTACAGAGAAGAGAAAACAACGAAGGATAAGAACAACGTTCACATCTGCACAACTCAAGGAACTGGAACGAGCTTTCCAGGAGACGCATTATCCTGATATCTACACTAGGGAAGAAATTGCCATGAAAATTGATCTCACGGAAGCTAGAGTACAGGTTAGTCAAAACTCACAAGCCCGTCTTAAAATAATTCAATTCAAATGAAACACGAGTTAGTTGCTTCATAAATCAAAATCCAAGCCAAAAATTAAATGAAATGAAAGATAGCGTCTAACACGTTTTTGTTCAAGATTTATCATTTTGTGCAATAAGCAATACCAAATATTTTGCACTTTCAACAACAAATTAATTCATAAGTGAAAAATGATTTACGCAACTGTAAAATAGTACAGGTGCACACACAACAATTAATTTCGTTTGGTGGTGTTTGTTAAATTAGTGCCAAATCTTTGCGTAAATGAGACAAAATATTTACACACTGGGGATTATTTGTCATGTGTCTTAATAAAACCGTCCTTTGCCAAATTGTAGCGACTTGAAATTAGAAAATGTGTGTGTTATCTCACACAAAGCGAAGAATTTGGAGATGTTCGTGTGTTGTAGTGCTTTTAACGACTTTGTGCCATTAGGGACAAAATATGCGAATTATGGCATTAATCTAGTGTGAATTTTTTATCAAAATGAGAAAACTTTTAATATAAAAATTGTTTTATTTTTATTTTTTGGGCGAATCCTCGATTTTTAGCAGATGGTCACGCTCTGGCTTCTTGCGGTTCTCATTTTTCATTTGGTTGTACCGACGCGTGCTCAATTTAACTTTTCGTCGGTGCGGTGGCGGCGGTCTCCGGTCTCCCGGATTATGAAATATTCAGGACAACAACGGAAACCCAGGTGCACTAGCACGCCTCTTACAACCGACTAAATTAAAGCTAACGATATCAATATCTATAAAAGTAATTCCATCACTTTCAGTTTCGGCCCCCACAAATTATTCATTGTCGTTTCGGTGTCTAAAATGCGCCATCAAGACTTTAATGGATGAGGTTTCAGGACAGTTTTATGTACGCCGATGCAATGCCACGTCATGGCTGACGGGGGCGGCAACTGCAGCATGGACGATATGCTAATTAAAATTAAAAGGCGACGCCACATTACGATATTGAATGAAATTGACAATTTTTCCACAGATATTAACATTCAAACATGATTGGGTCGCTTTGCTACGTGTCAATTGGGTTTGGCACTTCGGACAAAAATATTAATTTCAATTTTATTCGCCAAAGAATTGATTGATCGGAAACAAAGCAACGCATGGTAAAATACACCAAATTAAACAATTAAAATTTATTTTCAATTGATTTAATTAAATCAACTTTATACTTATTCCGCTTAATTTTTTACACAATGCGTCTGAGAAAAATAGTAGAGTATTAATCATACTGTTCTAGTTTAGTCAATTAGTGATAAGGATTTTTGAATAAAGTGCAACTGCAATAATTTTTTTATTTTAATTTTTTCCGTTATGCACATTTTATACCGTTGAATATACATAGTATCTTTAAGCGTATTTCTTTTAGGTATGTATTTCCTTAGTTTTTGGTAAGGGTAAGAAGGGTGTACAATTGTTTTTCAATATGTACAAAATAAAGATTATTATTTATTATATTTTCAAATGAATCTGAAACACGTGCGCATACACTGGAGAAATAGACAAAATTAGGCCATTGCAACATTAACTCGAGTTAATGACGTTGCTGGCTGAAAAACGTAGCAAAACACTCGAAGATGGCGAAAAATTTGTGGTTATTTTAGCAGAATAAATATTGACCATTTTACAATTTATCCTCCTTTTCTAGAACGAAATTCTGGTTTTGTGGGTTGGTCTAGCCCGCCTAGTACCGGTTTATTAGTGTCTGATTTGTTCCTCGAATGCATAACTTGTCCAATAAAAATATAATAATTACCACCTCCTTATTTATCTAGACCACAAAAAATTGCAAGATGATTAAGGTGTTTGTGAGTGGATATTGATAGGCCAATGGAATGCTAAATATAAAACAGATCAATTAGAAGGCGTTTAAACTAAAAACTGTTCTAGTTTTTACGTCGGGATTTTGACAAAATGGTATTTAATCAATTTCTCGAAGTCGCCTCTGTTTGCAACTTGTTTGTCTCTATTGGTTTTACTTTCTCGTAAAATCACATTTTTTTCTAAGAATGTAATTTTTTTCTCAGTTTTTCTACAATTGCTTAAAACAATAATATTAATTAATTAAATATTATTATTAATAAAAATGTTGACTAATTAAGTACCTAAAAAAACGAGATTCAGATTTGGAGTCGGTCTCAGAGAAAATACCTACATGTACCTAGTAATCA